>CM040125.1:48880070-49480070 GCA_022559845.1 Amorphophallus konjac
AACGCCTTACAATTGCAAACATGTTTTCCCAAGGATATAAATACAAATAAAAGGACACAAATACAAACTAAAAAGTTAGTGCCTGGTGTTGATTCCCATCAGCTTCCAACCACTAAGTGGGATCAATGTTAGCTTTCTCACAAATCAACTTAAATCCAGTCCAAGTCCACTATCAAATTTGTCCACTAGCCAGGTAAGAGGTGGGGTTGTGGGAGGCATCCCCTACTTTCATAGAGACCTAATTAAATAACCACAAGCTCATTTAAGGCGTTTGCCATTGGATCTCTTTCCTAGACAACAGTTTCCAAATTGATAATGGGCCTAAGCGGACCCAAATCTCAATGTGAACCCTAAGGCCAATGTCTACTGAATTTTATTTGGTTTGGGTTATGCAAGATGCAGGGATTGTGGTTTGTGGGCCAAGGAAGGGTGATCAAATCCCCACCTTATGTGATTATAGGTTTTGCCCTTAAGATAATTTAAAATGAAATGTAACACCACAAATTCAAACAAGGAGTTTTTATGCAAATATGCATGAGCATGGGTTTAAGGAGAAGTTTGGAAGAACTCACCTTGCCCTCTCAATATTCAATAATGAAATTAACAAAAATTAAATAACAAGAGAAATTCTATCCTAAATGATACATGACCTAAAACATGGAAGTGTGGGTTCTACTCTTGCCTTGAAGGTTTTTCTTGAAGTTCAAGTGATTTTTTTTAATGAACCTATCTAACCACAAGATATGAAAAGTAGAGAAATGAAACTTAAAATGAAAGAGGGAAGGTTTGTATACTTACTTAAAGAGTGATCCCTCGTTCCTTTTCTTTTTTTTTCTTTGGAAATAAATGACTCAATCAAAAGACTAAGGAAAGAAAGGAGAACATACCTTTAGATTTTTATGATTTTTTATTTCTTTTTTTTTGGACTTTGTTTCTTTTGGAACAGGACCTTCGCTTACAAATTTCTACTTTCTGTGACAGTTTTCTTTGGATTTTCTACTTTCTGTCCTCTAAACCTATGTTTCTGCATTCTGCGACAGATTTCTGACAGATCTTTTTTCTAGATTTTTAGAATTGATTTTTCTCCCTCTTTTTTTTCTTTTTTTTCTACAAAAATAAGAAAGAGAAAGAGATATTGGTACGCTATAAACACACGGAAAATAAAGTTCTTAAATCAAAAATCGTCATTCTTCCCCGATAACGGCACCAAAAATTGACTACGCGAAAGTTCATCGTTCAAAACACGAGTATCAATCTTAAAATTTTCAACTCGCACTAGATGAAAGAGAGACGTAATTTAATGGCAAGAAGGGTTGAATCCACAGGGAAGAAGTGATTTTGAAATTAAGAGCTTTAGATTCCCTTAGAAAAACATTTGTGATTTGATTGCTTGATAAAAAGGGATGAAACAAAGCACGGTTATAACAATTAATTAAAAATGCCTATGACTATGCGCCTATGCTATAGAAAATAATTGCATGAAGTATAAAAGAAGAGATAGAAGGAGGTAGAAAGAGAAGAAGCGTAAGATCTAGATCAAAAGAATAACTCATTTCATTAACTTAAGAGAAAGAGTACATGAAATGCGAGACAAAATGACACTAATGACGCAACGAGATTACAATGAAATTAAATGACACAAAATAATAAAAAACATGAAGATTTCCTGGAGTGTAAAGATGGTGGCAGCAATGGTGATGACGGCGCCATCCTCTCTTAGCCTTGGATCCCAAACCATCTCGCGTATGATGTCGTCTACGCCGAGAGGAAGTCACCTTCGCCGGGAGGAAGTCGCCTTCGCCTTTGGAGCCGCCTTTGGAGGATGTTACGTAGAGGAAGGAGAGAGATCTAGGGGGAGAGGGAGAGAGGGATATGGGGAGGTAATGAAGAGGTTGAGGAGAGTCTATGGTGATCTAGATGTGAGGGAGATAGCAATGGCTAGAAGGGAAGTAGAAGGAGATGGAGATGGTGATCTAGGGCGCACTAGGGTGTTGAGAAAAAGGGAAGAAGATGAAGGATGGAAGGGAGCACTAGGGTTGAAAGGGAGATATGGGGGGCGACCTAGGGAGAGGTGAAGAAGACTAGGGGCGAACTAGGGTTGAGGAAGAGAGGCTAAGTGGTTTAGGAATATTTTCTAGAAAGCCAAAAATTAAAGACCCTTTTTTTCTCCAAGGAATGGGGTATTTATAGGCAAAATGGGGTCAATGAAAGGTGAAGATTACATTAAAAGAAGATGGATGGATGGGATTTAGGCAGAATGTAATGAATGGGGGGGAGAAAGGGGAGGGAGTGCCCCCTTCCCTAGGGTTTTGGGTGCTCCCTCCAAAGTTTCTTAATTGGGTGGGATTCTCCCCTCATTTTCCTCCTTGATTTCCTCCTCATTATCCTCCTTGATTCTCTCCATTTAAAACTTTGAATTTTCTTTTCCCTGCAACAAAAAATAGGTGGGGGGTGTATTGACTTGGTCAAACTTGAAGGGAGAGATAAGAGGGCGCCCTAGGGCTTCCCCATAGGGGTCTTGAGACCGTTTTGCCCCCATCTCTTCCTACATATGCCTTCAGTGTCCTGCACACACATAATTACGATTTAATCTATTAAAAATACCATAAATCACAATGCTCATAATTATATAATAAAGAATTGATGCTCATGACCTTCAACTCTAATTTATTAAATGATATCACCAATTATATACGCGGAGTTGAGCTTAACTATGAAATATGCATAATTGCCTAATTATATGCACATAAAATGGTGTGTGTGAAATGAATTATCATAGAAAATGGACACTTATCAGTAGCTAAGAGGCTGGCTATCCACCACACTGGACGTATGGTCTGGGCGGCCAAACAAGTGGCCACCTGCAGACCTGGGTGGCCAACCCAATGGCCGCCCTACCCCTGGCCAAGGCGGCCACCACCATTTCTCGCCCAGACACTTCGGCGGCCAGGCCTTTGGCCGCCTAGATGGGCATGGCCCTGGGCGGCCATCACCTTGGCTGCCCAGGACCCCTGGGTGACCAGAAGGCTAGCAGCCCAACTAGGCTTTTCCATGTAGCAGGGTCCCCTCTGGGAACCACCCTAGAGGCTCATTCCCTCCCTTAAAAGGCCCACATTGGGCTCGAAAACCACCAGCACGCTTAGTGAATCAACCCCGACCGTAATGCCACGCACGAAACTTGATTTCGACGAATCGATCTGATCACACGCCCGTAAACATGGAATTTCACCAAAAAGTGTTAAACCCTACTCTCTCGCTCAAAACTCGGCTGCGTGTAGGGGAAAACATGGGGAGAGTAGTGTAGGTCCATCCCCCTACCTCTTGTGAAGAACCCGCCGTGAAAACCACCGCGAAACCACCTCGACCGCACAGTTCGAACCCCATTCACGTGAGCCACCTCGCCACGCCACCGCCTCCGGCCTGTCACTATCGTCCCTGCCGCTCCCTCGCCGTGCCGTCCCCCGGTCCTGCCCTCCGCCGCCGGAGAGGTGGTGGGAGAGAAAGGGAGAGAAACTGGAGGGAGAGAGTGAGAAGCGAGAGTGAGGGAGAGAACGGAGGGGGTGGGGGTTTAATTAGGTTTTTAATTTTTTTTATTTTTGTTTTCCCCATTTTTTTGAAAAACACACATCAACTCCGGAAATTCCTGAAAAATACCATCTGACATAGAAACATTTCGGGAAAAACCAAGGCGGCTCAACTCACCACCACGGACCCGAAATGACCCCCAAAAGCACTATCTGAGGGTCCGAAAAACCAAAATTAAAGTTTGAAACCCACTTGGACACGATCCGCCACTCACGGAAAATGATCCGAAAAACCCAGGTCATGACAGACAGAGCCCCTTAAACAAATTTCATCCTCGAAATTAGAACGATGCACAGAACTCAAAGGGAGGACCTCATCCAACGGCCACCACCGAAGCTCAACACAACCACCATGCTTCACACAACTCCTCTGAGGGATAATGCTAGGCCAATACAACCTATAAGGTCCTCTCGCAACCCTGCGCCAATCCAAACCAATCCTCGGACCGCCCGAGGCCCACGTAGATGGATGAGTCGATCATATCTTAGCTTCTCAAAGCTTCCTGGCGTAAATAACGTCGGACACACTCCATACAAGGAGGGAAACACCCAAATCCAGCCGCAACACCAACGTTTACTGGGGAAAACCTCACCCAACCGTCCACTCAGGACAACGGCCTCCTCGACTGCCGAACGTCGAAAACTCCTCACAATGAGCACAATCACAATTCCGACCATGAGCACAACTCTGACGGCCATCTCAACTGACCGCAACATATCTGACAGCTCCACACAGTCAACAACTATTATCTCTAGAGCCGAAACTCACACGATCCACATCACTGATCACATGCTCATAACAGCTCTACATAATCAATGGCTCTCACCTCGGAAGCTGAACACAACCAATGCTTACCAGTTGACACCGATCCCACTTCCAAGACTAGTTCTCACTGGTCTCGACCAATGCTCGTGGGACACCCAACATTAGCCATCCGAGATCTCACCGACGACACATCGCATCATGCTCATACCAACTTGAGGAACAACACACCGGTTAAGGAAGCCATCCACCGACCATTGGTCTCATGCTAACCAAGAAATCCTCGTATCAGTCTTCCTTCTGGTTTTTCATAGAATCGACAAACCAAACTCCGGATGTTCGACCACATCCAATGGCCCACACATCTGCTAGCTCCATGCCTAGGCAACACATTTACTGGGTACTGATCCAACTGCTCTAGCTATCCAGCCAACCCAGCTTCTCATGAGGGAAGAAGAACCACAAGGTCACCCGCGCGAGCCTTAAATTCCACCATCTCGCCTGTCCTCACACAATGCCTCCAAACCCTTCTCAAGGGCAGGGCCCCGATCTCACGATCACACTTCGGGGGATTCTTTCACCAAGGAGACACCCGCTCCATATTACGACTGTCCGATCCACACTTAGTGATACCGCAGCTCCACCTGGCCCACCAATCGATAGCAACCTAAAGCCAGTGTTCACCTGAACGCGACACCGCTCAGCTTGAACACACAATTGCCCTACATGCCATCCCCTTGAATAGATCCTCTTGAGTTAGGGGAAGCCTCCGACCTTAACACACAATCTGGTCGGCAGCACCACGGGAAACACCGAGTTCCAAACTCTCCCGAGTCTCAGTAATGCCATGCTCTGAATCCACAACCACTGCATCACTCACTTGGACCCGAGCATCAAGTCCGCCGGACTACCGGCACACCAACCCACACACATCGCAGGGAGCTAGGACAACACAATTAGCTCCTTGGACTATCCACGACTGCCTCACGGGATCTCATCTGGAATCACGACAAAACTTTCGACCCATCAGGGCCGGTCAAAACACCAACTCGACTCCGAGTGACATCCACCGACGCCTTGCGCCTACGAAAACCGGTTAAACCAGAGGACAACTCCTTGCACTGCAACAAACCTTGAGCACACTGGACCGCGGTCACAGTCCAGGTCCTGCTCCAACAACCTCATCCAAGCTTGCGACGGGCCCCCAATTGACATCACTGTCACATACCTGGCATGCAAAACCATGGAATTGCTGGGTGCTAGTGTCCAATTAGCCACCCTGATACTCACAATACTCCTACTAGGATCGGAAGCAATTTTCATCATACGCATACTCTTCACCAATCTCGGAGTGGCCTAGAAAACACCGATTGAATTGAAGCGATCAAACATCTCCTCGCTCCAGATCTACACACACTCGCCTCCTATGATAACCAATCTACCGGCCTATGCCTTCTGCATAGCATCGGCCACATGTCGGGCTCCTCAATGAGCCAACCCCGATAATTCCAGGGGAGAAACTAAGGCAACCAAAGTCTCCACTCGATAGCCTTGACTCGAGAGCCCCAAATTCTCAACCCCACTGATGCCGCTTAATACAACGCCTAAACAATGGCATGCCAAATGATGTCAACCTCGTGGCCAACGCCACTACATACCAAAGGCCAGCCTCCCCCCTTAGGGTTAGCCAACCAATCTCCAAAACTCTACTCACCACCAGGGCACCAGCCACACGGCGCAACACATGAAATGCAGCTGGTAGCTCCATTCCTTATACTACAGTGCCGACGAGCCGTACCAACAAGGAAACAAGCACCCGAATCTCGCACGACTCTACCACTGCTACATGGGCACCACACGGGTAACTCGGCCAGTATCCCAACTCCGCATGCCAAGGTGCCACACGTCGTACAGATAGAGAAACGAGCACGCGACTCTACTTCCGCTGCACGGGATGCCGCTTCGGCCACCCGAAACCCATGCAGGGACCCATGAACACAATATAGACATGACGGGAAAACAACGGAACCCATATAAGTGCACCAAAACATGATTCAAACATCTCAAAATTATACCCGCCATGAGGTAGGACACCTCCTCGCTCGCCCGGCCGCACATCTCGTAGCCTCAACAATCCAACCTCGCCATTCAAAAAAGTAGCTGGAGCTGCTGGGACAGCCCTTCTTGGCCACCACGTGCCTAAAATCTTGCCTTGCTGCACTTACAGCACCTCCCAGCATTAGAAACGACCTCTAGAGTCTAGGATAGACCCCAGACACATGCTCCTCATAACACGAACCCAAGGGAGAATCACAATAAATACCAAAAACATGAAGTCATACCTTCTATACACAATGGTTCAGCCAGGGTCAAGACTCTACCGCCCGCCTCTCCAAGGCTCACTGAGGCCACCAAAAGGGCGATCATCATTGGGGTGGCGGTTGGGGGCACTCACGGGACACGTACCAGACCTGAAAGCACCTAAGGCAATGCCTCCGCTCAGGACAATCACGAACCAGGTGCCCCGTTTCGTTACACCGGAAGCACCTCTGCTCCGCCACGGCCACCTGGCAAGGATGGCCCGCGTGAAATTCCCCGCATCTCGGACACGGCCTCGGTTGCTCTGGTAGGCCATGCCGCGGTCGCCTCACAGCTGAATACTCCATGGACTCCTCCGAGGCCCAAGCCTGCACCTGCTACTGGGAATGCCGTCGACGCCTAAGCTCTTGGCGTCGCCCAAAACCATGCCGAGCCCCCTGCCTACACCTCTTCTTGTCCTGTCGGTGAGAACCATGGACAAGGAAAGAAGTGTAGTTGGCTCCTCCTGAACCATCTTAGGGAGACCCTACTGAAACCGCAACGCCCGACCCTGCTCCTGGGCGCGCAACAGTTCTACCTACAAAATTTCTGCCGTACGAAATGCTACCTCCACGTCGGCAACCCCAGACACCATGTGGGTCCTACGAATCTCTGGCCTTAGACCGACGATGAACTACTGGGCCAAAAATCTCGGACCTGCCATGGCCGACGGCGCATACCGGCTCAACTCTACGAACCTCGCCCAATACAAGGCAACGGATAATGCTCCCTGAGCCAATGCCAATAACTAGGTGAACAAGTCAAAACACTCCACTGCTCTCAGCGCACTCGAACCGCATCTATCGAAGGGGGCGGTGCTCCACCCTACATGTCCTGGGCCCCTACGGCCAGCTCTGCCTGGGACCATGCCTCCCCTCTCTGAGCCATCGCGGATCCTTAAACACGCAAAAAGATAACACGGTAAGAAGCAGAACACCCTAAGCCATCCGTTGACTGTACATGACACTCTGGAATGTTAAACACTGCAATTACTCTACATTTCTATACTCTGTCGTAATCTCATCTCTGATACTAATTGTCATGACCCAAGATCTGGATACCAGGTCAAACCTGATATCACTCAGATCCTACGCCGCCACCCACGAGTTGGGAAGCTCATAAGGGTTAAAAGGTGTCACGAGAGTGTACAGAAATCTAAAATAACTGTAGGAATTAAACTGTTGAATTTAAAATTTACATTTATAGATAGATTTACACATTTTTATACAATTACCAGTCTAGATATACACAAGTCCGAAAGGTACAGTGCAACAAAAGAAAAGTACACATCCTCTGGGACATACCCCGGCTAACACAACCTGGCGATGCTAAGACCTCGAATGCTGTTCAAGGTCTCCGAACGACGAGGAGGCATGCCGATCTGAAAATAAAAGGGGTGAGCCTCATCTCATTGGCTCAGTAGGGGTCCCGCGGATCCCCACCACAACAAGGTGAAATAAATAGAGTAGCAAGGAAAATAAAATATAAAGATAGTAAAGCAGTAAGAACCGCACAGCACATAAGGAAATCCTCTAAACCACTAACTACCAAAAACATGTGCACCGTCGGGACACCTTGAATATCAGACACAACTCACGCCGAAGAGGATTCTTGAACTAGGGTCACAGAAAGCTAGACCACGATGACCTGTCTCGGAACACCTCTCCTAGGACACATATGCTAGGATCTAGGCTACAGAGTAGACCCTCAACCGGTCAACCAAGACACACGGCTACACAGCCAGCGGGACTCACGAAGACAGGGAGGAACCACACCTCGATCACGAGTAACCAAGACTCTTAGCTGCCAAAGCACTAAAACTCATGAACGGAAACCTAAGTCGAAACCTCTCAGGTGATAACAGCACTACCCACTAGAAGTAAGGCTGGATGCGTCCACTGACATCTTAATCCACGCCCCTGGTGTCTTCGTACTCGCCCCAGGTGAAAACTGAGACACGCTAACCACGGAACCACAGAACAATGACTAGCTGGGATCACGCTCATCAGCATGTGTCTGACACCCCCAACCACGTGTGCACACACAAACCATGCGCTCTAGGTCAAATGCTCTAGCTAGTTTTCCCCCCAGCCCGGACTCAGGCTACAAAGACGAGGGGCCCTACGGTAACCAGCCTAAAAATCGTCACACCAGGAAAGTTCTCCACCACTCCCAAGTGGGTCCGCACACGTGTGCGCAAGAAAGCTACGACTAGTGGGGAAAGTCACCAAAAGGTGAGAACTCACTAAAGAAGCAGAAAGCCACCGGAACACCACCGGTCTGTATGTAACTCACCGTACATGGGTAACACGACACGAGGCGGCCATGGATAGAACACAACACCCTAGGATGTCTGACTTGGTGACTACTCTATTGACTACCGATGAAACTGGCATAGACAGGGACCACCAACACGCAGAATGTGGAAAGCCAGACCTCAGGCTGACAGGGTATGGACGGCCAACCTCCTGGCCGTCCATAGCTCTGGGCTGCCACATAGGTGGCCGCCACCCTATGGCCTAGGCGGCCAACACCATGGCGCCCCAACAGGCTGGGCGGCCAAGAGGCTGTGATGCGGGATGGGATGCGACTCGACACCGATTTGATGATGAACCTAAGACTCTAGGAAAGCTCGCGACTCGTCCCTAGCAAGAGAAGTGTGTGGATCTGCACGATTAAGAAATCGGTAATGAGTCAGGGCGGTCAACACTCCTTCGTGCCCGGATTGGGTCACGGAATGGGTCACATACACTCTCTCACAACGGTGATATTATTTGATCGGGCTAGATATCCTATCACTCAAGCAGTGGCAAATACACACATATGAGATAAACAAATGTCGAGAGAGATAGAGACGATACCTCCACGCTCCGAGTGTGGGGAAGACAACCCCGGCCAAGACCGTATTCCCGGTATAAACAATTATCAATATATACAAATATTTTACCCATTCCATGCAGGGAGGTAACAGGTAACACGTGGTCTTACCTCTGTCTTGTCCACCAAAAATTAATGCTCTACCATTTTTCTCTGCTAGGTTTGCAAAAAGGTCTTTATTTCCTGTCATGTGCCTGGAGCATCCGCTATCCAGGTACCACTTATTTTCTGTCATTTTCGTGCAAACCTGCACCAATAAGCGAACAAGCTCATTTTGATTTGGGTACCCAAGCAAGCTTGGGTCCCTTGATGTTAGCATTCACAAAAATCTGACTATACTTGCTGAAAAACATATCATCATCATACTTCATCAATTGGCATATGTACATATCATGCCCTATTTTTTCACAATAAAAATAGGTGAGTCTTTTCCTACCAAACTTGTTTCCTTTATTTACATTCCTAGAAGTATAGGGGAATCAAGAATAAACAACTTGTGCATCGGAGTGTGTGTGTGAACATTCTCCATGATTTTGTGAGTTTTTCATCTTATAATTAATTTGATTTTTGTTGCCATGCATGAAGTTTAAACTACATTCAACTTGGTTTTCCTTTGCTTTTAACATCTTCTCATGAGCATTTTTCACATCTTTCAATTCTGTGATAAGTAAATCATTTTTGCTCTTCAACTCTCCCTTGACTCTCTCACATTCATTTATTTTCACATTCATTTCATCCAAATCATTTTTCAACATTTCATTCTTTTCTTTGATTTCCTCTTTGAGCCTATATGCATTTTGTTTCTCCACATCCAAACAAGCAATTTCATCTTCAAACATGATCGATTTTGATTCTAGAGCTTCATTAGCATTTTTAAGTTTCTGAACTTGAATTTCAAACAAGCTGCAGATTCTACAAGAGTTGGGTGAATGAACAATTTCATGAATATTTTTCCTTAAGCTTTTATTTTCATTTCTGATCTTTTTGTATTTTTCATACAATTCCTCATAAGCTAGCTCCCATTGATCATTCGTAATGACTTCGGAGTTAGAGATTACCTGTTCTTGATCATTCTGTGCCATGAGACAAATTCTTAACTAATTCTTCAATGTCTTCTTCTTCTTCAGAAGTTGGCTCCTCCTCATCTTCATCACTCCAAGTGGCCTTCATGGCCCTTGGCTTTTTGCCTTTGGCTTTCTTGGCTTTCTTCTGTTGCTCGGGGCATTCACCTCTCATGTGCCCCATCTTTTTGCACTCGTAGCATATCACTTCGGCTGGTTTAGATGGTCCAGCCCTTTGCTTGGCCTGCCTCTTTCTTTTTCTGAACTTCCCTCCAAATTTTCTTCTTTCCCGGAGAAATTGTCTCACCTTTCTTGTAATCATGGCAACTTCTTCGTCATCGGTGTTGTCCATCGAATCCTCTTGACTTGAGATAATTTCGAGGTTTGCCTTCAGTGCTATTCATTTCTTCTTCTTGGTATCCTCTTCCGTCCTCTTGATGTTTATCTCATAGGCCATTAAAGACCCTATGAGAGCATCCAATGTAAGAGTAGAAAGATCCTTCGAGTCCTCTATCACCGTTGCCTTGGTGTGCCAGCTTGGTGATAAAGACCTCAGCACCTTCCTGACCAAATCAGTGTCCTTGAATTCCTTCCCGAGTGCCTTCAACCCATTGGTTATCTCCATGAGATGTGTAAACATCTCGGAGATATTCTCTTCCTCCTTCATATGGAATAGCTCAGAGTCCCGGATAAGCATGTTCGCCATCATTTCCTTGACTTCAGAAGTACCTTCATAAATCAACCTTAGCTTATCCCACATCTCTTTTGCATTCCTGCACATAGACCCACAAGCATATTCAGTCGGGTGAATGGCACACTGAATAATATTTAAAGCATTAAAGTTCACGGTGGACTTCTTAATGTGTTCTTCATTCTACTTCGTCTCATCTTCCGGCAAAGTATGTGGGCCGTTGTTAACAACGGTCCATATTTCATGGCTTTGAGCACGAAGGAAAACAGTCATGCTATTTTTCCAATATATGTAATTGGTACCATCAAAGAAGGGAGGCCTATGAATAGAATGCCCTTCGGGCATTAACCCCTTGTTAGCCATTCCTAACAGATCTCTCTAAACCGCTAGGTTTCAGAATAAGACAGAGCCGAGGCTCTGATACCAATTGTTGGCCCGGTTAGGAATGCAATCAAGAGGGGGGTGAATTGATTGCGCCCCCTTTTTAACAAAATTAAAACAAAATCACAGAGATGATTTAGTAACAATAAAACTTCCTTGATAAAATGTAGAGATATTAATATGAAGAGATTAAGCTCTCTAAATTTAGATTGATGTAAATTAATTAAATGACAATCAAACACCCACTCACAACTCTCCAGCGCAGATTGATGAACCACTCGGATGAAAATTAAGGAGCGCACAATTTGTATGAACGCTCACCTCACCGCATCACACTTGTAAATGATACGGATAGGATAGAACAACAAACTCACAAGAAGCAAACCACAACGAAAGGAGTTTTAGGTGGTTCAGACGCACTCGAGTGCTGTCCTACGTCCACCCCTCTCAACTCGAGAGGATTCCACTAAGAACCACTGCACAACGGCAGTGAAAACACCACACACAAGCTCAACGGCCCCACACACACGTGTGTCCTTGCACGACGACGAGAGATCACGCCAACGGAGACGACGCTCCGAAATCATCTATGAAAAAAGATTATATGGAAATACAATGCCCAGTCCAAAGATAATAAGCTATGTTCAAATAGAAATAAGAAAACAAGATAACAAGATTTTCCCCTTTAATTTTCAACACAACTCGGAGATGATGGAAGGGTGCACTAGAGTGAATGAACCGCGGAGAGGAGACAGCTGGTTGTCGAAGGGATCGATGAGTGCCCAAGCTAGAGGATGATGGAGAGCAGCGACGGCCACCACCAGATCTGAGCTTGGGGTCGTGGGATGTAGCTTCTACAGGCTCGTCTTCCTTCTCCAGATGGGTGTGCGAAGCCCTCTCCCTCGTTCCTGCAAGAATGAAGAATGATTAGCCCAAAAAGATGGTTTCCTCTATGGAGTTCGCAACATATATATATTCAAGGGAAAGAAATACCACATGATAATAAAACCCATGAGAAAACCTCTCTAAACCACACCCAATCAGGTATAGAAACCCTAAGGACAAGATGGTAAAAAATCAAGGCAATCGGATCACAATTCATAGGGTTCGAAACCAAAATGGCGGACCCAGCAAGGGACACTCCGGACAAGTGTCGACTCTTAGAGTCGACACTCGTATGCGAGTGTTCTGTCCAGTTAAAAAAAATGAACTCTGGTTGAAAGAGTCGACTCTCAGAGTCGACTCTTTTCAGCCTGGGTTCTATTTTCGTGAAACATAGACCTTCCAGCCATAAGAGTCGACTCTTTTTGGCAGCAGCTTTGTCTACGCCAAAGAGCCATACAGCACCTGTAAGTGTCGACTCCCAGAGTGGACACTTGCAGTCTGCTGTCTTCAGACAGCACACTAGGCTACAAGTGTCGACTCTAGAAGTCGACTCTTGTAACTCCAGACCAAAAAAATGAATTTTGCAAAGAATTTAACCCCATAAACTCAATAAATGAACCAACTCTGTTAAGTCCACATAAAAATTCATTCAACCATCAATTTTACCATGGGACCAAAGGATGGAGAGCACCTTGAACCTACAATAGTTGAAATTCAAATTTATGACAACATTAATGTCCACACTTATGAAATATGTAGCATTCTAGCTTCATGGCCTTTCAAACAACCAGCAAGTTAGTTTGAGAAAAATGCAACCAAGTGCACAGCAGACTCAAACATGATACATTGCCACTCCAAGTTTAGATCACAAGACTTGTTCAACCATCACACACATGGGTTCCACACATTTCAGAAATTCAATCCAAGGTAAGTTGATCTTTCACAGACCAATCACAACAAGACCAAATTGATTAAATGAGTAAGTAAATCAATTTCAGCTTAGGGAAGGCCATTCATTTGACCAATCAACAAAAACTCACATTCATCAAAGAATATTCAATGCAAATCATATAGTATAGAACTAAATGTCTTCGTCAAAATATGCCGGGGCACAACAACCCTTGGACAATCTCCCTTGGACCCAAATTAAATCCCTTGGACCTAAATTAAACCCAAAAATACAAATACACACCAAATACACAAATACACACCAAATACACAAATACACACCAAATACAACACTCCAAAAATTTAGCGGCCTAGCTCCGATGCCCCATCACCCCCTAGGAGAACCGGCCTCGTCCACGAGGTTGGCATTGGGATAGCACTACTGGAAAATAGTGTAATCCATCCAGGTAGCCTCCGACTCAGAGGCGCCTTCCCAAGAAATGAGGACTTGAGTAATGGCTTGGTTATGTCGTTTAACCAATTATCGCTGGAGAATGCCGGTTGGAACTCTGTCCTGAGCACAGCATAAATGGGGTAATGGAATAAGGTAGACTGTGTGTGGCCCGTGTTTCCATTTCAACTGAGAAATATGAAAGGTGTTATGAATGCGGGCTTCGGCTGGCAAGTCCAACTGGTAAGCTACCTTACCACAGTGCTTGAGAATTTGATAGGGCCCAAAGTAGCGGGTAGACAGTTTATGGCAGTAGCGACGGATCACTGAATCATGTCGATACAGTTGCAATTTCAAATAAACCCAATTTCCCACTTGGTACTCCACATCAAGGCGATGTCGGCTAGCATACTTAACCATCCTGTTCTGAGCCACTTCCGGATTATGCCGGAGATTTTGCAAAATATCCTACCTGGTGCGAAGTTGAATATCCACTTCACTGTTGTCTACTAACCCTAGTGTATAGGAAAGAAGTGTGGGTGGAGGAACCTCATAGACTACTTCATAGGGTGACATTTTGATAGCAGAGTGATAAGTGGTATTATATAAATATTCAACCCAGCATAGCTAGTCTGCCCAAACCTGAGGCCGTTGACAGCAAAAGCAACGCAAGTAAGTCTCCAAGCATTAGTTGACCACCTCAGATTGGCCATCTGATTGGGGGTGGTATGCAGTGCTCATGTTGAGGACCACCCTCTTGCAATGTAAAAATCTCCTACCAAAAGGTACTACAAGATGGGGTCCTTGTCGGACACAATAGTGGAAAGAAGCCCACGCAACCATATAATTTCCCTGGTAAAAATCTAAGCAACATATTATGTTGTATAGGGATGTTTTAGTGGTAGAAAATGCCCACACTTAGATAGTCGGTCCACAATGACCATAATCGATATCCAGCTGTGAGATTTAGGAAGTCCATCAATAAAATCCATAGAAAAAGATGTCCATATCTTGTGGGGGATAAGAAATGACTATAACAACCCAGAAGGTGGTTGGGTGAAGTATTTACATGTTTGGTAGATATCACAATCCTGACTAATTTTTTTAATATCAGAAGTTATATTCTTCTAGTAAAAACTCCTCTTAATACTATGCAATGTCTTATGGAATCCTGGGTGTCCGCCAATTGGAGATAGATGGAAGGTTTGGAGGGTGCGTGGGATATAAGAATGAGTACAATGCAGAAGGATCCAGCCTTTAAATATAAAATATCACCTTTGAGAGTGTAGAGTTGCTTATCAAGTTGATTGGATTCCCAGTCATGCATCAGCTGCTGTAGTACTGGATCTATAGCATAACTGGCCTTTAACCTATCAAGCCAATTAGGGATAACCACAAAAATACCACATACCAGAACTATATCAGATTATCGGGAAAGCACATCAGCAACAATATTAGTGTAACCTTGTTTATATTCCAGGGAAAAGGTGAAGCCCGTAAGTTTAACAAGTCACCGATGCTATTGAGGAGTAGTGCTCTTCTGAGCCAATAGGTGCATGATACTCTGGTAATCGGTCTTAATAATAAAATGGGTGCCCAAGAGATAATGCCTCCACTTATGGACAGAAAAAATAATAGTCAATAGTTCCCGATCATAGGTGGACAAAGCTTGCTGATTAGCAGAAAGAGCCTTGCTAATATAAGCCATAGGATGAGTATTATGTAAGAGAACTGCACCTATGTCGGTAGAGGAAGCATCACATTCGACAGTAAATGGCTGCTTAAAATCTGGAAGAAGTAAAATTGGAGTTGTAGTTAAGGCCTTCTTTAAGGATAGAAAAGCAACATCGGTAGTAGAAGTCCACTTGAATTTGAAAAGCCGTTAAAGGGGCTACAATTAGTCCATAGTCCTTGATAAATTTTCTGTAATAGCCAGCTAACCCCAAAAATCCTCACAGATGTTTAATGCCTTTCAGAATTGGCCAGTCCTAAATTGCATGGACTTTGTTTTGAGTCCATAGAAACAGTGCCTTCGCAGATAATATGCCATAGATAAGAAATGGAAGATTGCCCGAAGGTGCATTTGGACCATTTAGCATAGAAATTATGTTGCTGTAAGACTGTGAGAACTATGTGCAAATGGTGTAAATGCAATGCCCAATCTGAACTGTACACCAATATATCATCAAAAAAACTAAGACAAATTTTCGTCGATAAGGTCTAAATAGATCATTCATTAAGCCTTGGAAGGTTGTTGGTGCATTGGTAAGGCCGAAAGGAAGAACCAAGTACTCATAATGACCAGCATATGTAGAGATGGCAGTCCTTTCAATATACTCTGGTCGCATTCAGATTTGATGATACCCGAACCTCAAGCCAATTTTGTAAATGAGATGGCATGGCGGAGCTCATCCAGTAAATCTTCAATGACTGGGATTGGGTACTTACGCTTGATGATATTTTTATTCAATTCTTGGTAATCAACACACATTCGCCAAGACCTATCTTTCTTTTGGACTAACAAGAGTGGTTAAGCAAAAGGGCTATTACTAGGTCTAATAATCCTAGTCTTCAAAGATTCTGTTAGTGTATGTTCAATGATGCTCTTATGATGAAGAGAATACCTATAAGGAGTTAGAGAAATAATTTTTGTTTCATCCACCAAATAAATGGCATGGTTATAGCTACGAACAGGTGGAAGACCCACATGAATATCAAAAATAGACTGGAATTTCAATAATAATTCAGTAAGATCTGGTTTATCAATAGTAGAGAGGTCCATATGAACATACGTGGGGGAAACAGTAGAAGAAGGACCACTAGATACTTGACATACATAAATAGCATGCACTGATGAAACCCAGTGGAAAAGCTCAGGTAGAGTGGACAGATGAACATTCATATGAGTGATGCCTTGCAGGTGGTAAGAAACATCATTAAGTGTAAACTTCATTGATAAATTTGCAAAATCCCACTAGATGACTCCAAAAGATTGAATTCAAGTAGATCCCAAAATGACATCGAATGGGGATGTGTTCATTAATAAGAAATCCAGTAGCACTTGAAGTTTTCCAAGATGCAGGGGTACCTGAGCAACATATCCCATAATTGGACATTGAGATCCCCCCCGCCCCCGCCCCCCCAAATGTAGCTGACAAACCATCCACCAATTTAATTGGGAGGTGAAGCTACTATGCAATATGGACATCAAGTAAATTATGTGTCGCCCCTGTGTCAATGAGGGTCAGGACAGGAACTTGAGCAATATAGCCAATCAATTGCATAGTAGATGAAGGGTGCCAAACAGAACTGTGCATGGCTGCGAGGTGGGGTGATAAAAAAACTTGTAATAGAATTCACAGCAGTACTATTGCTCAAGTGCACCTTCTAGACAGGGTTGCTGTCCTGGGGAGCCTCTATATCTTGGAGGAAATCAGAGTCACCCTCCTCATCCTCAGGAATATAAATGAGCTGGACTTAAAATGCATGATGGGGGTTACAATTATCACATTTTTCCCATTTGTAGTTGCACATATAGCAAAGGCCTTTCCTTCTGTGGTCATCTAATTGTTCTGGGGAATAATGTCGAATGCTTGGCTGCACAGTCGATGGAGGGAGAGAAAGAGCATCAGTGTGCAATCAATGATTGGAGGAAGTAGTCTACAGTGATTTAGGTTTCTTTACTGCTACTCTAGTAGTTGTCATTGCTTCATCCAAGCTATGAGGCTTCTAAAGCATAACTTCATATCGTAATTCATCCGTTAAACCCCTCAAGAAGTTAGCTAGTAAATGCTCATCTGGAATACCATCAAGCGCATCACACAGGTGCTCGAAATTGAGCTCATACTCCTCAATAGATACTATCTGATGCAGTTGTCTTAAATCAATATGAGGATTAGTCCATTCTTTCTTACTAAATTTGGCTTTCATGGCTGCCAATAATTGTGGCCAGGTAGTAAACTGTTGAGCCTTGTAGACTTTACGAAATCACATCAATGCTCAATCAAGAAAGCAATACTAAACATGTAGTAGCATTTGATCATGGCTCAATTGGTAGTAACGAAGATACAATTCTGCTTTGAACTTCCAGTCCTCAAAATTAGAGTCATTGAATAGTGGTAATTCTAAGGGATTAGGTTGGGATACCTGGAGTGGCTATGGAGCTTGTGGTGCCAATTCTTGAAGCTGAGTTGGTTGGACAAAGATCGGCTCCCGTTTAGAAGCTACAACCTCTAAGGCCTCAATTTTCTATGCCAATTGATCCAGATGCCAATCAGTGAAGGTCGTCGTCTAAGAAAAAGCTTGTTGCCTAGAAATTTGGACGACATGTTGAATCGATTATTGAAACAATAATAACTCCTCTAGCGCAAGCAAACGGGAAGAGCTAGGGGTGTCCTAGGCGGGTGATGCCACCAAGTTGTTAAGACCTTCTGGTTCTAACCTTGGACAATCTTCAAGAATGGTGAACCAATCGGAAGCCATAGCGGCAATTGCAGCCTTCTTCCATCCTGTAGCAATCAGAGAATGGGGGAATAGCTCCAAGAATCCCTAGTGGTGCGGACACCAGAGCGAGCGAGAAGCACGAACTGGCGAGCTGTCGGTAACGTATACGGAGCATCACTCGAGCTACATCAGCTTCTCTTTGGCTCGGAGATAGTCTGGAATCTCCGCCTTGAGTCTTGGACACTTTTAGCATTTACTTACATTGTTTTAGCACTTGTTTGCATTGTATTTGGGCTTGTAATGTGTGTTTTATTTGGGTTTTTCATTTTGGGCTCATTGTAAGGCTCTTAATAAGCCATTTGGGTTAAGCCCTTTAGAGTCTATTAAGGGGTGATTGCCATATTGGGCTATGAGGCTTCATTAAGCTTTATATTGGGTTCTTAAGCCACTTAAGGCCCAATTAAGCTTCTCTCTCTCATGGGCCACCTAAGTTGGAATAGACTTGGGCTTGTGGATGGGCCTTGATGGTCTTGGATCACAGTGGCCCAAGAGAGGCCCATGAAGGGGGCGCCCCCTCTTTTGGCTTCATTAGGCTAGTTGATTTCTTTTCTTTCTTCTCTTTTGACCACATGGGAGAACTATTTTCCAAGCTTTCCCAAGATGCCCTCATCAACCCTAGATCTAAGGGCATGGAAGGTCATTTGCCATAGGAGGTCAAGTCATATAAAGAGTTGTAATTTTCATTTCTTACACAATTAATGCCAAAAACTTGCTGAAATTCTTGGAGCCTCCTTGAGTGGTGCGCACCCCTTCTCTCTCCTCCCCCTTCTTGCAGCTGTGAAGGCTACCTCCAAAGGTGTGAAGCCTCTTATTCAAGCCTCTTCTGAGTGGGAAGCTCAGATCTATCGCCGCCGCCGCCATCGAGCCGCCGTCGCACCGCCACCGCCGCCTTATCAGAATTCTGTCTTCATCCAACAGCAAGCTCTTCCACGAATTTTAGCTCTCAGATCCAAGATCTTCTTGAGCTTAAACTTTCAGGGAAACTCAGTTTCTGCCCAGTCAGATCTGAGACTGGGAACAGGTCGGTTCTAAAATCACCCATCAGAAGCACAGCTCCGGTGAATTTTTCTGAGTTCCACAGGGCCAAAGGACTTCGAGAGAGCTTTCCAACGACACCTCTTGTGCGTCGATCCGACGTCGGGAGTGATCGCAGTAGCAGATCTTGCCGGATCGCGCGCCTGAAAATAGAACCTGTAGATCCGTGGGCAGCAACTCCAAGTCTTGAAGATTGGAGCCGCCCGACCTCCGACCGACATTCCCGCCCGACCGCCTTCCAGGGAGGCGCGCCACTAGGGGTCTCCATCACAACGGGACCCACCCCATCAGACCCGAAGGACAGAGCGGTCTGTGGGCCCCATGAACCCATAGATCGCGCCGTCCGGACAGCACTAAATGTGGGTTTCGGCACCGACGGAGCGACATCAAGATGCTGCCCTTCAACCCAATTCACGTGACTCCAGGGCCCCACATGTGACCTTTTACCTCCCTGCGTGGTGTGGGTCGAAACCATTATACCGCTGTAATAATTGTTAACCGGGAGTTCGGAGTTGGCCGGGGTTGTCTTCCCCGCCGGGAGCGTGAGGTAACGGTCTTAACTCCTTGGCGTTCATTTGCTAGTTTAGTATATGGTCGTATGCCGCTGTGAGAGCGTAGGATTCTAGCCCGTGAGTCCATATCACCGCTGTGAGCGAGAGAGTGACCCGTCCCGTGACTCGATCCGAGCACGGAAGTGAGTCGGACTACCCTTAACTCTGTCGGTTCCTCAACCGTGCACGATCCGCGTTTCCCTCGCTTGGGACGATGAGTGAGCTTGCGTTTCTGTTAGCGACGTATAGCCCATAGGAGCTCTTAGTGTCGGGCCTAGTGTCTCTCATGCTCGTATGTTGCTGGTCGTGTCCGCATTTAGAGTCCGAGGTCCATATCACTTAGAGTCGGTCCCCGTGTCCGTCCCGCATCAGTTTGGTATCAGAGAGAGTCGAGTCTAGGGTAGTCTTGCATGCATCATGGTCTAGGTCGAGTCTAGGATCATCATTATTTTCAAAACAAAAAAAAGTGTTTTTAAATTATATTTCATCCCAATAATTTGGTATATTAAAAGGTGTTGTCCGAACGTTAGGCTACGCCTATCGGGAAGGCCGCACACTTGCGGGAGTGATCTTCGGATCGATTAACTCCGCCACGTACCGGATATTGATTTAGGTCTAGGTGCATTAGTCGATGTTTGCATCAGTTTGTGTCTACTAGTTCGTGTGTCTTTGCATGCCCACCCGTCGAGGTACCCAATACTCGCCACCACCACCTATGGCGGATTCCCGAGCCCGTAGCTCCGATGACCTTCGACGGTCGAGATGTTCCGAGCCCTCATGAATAATCTCGATACTTGTATGGATGGCCTTAGTACGCGTCTAGATGGCGTAGGAACGCGTCTAGAAGGGTGGATGAAAGCCCTTGAGGATCGGGCCGAAGCTTCAGACCAGTCCATCCAAGGTCTTGTAGAGAGGATTATCCTCGAGAGGGCCCCAGCGGCGGCGCAACCCGCGCCGACTAATGGTCAACAAGAGCCGGCCCAGCAACCTGCTGCGCCAAGAGCTCAGGCGGTAGATGTTGGGACGCAACAGGTGCATGAGGTGGCTGACTATGCATCTGATAATGAGCAAGGGGGAAATGGTCGTCGTAACCAACGACAGAATCGTGATGACGATGATGACGATCGCGTTCTTCGGAGCGTGCCTACGGACCCTCCCCTTTTTAGTGGGTCCTTGAACCCGAAGGTCTATTTAGATTGGGAGGCCGGCATGGACCGATACTTCGAGTGGTTTGAGATGACGGACCACCGGAGAGTTTGATACGCGAAGATGAAGCTGCATGGGCAGGCCCAAACTTATTGGACCAATGTGGAGAGCCTGCTAAATCAGCGACGTCAACCCCCGATCTGCACTTGGGATGACATGAAAATGAAATTGAGGGAGAAGTACCTTCCTGCCTCATATCGCCAACGTCTCATAGACAAATGGCAAAGTTTCTCCCAAGGGAACTAATCCGTGACCGAGTACACCGCCGAGTTTGATGAGTATTATTTGCGGTGTGGAGTTACAGAAGAGCGCACCATGACCATATCACGCTTTCGGAGAGGTCTGCGGCCAAACTATCAATACGAACTTTTTCACCGCAATGCGACCACTTTGGAACAAGCGTATCAGGTTGCTCTCGAATTGGAGTAATTCGAGGCCGAGTTCGAGTCTCCCCATCGGTTGGGCTCCTTTCCCCTTCGTAGTGTCGAGCCACGTAGCTCTTCTGGCACATATCCGAGGGCCCCCATGGCCCGACCTCAGGAGCCCACTCATCCCGAGCCTTTTGCTCCTAGGCCTCGCCCTCCACCCCCGAGGGACCTTCCTCGTCCCCAACATCTTACGGCATCCACAGCCCGTCCACCGGCACCCGCACCTCCTGCCCGTCCTTTGTTGCCTTCATCTCCTATCCGTCGGGAGGATAAGGGGAAAGTGTCCATGATTGGGGAGCCTAGTGGATCACGGCAGCAGTGTTATCGCTGCAATGGGTTTGGCCATTTTGCCAACCAGTGTCCCACCCGCCAGTCTCTTGTCATTGGGGACACACAGGCCGAGGATACCACCCCTACGGACCTCGAGTTAGTCAGCTATGAAGCAGATCCGGAGCTAGCTGACGAGTACTATGAGGCCAAAGGTAATGGCCTGGATGCCCAGCATCCGGATGATACCCACTTGGGGGTCGTCAGGTGTATTCTCACCCAGCCACAAGCCAGTGATGACTGGCGATGGACCACTATCTTCCATACATTCTGTCGGCTGGGCAAGCAAGTTTGTAAGGTGATTATCGATAGTGGGAGTTGCATCAATGCAATCTCCACGGGCACTGTCTCCAGTCTTGGTCTTACACCCGTGGATCATCCTTGCCCTATCGAGTATCATGGGTGGATTCCACCTCCATTCCGATCAGGCTGCGGTGTCTGGTCCCACTGCAGTTCCGTGCCTACCGTGACGATATCTGGTGTGATGTCCTCCCCATGGAGGTGGGCAGCATTATTCTTGGAAGGCCGTGGTTATTTGATCGGGATGCCACACTCCATGGCCAGTCGAACACCTGTACATTCGACCATGCTGGCCAACGGATTACTCTCCACCCCCATCAGCCCAAGAGCTCATCAGTTAGGGGTCCTACTGGCCCTCGTACTCCGGAGCCTTCCGTCTCCGGGCCTAGCACCCCATCCCCAGCTCGGGCTATGACCGTTACATCTGGCCTAGGCGAGCCCTCGACTAGGAGGTTGATGATGATTAGCTCCCGGGAAATGGAGCGGGAGGCTAGTCGGGGATGCCATGTATTTGCTATTACGGTCCGAGAGGTGGAGCCGAACTCCGAGGGTGAACTCCCACCCGATGTCATTCCAATTCTGCAGGAGTTCGCTGATATTTTTCCCGAGGAGCTTCCCGAGGGACTCCCACCCATGCGGGATATTCAGCATGCTATCGACCTGATTCCGGGCTCCTCATTGCCCAATCTTCCTCATTATGGCATGAGTCCCACGGAACATGCCGAGCTAAAACAGCAGGTCGATGAGTTGATGCAGAGAGGGTCTACTCGGGACAGCATGAGTCCATGTGTTGTTCCCGCATTACTCGCCCCAAAGAAGGATGGCACGTGGAGAATATGCATTGATAGTCGTGCCATCAAAAAAATCACCGTGAAGTACAGGTTCCCTATTCCTCACTTAGATGATATGCTAGACATGATGGCCGGTGCCACTATCTTCTCAAAGATTGATCTTAAGAGTGACTACCATCAGGTAAGGATTATGCCAGGTGATGAGTGGAAGACTGCATTCAAGACCAAGAATGGTCTCTATGAGTGGTTGGTTATGCCCTTTGGGCTGACCAATGCCCCTAGCACCTTCATGCGACTCATGACACAGGTCCTTCGACCTTTCATTGGAGTCTTTACGGTCGTGTACTTTGATGATATTCTTATCTATAGTCGCACCACGGGGGACCACTTAGACCACCTACGGCAGGTCTGTCTACTTCTTAGGTGAGAACAATTGTTTGCGAACCCACATAAGTGTGCCTTCATGACACCTCAGCTTACCTTCTTGGGTTTTATTGTGTCTAGTACTGGGGTCTCTGCCGATATGGAGAAGGTCCGGGCCATTGTTGAGTGGCCGGAACCCCGTACGGTCCATGATGTCCGTAGCTTCCATGGCCTTGCGACGTTCTATCGTCGTTTCATCTGTGGATTTAGCTCCGTCACTGCCCCGATCACGAACTGTATTCGGAAGGGCACATTTGTATGGACAAAGGACGTAGCTGCTGCCTTCAAGGACATCAAGGAGCGCATGACCCAGACACCTATCCTTCGATTGCCAGATTTCTCGAAGGTGTTTGAGGTCTCTTGTGATGCGTCGGGTGTTGGGATAGGAGGAGTGTTGAGTCAGGAGACCCACCCGGTCGCATATTTCAGTGAGAAGCTGAATGACACGAAACTACGATACTCCACTTATGATAAGAATCTCTATGCAGTTGTTCAGGCTCTTAGGCATTGGAGGCACAATCTATTACATCAGGAGTTTATCTTATACTCCGATCATGAGGCTTTGAGGTACCTCCATTCCCAAAAGAGGCTTAATGCGTGTCACAGCCGTTGGGTTGAGTATCTCCAGCAGTTCACATTTGTGCTAAAACATAAGGCTAGAGTGGAGAACAAGGTGGCCGATGTCTTGAGTCGGCGAGCGTGTTTGCTTACCACCATGAGTGCCGAGGTCATAGGGTTAGAGAAGATGAGAGAGGCCTATGTTGACTATCCTGACTTCGGTCAGATTTATACCACTCTCCAGACCGGACCCTCGAGAGACCTTGATGATTATGTGCTTCAGGAGGATTACCTCTTTCAAGGAGGCAGGCTTTGTGTTCCCCGAACTTCGGTTCGAGACTTCTTAGTCTGGGAGCTACATGCTGGAGGTCTAGCCGGCCACTTTGGTCGGAACAAGACTATCGAGGCTGTTGAGCATAGATTTTATTGGCCGAGCTTGAAGCGTGATGTTGCTCATATTGTGGCTCAGTGCCGTACATCTGCTACAGCCAAAATGAAGAAGTAAAGCTCAGGCATTTATACACCTCTTCCCGTGCCTGATGCCCCGTGGCAGGATGTTAGCATGGATGTTGTGTATGTGATTTTGATGATTACAAAATGCCTTTACCTTTGTTGCTTAGCCTTGTGCGTGAATGGTTCTTCATATGAAATGATTGTGGAAATGATTATAAACTGTTTCTATTGGGATATCATCATGTGGATGCATCTGTGACTCTATAAGGCTCATACGTGCTTTGAGGTTAGCACATTACATATACATTCCATCTACACTTGGGGGAGATTGCTCTATATTCAATGAGAAAGTCTTTGTGAAAAACATGCTTGGATAAATGTCATATTGAGCCTCATGTCATGCATGGTAATGCTAAATGATTGATTGAGATGCAAATACCATTGCTAGCCCCCAAGGTAATGATGTGTGGATTGATGAGAGTTTGGATGAAGATTAATCAAATACAATGTAACTCAATATTGTTATGAGTGCCTTGTCTTCCAAATTTGTTTATCATGCAATGGCAATTCAATATTGGAACTCCATGATTCTTACATGAACGATTCAACAAAAGAACAAGCATTTAAGGACAATGTGAACTCAGGTAAAACAATGAGGTAAGTGTTGCTATGTAGATTTAAATGGATATCTCGTTTCTCCTTCACTCTTGGAATAGGTTCAATGATGTAATTTATTGTGAACATGGTCATAGTGTTAATGCTTGATGTAAAGATCTTGATTGTCAACTAACATCTTACTTTATCATGTTTTCAGGATGAAAAATCATGGTTGATCTTCATGGGATTTTGGTAACATTTAATCAATTGTTTCCCATTGATTTGATGGAGTTTTTAGCTCATTTTCAGACCCAAACAAGAAGGGGTCGACCCATCGGGTCGACCCCCTGAAGTTCTGTTCAAAACAGAACTTGTGTTAGAACCCTGCTTAAAGGGGTCGACCCGTGGGTCGACCCTGGGGTCGACCCCTGTAAACCCAGAACCAGCTTTGGTTCTGTTTGGGATCTGGAAGCACGAGGGTCGACCCCTGGGGTCGACCCATTGAAAGGGTCGACCCTGTAACCCAGAACCAAATTTTAGGTTCTGTTTGGCTTCTGTGTGCCCGAGGGTCGACCCTGGGGTCGACCCCTTCCGGTCGGACGCCCAGTCGCGATGTTTGACTGCCGTTTTCTTGCACCAAAAGTCCTACCAATCAATTCCTAATGTCCAAATCATCTCCCTAATTCGTGGATCTGGTCCCTAGGCTATTTCTTGACCGACCTAAACACATATATACATCTCTTGGGTTGCAAACCCTAAGGGAAAGGATGCTAGATCTGAAATTCATTTTTCTTCTAACCCTTGTATGTGCAGGTTCGAAGTTGAAGCTCCCAAGCCCTCTTCCACCTTGCTCTGAAGCTGAAATTGAAAGGAAGAAGCTTGAATCAAGGCCCAAGATCATATACAACTGAAAGCTGCATCTGAAATCAAGATCCAACCTCTGTTCGTGCTGCATTACTTCACGTTTGTTTCAAGAACGTTCTTCATCCTGCAGAAGCATTCAAATACATTTGAAGAAGAGAAAGGAGGAGCTCTAATCACTGCAAAATCTTCCTTATTCTGATCTTTGTTGATAGAGCTCGAAAATCTGCTTTAAGGCATTATAGGAGGGCTTCATATGTCCTTTCTCTTGCATATATATATGAGTTGTGATTTTTGTGATACAACAATCTTAATGCTCATGTGTTCTTTCGTATAGGTTGAAGATGAAGAGGGGGATCTCTAAACCATTCATTTCTATACTCTTGGTTGAGATTAGCTTAAAGTTTGAACTTATTATTTCTATCTATTCCTTTAGGTGAAGAAGAGATTGGAAGAAGGAAAAGAGGAGCGGCTAGAGAAGAGGGAGAAGATGATGTCAAGATTATGATCATCTGTCAACGAGCAAGGAGAATCAGATTTTGCTGAAGAAGGGGGAGCCTTATACTTGATGCATCTGTCTAGTTTTCATCTCTATAACTTGTTTGGAGGGTCAAAGCATATATGTGTTTTTGGTTCATATACATTTGAGATAATACTTTGTGTGGGTGTTCGGAGAAAGGGATCTCCGAGTGTATGTGTGGTCATTTATGTGTCGATTTGTGTGGAGTATATCTGTGTGTGTTGTTGGGAGTTTTCTCCCGTGTGGTTGAGTAGGCATTATCCTACGTGTGTGTGGACGGAGTTGTGACTCCGTGTGAGGAATTTGTTCGGGGTGTGTTCCCCAGTGTGTGTGTGTGTGTGTGTGCTGCTATGGCAGCAGGTTGAGGCAAGGCCTCGTGTGTGTGTTTTGTTGTGAAAGCAGCGTATGTCTATTGGGGTTCGTCCCCGTGTTGTTACATTTTGTAGCGTGTAGTGAAGCCTCACCGGTTTGTTGAGGGGTGGACGTAGGGAGCCCGTCGTGGTCCCGAACCACCTTAAAAATCCCCGTGTCTTGTGGTTTGATTCTTGTGATTGTGTGTTCTCTATCCTATCTGTTTGTGCAATCGTGTGAGCTCGGTGAGATTGAGTGAATCTAGTTTAAACCTGTTTAGATTAAATTACTCAATCTTATATATTCCGTTGTGTGGTAGTTGTGTTTTTAATTGGACATAGTTTTTAGTAGAAGGATCTATTCACCCCCCCTCTAGATCCGTGTTCCTGCACTACGGGACCCAACAATTGGTATCAGAGTGAGGCTCTGTTGTCCCTAGATCTTGCGATCTATAGAGTGATCCCAGTGCATTCCACAATCATGAATTTTTCTACTGAACATATATCAATGAGCTGTTTGCCAATCTTCACTGGTTTGAATTTTAATTCATGGCTAGGTAAACTATGTGTGGTGATCAATTCTATTAATCCTTGTCTCTAGAAATTGATCTGTCATGGTCCACACATATTGCCTCTAGATGAGACCAAGTGGTCTAATCAGGATAAAATGATGCATCATGATAATGTTACTGCTTTGAACTTATTGAAAGCTTCCGTAAATACTAACAAGTATCCATTTGTATCTTCTTGTAGGACGGCAAAGGAGCTTATGGACCGGTTGATCAAAGCTCAAGAAAAGGAAAGGCAAAAATATCTCATGGCCGATGATGCTGATCAACAAAGTGATGAAAATACATAAGAGGTAAATTCTGATTCTGAAGAATTTACTCTTGATGATCTTGTTGAAGCCTATTATGAGTTGGAAAAATAATATAAGAAAGTCAAGTCAGAAAATAGAAAATTGAAAAAGAAATTTGAAAACATGCTCCATGAAAATAGATCTTGTGATAAATGTTCTGAGCTTGATAACTTAAATGAAATCTTAGAGCATGATGTTGAATGTCACAAAGAAACCATTGCTTCTTTGAGAAATGAAAATATTACCCTCAAGAACATAATTGATCAATTGGAGAAAACTGAAAAAGATCTAAGAAACAAAATGGAATCAAACTCAATTGATCAGGATATTTACAATGAATTGATTATGAATGATAAACTTGCAAATGAAAATGATGAACTTAAAAAGGAAAACAATGCTATATTGATTCAGACATCTCTAGTTAAATGCAGCATGAAGTTTCTTGAAAAAGAAAATGTTTTGTTAAAATCTGAAAATGAAAAATTGAAACATCTAAACACAACCATGTCTAAAAAATTACTTACTTTTGAAAAATGGAAAAGTTTGGTTGTTGATGATTGTGAAAAGATGCATGAACTAGAACAAATGATGGAAAGCTACAAAACCATCAATGTCCAATTGAATGAAAAAGTCATTTCTTGTGATAATGAGATCATTTCCTATGAATTGCATATTTCATCACTTGAAAAGGAAATTTTTGATCTGAATGCTTCTTTGTCTAAGTTTGTGAATGGAGAAGAAAATTTGAACAAGATTTTGGGGACCAAGGTAAATTTTTAAAGAGAAGGTCTTGGGTATGAACCCACCAAAAAGAAAGCCTTTGGGCTAAAGACTCAAACATCCTTTGTGCATGCTTCATGTTCCTCAAATATGTCAAATGCTTCTTGTGTTGAGAAATCAAATCCCAAGGCTCAGGCTCAACCTAGGAGCAATAGGATTCATGCTCACAAAAATCACAAAAACCATGCTCCAAACTCAACAAATGTCAATTGTCATTATTGTGGTAAGCATGGTCATTTGATGAATGATTGTTTCATTATGAAATCGGATGATTTGAAAGCTTGCAAAAATGAACTTGTTTCCAAACGAAAAAGGGTTGTTTGTTTTAAATGTGGAAAGCTAGGACACCGTGTGTCACAGTGTTGGCAAGCAAATGAAAGAAAGAATTTTAAAGTCAAAAATAATTATACTTTCGCCAACCCACAGAAATTTCATGCTCATCCTGTTGTGAAGAAGAGAAATTTCCATGCTTATAATGATAACATTCATGCTAAATCACAGAAATTTGATTATCATGTTTATGAGAATTCTGTGAAGTCTTTTGGTTGTTGTCATTATTGTGGTGAGTTTGGGCATACCATGCATGATTGCTCCTTAATTCATTTTGATGATATGCATGCCCAAAAACTGTAGAAGGCACCCTCTATAGGTGCAACTAACCATCCGGGACCCAAGAAGATTTGGGTACCCAAAACAACCAATTGAGAACTTTGTTGCAGGATTGCCTTGAGGCCAAGAGGAAGGCTTTAAGTCGACTTGGCCAGTTCCGGTGTGATGCCTTGGTGAACATGGGCTTGTCCCTGAGTTGATACTTGAAGCTCATTGTAGACACGCTATTCCTGACGTCCCCTGAGGAAATCTCATATTACTATGCGACGCCCCGTAGTGACTTTCGCATTTTGAATCGCTTGAGTGCTTCCTATTCTTGAGTCTTCTTCCGCCTTTTCGGCATCCAGAAATCGTCTCGTTGAAGAAATCATGCGGCATTCGGACGGCATCACCCCCAATCGGACGAATCGGAAGTTTCCGGAACCAGGAGAATGTCTGGCGGACGGCTACCAACGCCCTTTCGGGGAATCCGGGGGGCCTTGATGGAGGCGTCCAGGCCCCTGGACGCCTCCATCACTGCAAATATACACAAAAATAAGAAAAACATAAAAATATAATAAAATCATGGAGGCATCCACTTGACTGGATGCCTCCATCAATGCAAAATAATAAAAAAATAAATAATATTAATAATGATAAAAAAATAAAAAAATAAAAAAATAATTTCATGGAGGCGTCCAGGCCCCTGGACGCCTCCATCAACTTACCCACGGGCGCCGCCCGTCTGCTGGTCGGTTTGTCGTTTGAGAAAAAAATCCAAATTGTGAAGACGTCCTGCCAACTAGATGCGCCCATTCATGAATCACGGGCGCCGATCAAAATCACGCGTTGTGCCAAACCGCGTGCGGCTTTCGGCGGGGGTTCGGTAGGCTTTTATGGAGGCGTCCAGTTGCCTGGATGCCTCCTTGAAAATATTCAAAATAAAAAAATAAAAATAGAATAAAATATTATTTTTACCCTGATGAAGGCGTCCAGGGTCCTGATGCCTCCATCCTCCGGAGCTCTATAAATAGAGGCCCCCCCCTCAGCCCGAAGAGAGCTTCTAAGAGGTCCGACAGGCTGTCGGATCTCATTTCTAACCCGTGGGTCTTTTGCAGGGGGAGGTTCTGCCGGATTCTCGGGTGCCCGCACTCGCAGGAGGAAGGCCGTCTTCGTCCACCGTGCTTCCACGTCGTCCCTACGCTGCCGAAGCTCCGCCGGATCTCGCCATCGGCACATCCAATAAGCCAACTCTCTCCTTTTCTTCGTAGTTATTTTGCATTCATCATCTTCCATTCTTCATCTCCCTCCATAAGGGAATCTTATACTTTTGCATAGCTCCATTCATCATTACATTTCCCTCCTACTCGTGTCCGAGAGGGGTTTAAAACCACACCAACCAGGTGTGTGCCCTGCTACGATTTCATCACTTTCATTGCAAGGGATTGCTACTGCACTGCCATTTTCTAATTCCGTTTATTTATTGTTTGTTGTTTTGCAAGGGTAACTAAAGAATGCCCTCTCCGTCGGCCGACCGAAGGGGGAGGAAGAAGCAACCCACCACTTCCTGCTAGTGAGGTAGGCGTGATCATTTCCTTATTTTGGGGTCTTTGGCCCCTGGCGATCACATCATATTCTCGAGGCCGCGGCGTGTCACTTCTCCAATGGCCGTTTAAATTCCCGTTCTTATATTCTCTTTATATTCTGTTATATTCTTATCTGCACATATTCTCGAGGCCGCGGCGAGTCACTTCCCCAATGGCCGTTTAAATTCCCGTTCTTATATTCTCTTTGTATTTTGTTATATTCTTATCTGTTCATATTCTCGAGGCCGCGGCGAGTCACTTCTCCAATGGCCGTTTAAATTCCCGTTCTTTATATTCTCCTTATATTCTATTATATTCTTATCTGCTCATATTCTCGAGGCCGCGGCGAGTCACTTCCCCAATGGCCGTTTAAACTCCCGTTCTTTATATTCTCTTTATATCATGTTATATTCTTATCTGCTCATATTCTCGAGGCCGCGGCAAGTCACTTCCCGCAATGGCTGTATGAATTCTGTCCTTTCTCTTGTATATCTTGAATTGCTGCTATATATGCTATACTCTCGACGCCGCGGCGAGTCACTTCCCGCAATGGATGTTTCAATTCTTGCTATTTGATTTCTGCACCATTCCCGTCCCCCCGAGGCCGCGGCGAGTCACTTCCCGCTATGGCCGTTTAACCCCCATATCTTGCTATATTGTATTTGTCCTGCTCGCCCCGCCGGAGCAATCTCCCGTGATGGCCCCTTCTCTTTTCTCTTATTTCTGTGTTGCAGCAAACAAAACGAGCCCGCGCGCTCCGCATTTTTATTTCTCAAACCGCGTGATGTCGCTCATAGATTGGCGATCACGGTGGGACTTCTGTTACTTTCTTTCAGTTACCCTTGCAATTTCTTATGATTTGCTTTACTATCTCTTGTGTGTTGTTATATCTTGATTATTTCATTGTTCTGTTGTGCCCCATATCTCTGTCAGCATTCCATTGCATACATCCACCCCTCTTTTCTATTCTTTTTCATTTTTTTCTAAGGATCACCCTCTCTCGGTGAAGGAAGGACTATCCGTTCGGGAATTCCTCTCGACGGACTAGAATCTCCTCCACTGGGACCTCCGTAAGTCCCCGACATCGAAGAATCTCCTCTTCGTTCACTGGGCCGGTTGTACCATTGAAGTTCCCTGGAGTTAGTCAACCCATTCGTGGTGAGACGAGAGCCCCTAGCTGACACGGCGGTGAAACAAAAACGAACTAGGGTCCCTATTTTGTGTGAACTTCAGATCTGATTAAAAACACAAACAAAAAAAATCATCAAAATCAAAACACAAAAAAAGGCGTAAAGGCATCCACTTGTTTGATAATCTCTGCTATTTGCTTGCTAGTGTATGTTTTTGCGTTCCGAGAAAACTGTGAGCATGGCTCACGAGTCTTTTGAGGAAAACCACCCTAGTCGTGGTGAGTCAGTCGAGCCGCGAGTCCATGCTATGGACGCGGGTCCTTCTTATGAGCCCTCGCATGAGGTGCAGGTTATTGCAGGGGACACGTCCCCACCACATGACATCTCCTCTTTGCTGGGCGTCCTCGCCAACTCGGAGCTTACCTCTGAACAGCTCCGGGCCCTACAGGCCATTCTGAAGGGGAAATCTGTTTCCCCCGCCCCCCAGGAATCAACTCCGGCCATCGCACCTCTCCAAGAATCGGTGCAGGCCATTCCATCTCCTTCACTGGCGCAAGCCATCCAATCTCCCTCGCTTCAAGGGCAAGCGAGCCAACAACCACCCTCATTCCAGTTCCCTTCACAATCTCAAACTCTTGTTGTTCCCCACATACCACTTCAGTCGGGGCCAACTGTCGGTGGCCCGGCAGCTCCCTCTCATTCGGGGTTTCCCCCTCAAGTCTCCGGGAGACATTTTCCTCCCCAGCGGCAAGTGCCACCTTCACCTCCCGAGGAGCTCGCCCAATCGCTCCTCAACCGGTTCAATAGAATGGACGAACAGTTTCAGAATTTGAAGAAAATGGTGGACGTGAAATCCACCCCGGAGGTTGCTTTGCCAATCCTTCCGGTCATCCATCTTCCTCCCTCCGAAATGCCCACATACCGCAGGTACAATGGCACTGGCAACCCCTTCATTCACCTCAAGGATTTCATGTATGAGTCCTCCTATTGGCAAAACGACCAGAGATTCCTGGCATACCTCTTTAGGAGGTCATTAGACGGTCATGCGCTAGAGTGGTTCTATTCTTTGGAGTCCCGCGAGGCCGAGAATTTTGAAACAGTCTAGAGAAGGTTCTTGCAAAAGTATCGGGATAGTGTCTGTCCCTCTCTTTCCATCACCGACCTAGTGGCCGAGAAAATGAAGCCCGACGAAGATTTTGTCCGCTATGCTGATAGATGGAGGTCTCTGGCAGAAAGGATAAGAGATACCCTCTCGGAACCTGAACAAGTGAAGATGATTGTGTCCAATGCCACCCCACAGTTCAGGCATGTCTTGGCCATGAACAAGCTCACCACCATGGAAGAGCTCTATGAGAGAGCCCGGTACATCCAGACCCAGTTAAAAGACTCCCCCATTATGAACATGTTTGAGCCGCCGAAGCCCAAGGTGGTCAGAAAGACAAGCGCTGGTGTCCCAGGCGGAGCAACAGAAGGGGTCGTAACAAATGAGAAAGTGAGTGCGGTCAACAATGCCAACTGTGCAGCCAACCCAAGGCTTCCACAAATGCCCCGACTTCCCCTCCAACCAGGTCCTTTCCCCTCTCGTCCTCCACCCCAAAACGATCCACCCCAGAACAACATGTGATGGGGGCATCTCTTACCCTTCATATTTACCGGTTGTTCACCAGTATGGTTCCATTATGTCCGTCACATTTTTCTGATTCAGTTGATGTAATTTTCATATTTTCTTTGAGTCATAATTATGTAATTTTCATTTTATTTGAGTCATGTCCCTAGGTCTTACATTTATTTTCCTAAGTTTGAGTGTCATTAGATTGTTTAGTGTGCTATTGGGCCCAATTCATTGGGCTTGGCCCATGAGCCCCCCTACCCCTTCGGTTATTTGTTATTAAGTCTTTTGTCAGGGTCTTATTGTAAAATGTGGGTTTCCTATATATAGGGCCCCATTTCCTTCATTTGAGGGGAATGAATCAATGAATGAAAAATGTGTCATTTTGTGAGTTCTATCTTCATTTTTATGGTGGAATGAATCCATTAGTGAGGTGAGAAACCTTAGGGAGAGAATCCCACCCATCCCTCTCTTAATCTCTCTCTTTCACTCCCCTTTCTCTCTCCTCCACACCCAATTTTGAAATTTTTCTCTCTCCTCCCTTCCCAACCACCACTCTCCCACCTACCCCCATTAAAGGCCACTCCCCTTCCCCACACATCCCATTACTCCACCCCCTAGTCCCAAGGGAGCATCCCCAATCACTAAGCCACCCTCCAACCACCTCATCCCTTTCCCAAGCACCCTTCCCTCTCCCCCATGCAACCCTCCACTTCCCTAGACCATTTGAATTCAAAAATCCCCTTCCCTCCATAGCCCTAGGGCTCCCAAGACCCCTCCCCTTTGGTTAGGGTCGCCCCCCTCTCATCCTCTCCATCTTCCCTTGTTCACCTCCATCACCCCACCTTCTACCATCTAGAGTAAGAGGACCTGCAGAAGACCTGAAGCTTGCATCAGCGACCCGACCTCCTCGGACGTTCCTGGAAGCCCAAGAGTAGTCCATAGAAGCGTCTGCCTGTCCTCTTCACAACGGCGCTGGTCTCGTCCCCTTCCGAGCTCCGAGCTGACCGGGAGATCCGTTCTCCCACAACTGCGCAGAGCTGCCCCTGCTGAGTACCAGAACCGGATTAGAAGCTCTGCCAGGATGAACCTCGGAGGAATCCGCCCACAAGCTCTTCTAAAAAGTTCTTCTTCTTTCTGTCTACTTTTAGAATCAAGAAGCGGAATTCTGTTCGGCATCCTGTGGCAGGAGTTATCATTTTTCTCCCTCAGCTCCATCATCCTGCTACCCACAGTCTGTACCGACCAGTCATCAGTGTTCAGAGATCCCTGGTCTTCTCCGGTATCGGATGGCCTCCCCGTTAGCTTTTATGGAAAGAGGACTTGTCCACGATTCCAACGACTCTGACGGTGCTCGATTCCGAGTTTGGGAGCTGTCGGGGCATCCTCTGCAACCAGCTGTTGAAAATAAGGAGCTAGCTCTGCAGAGATCCTGATCCGGAGAGAAAGCTACACCACGGCAAACCCCCGAGGAATCATGCCACGATCTCTTCTACAAAGTTCTTCTTCTTCCTGTCTACTTTCAGAATCAAGAAGCGGAACTCCGTTCGGCATCCCGTGGAAGGATTTATCCTTTTTATCCCTCAGTTACACGGTCCTGCTGCCCACATTCTGCATCTACCAGTCGCCATTGTTCTGCATCCCCTGATCTCCTCTGACACCGTTTGGCTTCCCCGTCAGTTTTACTGCACAGAAGACTCATCCACGGTTCCAGCGACTCCAACGGTGCTTAATTTCGAGTCCGGGAGCAGTCGGGGTACCCTCTGCAACCTACTGCTAGAAATCAGAAGCTGCCAGTCCGAGGGTCTGCCTCCCTGTTCGGGCCTCCATCCAGATCAGCCTCGACACCAGAAGAATTCAGCAAAAATTGGACGACTTCCTGGCCTCCTACAAAGCTTTTCCAGGTGGTTTCGTCCCCAACACAAATCGGTAGCAGTCGCAGCAGTCGGTTCTCCACTCGGCTGTCAGCACCCACAGAACGCGGGCAGAATCGGCAATCTCCATCTTCGGTATTCCTTGCTCATTTTCCCCTCCCCGCTTGGCCGGCTGAAGGCCCCTCCCTGCGTGGAGGTAATTTTGGTTGTAATATCCATTAACCCTCACCCCAAGATCCCCCTCCTACGAGAGGTGTAGTGTTGTAACTTCTCTTGGGCAGGTCAAGCTTCCCCGGCGCGGCGTGTGGGGAACATACGCTTCCCCGCTCGCCCACGTCTCCGACTCGGGGCCGGTGTCCTCACACTGGTCAGGTATATGCTGAACCCTCCCTGGATATTTATGTTTTCTTAGTATCATTTCTAAGTTCAGCCGGCGAGGAAGAGAGTGCCCGGTCCCGTGATTCCCGATCACGAGTGGCCACCGCGGTTTGAGTGAGGAGAGATCCCCGTACCCTCGAGGCACGGCGTCCGCCCCACTGATGTGGGTGCTCCAATCCAAGGGAGGGGAATTCATTGGCCAAGTCATCACCCTAAGCAGCGTGATTTAGGCTCTCGAATCCACCCTACCATCACTTAGTCACCACGGGGAAAGGGTTGTACTGCGATATCGGTCCGCCAACATCGAGTCCGCTAGTTTGTAAGTGGGCTTGCAAGTCTAGGTCCGAGGTTCATTTGGTTGATACCATTGCACCCTTAGGTCGTGTCACATCAACATGCCTCAACTACTTCAACCCCAGCAACAACCTCGACCCCAGCAACAACAACCACCACTTCAGTACAACCAAGTTCCACCCCCAGGAAACTACGGTCCCCCACAGCAACAAAGGAGGCCGATTGGTCCCAAGAGAGCCTATTACCCACCATTGCCAGAAACTCTGGCGGATATTTTCAACGCCCTCATGGCCTCAAACACCCTCGTCCTACCTAGGGAAAGGCCCGTGTGGCCCCCGAATGTTGATACCTCCAGATACTGCGTCTATCACAGGCAGCCAGGACACGCAGTAGACAACTGTTTCCAGTTCAAAGATTACATCCACGACACGAATGATGAAGGCGGAATTGACTGGGATGAAATGAGACGATACGTCGCCACTCTCAAGGCTAGGATACCTCCTCCTAGGCCACAGTTCCAGCAACAACAGCAGCCACAGCAACAACCACAACAACAACAACAGCCTCAGCAGGCCCAACCACAACAGCCCAACATGGGCATAATCCAGAATCCATTACCGGAGCACCAACAGCCCAATCACCAGGTCAACCACATCTCCTCCTTCCCGGAAGTCGGGAGAGAGCAGGTGTGGCACCCAGAAATTACCTCTATTTTTTCTACCGCCAACCCTATTGTCATGCAACCCCCTCGCCTTGCCCGGGTAGCACCTCTCTCTCATCAACCCGCGTCAGTACCGCCTTCACCATTTCCACTGCCATTACGCCCTTTCATTCGCACCCCAATGGCCTATCAGCCAACACCCTTCATTACGACCTCACACCCTCTCATCTTCTCTCACTCCCCCACTTTACCATTCACCTCTACTGCATTTGCCCCTATGCCTTCTAAGCCCCTTATCACCCGTCCACCGTATGTAACCCCGCCTGTCTCCACCATACCACCGCCAATGCCTTCAAAACCACTCATCACCCACCATCCATCTCAAAACCATTACCCGCTTCAAACCCTACCCACTTCCACTTTGCCTCCACCTCCACCTTCCAGACCCCTTATCCTTCATAACCCGTGCGATATCCCCTCTACCTCCACCATGCCTCCACCTAACAAATCCCTCATCAGAATCCATGCTCCCATCATCACCCCTGCTTCATCAACCATCCCTCCACCACTACCCCTCAAACCTCTGTTAAAACCCACTGCTACCCCTATAGAGGTACAAAAGCCACAGGTAATTGATGTGACACAATGATGCAAAGGTAGCAAATGACAATGATCCCTTGGACTTAATTCGCAATAACAATCACAAGAGTCGAGAGCAACTCGAGAGTCGCCGTTACACCGCGCACACCCGCTTCCCGTGGTGACTCGGTGATGCCGAGTCGAGGTAGTGGAGAAAGCCCCTGGCTGGCTAGAGGTCCAGCACCATTTAGGTTGACCCTCCCGAAGGTATGAAGCCCACAAACGAGGGCGGCCGGGTGCCTTAGGGGCACTAGGTCACTCACTCACTATGGCCACGGTGACCACACAAGAGTTAGTGGCTCCGGGAACGGGTGCTCTCTCACCGACCAGCGAACAAGCTTTACGGATATGAAATCAACAGAAATAACTGGAGCAAGGGCAGGAGCTCACCTGGTTGGTTTGAAGAAACCAACCCCGATCGGAGACGAGGGCGAGCGGGGAAGTGTGGTTCCCCGCACACTGCGCCGGTGAAGCTTCAATCCTATTTTGAATGATTACAATCACTACACCTCGCGCAGGAGGGTGAACTTAGGGTGGGGACAATTAAGTACACTCAAACACTACCTCCACGCAGGGAGGGGCGGTAAGCCGGCCAGGTGGGAGAGGGATATTCGCCGGAGGACGCGCCGGTGTAGCCGAAATGGAAACTCCCTGCTTGCTGTGATGGCTGACTGCCAGTCGCTATAGAGGCCGTAGATCACGTTCTAGAATTTCTATGAAGACGAGACCAGCTGGGGAATCTTTGTATCTGGAACCAGGATGCTTCAGAATTTTCTCAATTTCTTCAGCTGCAGTGGCTGGTCTGGGTCGAGCTTAGAACAAGGTGGCAGTTTCTGGCTGCAACAGCTACCTGACATGAACAGTGACTTGCAGAAGTTGTGACGGCCGCTCCCGGGCACCAAATCTTGAACCGTCAAAGTTGCTGGAACCGTGGACGGACCCTCTTCGCGGGAAAACTGGTAGGGAAGCCGTCTGAGGTCAGGGTGGACTGGGGGACGCCGATGAGTGACAGTAGGTCGCTGCAGGTTGTGGGAGGCAGACCCGACCAGTCGAGGGAGAAAAATGAAAACTCTGACCTCTGGACGCCGAACGCACTTCTGCTTCTTTATCCAGAAAGAGGACAGGTGGATGAAGATATTTGTAGAAGGACTCGTGACTTGAGTCTTCCACCGTCGGCCGTGGTGCAGCTTCGAACCGGGTGGCAGATTCTGGCCGCAGCAGCTACCTGATTCAGGCAGCAACTTACAGAAGCTACCCCGGCCACTCCCGAACTCTGAATCATGAGCCTTCGGAGTTTCTGGAATCTTGGTCGAGTCTACTTCGCAGCAAAATCAACGGGGAAGCCGGATGAGGTCAGAGGAGACCGGGGGACCCAAGAAGGTGCTGACAGGTCGTAGCAGACTTGGGGAAGCAGCTTGGAGCAGTCGGAGGAGAAACTCTTTAACTCTGTCCCACGGAACCCGAACGCAGTTCCGCTTCCTGATCCTGGAAGAGGACAGGACGTGGAAGGACTTTGATGAAGAGACCTCGGCTTGGTTCTGCTAGGGTTCGCCGTGACACAGCTACACTTCTGGTTCAGGCACTCTGCAGGGGGAGCTCTGCGCAGCCGAGGGAGAATGGGCACCACGAGCTGTAGCGACGTCGGAATGGGATGAGATCACCTCGCCTGCGAAGCCAACTGGTCGACCTTTCCAGAAATGTATGGTACGTCTTCAGAGGTCTCCGTATGACTCTGTGACAGCTTCTGCGAGATGACCCTTCCTCTGCCACCTGCAGACTGATCAAAAGGGGGGAGAGGGGTGGAAGAACTTGGTTGGCCAAAGGAAGAACAATGGGAAGGGGGTTGGGGGCTGCGACCTAGGGAGGTCAAGGGGCTGGGAATGAATGGGTGCAGTCCCCAAAGGGAGGAAAATTCGAATTTTAGCTTGGAGGAAGAATATGAAGCCCAATGCCAAAGGTTGGGTCAAGAAGGCTCCTCTTTATCCAAAGAGACCACAACGAGCCTAACTAGGAACATCCTCCCTCTTGAGTTGCCAGATGACCAACCAAGTCCCCCCACCCACCCTTCCATAAGAACTGTGATTTTAGGGGAACCTCTCATTGAGTGGCTTAAGCAAAACCTCCTCCTCCACATCATGCACCCCTCTATGGAGAATCATTACCCAATTTTGCCCACTCCTCCATTCCACATAACCTACCAATCGTTCTCCTTTGTGGGAGCCATGAGGGACTTGATTACGAGTGTACTTTGGCAAATAGAGGTGACAAACATGTGGGTCTTAGAAGCAAGCCACATGGGGTACCTTAGTTTCTCACACTTCTCCCTCGGGACCATCACCTCCATTTACACCAAGGGTCCTTGCATGAGAAAACTCCTATTATTTCTACCCGAGCCTAATGAGTCTTACATCACCCCCTTACCCTCCTACAAGGAGCATTGCATTGGGTCCCACCAGGGTCATGACTTCCACTTCCCTATGTGTGCTAGGGACCCTAGGGCGATCACTTGGATTGAAACCCCCCTCCACGTCACTCACCCCCTAACCCATCTTGATCTGTTTGGCCACCCCCTATGGGCTTCCAAGTACCCATCACTCACCACCCACTCCCTCCTACCCTCACCCACCATGTCAGTCCTAACCCACCCATTCCGAAATTCCGCCCACACTATGAGAGTCAATACCAAGGGTGACATCAATATTGGAAATAAGGGAGTGACCCATCCCAAGAACCGCTTCGATCCCCATGAGTGGAAACCCCCAAAACTCACAAATGGGACCATCTTGATAGGAAACCATGTATCACAACCTTTCGCATCATGTGGTCAGACTAGTCACATCATTTGCGTCACTCACGCACTAGGACCGATGCATGATAGGTTTACATCTGGATGTCCAGGCCCCCCAAAGTCAGTCATCGTGAAGTCTAAGCATGAAGGAAACATTCATGGATGTCCGGGACCCCCGACATCAAACACCCTTTTGCATAATAGGTTCACCTATGGATGTCCCGGTCCTCCTAGGTCCATCAAAGTCTACGTAGCACCATGGCATGCTAGATCCACTTTTGGTTGTCCAGGACCCCCATTATCCACTGGGAGTCAACACCTTAGAGAGTTGCATGAAGATATTCGCAAAAACAACAACAAGAGCAATGAGATTTACAAGAAGTCAGCTTATTCCCACCGCCGCCACCAAGAATTCCAAGTTGGTGATTTTGTGATGGTGAGAACTGAGAGGTTATTCCCTGGGAATGTCTCAAAGTTGAGGTCGCGTGGAGCCGGCCCCTTTCAGGTGTTGAGGCGCCTTAGCACAAATACTTATGTGTTGGACCTTCCTGAAGAGTACGGAGTAAGCCCCACTTTCTATGTGGCTGACCTGGTGCCCTACAAGGGTCCCATGGTGACACCCAGTGAGGAGATCCAGCCTACCCCACCCCTTGAGAGCGTCCCCACACCTCAGAGAGCTCCATCCAGCCTAAGATACCAGCGTGATCAAGTGGAGCGGATATTAGATGAACAGGTCACCAACACGCGGAGCAAGGCGTATGAGCGATACCTGGTTAGGTGGAAGGGACGGCCACCTTCGGACGATGCCTGGGTGAGTCGGGAGGATCTCCAGCAGCTGGATCCTGACCTATTGGAGCAGTACCACAGCAGGGAGGACCCTCACTCGACAGAGTCGAGTTCTCTGCACCCCGGGAGTATGATGGGGACATCGCTTACCACTTCCCATTCCTCCATGGGTCCCGATGATCGCCAATGTGTTCGTCTTGATTTCTTGAATCAAGTTATGTAATTTTCATATTTTTTTGGAGTCATATCATTGTAATTTTTCTTTTATTTGAGTCAAGTCCCTAGGTTAATGAGTCTTCTACCTAAGTTTATTATCATTACGTCAGTTAGATTGGTTAATGGGCCCAGTTATATGGGCTTGGCCCAGGGGCGCCCCTTTCCCCCTTGGTTAGTTGTCATTAGTCTAAGAGTCAGGGACTTTTGTTGAATTGTGGGATTCCTATAAACAGGACCCCAATCTCACCAGTTGAAACTAATGACTGAATGAAAATTTGAATATCTTAAGCATAAGTGCATCTCTCCCTCTCTCTCTAGCTTTCTCTCTATCTTCTCTCTCTCACTTAAGGGGGCGAACCCCTCTCTCTCTCTTCCCCCTCCTCTCTCTCTCTACCTTGGGCGAACCTACCCTTTCCCCTTCCCCCCCTCCTTGCCACATCACCAGCCACCTCACCCTTCCACCCTTTCACCTCCCCAAGAGCCTTAACTCCCATCAATTCCTCCACTTCCCCAAGCAACTCTTCCCATTCCCCATACACCTTCTCCACCTCCAAGGCACCCATCCCTCTTCCCCAAGCAACCCTTCCACTCCCCCACACACTCATTCATATCCCCAAGCAATCAAACCCCCACCCCCACTACCATTTGCGAACCCCCTCTCCATCTACTCACCCCCCCTCCTCTTACCTTGGCCGACCACTCCCTCCCCCTATCTCCTAGCTGCGGCCCCTCCACTCCACCTCCCTCCAAGACTCCTTAATACCCTGTTCCTCTCCCCTCCACACCCCTAAACACCCCTCTCTTATCAACCATCCACCCCACCATCTCCACCATTGCTAATCCCCATCCCTATCACTAGTTCCACCACCATCCTTTCTCTTTACCTTGACAGTCTGTAGGTGGCAGAAAAAGTTACGACTTGCAGAAGCTTCCTCTGATTCATAAGGTGACATCCAGAGACGTACCATACATTGCCAGAAAGGTCGTCTAGTCCACTACGCAGGCGAGAAAGAATCGTACCATTCCGAGTTCGGGGCTGCCCGGAGAGCCATTCTCCCTCGACTGCGCCAAGCTCCATCTGCAGAGCACCAGAGTTCAACCAGAAGCTGAACCACGATTCACAGTGGAGGATTCAGACCGTGGTTCCTTCTTCAAAGTTCTTCCTCCACCTGTCCCCGACCAGGAGAAAGAAGCAGAACTACGTTCGGCATCCAGGAGCCAAAGTTCTGATTTTTCCCCTTCAGTCGCGCGGATCTGCCTTCCCCAGTCTTCAGCGACCTGCACCCACTCATCGGCGACCCCCAGGCCATCCCGACCTCAGACGGCCTCCCCACTAGTTTTTCTGTGAAGAGAGTTCATCCACAGTTCCAGCTACTCTGACGGTTCGAGATTCGGAGCTCGGGAGCCAACAGTACAATCTCTGCATCCTGCTGCATCAGATCTGAAGCTGTCAACCCCAGATTCCTTTGTCCTGTTAGAGCCTCCGCCGCAGCCAGGACGACGCCAGAAGAATTCAGTAAAATTCAGAGGCGTCCCAGTTCCTGTTACGAAGAATTTCCCCCTGGTCTCGTCGATGGGAGAATTCCTGAGTAAGAACTACGGTTGCAACAGCGGCTGCCTGTCTCCTCTCACAGCAAGTGAGCAGACCCAACGTTGGCTTCCTCTCCTACAACTTCAGCAAATTTCCCCCTCCCGCCTGGCCGGCTTAGCGCCCCTCCCTGCGTGGAGGTAGTGTTTGGACGTAAGCTTTATTTCCCCACCCTTAGTCCAACCCTCCTGCGTGAGGAGTAGTGTATGTAATAAACAGCTCAAGCTACATCGGCGCAGTGTGTGGGATCCACACTTCCCCGCTCGCCCACGTCTCCGAACGGGGTTGGTTTCTTCAAACCAACCAGGTGAGCTCTAAACTTTGCTCCATTACTCTTTAGTGTCTGTTCATTTAATATCCGTAGACATAGCTCCGTTGTGCAAGCGAGAGAGTGTCCGACCCCACGTGCCACACTTACGAGCGGTCATCGTGGGCAGTGAGAGAGTGGGACCTAGTGCCCCAATTGGCACCGGCCAGCCCCATAAGCGTGGGCTACGTACCCTCGGGAGGGCAACCCTAGCCCGGCTGGCACTCTACCAGCAAGGGTCTTGATCCATCACCTCCCCTTAGCATCATTTTATCACCCCGGGCTCGTGTGTGTGCGACGGCGATTTGGCCCCGATTTATCAACTTAATTGCTATGTGGTTGTGAATGCGGAATAGGTCCTAAGATTCCGTCTGCTTGCTGCATACCCCGTAGTTGTGTCACATCAGTAATGGTGCTCCGGAGTGGAAGGATTTTCACAGGGTTTTCCCCCAGAACAGTCAGAATCCCGAGCAGTCTCAGCCAGAGAGGGACGATGGAGAACAACCGGAAAGATCTATCCCTGGAACACAGTATGATCTGTTGAAACACTTGGACAAGACGCCTGCTCGGATCTCCATCCTGGAGCTGCTTCAGAGATCCACATCCCATCAGGCAGCCTTAATGGAGTATCTTCAAAAGGTCATGGTGAATGAGGACCTCCCTGTAGAAAAGATCCCTGCCTTCCTGACCCCAACGGACACACAACCGGCCATCATGTTCCACAACTACGAGCTCGCTCCCAAGGAAGCTTGGAAATATGCATTGTGTGTTTCAATAAAAATTAATGGGGTATCCATAAACCCATGCCTTGTAGACACGGGTGCATCCATAAATGTGATCTCCATGAGCACCCTTCAGTTGTGTGGGGTCGAACAGGAGCAAATAAGACCTTCTTCAATCACAGTCACGGCTTATGACAATAGCAAAAGGCCGCCGCAAGGGATGATTATTCTGAGGGCAGAGCTAGGTCCTATGTCAGTCCCCACGGAATTCCATGTGCTCGACATGGACCCCACATTCAAGGCCATACTGGGTCGCCCTTACATTGAAGCCATAGATGCTGTGCCTTCCACCAACCATCAGTGCTTGAAGTTTCCTTACAATGGAAGAATTATTAAAGTGGTCAGCACACCTGTCCTTCACACGGTGGATGCTATCAACACCTCTCTGCCCTCTATTTGGCCGTCTCATCGGCCCATATTTTCATTGCTGGACGTGTGTGATTCATCTCACATTCCGCTAGCATCAAAGAAGCCGATCAAGGCAACAACGCCATATCTCCCTTTTCACTCTAAAGGTTGGGAGATTATGAGGAACATCGGCTATCAACAGGGCAAAGGTCTGGGCGCACAGCTGCAAGGTAGGTTGAGACCACCAAAGGAGATTAGGCCGAACCGCAGGTTTGGCCTAGGCTTCAAAGGACCATTCAAGGCGGATTGGAAGCCCCTCACATGGACCCTATCAAATCACTTCAACAAAGGGCCCGTTGTTCAGATGGGAGATTACCCGCAAGAAGCACATGGGGGACCACATGCTGTATATTCGGCTGAAAAATATCCGAGGGTCACCAAAAGAGGCAAGATCAAAGATCAAAAATGCGAATGGGACAAGTGGTTTGATATATGGGATATTTCCGTTGCATTGGAAAGGATGTTCTCGCCTCCAGGGCTTGAAGGACCGCCATTGATCTCCGGAATGCCAGAAAATATCATTACTGTTGCCAAGGTTCCAAACTATCCTCGTCCTAGCCAGAAGGACCCTGTCACCAGTGGATCTTCATCCGCCATCACCATCACCACCGACGACTCATTAGCCATCATCTTCTCCATTCACTCGTCACAGCCTTTGTTACTGTCATCTTCCTGGGCCAGACGGTTGTCTGATGATCTTCCTAGATCCCCCTCTCTACTTACATACCTGCGCGGGTTTCTCAACCCGTGCCAAGTCTTCAATCATGATTTGCTCTACGAGCCTCCCAATCCTCTAGCCATAACCACTTTTCTCTCTCCTCCGATCTCTTTTCACTGTTTTGTCATCAAAAATGAAAATGAAAAAAAAATGTCAATTTCCAAACTCCTCAACAACACATCTTCGTTGAGGAAACCTCCTACATCTCCCACGGGTGCGTCCCGCCCTGCGGACCACCCGTCCAAGGTCCGATGAGCAACCTTTTCTACCCCTCCCCTGAGGGGTCTTTCCCTGTACATTCTTCACCATCCTCTTCATCTTTTTCTTCTTCTGTAAATAATGTCAGTCAATCTAGGAATAATAAGTCAAAGGTAGTACCTAGGAAGAAATCCAAGGGTAGGCAGATCCCTCGTCGATTCCTTCTGGACTTAGCCTCCAGGTGTCAGGCCCTTCTTGCCATCCCTCAGTTGCTAGAAAATCCCATCCAGCTACCGGAAATAGAATGTGAGGGCAACTGTGCAATTGATGAGGGGTATGGAGTCTACGAGATCATGGGTGAAGAATACCCTACTGAAGATGAGGGTGAGGAATATGAGGATGCGGCTGGCGCATATGCTAGTGGAATAAGGAGATTCGACGAGCCGTCAACCGCCGTAGAAGAGTCCACCAAAGAAGTCAACTTGGGAACTGAGGAAGACCCTAGGATCATCCTCATAAGTGCTAATCTACCACCCTCTGAAGAAGAGGCATTAATTGAAGTTCTCAAAGAATATAAGGACACGTTTGCATGGAGCTACGAGGATATGCCGGGTCTGGATTCAACCCCGGTCGAACACCGTTTAACCCTAAAACCCGGGTCCATCTCGGTAAAACAAAGGTTAAGGCGTTTCCACCTTCAGATGGCTTTGAAAATGAAAGAAGAGGTCGATAAGCTCCATAAAGCTAAGTTCATTAGAGTCATTCTTTATCCTCAATGGGTGGCAAACATTGTTCCGGTCATGAAGAAAGACGAGAAAGTCAGGATTTGCATCGACTTCCGGGACCTTAACCGCGCGTGTCCGAAGGATGATTTTCCCTTGCCTCACATTGATGTGTTAATCGACAACACAGCAGGATATGAGACCCTCTCATTCATGAATGGATTTTCAGGATATAATCAAATTCGTTTGGCAGAAGAGGATCAAGAGAAGACATCATTCACTACACCTTGGGGAACATATTGTTACGTGGTCATGCCATTTGGGTTAAAGAATGCTGGAGCTACTTACCAAAGAGCTATGATGGCCCTATTTCACGACATGATGCATATATATCTGGAGGAGTATGTGGATGATCTATTGGTGAAATCAAGGACCAAGATGGAACATCCAAGGGTTTTGTCTAAGGTCTTGCAGAGATCAAGGGAGTTCCAATTGAAAATGAACCCGAAGAAGTGTGTGTTTGGTGTATCATCGGGCAAATTACTGGGCTTCATTGTGAGTAAAATAGGGATCGAGATAGATCCCGACAAAGCTAAGGCCATCAGGGATATGCCGCCTCCCAAGAATTTGAGGGAAGTCCGAGGTTTAATCGGGAGGTTGCAGTTTATTCGTCGGTTTGTGTCTCAGCACTCACAAAGGTGTAGACCTTTCTATGAGTTGACCAAGCCAGGAGTAGAATTTCACTGGGATTCTAAATGCCAACAAGCTTTTGAAGGGTTAAAGGAATATCTGGCTAGTCCACCCGTTCTCATTCCACCCAAACCAGAAAAACCTCTGATCCTCTACATCTCAGTCTTGGACGACTCCGTGGGAGCTGTCCTCGCACAAGCTGATGAAGAAGGTAAGGAACGGGCAACCTATTACTTGTCCAAACTTCTCAATCCCTGTGAGCAGAAGTACACAGTCATGGAGAAAACCTGTGCTGCCCTCGTCGGGGTAGTGCAGAAATTGAAGCACTACTTCCTGGCTCATGAGGTCCATCCGATCGCTCGCATGAACCCTATCAAGTTTCTTCTGGAGAAATCCATCCTTACTGATAGGCTAGCACGCTGGTAAAGTTTTCTTTCCCAGTTCGACATCACCTACATCCAGCAAAAGGTAATTAAAGGCTATGCCATAGCCGAGCATCTCGCCCACCATCCTCTCCCCAAGTTTGACCCTGTCCAATCAGAGTTTCCATATGAGGAACTAATGTCCGTCACTCAGTCTGACAAGCCAATATGGACATTATATTTTGATGGAGCTATGAATTCCCAAGGGAAGGGTATCGGCATTGTCCTTCTAACGCCTGAAGGCGTTACCATCCCAGAGGCATTTCAGCTCGCGTTCCCAGTCACCAACAACATCGCTGAATACGAGGCTCTTCTGGCTGGTCTGGAACTAGCCCGTTCTTTCTATATCACTGAGTTGCGAGTCGTGGGTGGCAGTCAACTTGTTCTCCGCCAGGTGCTTACCAAATATCGCACCCTCGATCCCAAGCTCAAACCCTATCAGGAGTTGGTCTCCGCCTATGCCAAATTGTACACCAAGCTGATCTTTGTCCATGTTCCTCGCGAACAGAACATTCTGGCCGATGCCCTCGCCTCCTTGGCGTCATCCTTCAAATTCCCTTTAGGTGCATGATTTAGATCCATCATTCTCTACAAGCGTCTTGTCCCTGCCGTTCAGGACCCTTACCTCTTAAAGATCAAGGAACGAGTCCTACAGAAGATCCAGAAGGGAGAAATTCTTGAGAAGAGGGAGATCATGCTGGCAGAAGTCGAAGAAGAGCTGGCTGACGAGGAGAAACCATGGTTCTATGAAATTTTCAAATACTGTAAAGATCAGTCTTATCCTGAAGGAGCCACCACAGAAGATAAGAAAGCCATAAGAAGGGTGGCTCAGAAATACACATTGGTTGGAGGTCTACTCTATAGGAGGAGCCTTACTGGCGTTCTGTTAAGGTGTCTTGACGACAATGAGGTTTGGAAAAGCGTTAAAGAAGCACACTCGGGTGTGTGCGGTGGCCACGTGAATAGCCAGATGCTCGCCAAGAAGATCATTAGGCAAGGCTTTTACTGGCCCACTATGGAAGAGGATTGTGCCATCTATGTCCGTAGGTGTATCAAGTGTCAACTTCACGCCGATAAAATACATTCACCCTCTTCCTCACTTCACCCAATATCCTCCCCATGGCCTTTCTCCATGTGGGCATTCGACATCATCGGTCCCCTAGGTGATCCCAATTCCCTCACCAAGCAGAAATCTTTCATCCTTACTGCGACGGAATACTTCACCAAATGGGCCGAAGCCGAAGCTTACGCAGAAATCAAGGCGTCAACAGTCTGCAAATTCATCATGAAGAACATCCTCGCCAGGTTCGGCGTCCCAAGCATAATCGTCACCGACAATGGGCCACAGTTCATTTCTCAGGACCTTCAAGACCTCTGCAAAAGGTACGCAATTGCATTGCATCATTCATCACCTTATTACCCACAAGGTAATGGCCAAGCGGAGGCCACCAATAAAACATTGATCAAAATCATCAAGAAAACCTGCGAGTCCAGTAAGTTTTCAGACTGGCCAGAAAAGCTTATCGAAGCTCTATGGGCCTATCGCACTTCAATCCGTACCCCCACCGGGCAGACTCCGTTTGCCCTTACTTATGGGACGGAAGCGGTAGTCCCGTACGAGACTCTGATCCCTTCTCTCATAGTACAATTGGATGAGGAATTTCCCCTCGACGAACGTCACAATTCACTCCTTGCCCAGTTGGAACTCTTAGACGAGAAGCGGCTGGCCGCTGCCGAGCATGCGCGTGTGTATCAAAATAGACTCGCTCGCTTTTACCAAAAGAAAGTCGTTGAGAGAAAATTTAAAGTCGGTGAGATGGTCGTGAAAAGAATTTTTGTCAAACTTGGAGGGCCGCGTTCTAAGCTCCAACCCAATTAGGAAGGACCATTTGTGATTCAAGCCGTGTACCCTGGCAACGCCTACAAGCTAGTCAACGTTGAAGGGACCGAGTTATCCCACCCTTGGAATGGACTTTATCTTAAAAAATACTACCCTTAGCATAGTGCGAAAACATCAAAAATAAAAAAAATGATGAAAAAATAGAAAACATCAAAAATAACAAAAAAATATTGAAAATCACTAAAAATATGGAAAATTCAAAATGCCGATGCCTGGTGGCCACCATGTAGTTAAGTCCCTGCATCCAACCTTCATGTTAGGATAGGGCCCATTAAGGCTTGGTAGGCACCAGGTCTTGGTTTGCCAGAACCGTGGAGATCCCTGTCCGGCCACATCGGCCTATGCACGCTCAAAGGGAGCCAACATGTACTCACTTACGTATTTTATCCAAAAAAGTTGGTAGCATCACCTACGGTGGGGCCTCACCCAGAAGATCTCCAGAAGCTGTAATCTTTATTCTTTTCTCTTCGACCAAATGAGACAGTCGGCGCCCTTAAAATGCTGAGCATGAGAAACCAAAACTCAAACCCCTTAAGGCAAGAGTAGGATCCATTTCCTCGAGCATCGATCAGAGCACGAGAAGAGGACAGTGTCCCCGCAGGCAAACAAAAGGGAGCCCACAACGTCAAACTATATCTCCCTCGCAAAAAGAAACACAAAATCAAAATCAAGAGAAAAGCCTGGTCGTGACCGTGCCTGATGCGATAAATGAAATCCCTCAAGGCAAAAAGTCTAAATCCACAAAAGGAGTTATGGAATGTAAATGCTCGAGATTTGGTCCGAAGTTGTCCGAAAGAGGAGAGTTAATGGGCCCTTATTGGCTCGCCGGGTTAACGGTTTTGCCGGTCCTCTCAGGAGATTTACCCCATACACTCTTCCTTCTTCCTTTGAAGATGGAAGCTAGATGGAGTTTCTGAAGGGTAAAATCCGCCAAGGTCTGCGACCTTATTTTAATACACACGTATGGTTGCCTACTTTGAAAAGCAAAAGCTATCGCTGCGAAGGAGTCTCTGTGTTTCTGACCGGTCAAGACCCCTGTTTACCACCTTGATGTCTTCTTATTTAACCTTGGGCTTAGGCCAATGCAAGCGCGTCACCTATGGGTGCGACGGCGTCTGATTCCGGGTCAGCGTCGTACGGTTGGTCGTTAGGGTTCCAGGGTGTTCCATCATATACCATCTAAAGTTGTGAGGAAATAGACCCGGGTCGGGTAAATCATTTACCTCGAAAACCTTTTGGGTGAATCCCTGTGGTCGGAAGTGACTGGGAGCCTAAGCATGGCATGATGGTATTGTCATCAGGGTAAGTCTTAGCCGGCGGGATTATCATTCGAGGGGTCCAGAGGCCCAAATCAACCTAGATGTGCACTTAGGATACCTGGGAGGTTAGTAAGAAACCCCTGTTCTCATGTAGGTTAGGTGCCATTTGGATGCTTGCCAGGCGTTAGCAACAAAAAAAATGAAATGATAAAAACAAAAAAAAAGAAAAGAGAAAATGTACATATTTGCAAACAAAAAAATTGAATATAACAAAACAACAACAAAAAATGCCAAATATAAAAAGAAAAACAAATCAATTTTGCATGATTACATTTGTATGCAGCATTTCACTTTTTAATCTCGCTTGCATTCGTGTGCTTATCTGTCGCATTCATCATCACCACATCTTTCCCTTGCCTTCGTTAATAAAGGCTTGGCCCCTTGACCTGTTATCAAGGACAGATCAAAACAAACCTCGCATATTGGGCAAGGGGCCAAGTCAGAGCAGATATTCTAACTTGTTTGTTTAAGTGATGTATGCAGGAATTCGAGAAAGCAAGAAAGAGGTAAGAATCCAAGAATCAAATATTTTATTCCTTTCCAAAATAAAAAAAATTACATCAAGTTCTACCCTCTCTCTCTGCATTACTTGTCCCGCTACTCTCCGGGCAAAACTCTCTCAAGGGTGCTACCCAACTACGAAAAGCGGTACTCCTACCGCTCTGTACTCCTCTTCCCATCACCACACCCCGGCGTTGATCCATGGGAGCAGCAAAGAAGCTACCAACACGAAAGCCACGCTCTCGTGCTCTTCGGTAGTGCTCCTCACCATCTCTCAGCCACTGTTCAGCAAGACCAAGGCTGATTCGGAGTTCGAACAACTGGGCCTCCATGGCTCTTCGTTCCTCCCTTTCAGCCAATCTGTCGGCTCTTTCTCTCTCTCTGTCTCTTTCTCTCTCTGCCCTCTCTCTCTCACGGTCTTCCCTCTCCAACTGGAGAGTGATCCTCAGCTCTCTGGCATCCCTAGAAGAGTCGTCATCTGGACGACGTCGCAGTTCCTCCTCCAGCTCAACTATTCTAGCCTCCCTCTGCGCATCTTGGGCAAGTGACTCTTGCGTCTCCTTTTCCTGCCAGTTATACCATCTTAGATATGCGGCAAGACATAAACAAGGAGAACTCAACACATGAGACTCTTACCTGTATAGAGAGCATTCCTTCTGCCTCCGCGGCACGTTGCGTGGCACGAGCAAGTTACTCGTGAAGCAAGTCAAGTTCTGAGGTAGGGATCCATAAGCTGGAAGAGACTCCACCGGCCCCCATCGCCGATGAGGCCGCGTCAATCTGGGCGCGCTGTAACCAGGAAATGATAATTAGTAGCCGAACACCATGAATCTAGGGCCGTGATTTGGAGCGTGCACTGTATACACCTACCGAGGCACTCAAGGCTTCACGTGTGTCACCCAATTGTTGCTCTGTCTCTGCTAGGCGAGATCGCAAGCTCGCTATCATAGTGTCACGGACATCCTGCACCCATGCCATAGAAGTCAGCATTCTCACAAAAATCAAAGCAAGAGAGAAGGGGAGACCTACCTCCACAAGTCCCCGGGGTTGGAGCCGCTCTGCGTACATTGTCTTATACAGATGCAGGTAGTCTTCACTATCCTGTGCATGTGATTCCACGATTGTGTCACCCCATTGCCAATCTTCATACTGTTCGGGGAATTGCACACGCCAATCAATGTAGGTTGCCGGTCCTCGTGTCTTTCTCTCGACGCGAGGTGGCGCAGTCGTATCCACCCATTCCTGAGCCAGTCCTAAAGTCCTCATAACCAATCGTAGCCGAAGCGGCTCGATTTCATTCAGGCAGTGCATCCATAATTCCCGTCGAACCAGGCACTTCTTGTTAGAACCCATGGTTGGTCGGCATCGACCATGCCTGAGTAGGGTCTCCAGTTTACCTAGGTTAGGTTGTACATACTCGTTTAGCTGGTCAAAACCAAAAACAAAAATAACAAAATAAAAATAAAAGTAAAAAAAATCCCACCATCGCTGCAGGGAATTCCTGTAGCTCGTGCCTTAGCACCATCAGCTGGTAGGTTAGAGGCGCTGCACTCATGATGGGTTGCCACAGCCTGGCTAACGGCACCGTCACTGGTCGCCAATGTCGAGCTCTCCCCATCGGGAGGTAATAATAGCTCCATAGCTCCATCATTATATGACATCATACCTTAAGTGGACTATTACAGAAGAAAAACAAACAAAAAAAAAAACAAGACAAAATCAAAAATACCTGGATAAATGGTGTGAAACCACTCGCAGTCATCTCACGGTCTGCCTCTTGGGACAGACCTGTAAACAAATGCGCCAGCATGGTAGCTCCCCAGGCGTAGTGCCCTACTCTTTCGAGGTCTGATAGCAGCTCCAGGAAACGACAATGGATATCATCTCCTTTCGAGCTCAGTATCAATCTTTCCAGCAAGAAGAGGAGAAATCTCCTCAAATCCATGTTGGATCTTTCCCAATTGCCAAAATCTGTACAGTACACAGCACGACATCCTCTTTCCATCCTGTCCATGAATTCTTCTGAGGACTCATCGTCCCGTCGACGAGTATCAGTGAGCCTTAATGCCTCCATGATAGATGTCCTATCTACTGACCTGTTCTTCCGTCCATCTCGATCCAAACCCAGTAGCTTCTGGGCACCTTCTTGGTAGTCCGCGTAAGTGACTCCGGTCACTGCCTCGCCATCCACCTTGAGGCTCGTGATTCGGGCCACATCTTCAAGGCTGGGCACCATGTGCCCCCAGGGCATTTAGAATGCCCGACTCGCTGGGTCCCATCTTTCACGCAAGGCTTGGATCAGGACCAGGTCGAGCTTGATCGGCTCGATCCGCAGGAAGGTACCAAATCCCATCACGTCTAGCCTGGTCTTCTGAAAATCCGGAAGACCCCTGTATGCGGCCGCTACTAACTCCCATGAAATGTGTGATTTCATCACACTCTGCGCGTGCATAAGGAATGGAGAAGGGTGTTGTCAAAAGAAAGGAAGGAAGAAAGGAAGGAAGAAAGAATGAAAAAGGGCAGGAGAGCTCAGCTTACGAGTTGCGGTTGGGTCCTTTCACTGAAGTGCCCTTCGAGGTCCGAGAGCTTCCTGGAACTGCTACCGCTGGACCTGCTTCTCTTCGAGGAATGGGAAGATTCACCCTCCATCCCGATCTTAGAACTCTGAGTTCCTTCTCTTTCGTGAAAATTTGTACTCTTCGAGTTGGCTCTCAATGTCCCTTCGATAACGAAAGAGACATGTATTTATAGAAATGGGAGAAGTGCGGGCCAAGATTACCTCCATCACCTTTAACGACAGCCCTCGCGATAAGACGCCTGCCCTGCGGTCCCATGTGTCACTTCACCGCTCGCGCAGAGTGATTGATTGGACAACACCCTCCCTATACCGTTAGGGATGCCCTGTTACGATGTAGAGGTCATCCGCAAAGGTTGAAAGATCGCCCGGGAAGAGGGGCTAGGGCTGTCATTGTTGACTTCCGCGGCTGATTTCCGCATGGAAGACGATCAGAGCAAGATACGATTCCCCGGGGTCTCGGCAGACACATCACATGGGAACAGTGCAAAGAAGAAGAAGTGTAGGGAAGAAGGAACGCACAAGAGAACAAACAAGCAGCAGAAAATCAAATCACTCCATTCATAAATACATAAGCTGTCATAAATGTCACAATCATAGAGAGGAAGCGGGTCCACTGGCTCACCAACTCTCGCCATTAACTGCATGCTCGTACCTCTAGGCATCCCTCTCCTCTCCCCTGAGGTGAGGGTCCCTCAGAAGCCTTCTAGATCCCTGTGCAGCAGCACCCGCCTCGCCTCGTGGCGCCTGCTCCACAGCGTTGGCTCGCTGCTCCTCCCCTGGCGTGGCGAAGAAGCCACCAACAGAAAAGCGGCCAGACTGGCAGAGTCGCTCCCCGAACTCTCACGCTCTCTCATAGCGCGTCTCCATCGCTCCTAGCCTCTGCACCACGACCTGAAGGCCTAGCTGGAGCTCCCTCACCTGGGCCTCCAAGGCCTTCCTCTCGGCCTGATCTCGCTGTCGCTCAGCCCTTCTCTCCTCCCTCTCTCTTTCCGCCTCTCTCTTGGCCACCTGGAGGAACACCCTCAACTCTAGGATGTCCGGATGTGCCCTCTCCTCACTGTGACGCCGCAGCTCCACCACAGTCGCTACCCAGGCGTCACGCTCCTCTTCAGCCCGGGCCGCGCGGGCCACCGCACTAGCAAGTTGCTCTCGAAGGGAGGCAATCTTAAGAAAAGGCGCCGAGGAACGGGAAGATGCGCCACCGGCCATTCCCACAATCACTGTCTGCTGGGCACGCTGGAACAAACAAACAACGGCCGTCAGCTAAGCTCCAAATTTAAAAACAAAAAGGAATGCAGCACTTAACTTACCAGGAGCGATAGTTCTTGTTGAGTGACGGCCAGCTGCCGCCTAGCCTCTGCCAGTTGGGCACGCAAGCCGTTGATGTCGCGCGTATCCCTGGCTTGGGGAAATCCCGCATAACTCTCTCTCTGCTGCCGCAGGAAGTCGGCACAGTCCTGCACCAATATGCTCCCTTGCTGTCCAGGGAGACGTATGCGCCAGTCCTCGAGCTTCACCTTACCTCGACTCTCCTTCCTGACACGGCTCGGCTCATCTGCACTCGCCCATTCATCGGCCAAACCCGGGTCTTTGCCATGTCCTGCATCAAAAAAGGGGGGTCTTACGTCAAAACGTGAGAACGCGTCTCCTGTCAAGGACGCGTCCATCATTTGAGTGCAACACTCGCCGAACCCTTTTTCCCTCTCACATGGCTCGTTCAAAACTCAAAATAAATCAAAGAGGGGAAGATCGAAGGACATATCGGGCCGTGTTCACCTCCCTCCGCGCCATCGGGCCCCTCGGGTCCCTCAAGCACCCGAAGGGGTCCTTCCTCTTCCATGGACGCCTCGCTGTGCTCTTGCGCGTCCCTCCTCGGGCGAGGAGTCCCTCACCCCTCTCTCCCTTCACCACGATTTGGCCCACCAAACTCCATCAATCGAGAAGTGGAAGAAGATGAAGATGGGCGAGCAAATCTCGACGGAGGCGGGCTCGTTTGCGGGCAAGGCACGGGAGAAGAAGTACCGCCTGGCGCTTTAAATTTGAATTTGAAAGTTAAGACGCGTCCCCGCGCCTGGACGCGCCCAAAAGGAGAAAAGAAGAAAAAAGAAAAAAAAAAGAGGACCCCTCCGTGCAAGGCGTAGTTCCCTACTTTTCAGGACAAGGTCTCGTGAAGCATGCCTCGAAACAACTCGGTGCAAGAGAAGAAGCGTGGAAAAGGGAAAGTGCATACGACAAAAGGAACCATTTCATTGCACATAAGCAAATGGTCAGTTATACATCATAAAGTGAGGAAGGTGGGGTGTACAAGCAACTCTCTAACTCTCGCTACCACCCTCCTGATCATCTCTCTCCTCCCTCCTCTGACGGGGATCCCTAGGGGGTCTCCATGAACTCTGAGAGGCGGTGCTCGCCTCGCCCTGTGGTGGCACGCCAGCCTCGAAGGCGCGGCGACGCTCCTCGGCCGAAGAAACCAGAAAGCTGCCCATGGAGAAAGAACCAGACTGACGAAGTCGCGCCCCGCGCTCCTTCGCCCTCTGATACCGCTCCTCGCTCTCGCGAAGCCTCCCCTCCGCCGTGCCGAGACTCAATCGGAGCTCCATCAGCTGGGCCTCCAGAGCCCTCCTCTCGTCCCAGTCTCGCAGTCGCTCCGCCCTCCTGTCCTCCCTCTCTCTCTCTCTGTCCTCTCTCTCTCCCTGTCCTCTCTCTCTCTCTCCCTGTTCTCCCTCTCCTCTCTCTCTCTCATCCCCTCTCTCCTCGATAGCTCGAGGGCGATCCGCAGATCCAGCACGTCGCGAGGGAGCTCCTCAGCCTCCCGTCGCCGCTCCTCCTCCAGCTTCGCAATCCGGGCGTCATGCTCTGCCGCCCAGGCGTCGCGCTCCTGCTCGGCACGAACAGCACGGGCCAGGGCCTCCCGAATCTCGGCCACCTGTCAAAGCACGCATGACCCATAAGAGAACAGTGAAGGAAGAAGAGCAACTGGAAAGAGAGTCGGGGTCAGGCAGACACTCACTCGAGCCTCGTGGTCATGCTCGGCTTCCTCAGCCCGGGCCACCGCGTACGCCAGCTGCTCCTGAAGGGCAGAAACCTCCGAAGGAGGGCCCCACAAACTGGAACCCGCTCCACCAGCCATCCCGACTGCCGCTGCCTGATGGGCCCGCTGAAACACGGAACAAACGACAGGCAGAGGCTAAGCATCGAAATCCAGGTCACAAAACAAAAAAAAATGCATTGCATAGACTCACCAGGATCTCCAACTCCTGTCGGATGGCCACCAATTGTCGCCTGGCGTCTGCCAACTGGGCCCGCAGGTCGGCAATCATGTTATCACGAGCATCCTACATTGCATATAAATTAGTGTCACATGCATATACATATAGAAAAGGGAAACATTTTTCATTTCAGGCTTACCCCTACCGCACCACCAAGGAAGAGACGCTCCCCGTACGTGGCTCGATACCGTCTCATGTAATCGGTGCTATCCGGTACATGGGACACCACTGGGACCCCGCCCTGCTAACAGTCCTGGTATTGTGAAGGGAAGCGCGTACGCCAGTCCACGATCTTTGCCTTCCCCTTGGTCTTCCGCCCGACGAGGACCGGCTCGTCTACGTCGACCCACTCCTGGGCTAACCCCAACGTCCTCATAACCAGCCTGAGCTGCAGCGGCTCGATCTCGTTCAGGCAATGGACCCACACGTCCCCCCCGAAACGAGGATAACCCGCTACCACCCAAGGCTGGCCGGCATCGGCCATGCCTAGGTAGGGCCTCCACACCACCTGCATCATCATACATACGTCATGTTAGTTGCCATTAAGTCACATGCATAAAAACACCAAAAAAAATAATACTCATCATACCATAGCCTCGGGGTACTCGCTCAGCTCCCGACGAAGCGACGCCAGCTGGTAGCCGTGGGGTGCCGCGACCATGACCGGCCTCCACCGTCGCGCCAGAGGCACGACTCTCCTGTTCCCCTGTCTGGCTCTTCCCATCGGGAAGTAGTAGTAGCTCCACACCTGCATCCATCATACATCATTAGCACGAACAATTGCATATTTAACTACGGTAAAATGCATAAATAAAATGTTTACCTGGAGAAAAGGTGCAAAGCCGCTGACTGTCGTCTCCCTCTCTGAAGTCTGGGAGAGATCGGCGATCAAATGGGCAAGCAGAGCCGCTCCCCACGCATAGTTCCCCACTCTGTCCAGGTCCGCCAGGATCCCAAGGAAGCGGCAGTGGATACCGTCCCCCTTCGTCCCCAGCAGAAGGCGGCCCAGGAAGAAGAAAAGGAACCTCCAGAGGTCTAGATCCACCAGCTCTCGCTCGCTCGGGTCTTGGGTGAAAGCTGCACGGGCGTCTCCCTCCAGTCGTGCCAAAAACTCAGCTCCAGTCTCGCTGACCCGCTGGCGCGGGTCACCAATCCGAGCGCCTCCATAATCTCCACTCGGCCGACTACCCTACTGTCTCTGTCAGTCGCGCTCGTCTCTAGCCACAGCAGGTCCAACGCACTCTCTCGGTAATCGGGGTAAGTGACCCCGTTGACTGCCTCTTCGTCAACTCGTAGCCCGGTGATCCGAGCTACGTCCTCCAGTGTCGGCACCATATGCCCCCAGGGCATTAGAAACGCCCGGCTCGACGCGTGCCACCGCTCCCTCAACGCCTGGATGAGAGGAAGGTCAAGCCGGAAGGGCTCAATCCTGAGGAAAGCTCCAAAACGCATGGCGTCCACCCGCGCCCTCTGAAAGTCCGGCAGCCCACGGTACGCTGCCACCACCAGGGACCAGCTGATCCGGCTCTTCATCACGCCCTGCACACCACAAAAACAAACAAAAAAGGAACACATCAGCATCATGGATAATAATAAACAACAACACTGTACATAATATTTATTTATTTATTTTATTATTATTATTTATTTTAAACTATATATATATATATATTTAAAGGCGTCCACCCCATGGACGCTTTCTTTTTATTTCCTTTATTTTATTTTAACAAAAACAAAATAAAGCAAATAAAAAATAAAATAAAAATAATATATATTATCATGAAGGCGTCCACCTCTTTGGACGCCTCCTTAATTTTGATTTTATTTAATTATTTACGTAATAACCCAAAAATAATAATAATAACAAAACAAAATAAAAAAGAAAGGATGGAGGCGTCCAGGCCCCTGGATGCCTCCTTCCCTCACTCCCCGGCCTTCTCCACACTGTCTCTCGCCCGCCTATTTAGCCTAATAAACCAACAAATTGGAGTTCTGAGGGGCTTACTGGGTCGTGCTCATCCTCTCCCGCGTCGCCAGCGCCCGCAGGACCCTCCACGGCCAAAGGAGGCGCCTCCTCTTCCGCGGCAATCTCCTCTCCTGCGGCAGCCCCCTCGGCATGATCCCTCGACCTCCTCAGACGACGAGCCCGTCGTTTCGCTTCTCTCCACCCTGGCTCGGGCCTCCTTGCTCCATTGGGAACTGAGAATGGGTCGTTCAAAGTGAAATGGGTCGTTAGAATGAACAGTAGAAGAGAACAGGGGGTGAGACCCCCTTTATATAGAAAATCACCAAGCTTTGGGGCGTCCAGGCGCCTGGACGCCCCCACATTATTATTTTATTAAAAATTCAAAAAACATAGGGGCGTCCAGGTGCCTGGACGCCCCCACATCAAAAATAAACAAAAATTGAAAAATAAAACATAGGGGCATCCAAGCGCCTGGACGCCCCCACAACTAAAAAATTAAAAAATTGAAAAAATAAAACATAGGGGCGTCCAAGCACCTGGACGCCCCCACAACTAAAAAATTGAAAAATTGAAAAAGAAAATATAGGGGCGTCCAAGTGCCTGGACGCCCCCACAACTAAAAAATTGAAAAAGAAAATATAAGGGCGTCCAGGCCCCTGGACGCCTCCATTAAAAATAAAAAATGTATATATATATATATATATATATATATATATATATATATATATGATCATAATATGAATAAACAAGAACACGAAAAGAGAGAAAACACAAAAACACAAAAAGGTAAATAAAAATCATAAAAATAATAACTAAGGGAACAGTGGTCCAAATGTCAAATGCCAGATTTTATTCCATCAGAAAGCAGAGTGAGCTACATCAGGGGCTTAGGCACTCTAGGCCTTAACTTCCCCAGTTCGGTTACATAAGCCCTCCACAGCTCACATTCTTCCTCCACGTGCGCTAAGGCCTTTCCCGCAACACTTGTCTTCCAGGGTGCTTTAATGGCCTTCGCTTCCTTCGCGTCCGCTTCCGTGCCCAACTCCCTCTTCTTCAAAGGAACGATGCCGGTTAACAGTGGGAACGAGTGGTGTGGAATGCCGATCTGAGGTAGCACCGATGCGCGTTATAAAGGACGAACTCAGTCGCGCCGATCAGTTGGAGTTCAACTTCGGGAGAAGACCTCATGAGGAGTTCAAGTGAGAGTAGACATGCCGGTGCGCAAGTGAAGAAGCTTTGTGTCACGGTTCGAAAGTGAGACCGCCAGTCTTCACGTTTCTTCAGTCACGGAACACGGTTCGCCACGGTGCCACCGAAGCCTAACACATCGGCTATGTGATAAAGGGGGCTCTGTTGGAAGAGCTTCGAAGCAGTCGGCATCCCCTCACGGTGGTCAAATTTGAAGTGCAAATCAATCCAGCAATTCAGAACAAGTGCACAACCGAAAGGAGGCTTACCCATGCTCGAGGCAGTAAGGCCACTGTAAAGGTAGGCAAGGACGGCGGGCCCCACCCTCTTTCCACTCTAAATCCCGCGGATGGCACTTTGTTGGTCTCCTTCCACTATGTTGTCGGTATAAGGAAACAAGAGAGCACCCGCCAGACAAATGGTGAACCCTTTCATAATTTCTTCCAAGTGGTCATCATCTGGTGACCCTTTCAGGGCATCCATAACCCATTCCGTGAGCCTTTGCAAATCAATTCCCTTTTGAGTACGGACCTTCCTGGCTGCGTCGGGCGGCATGAAGCTTCCAAGGACGCTCTCGGAAGTCCCCCTTGTCAGCATCCGCATAGCCTTTATCTTCCCGTCACTCTTGAATTTCTTCAGTCCTAGCAGAAGTTCCACCTTCTCGAGGAGGATGGTCGCCTCGAAGGTCAGGAAGATGAAAGTGTGGGTCTGGGGATGCTAGATCTCCACTAGTGCGCCCATAGTCGCCCAGTCCATGTGAATCCTCTCATAGTGCTTGGCATGAATAGGGAGCCCCTGAAGATGCCACCTCGAGAGTATGGCCCTCATGCCAATGGAGATGTTGGAAGTCAACTTTGAAAGCCATGGCAGTTTGGAAAACTTCCTTGGGCATGGGAAGAGTGGATATGGCTGGAAAGAAGAAGAGAAAAGAAAAGAGGTGAAATAAGGTTCACGCGGAGAATTTGAAATGAATCAGCTTACCATATGCGACTGGATCGTCCCACTCAGATGACCCTCGAGGTCGGAAAGTCGCCTGATCTCGCTGCTAGGCCTGCTCCTCTTCATAACGCGGGAAGACTCTCCTTCCATCCTGAAATCCCTAGATTCTCCTCTCCTTCTCCTCCTGAGCTTTCAAAACTCTCCTTGGTACATTTGGATGAACTAGCCTAAGGGAGGTACTTATAGGAAAAGAGAGGCGCTACAGGACGAAACACGTCACATCAGTGGTTAGTCGTCAGAGTTTTGTCTGGATCTCCTTGTACTGTGGTGCGATTCTATTATAATTCTACTGCTTTCTGATGTATTTAATCTATGTTGGTCTGTGCAGGTTTTACCAATGGACGTCTTCGTCCTATCTTGTGTACCGTCCTTCTGTGATTGGTCCCCCCGTGTCATGCATCATACTAATGGTATTTACGCTACTAGAACATGTCAAGGACCTTGCGACCCGAACAAATCTGGGATTTGAGTTCCCTTCAACAAAAACGGTGATGATTCCGGAAGAATGTGGGTTGTACGGATATGCCGTTAATTTGTGGTAGCATGGGGACGACGGTTCCATTCAGTGAGTTGGTGCGTGGATAAACGAGCCCCAGCTCAGTATCAGCTCACCGGATCGGTATCCTGACCCATTCTTAACAAGTTGACAATATTATCCTTGGCTATTTTCTATTTTAGTTTATTTTAAATTTTTTCTTTAAACCCAGTATGCATTCATATAGGACTTTGAATTTATTGCGGAAAATCATTCAAGTGATTCGATTGTGAAAGCCGTTGTGCTTCAATTCTTACAAATATGAGATATTCCACTCCGAATGAAATATTGAGTTTCCTTGAAACGGCCCTACGCTGCTCTCCAAAGAGACCCTTGTTTGGACAGACCCTCAGATATTCCTTTGCTTTTTACCTTGTTTGACCCACCTTGGCCGCAGCACTTCCACATTGGCTGGTAGTCACTCCCCAAAGGTGAAATCTGCCGATTTATGACCCAGGTACTTCCACACCGAGAAGTTGGTCTCCTTTATTTTCGTGCCTGAGCGCACATCTCGCCCTCCCTTATTTGATCTCTGTCCAAGTAATTGTCAAATTTGAAAGACCTTCTTCAAGGTCGCCTCATTGAAACCACAGGAAAGATTCCAAACAGTAATGTCAAAAGCGTGTCTCATCACACCTTAACATCAACTTATCAGTCCATTCCCACTCCATTTCACTCCACTTCGATACCATTCCATTACGTGTCACTCCCTTACAAAGCAGACGCCAAGGCGGGGCAGCTATAGACACGCTATTCCTGACGTCCCCTGAGGAAATCTCATATTACTATGCGACGCCCCGCAGCGGCTTTCGCATTTTGAATCGCTTGAGTGCTTCCTATTCTTGAGTCTTCTTCCACCTTTTCGGCATCCGGAAATCGTCTCGTTGAAGAAATCATGCGGCATTCGGACGGCATCACCCTCAATCGGACGCATCGGAAGTTTCCGGGACCAGGGGAGTGTCTGGCAGGCGGCTACCAACGCCTTTTCGGGGAACCCGGGGGGTCTTCATGGAGGCGTCCAGGACCCTGGACGCCTCCATAATTTCCACATTTACAAAACACAAAGAAATGTATAAAAAAATAGTAAAATCATGGAGGCGTCCAGGCCCCTGGACGCCTCCATCAATGAAAAAAATAAAATATTAATAATATTAATAATGGTGAAAAAAATAAAAAAATAAAAAATAATTTTATGGAGACGTCCAGGCCCCTGGACGCCTCCATCAACTTGCCCACGGGGCCCCCCGACCGCCAGTCGATTTGTCGTGTAAGGAAAAATCCAAATTGTGAAGACGTCCTGCCAACTAGACGCGCCCACTCATGAATCACGTGCGCCGATAAAGACCACGCGTTGTGCCAAACCGCGTGCGACTTTCGGCGGGGTTTCGGTGGGCTTTTATGGAGGCGTCCAGTTGCCTGGACGCCTCCTTGAAAATATTCGAAATAAAAAAATAAAAATAGAATAAAATATTATTTTTGCCCTAATGAAGGCGTCCAGGGTCCTGGACGCCTCCATCCTCCGGAGCTCTATAAATAGAGGCCCCCCCCTCAGCCCGAAGAGAGCTTCTAAGAGGTCCGATAGGCTGCCGGATCTCATTTCTAACTCGTGGGTCTTTTGCAGGGGGAGGTTCTGCGGATTCTCGGGTGCCCGCACTCGCAGGAGGAAGGCCGTCTTCGTCCACCGTGCTTCCACGTCGTCCCTACGCTGCCGAAGCTCCGCCGGATCTCACCATCGGCACATCCAATAAGCCAACTCTCTCCTTTTCTTCGTAGTTCTTTTGCATTCATCATCTTCCATTCTTCGTCTCCCTCCATAAGGGAATCTTATACTTTTGCATAGCTCCATTCATCATTACATTTCCCTCCTACTCGTGTCCGAGAGGGGTTTAAAACCACACCAACCAGGTGTGTGCCCTGCTACGATTTCATCACTTTCATTGCAAGGGATTGCTACTGCATTGCCATTTTCTAATTCCGTTTATTTACTATCTGTTATTTTGCAAGGGTAACTAAAGAAGGCCCTCTCCGTCGGCCGGTCGAAGGGGAAGGAAGAAGCAACCCGCCACTTCCTGCTAGTGAGGTAGGCGCGATCATTTCCTTATTTTGGGGTCTTTGGCCCCTGGCGATCACATCATATTCTCGAGGCCGCGGCGAGTCACTTCCCAATGGCCGTTTAAATTCCCGTTCTTATATTCTCTTTATATTCTGTTATATTCTTATCTGCTCATATTCTCGAGGCCGCAGCGAGTCACTTCCCCAATGGCCGTTTAAATTCCCGTTCTTATATTCTCTTTGTATTTTGTTATATTCTTATCTGTTCATATTCTCGAGGCTGCGGCGAGTCACTTCCCCAATGGCCGTTTAAATTCCCATTCTTTATATTCTCCTTATATTCTATTATATTCTTATCTGCTCATATTCTCGAGGCTGCGGCGAGTCACTTCCCCAATGGCCGTTTAAACTCACGTTCTTTATATTCTCTTTATATCCTGTTATATTCTTATCTGCTCGTATTCTCGAGGCCGCGGCGAGTCACTTCCCGCAATGGCCATTTGAATTCTGTCCTTTCTCTTGTATATCTTGAATTACTGCTATATCTGCTATACTCTCGAGGTCGCGGCGAGTCACTTCCCGCAATGGCCGTTTCAATTCTTGTTATTTGATTTCTGCACCATTCCCGTCCCCCCGAGGCCGCGGCGAGTCACTTCCCGCTATGGCCGTTTAACCCCCATATCTTGCTATATTACATTTGTCCCGCTCGTCCCGCCGGAGTAATCTCCCGTGGTGGCCCTTTCTCTTTTCTCTTATTTCTATGTTGCAGCAAACAAAACGAGCCCGCACGCTCCGCATTTTCGTTTCTCAAACCGTGTGACGTCGCTCACACTCATCATTCACACTTGCAGCTCATAGGAGATTATCTTGTGGAAGAAAAGCATAGAGATTAGTTTTCTCATTTGTATTGAATTGAGGTTGATATGAAATTGAGTTTTTGATATTGCAGGCAGAGAGAGAGAGTCTTATGTGTTGAAAAACCTTGAAGTTAGTTTCTTCATATGTATTGGCTTAATGTTGACATGAATTGAGCTCCTTACAGTGCAGGTTTGATTATGACCATCAACCCTTGAAATCATGGTAAGAATTCAAACGTTTGAATGTATCACCATGTGCCTAGATTGAGTTTAATTCATGTTTGACATTTCTGGGCTCAGATTAACTGTCTTAGGCAGTTTTGTATGTTCCTCAGTTGGTGTCGAAATGCCCATCTTGAGGACCGATTGGTTTGAACTTTAACCCCGTTACCCTAGAGGGGTTTTGGAAGGGTTTTGGCATGGGGTTCTTGATCTTGTCATATCTTTATGTGCTGCCTTATATGAAATGTGAATTTGGGGTTTCAATGGAACTCTTTTGGCTAATATCATTCTATTTCTTGTAGGAGAAAAAGAAAGGAGCTTGTTGATGAAGATGACAACAAGCGAAATAAAGCAAAGAATCTGAAAATGTCAATAAAGGTAACTCAAGACAAAGGTGAGAAAATAAAGTGTTTGTTTGATGCTCTTTGATCTTGATGTTAATGCTATAACTTGACAGACAGTGATTTTGAAGTTTTGAATACCCCTTGGTTATTTTTGACAATGTGGATAATGAATGCTTGGCTGAATGGTATTGAAACATCTGAGTAGTATATATGAGAGTGTAGCCATTGAATGCTTTTTGCTAAACCCCCGATGTCAAATGTGAATACATCTGTTTCTGATCATCATTTCAATGATCACATGGTATATAAAATGGTGACATGTGGAAGGGCAGGTCAAGCCTGTCTGAAAGCTATCACCATGCGTGAGAATGTGTCTCCGCCCGGTACCATGAATCATCTGTGCATATGGCATCAAACTTAAATGAATTTTCTGAAATCATGCATTGATTATGGGGGAGTCTTGCAAGCTGAAAATTTTGAGATTGATATTTTTCCATTCTCTCAGCATGATGATGTTATTCTGTGGTTGAACATTTTGAGGACTGAATTTGATCAATATTCAATGGTCTTTACCAATGTGCCACTCATCTTTTTTGATAAAAAGTACAACTGTTTTCAAGAAAAGTTCACATGTGATGATTTTGATGCTTTCATGAATTTTCTGAAGTCTCCTTTCAGAATAAAATTGTGTCCTCACACTTTAACAATTGGTAATGCATCTCATGCATCAGTTGCATTAGGTGCATATGGAGTGTCATGTGAAATCTGAAATCTTGCATCACATTGCATATTTGCATATCACTTTCTGCATATCATTCACATAGTGCTTTTGAAGTTGAAGCTCATCGTGTGTCGTGTTGCATAGTTGGCATTTCTAGCATGCATATAGTGCCTATCTTTCATTTTGCATTGCATATTGCATATACTCTCATCGTATGCTTGCATGTTATTATATGCTATTCAACCCCTTCTTTGAATCTTCTACGACCAAATACTCCATTGGTAAATAATGTTGCATCTGAGTCTTAACAAGTGTGCTTCATATCAAACTCTCAGGGGGAACATTTCATGCTTATTGCATTTACATAGGGGGAGCTACACTATCCTTCTCTAAGTTAAATTTTCTCCATACATGTTAAATCAAATTCGTACACTTCATGCACTTTAATGTGAAATTGGGTGTTTTTCATAAGCATATAGGAATTTCATTTCAACACTCTAAAGTAATTCAACTTGCTGCATGTATGATAAGAGACAGTTGAGGAAAAAGCTGCCTGCCTCCACATACAAAAAAAAATGGTTGAAATACAAGGCAGAGTAATGCTAAGTCTTACTGAGTAAACTGGGTACATGTCACCTGAGACGTGATGTGGTTCATTTCTGAAAAGTGTTGACTAAAGTATCTTTGTTCAAATGAGGTGATAAGGTTCAGTATTCTGAGTAACCGGAGAGTCTGGCATGCGCTCCATGTGTCTCCTCACGTAAAAAAGAATTATTTGAACCTGATCCTTCTTAGAAAAATTCAGATTGTCAGTGTGAAAATTACTGATGATAATTTGATGAGGAAGAGCGAAGCCTCCAATACGTTGTTCTCTAGATTGAAATGCAGTCTGTGCCGTTACTATTGTGTTTACTTGAAAATTCGGTTATCCATATGGCTAAGATTCATACTCATGTTACGCACTTGCACATGGTAATTTGATTTGATATGTATTTTGAAATTTTGATTAATTACTTGACCTACTGTACGTCTTATCCTATTTATCTGTCCAATCCTCTAGGTGTAACCATGAGCATTCTGAACTTAATGACTCACTTGCACTTTTCCTACACCTATCCCCTCACTGTAAATCAATTGGTATCACTTCTTGTGAAGGAATTATGTTGCATGTATCTATAGATATCTACTTGATTACATTGTATGCATTTCATGTCTCATCATTTTCATACATCATGTCTCATGCATTTCACAAGAAAACTAAAAATCTAAAAACTTCATCTAATGTGTCAATGTCTAAGGGGGAGCTTTGCCTGTGATCTTATATGCTGGTATCATCAGGACTTGCATGAGTCTATACCTTTCTATGGGTGTTTGAGTGCTTGTTTGCTTGCTCATTATTGTCATGCTATACACAATTTCCAATTGTTGCAACTCGTGAGCATTTGCATATCGGTTTGTCATCTTGCATTCTACATGACCATATTGTCCACATTTGTATTTCCAATTTCCACATTTGAATTTCAACAATTGGTATCAAATGGTTTTGCTGCCATCATGGTATCCCCATCATGATCCCCATTTCTGATTATGTCAAAGGGGGGGAGAGAGCTTTAAAAGAGAGCTTTAAAGCATAATATTTTGTCATCATCAAAATGGGGAAGATTGTTGTGTATGTGATTTTGATGATTACAAAATACCTTTGCCTTTGTTGCTTAGCCTTGTGCGTGAATGGTTCTTCATATGAAATGATTGTGGAAATGATTACAAACTGTTTCTATTGGGATATCATCATGTGGATGCATTTGTGACTCTATAAGGCTCATACGTGCTTTGAGGTTAGCACATTGCATATACATTCTATCTACACTTGGGGGAGATTGCTCTATATTCAATGAGAAAGTCTTTGTGAAAAACATGCTTGGATAAATGTCATATTGAGCCTCATGTCATGCATGGTAATGCTAAATGATTGATTGAGATGCAAATACCATTGCTAGCCCCCAAGGTAATGATGTGTGGATTGATGAGAGTTTGGATGAAGATTGATCAAATACAATGTAACTCAATATTGTTATGAGTGCCTTGTCTTTCAAATTTGTTTATCATGCAATGGTAATTCAATATTGGAACTCCATGATTCTTACATGAACAATTCAACAAAAGAACAAGCATTTAAGGACAATGTGAACTCAGGTAAAACAATGAGGTAAGTGTTGCTATGTGGATTTAAATGGATATCTCGTTCCTCCTTCACTCTTGGAATAGGTTCAATGATGTAATTTATTGTGAACATGGTCATAGTGTTAATGCTTGATGTAACGATCTTGATTGTCAACTAACATCTTGCTTTATCATGTTTTTCAGGATGAAAAATCATGGTTGATCTTCATGGGATTTTGGTAACATTTAATCAATTATTTCCCATTGATTTGATGGAGTTTTTAGCTCATTTTCAGACCCAAACAAGAAGGGGTCGACCCATCGGGTCGACCCCCTGAAGTTCTGTTCAAAACAGAACTTGTGTTAGAACCCTACTGAAAGGGGTCGACCCGTGGGTCGACCCTGGGGTCGACCCCTGTAAACCCAGAACCAGCTTTGGTTCTGTTTGGGATCTGGAAGCACGAGGGTCGACCCTTGGGGTCAACCCCTGTAACCCAGAACCAAATTTTAGGTTTTGTTTGGCTTCTGTGTGCCCGAGGGTCGACCCTGGGGTCGACCCCTTCCAGTCGGACGCCCAGCCACAATGTTTGACTGCCGTTTTCTTACACCAAAAGTCCCACCAATCAATTCCTAATGTCCAAATCATCTCCCTAATTCGTGGATCTGGTCCCTAGGCTGTTTCTTGACCAACCTAAACACATATATACATCTCTTGGGTTGCAAACCCTAAGGGAAAGGATGCTAGAGCTGAAATTCATTTTTCTTCTAACCCTTGTATGTGCAGGTTCGGAGTTGAAGCTCCTAAGCCCTCTTCCACCTTGCTCTGAAGCTGAAATTGAAAGGAAGAAGCTTGAATCAAGGCCCAAGATCATATACAACTGAAAGCTGCATCTGAAATCAAGATCCAACCTCTGTTCGTGCTGCATTACTTCACGTTTGTTTCAAGAACGTTCTTCATCCTACAGAAGCATTCAAATACGTTTGAAGAAGAGAAAGGGGAGCTCTAATCACTGTAAAATCTTCCTTATTCTGATCTTTGTTGATAGAGCTCGAAAATCTGCTTTAAGGCATTATAGGAGGGCTTCATATGTCCTATCTCTTGCATATATATATGAGTTGTGATTTTTGTGATACAACAATCTTAATGCTCATGTGTTCTTTCGTATAGGTTGAAGATGAAGAAGGGGATCTCTAAACCATTCATTTCTATACTCTTGGTTGAGATTAGCTTAAAGTTTGAACTTATTATTTCTATCTATTCCTTCAGGTGAAGAAGAGATTGGAAGAAGGAAAAGAGGAGCGGCTAGAGAAGAGGGAGAAGATGATGTCAAGATTATGATCATCTGTCAACGAGCAAGGAGAATCAGATTTTGCTGAAGAAGGGGGAGCCTTATACTTGATGCATCTGTCTAGTTTTCATCTCTATAACTTGTTTGGAGGGTCAAAGCATATATGTGTTTTTGGTTCATATACATTTGAGATAATACTTTGTGTGGGTGTTCAGAGAAAGGGATCTCCGAGTGTGTGTGTGGTCATTTGTGTGTCGATTTGTGCGGAGTATATCCGCGTGTGTTGTTGAGAGTTTTCTCCCGTGTGGTTGAGTAGGCATTGTCCTACGTGTGTGTGGACGGAGTTGTGACTCCGTGTGAGGAATTTGTTCGGGGTGTGTTCCCCAGTGTGTGTGTGTGTGTGTGTGTGTGCTGCTGTGGCAGCAGGTTGAGGCAAGACCTCGTGTGTGTGTTTTACTGTGAAAGCAGCGTATGTCTATTGGGGTTCGTTCCAGTGTTGCTACATTTTGTAGCGTGTAGTGAAGCCTCACCGGTTTGGTGAGGGGTGGACGTAGGGAGCCCGTCGTGGTCCCGAACCACCTTAAAAATCTCCGTGTCTTGTGGTTTGATTCTTGTGATTGTGTGTTCTCTATCCTATCTGTTTGTGCAATCGTGTGAGCTCGGTGAGATTGAGTGAATCTAGTTTAAACATGTTTAGATTAAATTACTCAATCTTGTATATTCCGCTGTGTGGTAGTTGTGTTTTTAATTGGACATAGTTTTTGGTAGAAGGATCTATTCACCCCCCCCCCTCTAGATCCGTGTTCCTGCACTATGGGACCCAACAATGGATTTTATCTTGGGATTATCATGTACCTCTAGGAAGCATGATTCGGTCTATGTGGTGGTTGACCGATTCTCGAAGATGGCCCTTTTCATTCCCTGCTCAAAGACTTCGGATGCTTCGAGGGTAGCCCGCCTATTCCTTACACATGTGGTGTGCAAGTTCGGGTTGCCTCGTAGCATAGTGTTTGACCGCGATGTTAGATTCACCAGTTATTTTTGGAAGACACTGTGGCATATGTTGGGTACTCACCTCAAGTTTTTCACTGCATATCATCTCCAGACATATGGTCAGACCGAGGTGGTCAATAGGAGTCTGTGTGACCTTTTGAGGTGTCTTGTCAGGGATCATCTAGGGATTGGGATCTCATATTACCATTGGCAGAATTTGCATATAACGATTCGGTTAACATGTCTACCGGCATGAGTCCATTCGAGATTGTCATAGGTCGTAGGCCTAGGAAGCCAGTGGATCATGTTCCCATGCCCATTCATGCACGAGTGTCGGAGTCTGCCGAGTCATTTGCTAGGCATGTTAGGAGTCTGCATGACGACATCCGTCGTCACATTGAGACTAGCAATGCACGGTATAAGGAGTTAGCCGATGCCCATCGACACCACCGTGAGTTCCAAGAGGGTGAATATGTCATGATCAGGGTAAGACCTGAACAGTTTCCCTCTGGAATCGTAAAGAAATTTCAAGCTCGCGGAGCTGGTCCATTTAGAGTGTTGAAACGTGTTGGATCCAATGCGTATGTTGTGGACTTACCCGAGGAATATGGTATAAGCTCAACTTTCAATGTGTCGGATCTAGTTGCATATAGGGACCCAGCGGTGATCCCTAGTGAGCCTTTTGAGCCATCTCCTCCCATTGAGAGTGATCCCACACCTGAGTGTCCACCACCAGCCACATTTTCACAGTAGCGAGAGCATATCGATCATATACTGCATGAGTAGGTGACAGTTACCAGGAGTGGATCTTACCCGCGCTACCTAGTGCGTTGGAGAGGGCGACCCGCCACCGAGGATACTTGGATCTGTTGGGTCCCGCGAGGTTCAAATGGATCTAGAAGGGGGGGTTGAATAGATCCTATCAAAATTTTTAGCCTATTTAAAAACTCTTAGCTATCAAAAGCATGAACCACTCCTATAAAGTGAATGAATCACTTTGGCACAATGCACAACGGAATTAAGTAGAGTGGCTCAAATGAAAAGACTTGGATTACAAGTGATGAAGTGTCAACATTTCTTTAAGCACATTAGTGATCCTGAGAGATACAAGCCTTGTAGTGTAGGGATCATAAAGCATAACACTAGAGCATGAAATAGCTTGCAACAACCGTGCGTGAGTGTGTGCTATGCTGATCACTCAAAGTGCATATGTGTGTGAATGCAGTGGTGATCAACCAAGGTGCATGCGAGTCTAAGCAAGGGAAACACTTAGCAATGCTTTCACCTTAGCGTCTGTGTGCAAGGGTGCAGCAGGCCGCCCAAGGGATGCAGTCAAAGTGCTAAGCTCAATTAAATCACAGATAAAATCGAAAGTGCAAATCTGAGTGCTTGAGTGTGTAAACAAGATAACCAAGTATGGAAGCACACGAACTTTTGAATGGGGGTAGAAGATATAGAGCAATCGCACACGATGAACAACCCACAACACAGGGATTTTTAAGGTGGTTCGGTTGCAACCCCGCAACTTACGTCCACCCCTCACCAAAACCTGGTGAGGCTTCCCTGCTGACTCACAGCTTGACCGGGGACACTCCCCAAATCACAGAATAGAGAAAAGCCCTCTTTCTGTCTTCCTACACACAAAGCCGGCAAGGACGGCTACACCGCAAATCGAGAACTCCCGATTGCCTTCCTACTAACCACCGGTAGGGACGATCTTCAGTTTCAATAGATTGAATGAAATGAAAATAGAACAAGATGAAAAAGCTCTAAACAAGATATGGAGATATGCTAGAATGAAGTAGATCTTGTTTAAGATTGTTGGATCTTGAATCTGTTGCTTTGATCTTCCTTTGATCCTTTTGAGTTGATGGAGAAGATATAGGATGTAGCTTTGATCTTCCCTTGAGTTGATGAAGAGGTTTGGATGTAGCTTTGATCTTCCTTTTGATCTCCTTTGTGAGCTTGCTTGCTTCTCTTCTTCCTTGGAGATTGAGGGCTTCAGATGTAGGCTTGAATCCCTTAGATTGGATGTAGAACTTCTGCACGGAGTACTATTCACGGCTACAGTACCCCTTCTTCCAAGCACCTCCTCTAGTCTCTCTTGATCTCTCTTTGATTCCTCTTGATCAACTAGGGTTTCTAACCCTCTTGTGTTGGTTTTATATCTCTTTGGATGGTCAATAGACACATCCCAGACCAGATCCATATTTTATGGGTGATTAGGTGACTTTTGGATTAAAGAAATCTATGGGGAATGGCATTTCTCGAAGTGGAAAACAAAGTCAACATTGGTTGGCTCGGGGCTGGCGGTCGACCTGTGGCTTCTGGCGGTCGACCTCTACTGAGAAACGCTGTAGACGAATGTTCCCTGGGATTTCCGGTCGACCGCTACTGGGCTGGCGGTCGACCGCCACTGAGAGAGGTGTAGACTGGGAACTTCTGGCTGGGGCGGTCGACCGCCCCTGGGCTGGCGGTCGACCGCCAGCTGGGCAGAACCCGGGTTTTCCCAGGTCGGTCTGTTAACTACTTTAGCTCCGCCGCTTAAGTCCTCTAGCACCCCATTCATGTCTGTAGCATCACCCTTGACAGTCTAGAAGGTGTCAACTGAGTCTTTGACTTTGGGTTCTCTTGGTTATGCTTCTTTGTGCATCAACCTTAACTGTCTTGAAGATTTCTATTGATTATATTGCTCTTATAATCAAAAATTTTGTTCTGTGGGCTCCGCCCCCGGAAACCCCCGCAAGGGGCGCTGCCCCCTTGACCCCTGCGACCTAACCGGGAGGTCGATCCCCGCGACATGACCGCGCAGGTCGATCCGCGTGCGAGGGCGCAACATTGAGCTTTCACATTTGCCATCTCCACTCCATTCCTTGGATTATCTTGTAGCATGCTATCAAGAAGTTGCACCGACCTTGAACCATCCATAAGGCAAGTATGCACTGACCATATGAGGAATATGCAATGACCTTATGTGTGATGCCATTCAGCTTGATTTCTGTGCTTGAAACATGCTAGATTTCCTTACCTCTAATATTATGATATGCCTCGATATCTGTGTATCCAGTTGCCTAGATTTGTGTGCCATTCTTGATCTTTTACACTGGGAGTATAACGACCACCAATATGTATTGTCATATGCCTTGATATCTGTGTACTGGAAGTATGATGACCTGAAATGTATGAATATGAACATTATCAAATGCAGGTATAGTTCATTAATGACTACAGAGGCAGACATCATCAAAATCATAAAATTAATCATGTTGCACACATGTTCAACATTCTCCCCCTTTTTGATGATGGCAACTATGAGTCATTCTGAACTATGAGTCATTATAAAATCACATGCATTAGTAATTCACATGGAAACTATGAGTCAAAAACATTCTTAAGAAGAAGAAGAAGAGGATTCTCTCCCTATCCCCTTTTGACAATGACTCACATAGTTCTCACCCTCTTTGACACACAGAGTGGATTCTTTGATTAACACATAAACTTACCACATTCTTTGATTAATGACTCACATAAACTTCTCCCCCTTTGACAACATCAAAAGATCCAAAAAAGAGACAGAGAGACTCACAAAAAAAGACGTACATGATGCTCTGTTATCTCCTATGTGACATCATTACAAGCAACCATAGTGTGGAGAAACATGTCATTGCAGGCAACATTCTAGAAAATGATTCAATTCCTCAAATAGTGGAGATGGATAGAGTAGTCAAGGAGCATTTTTTTTTTGATTTTAAATTTTGTAAGATTTTTAGTGGTTTTCTAGTTTTCAGATTTTTTGGAATTTCTATGTAATGCATAGAAATGATAAATGCAAGCTACAATTGTATGAAGTTAAGACGTGCATGCCACCCTTTTGCATGAAAGCATGATGCTAATGATGCTAAGACTTATGCCACATGCCAATGAATGAGAAAGCAATGTGATATCACTTGATAGAGGACACCAATGATTTTGGATACGACTTGAAAGGAGCATCAAGATGATACCACTTGTTGGATGATACCAAGGTGATGTAATCATGGCAGCCTGAATGATTTATGTAAATATGGCAGATGAAGGCAAACAACAAGGAGCATCAAGATATGACTTCTCAAGAGAGAATGGAGGTTCTTTAATCTGAAACCAAGTTCATAAATCAGAGTTATGAATATTTTTTTTTTAGAATTTTTAGTTATAGAACCCAAATGAACCAGCTCTTATATTCAGATTGGTTTAATGCTAATGAATTCTGGCCTACTCAGTAGGATCACATGAAGATATTTGCATGCAAGTTTAATAGCAGTGAACCAGAAATTCATGTCAAAACAAGATTAACCTTCTCTCATCTTACTCATTCAGTTTCATTGGTTCCCTTGAGAGTGACCACAATAAGTATTGAGGCTAAACACTTAGATGACTTTGATTTGATTCATGAGTGCTACACATTCAGATTTTTCTTTTGAAATCATTTGAAAGATGACTGTTATCATTTTACGAGTAGTCAAGTGTAGCAACCACCTTTTGACGTGAGTGTGCACGTTTACTAGACGCAAGCACCCCCAGTTACTCAGTGTAGCTCACGATTTTGCCTCACTTAGAACAGAGATAGCATAGTCACCTCATGACATATCGAACCTCATTTTCTTTGATGAGGAGATATATTTCTCAGCAACAGTGCCATTGCTCTGTCTTGAGCTTACTTTAAGTGTAGCCACTTTTTGAAATAAACAGATTCAACAAATGTTTAAAAATAATACTTAGTTGAAGTTTCTCGATTAAGGATGCCTTTGTACTCAAAATAATCTTTCAGATTCAAGACGGCATAACAAGTCAAAACATGAGAAACTAGTTTAAGTCTATTAAGCCCGACCATAAATATTTTCAAGACCATCAAACTTCAAGACTCAAGAAATCATTAATGTTAAACCAAAATCATTCATGTTCAAGATAATCACAAGACTCTATAAAAGAAAATTCTTTTTGAAGATTTACTCTGATAAACAACCTCAATAATAGATAGGGAATCCTCCAAGAAGTTCAAGGCACTTTGAATCCAAGTTGAACCATAAAAGGATGTTAGCAATATGATGCAGTGGTTTGATATAAAAAGAGAGTGTTACATATGAGTGGAAGCTTGAGAATCAATGGTGAACACTCCCCCTAAGGTTATGCACTGAGCTCAGACTGGAATGGAAGAGATAAAATTATCAGGTGCAAGGAGGTGTTGACTCTGACATTGTGTGATGTCGACACCCGGAGCTCAGACAGAATTAATTTTCAGGTAGATAGAACTGTGGGGTCGACCTGTCAAAGGAGTGAGGTCAACCTGTTGAACTGCAAGGTAGAGTTTTGACTGGATTTTCATGATGGGCAAACTCCCCCTGAGAAGAAGCATTATGTGACATGATGTTAATAGAATGAAGATGAAACATATGCATGAATGCTGCAAAGAAACAACTCCCCCTTACTCTATGGCCTATATGCAACATTGACGCATGGTACGTGGCGGAGGTGAAACCTCACACATATTGAGTGCTTCTAGACAAGCATAACCTGCCTTTCCATACATCAACATTTGATATACCATGTCCCTGCAAGAGTGAAATGATGTGAAATGATTCAAGCTAGATTGATGTTGACTCCCCCTGAGTACATGCATGGGTTGGCAATGAATTATGCAGTCTAAGACTTATGTGAATACACAATGCAATGAAAATGCTGTAAAATGATTGTGCATTTTTGTGTCTTCTAAACATGATGTGCATTAAGGTATGTGTGATCACAAGATGATGCAAACACACATGAATGCAACTTGATGATGATGCCAATAGACACCCCCTTTGAACAATGCTAACATGAATAACGAGTTGAAAATGCAGCCATGGTATGCATCATCAAAACCAAAATCCAAGCATTTCATGTGGCTGATAGCAAGACTTATGCAACTCATCATCACATCAACTTCATCAGCATAACAAGTTTTTCATGAATTAAATAGCTGAAATCAAGCATGGTGTGAGCAAGTTATCTAGCTCAAAAGTTCATCTCACACCAGGGGGTTTCGCATTTCAAAGAGTAATTCAGTTTGCAGAATCTAATGACATTGGGCAGACGTATGATGCACTATCTACATGTCAAAACTAAACATGCAAGATTACTAAACTTAAAGGTTTATGTACATACCTGTGCCTTGAGTTTTTATTTACCTTATGATCCTTTGTTCAGCTCCAAGGCATCCTGCACCCAAAATTCTCATTTGAAATTTTTAGGTACCCAAGATTGCTTGGGTCCTTGTGGGTTAGCAGCTTTGTCATATTCACTAATGTGGCTTATCTGTTTCAGGGAAATCAGATCATCCTTCCACATTGTACGACAGTCATACATGTCATGACCATTTTTCCCACAGTAAAAACAGCGCACAAAAGATTGAGCATTCTTTTTATGTTCATGTGCGTGTGCATGTGCATTTTATTTTTGTGGATGAGCATGGGATTTACCTTTCATGACATGACGGTGATGCTTTCCCTTCAAGTGCCAGCACTCTTGGACAGTAGGGCCAGACTTACCACAATGAACGTAGCAAAGAGGAAGATTTTTGTTTAAAGCCATGGAGAGTGTCGACCTGCTTGTATGGGAGTGTCGACTCTTCTGACTCTCCATGCAGTTCTGTGTAGATATCTGCTGAGTAGGTCCTTTGCCAGTGTTGACCTGTTTCTTTCCTTGCTCTTTCACTTGCTGTCCTGCTCTAAGCTCATCATTTCTCAAGATAAAACAATCATGCACAGTGTGACCATGTTTACCACAATAATAACAATGGACATTCGTTTTGTGGAAAGTATGATATTTAGCATTGGACATGTTATGGTGCATGTTTGGATGAGCATGTTGAGTTTTACTTTTCTTTCGAGCAGTATGCCCATTTTGGTGACCACAGGAAGTGGTCGCTTCCGGTGAGCTAGAATCTTGGATTTGGGCAAACATTGACAGGAAATCATTCAAACCTTGAATTTTATTTTCAAGTGAGGAAATGTGATGTTTAGATTCAACAAGCCCCTCTTCGCATGCTGCCAATTGCTCATTGAGCATGGCATTTATTGCTTTAAGATTTTGATTTTGTTGTTCTAAAGCATGTAATGTTTCAGAGTGATCATCAATGACAGATTTACCTTTTTCATGTGCAGCCAGTTTTTCATGCAATTCTTCTTCAGCTTGTTCACGTTCAATTTTCTTTTCCAACAACTCTCTATTCTCTTCTTTCAGAGAATCAATCAGTTTTTGTTGCCATTCAAGATCATCATGGAGACCAACATTTATGTTTCTCAAGAATGAACGTTTTTCACATGCAAAATTAGCAGAGCATGAAACAGAATTTTTATTTCCTTCAATTAACCTCTCATGATAGATTAGCCCATCGGCCATAGTTTGATCATTAGAGATTGACTTAGGTTGATTTTGAAGTTTTATTACAATTTCTTCCAACCTAGTGATTTCACCATGAAGATTTTCATTTTCATCCCTTAGACATGCAATGCTTTGTTTATGCGTATCTAGATCAAAAGAGAGAGTGTCGTTAAGCTCTTCAAAAATAGAACACTTTTTACAAAATGAGCTTTCATTTTGGTTGATTTTCTTGAGATCCTTTTTAAAATTTTTATTTTCAGTTTTTACCTTTTTGAATTGTATAATCAATTCATCATAGGCTTCCATAAGCTCTTCAAAAATGAATTCTTCGGAGTCAGAGTTTACCTGTGATAAGGATGTATTGCTGGACTGTTCTGCACGGTCGGCCATGAAGCATTCTTGTTCTTGTTCCTTCCCTTCATGGATTTTCACCAACTTGTCCAGTACTTGCTTGGCTGTGCTGCAAGAGGACACAAGATGAGTTAGTCTGAGATCAACTGCAGCTGCAATTAAGTTATATGCAAGAAGATTATCATTGTGTTTGGTCTCATGTTCGGCTGACCAATCAATTGAATTTGATGGCAGCTCATGAGGACCATTGTATATAAGAGTCCACAATTGTGGATCTATGGAGCTAACATAGATAAACAATCTCCCAACCCATGTAAAAAACTCTGAACCATCATAAATGGGCGGAGAAACCATCGAAGCATGTGTAGCATATGAAGCCATATAAATAAAAGCACCGGGATCTTCCCCTGCAGATCGTAGGATCTAGAAGGGCAGAGCCTCGCTCTGATACCACTTGTTGGGTCCCGCGAGGTGCAAATGGATCTAGAAGGGGGGGTTGAATAGATCCTATCAAAAGTTTTGGCCTATTTAAAAACTCTTAGCTATCAAAAGCATGAACCACTCCTATAAAGTGAATGAATCACTTTGGCACAATGCACAACGGAATTAAGTAGAGTGGCTCAAATGAAAAGACTTGGATTACAAGCGATGAAGCGTCAACATTTCTTTAAGCACATTAGTGATCTTGAGAGATACAAGCCTTGGGATCATAAAGCATAACACTAGAGCATGAAATAGCTTGCAACAACCGTGCGTGTGTGTGTGCTATGTTGATCACTCAAAGTGCATATGTGTGTGAATGCAGTGGTGATCAACCAAGGTGCATGCGAGTCTAAGCAAGGGAAACACTTAGCAATACTTTCACCTTGGCGTCTGTGTGCAAGGGTGCAGCAGGCCGCCCAAGGGATGCAGTCAAAGTGCTAAGCTCAATTAAACCACAGATAAAATCGAAAGTGCAAATCTGAGTGCTTGAGTGTGTAAACAAGATAACCAAGTATGGAAGCACACGAACCTTTGAATGGGGGTAGAAGATATAGAGCAATCGCACACGATGAACAACCCACAACATAGGGATTTTTAAGGTGGTTCGGTTGCAACCCCGCAACCTACGTCCACCCCTCACCAAAACCCGGTGAGGCTTCCCTGCTAACTCACAGCTTGACCGGGGACACTCCCCAAACCACAGAATAGAGAAAACCCTCTTTCTATCTTCCTACAAACAAAGCCGGTAAGGATGGCTACACCGCTAATCAGAGAACTCATGATTGCCTTCCTACTAACCACCGGTAGGGACGATCTTCAGTTTCAATAGATTGAATGAAATGAAAATAGAACAAGATGAAAAAGCTCAAACAAGATATGGAGATATGCTAGAATGAAGTAGATCTTGTTTGAGATTGTTGGATCTTGAATCTGTTGCTTTGATCTTCCTTTGATCCTTTTGAGTTGATGTAGAAGATATAGGATGTAGCTTTGATCTTCCCTTGAGTTGATGAAGATGTTTGGATGTAGCTTTGATCTTCCTTTTGCTCTCCTTTGTTAGCTTGCTTGCTTCTCTTCTTCCTTGGAGATTGAGGGCTTCAGATGTAGGCTTGAATCCCTTAGATTGGATGTAGAACTTCTGCACGGAGTACTGTTCACGGCTACAGTACCCCTTCTTCCAAGCACCTCCTCTAGCCTCTCTTGATCTCTCTTTGATTCCTCTTGATCAACTATGGTTTCTAACCCTCTTGTGTTGGTTTTATATCTCTTTGGATGGTCAATAAACACATCCCAGACCATATCCATATTTTGTGGGTGATTAGGTGACTTTTGGATTAAAGAAATCCATGGGGAATGGCCTTTCTCAAAGTGGAAAACAAAGTCAACATTAGTTGGCTCGGGGCTGGCGGTCGACCTGTGGCTTCTGGCGGTCGACCTCTACTGAGAAACACTATAGACGGATGTTCCCTTGGATTTTCGGTCGACCGCTACTAGGCTGGCGGTCGACCGCCACTGAGAGAGGTGTAGACTGGGAACTTCTGGCTGGGGCGGTCGACCGCCCCGCGGCTGGCGGTCGACCGCCAGCTGGGCAGAACCCGGGTTTTCCCGGGTCGGTCCGTTACCTACTTTAGCTCCGCCGCTTAAGTCCTTTAGCACCCCATTCATGTCTGTAGCATCACCCTTGACAGTCTAGAAGGTGTCAACTGAGTCTTTGACTTTGGGTTCTCTTGGTTATGCTTCTTTGTGCATCAACCTTAACTGTCTTGAAGATTTCTATTGATTATATTGCTCTTATAATCAAAAATTTTGTTTCGTGGGCTCCGCCCCCGGAAACCCCCGCAAGGGGCGCTGCCCCCTTGGCCCCCGTGACCTAATCGGGCAGGTCGATCCCCGCGACCTGACCGTGCAGGTCGATCCGCGTGCGAGGGCGCAACATTGAGCTTTCACATTTGCCATCTCCACTCCATTCCTTGGATTATCTTGTAGCATGCTATCAAGAAGTTGCACCGACCTTGAACCATCCATAAGGCAAGATATGCACTGACCATATGAGGAATATGCAATGACCTTATGTGTGATGCCATTCAGCTTGATTTCTGTTCTTGATACATGCTAGATTTGTGTGCCATTCTTGATCTTTTACACTGGTAGTATAATGACCACCAATATGTATTGTCATATGCCTTGATATCTGTGTACTGGAAGTATGATGACCTGAAATGTATGAATATGAACATTATCAAATGCAGGTATAGTTCATTAATGACTACAGAGGCAGACATCATCAAAATCATAAAATTAATCATGCTGCATACATGTTCAACAGGATCACCCGTGGAGAGTTGCAGCGGATAGATCCGGATCTACTGGAGCGCTACCAGAGCGATGCAGACCCTTACTCGACAGGGTCGAGTTTCTCCCACCCGGGGAGAATTGGTGCGGACACCAGAGCGAGCGAGAAGCACGAACCGGCGAGCCGTCGGTACCGTACGCGGAGCACCACTCGAGCGACATCACCTTCTCTTTGGCTCGGAGATAGTCTGGAATCTCCGCCTTGAGTCTTGGACACTTTTAGCATTTACTTGCATTGTTTTAGCACTTGTTTGCGTTGTATTTGGGCTTTTAATATGTATTTTATTTAGATTTTTCATTTTGGGCTCATTGTAAGGCTCTTAATAAGCCATTTGGGTTAAGCCCTTTAGAGTCTATTAAGGGGTGATTGCTATATTGGGCTATGAGACTTCATTAAGCTTCATATTGGGTTCTTAAGCCACTTAAGGCCCAATTAAGCTTCTCTCTCTCATGGGCCACCTAAGTTGGAATAGAGTGGGCTTGTGGATGGGCCTTGATGGTCTTGGATCATAGTGGCCCAAGAGAGGCCCATGAAGGGGGCGCCCCCTCTTTTGGCTTCATTAGGCTAGTTGATTTCTTTTCTTTCTTCTCTTTTGACCACATGGGAGAAATATTTTCCTAGCTTTCCCAAGATGCCCTCATCAACCCTAGATCTAAGGGCATGGAAGGTCATTTGCCATGGGAGGTCAAGTCATATAAAGAGTTGTAATTTTCATTTCTTACACAATTAATGCCAAAAATTTGCTGAAATTTCTGGAGCCTCCTTGAGTGGTGCGCACCCCTTCTCTCTCCTCCCCCTTCTTGCAGCTGTGAAGGCTACCTCCAGAGGTGTGAAGCCTCTTATTCAAGCCTCTTCTGAGTGGGAAGCTCAGATCTATCGCCGCCGCCGCCATCGACTCGCCGTCGCACCGCCACCGCCGCCTTATCAGAATTTTGTCTTCATCCAACAACAAGCTCTTCCACAAATTTTAGCTCTCAGATCCGAGATCTTCTTGAGCTCAAACTTTCAGGGAAACTCAGTTTCTGCCCAGTCAGATCTGAGACTGGGAACATGTCGGTTCTAAAATCGCCCATCAGAAGTACAGCTTCGGTGAATTTTTCTGAGTCCCACAGGGTCGAAGGACTTCGAGAGAGCTTTCCAACGATACCTCTTGTGCGTTGATCCGACGTCGGGAGTGAACGCAGTAGCAGATCTCGCAGGATCGCGCGCCTGAAAACAGAACCTGCAGATCCGTGGCTAGCAACTCCAAGTCTTGAAGATTGGAGCCGCCCGGCCTCCGATCGGCGTTCCCGCCCGACCACCTTTCAGGGAGGCGTGCCACCAGGGGTCTCCATCACAGCGGGACCCACCCCATCAGACCCGGAGGACAGAGCGGTCCGTGGGCCCCACGAACCCGCAGATCGCGCCGTCCAGACAGCACTAAACGCGGGTTTCGGCACCGACGGAGCGACATCAAGATGTTGCCCATCAACCCAATTCGCGTGACTCCCGGGCCCCACATGTGACTTTTTACCTCCCTGCGTGGAGTGGGTCAAAACCATTATACCGCTGTAATAATTGTTAACCGGGAGTTCGGAGTTGGCCGGGGTTGTCTTCCCCACGCCGGGAGCGTGGAGGTAACGGTCTTAACTCCTTGGCGTTCATTTGCTAGTTTAGTATATGGTCGTATGCCGCTATGAGAGCGTAGGATTCTAGCCCGTGAGTCCATGTCACCGCTGTGAGCGAGAGAGTAACCCGTCCCGTGACTCGATCCGAGCACGGAAGTGAGTCGGACTACCCTTAACTCTGCCGGTTCCTCAACCGTGCACGATCCGTGTTTCCCTCGCTTGGGACGACGAGTGAGCTTGCGTTTCTGTTAGCGACGTATAGCCCATAGGAGCTCTTAGTGTCGGGCCTAGTGTCTCTCATGCTCGTATGTTGTTGGTCGTGTCCGCATTTAGAGTCCGAGCTCCATATCACTTAGAGTCGATCCCCGTGTCCGTCCCGCATCACCTGAGAAGCAGCTATCACTAGTACACAAGAAGGATGAACCGAGAGAGGGATCTAGAAGGCAGCAATAACAGGGAGGGAAGAACCGGAGATGGTGGATTGGGCATTAGCGGAAGAAGAAGATGATGGAACAGACATGGCGATACCTGGTTGTATTCCACACTAAGCAACAGTATATTTGTTTTCGTACAAATATGTTGTAAGCTTCCCTATATATTTATACGGAATGGACACATTGAAATTAAAGTGAAATCAAATGCAAATTGACGCTAAAATTCCCTCATTTTTCCTTCATCTGTAACAAACCCCGTTCTGAGCTTCCTCGGTCCTTGGCAGTTGAACCGGCCCCAACGGTCATAACAGCCTCCACCCATCCGGTTTGCTTGCCATTTAACAGCCTCCGACCCATTCTGCACAGGGATGAATACCCATTACATATCACATTACCAACCGACATACGATCAACGGGGGGAAAAGAAAAACAGTATCTTACCGGTCCAAGAACATGGCTTCTTGGGTAGAACGTAATATCAGCTAGGGTTCTCAAGTGACCGTAGCTAGAGACGTTCTCATTAAGTATCATTACAGACGGACTTATGATCAATGGAGAAAAAGAAAATCAGTATCTTGGTAATTAAACAGTCCAAGAGCATGGTTTATTGGGTAGCACGTAATAATATCAACTATGGTTATCAAGTGACCCTAGAGCTAGCGTTCTCATGATTCATACAACTTCTGATGAAATTTAGTGCAGAAACCATCTTTACAAGGAAACCATGCATGTGATTGAGTTTGATTTCTTCCTTTCATAAACATGGTTCTTGTAATTCTGGCGCTCAATTCCGATTGAACAACGGCAATCTTCTACTTCTTTCAAGAATAAAAGTGTGACGGATGAACCTACTATACAGAGGTCACTTCGAGCTCCATGGCCGCCGACTAGGTCAATTGCAGACAAGGAAGGGGATCGTAGGTAGAAATAGAGTATCGTTCTTTAAGACGCAGGACTCAGACCACATGAAGAACATAGAAAGAGCACTCGCAAATGGGAAGAACACACAAAGAAAACTATACTCATGTAAGAACTAAAGCTAACTAAGTACAAAGGAGGAGATCTGGAGGTTCTCGATGATTCATTTGGGATATTTCGTCCGTTTTCACTTTACTTCTACCTGTCTTCTATTTATAGTCCTTACCACATACTGCAACAATTTCCCAACGAAAATGTAGCTGGAAAACCTAACGAAAAGGCCTAACTCTAACATGACAACTCCGGCTTGCAATGGCTCGATGTTGCTGAACTTGCTTAACGGCCACAACCCAGTTCCCTGTCTGTCACAGAGAGCTTATATAATACCTGCTTTCACGTCACTTTCCAACCTCTGTTTACATCGTTTTCCATTAGTTTTCCCCTCGGCAAAACGGTGAAACTAGCAGCAAACGCACGGGAACCCAGAGAACATGGGATACCCACTCCCACGGATACGCAGCAAGCAGCAGCGTGATTCAAAGAGTCACCTCATAAAGATGGGACGGCAAGGGGTAATGTTACGATATTCTCTTCACTCATCGTGTGAGCTTATTACATTGTACGCAGAGACGGAATCCCTAGCATATCGATCGCCTTTCCCTAGGAACCGACAAACACGTCATCATTTGGCACACCACCCATCCTTCCTTAGCTGGGCAATCTTTTCGTTCCCATCGAGCTTAGAAAACTTCTCCTCCTGGTGTGGCCACTGACAGTAAACTTCACGGTCGATGGAACAGAGCGTCCTCGCTGAATTCAGATGGGAGCTTGGACGTGCTTAGGCTTGGAAACACGCAGAGAGGTGGTAACAATGGACACTGAACAGATAAACCTGGCAACTCCCATCAAGAAGCTACGAAATGAATATGAGGTCTAGTTGTGGGAGCCACCTCGGGGCAGGCCGTGCTGGGAATCTGGGATGAGATCCGCATGACGTTCGGAAAGGGGGTGAAGGCCTCAGGGTGGCACTACGGATCATCAGACCACATTGAAGGTGAGACCCGCTTCCCAATAAGCTTCGGATCATGCATTTCTCCTTTTTAAAGATTCAACTCTCTAATAAGTTTTTAACCTCGATTTACTTTTAAGGAGTATCATAATAAAGATGTCTCGAATTTTTTTCTTCTTTTTTCTTGAAGACCACTCACATCGTTGATTGTTTTGTAGGACGCAGAGCACAAAAGGCCTTCAAAGATCATCATCCTGCCGTCATTCGATGGCCGAAGCCGACGGAGGCTGGTTGCCTTGCGAAATCAGACATGCTAACATTTTCCACTACCCCTCCCCTAAAACCTTGCAACCCGATCGACGACTCGACTAGGTGGTCGAGCTCGAATTTTATTGATGATCGATGCTTTTGTATAATTAACCTCCTACGGGATCTGCGGCCTTCGGCTATTCTACACAACCATGCGGCTAATGAAACATGATCTACCAAGGGTATAAGGCTGCGGGTAATGAACCATGACGTGTGGCAGTGTGCAGCGAGGCATGCACCACGTATTGGGTGTTTTTTTGGATTAACCCCTGAATCTTTTGCATTCTACTCTATACCCCCACCTCCTCCCTCACCCGATTTAATAAGAAACGGTAATCCCGCGATCTGATTCCCAACCCTCCTCCATATTCCGTTCTTCCCCTAACAGAGAGTCCATACGGTTAGAAGGTTACATCCACCTCTTCCCGTGTTAAATCAAGGGGGGAGAAGAAACCATCCCCCATGGTCCACAACGCACACATGATCCGGCGAAGGTCCTGAGTTAGAGACGTGGACCTGTTCGTGTTCGGGGGAGCCCAACTGAGAATGGGCCACAGGCCCACAGGCTCTCTAGCTGTTGCTTGCTTACCCTTCACTGGCCCAATGCCAACTGTCCCTAGGCCAATCCATACCCATCACACAGCTGACACCAACGAGACACAAGGTGGTCGGTGATGGCTCTCGACGTGGCATACGGTCCTCTGCCGTCTAACTAAGCCGACACAGCCATACGATGTGTCGTCGTCCATACGGGTCGGCCTTGCCACTGTTATGATCCGCACTGCAATCTGTTTGATCACTCTTGCGCGAAGAGAGACGCACCGCCATCATGCGCAGAACGGGGAGGTGGATCTTTTTGGACGGGAAATCTAACGTATAGTTTGGCGGTTCACTCATCGTCATCGTGCGCATAACGGGGAGGTGGCCTTTTTTGGGCGACCGAAACTCTGATCTATAGTTTAGTGATTCACTCGCCTCCTTTTGCATGGAGAAGATCGTGAGTTCAAATCTTACATGTGTCAATGAAAACTATGAATTTTTCTATTTCTACTCTTAACTCACCTATAACATTTTTGGACGGGCTTCCCTGCGTTTTTGTGAAACCGCGTATGTCAGGTGGTTTATTTGATGTCTTCACAATGGAAAAGTGAAAGAGAACTTTAGTTCGAAAGATATGGGGGGGAGTCAGCAAAGCAATACGGCCCATGTTCGCCATCCATACGCCGTGGAAACAGCATTGTATTTCCTCTTGAGAAATTTTAACATCATTTCTTGATACCAATAAATAAAACTAACAAGTGAAATGGATGCATTATCATCAAATAATCAAAAGTCTTGTGCTGGGAAAAATGGTTGAACGACAGTCACAAGGCAGACAATTCCAAAAGGGATCCATACAGGCGAGAAGTTCGTAAAGATTTATGTGATTCTATGACATTCATATTTTTTTTTACGAAACCCCACTTTATGCCTTCATCATATTATTTTTTGGGGGTTTTTTAGGAAGAAACCCCTATAAAAATCAAAATTAAGAATAAGCCCCTCTAGTACAACTACTTAATTAAAAAATCTCAAAATCTTGTCCGTTACGTAAAAAAACCCATGTCGTTAGTTTCATGTGCAATATTCAACTTAACTATGGTTAAGACTAACTTAAGGTGATGAAATGATTAAAATATCCCTCCAATAACCCTCATCTAGAGAGAGAGAGAGAGAGAGAAAGAGAGGAGGGGGCAAAGGGGGAGGCCGGCAGTCGGAGGAGGGGAGGGCAGCGACATCACGACCTCTACTGCTACAATTGTGAGAGAGAGGGAAAAGGAGTGACAGCGGTGGTGACGACTTCTCCTTGCGGTAGACAGAGTAGGAGGAGACGTGGTGGCTATGCCTGCAACAACTGTTATTGCAATCCAAACAAATCATGCTTTGCCCTTGTCACCATCGCTTGCATCACCCTCTTCAACAGTCTAGAAGAGCAACGCCTCCCGGCCTGCAACTTCACTTGCACCAGTTACGTCTGTAGCCGGTCCCCCAACAGTCGCTCCCATTGGACATCCTAGTAGTAGTAGTCCCCATCTCCTACTGGCTCTCTAGTAGCAATGGCCCTCGTACCCGACCGCCGTCGTGTCTCCTCTACGGTTGAATAGGGAGAGAGAGAGATAGAGATAGAGAGAGGAAGGATAAAATGAGAAAAAAAAATAATGATGAGAGAAATGAATATTTTTTAAAATATTCTATTTTTTAGACGTCACCGATTAGTCAGAGAGATTTTTTTGATAAGAGTTAGAAGACTTGCGTGACTTATTAATTAACAGTTATATTACGAAGGGTGATTATTAATATAACATAGATGGTAGAAGTCAAAAACTAGACCACTATTTTTTTCAACGACGAGAGATCTAGTGCATAGATACTCGGTGAGTGTTAAGAGTCCAGAGTTACCATAAAGATAATGGTAACTTTTTGTGACATTACCTAGGTTTTCCCTCTATCGTGGTTACGATGTATGCGAGAGGCTGCATCCCCTCGCACCCTAACCTCCAACGATCGGGGAATTTTTCTATCGGGGAATTTTTCCGATGCAGCATCAATGCTGTCAAAATACCATGTAAATATGAGAGATGAAAAAAGTGAGGCAACCATATTATTGTGCTACAATAGCGGTCCCGAAAAGATGTTGACAAATCATTTTCCTCGCACTCTGATGGATGGCGAGGTGGAAACGTCCCCGACTTTAAAAATTAACTGGCGGGTTGCCTAAACTCATTCTCTTTCTTTACGTTATTTTAGATCCCGTTTGATTGGAAGATAAGACGAAGATATTATCATCTCAAGTCTGTTATTCATTTGATAAAGTTAAAATCGATGGGAATAAAGAGATTAATGTGAACGAGATTATCTCTAAAAATAAGATTAAGACGGAGAATAAGTCATTCCACCCCCTTTAAGTGGAATGACTTATTCTCATCTTCTTATTCTTATTTTCTCTCTCTATTATTAGAGATAATTAATAATAATTTTAATATTAATTAATCATGTTAATTAAACTCATTAATATTAATTAATAAATATATTATTTAATTATCATTGAATAATTAATTACATAGTGCTACTTAATCTTATTAGTGTTAATTAACTATATTAATTAATCTTATTAGTGCTAACTCATCATGCTAATTAATCTTATTAATGCTAATTAATAAATATGTTAGTTAAATAATTAATTATTACAATGCTATTTAATCTTGGAGAGGGGGATTTCCGCAGCCCACCACAAAGGCAGCCCAACAAGACCCACAAGGTCCAACCAGGCGAGCCCACCCGAGTGATAGCCCACAGGGCCCACTTAGGGAGAAAAGCTCAATAAATAAGACTCGAGGAACTAACTCTCCCCGGCGGCCTTCTAGGCTCGGAGGGCCCGAGACAACGGTCAGGTCCCAAGGAAGGTCCGGCCTAAAGCCCTCTCCCCGTCCGAGAGAGATAGGCTTCAGCCGACCTATCCGACCCCACCCTCGCCGGGCCATGCCTATCGCTCGGACATGAGCTAGCATCCCCGAGGCTCGGTAAGGCCAGTTGATTATCTGCAGGTGCAGCCGTTCAGAGTCCTCCGCCAGCGGGAGAGTCAGGGGAGCCGCCGGACTCCAAGGGGATAACGTTCCCACTATCAGGCCATGAAAGCCCCCGTTAAAGACGTAACTCCCGCCGGGAACCCCTCAGCTTACAGGACTCCTGAAGGCGGCGCACTATTTAAGCAAGGGATACCCTCCGGAAGATGGTAAGATGAACTAAGCATTCACACACCCTAAGCTCCTGAGCACGATTCGCTTCACCCTTTGGTGGAGAGGATTCTCGCGCATCAGCTCTCTCCTCCCCCCATTATTGCTTCCACCATAGCTCTACTGACTTAGCCATCGGAGGGTTTTGCCCCAGGGAGATCCCCTGGGCCCTCTGATACGTTTCCCTATCTTGCAGATTCATCTTCTGGTGATCCATAGCCCGCTCAGGATCCAGCGCGAGATCTCGCCTCTTCATCTGGCGCCGTCTGTGGGAAACGCACGAAAAGTCGAGATGGTGAGAAGAAGCTCAGGGAGGAGATCCGCCGGTGGGGCAGGTAAGGCTGTGGCGGCGGCGGGAGGCGCCCCCTCTAGGGTCTCGCAGAGCCCCCCCTCCAACGCCAGCATCCCCACCAACAGGCCACCACCACCCCCCCCCCCCCCGGCGGAGACAGGGGCACCCCTCGACGGTGGCGCCAACGCCTTCCAGGCCCTCAACGAAAAGATGGACGTCCTCGTGGAGCTCATGAGGGCCCAGGCGGCCAGGGACGCAAGGTCCCGCGCCCCGTCAGGAAGTCCCCCTCGAAGGAGTGCGACGCAGCACACCGCCGGAGGCCGCTTCACCCTCCGCGGCCGACAGCTCCTCCGCAACGACGTCGGAGGACCCTCGCAAGCTCCGCCTGCGAAGCAAGAGGCTTCCTCCACGCCGAGGAGAGGGAAGCAGGGGGCGAGGCCGCCGCGCCCGGGCACTAGTGCCCCGGGAGATCGTCAAGACGCCCCCCCCAGCCCCACGGTGCGACTGCAGCCAGAGCTGTCCCTCCGGCTGCGAGATTTCGAGAGACGGTTCGCAGAGCAAGAGCGCGCCCTCCGCGCCCTGCAGAAGACCTCTCTCCCGGAGGACGAGGAGAAATCCCCTTTCTCCGAGTACATCTTGAAGGCAGAGGTCTCTCCTAGAGCCTCCATTCCAACCTTCAAGCTCTACGACGGCCAGGGCGACCCAGCCGACCACTACGATAGCTTCGACGCCCTGGTGACCCTCCATGGAACGCCGGATCCCATCAAATGCCGAGCCTTCGCGGCCACCCTGGTCCAAGGTGCTCAGGCATGGTTCTGGGCCCTCGCCCGTGGGTCCATTCGAGACTTCAGGCAATTCAGGTGAATTTTCAAGGAGAGTTTCGCCGGTAGCGCCCCCCCAAGGTCAGTAGCGGGGCTCCTGGCTCTCAAACAGGCGCAAGGGGAGAGGCTCCGGACTTACGTCCACCGATTTAAATCGGAAGCCCTCAGGATCCCCCGCCTGGATGTGGCCTCAGCCACAACCGCACTGACCGGGGGCACCCGGGACGAGAATCTCCGCCGCGAGCTTGTCCTCCATCCTCCCTCGACCCTTGCCGAGCTAGTGACTCTGGCACTGCGCCACGCCGAGTGCGAAGAAGTACTCAGTGCCTGCCGAGACGCAACCGGCTCGGGTCGGGAGGGGGACAAGAAGCGGACCTCCAAGCCAAACCCTAGCTCGGGTAAGAAGCCCGATCGAGAAGGAGAGCGCAAAAGAAAGTACGAGCGGTACACCCCCTTGATCGCGCCAGTCTACGAGATCTATGAAGACATCAAAGACTCGGGACTTCTCCGCCAGCCCGAGCCAATGAGGTCGAAGAACCGCAAGCGGGACAAGCATTGCCTGTTCCACGGCGACCACGGGCACCACACCGGAGATTGCCATCAGCTCCAGGACGAGATCGAGCGCCTCATCCGTCTGGGGCATCTAGCCCGGTTCACGACCGGGCACAAAGAAGACCGAGACGTCGCAGAGGAGATCGACAACGCCCCCCGAGGGGTCCACATCAACGTCATCTCCGGAGGAGCGGCATCGGGCGGTGACACCAGCCGAGGGAGGAAACGTCATGCCGAGCGAGCCAGCCGAGCCTTAGAGCCCCCCAGAGGCCTGCCGATGGAGCCCCAGGTCATAGTCTTCTCCGACCAAGACCTGGAAGGGCTGAGCATCCCGCATGACGATGCCCTCGTTATCTCGGCCACGATAAATCACTGTAATGTAGACATGATTTTGGTTGATAATGGGAGCGCCCCCGATGTATTATCTTATGACTGTTTTCTCAAGATGGGGGAAGACCCATCCAAACTCCGCCCGATCCGAACGCCCTTTTGCGGGTTTAATGGCCTGGCCACCTACCCCGAGGGAGCCCTAAGCCTGCCGGTCACTATCGGCACCCCACCCAAAACCGTTACGGTCATAGTGGACTTCATAGTGATTAAAGGTATGATAGCGTACAACGCCATTTTCGGCCGAAAAATTCTCAGCCGAATAAAGGCCGTACCATCTACCTATCATCAAAAAATAAAGTTTCCCACCAAAAACGGGTTGGGGGAAGTCCGAGGTAACCAGGCCACGGCTAGAAGGTGCTACAACATCTCGGTGGAAGCCTCAAGGCCGGACGGGAAGGATAAGGGCCCCAAGGGAGTCGAAGGAAGAGCCGTGACCACCGAGCCCGGTGGCGAGTTATTAACGGTATTCCTGAACGACGACCCGGCCCTAGGAGTAAGGATCGGCGCCGACCTACCACCAGAGGAACAGCAGCAATACAAGTAGTTTCTTTCTGAGTATGTTCGGGTCTTCGCTTGGTCCGATGATCAACTCCCTGGTATACCAGAGGAGACTGTGACGCACAAGCTCAACCTCGATACCACCGTGAGACCCGTACAGCAGCGGAGAAGGAAGCATGCGCCCGAGAAACAGGCGATCATCAAGGCGCAGGTCACCAAGGGACAGGAAACTGGTCTTTTCAGACCGGTCCTGTACCCAACGTGGCTAGCCAACGTCGTCCTGGTGCCGAAGGCTACAGGCAAGTGGCGAATGTGCGTAGACTTCACCGATCTGAACAAGGCCACCCCCAAGGACTGCTATCCGCTACCGAGCATCGACCAATTGGTTGACTCAACCTCGGGCAACGAGATACTCAGTTTCCTGGATGCCTATTCGGGTTATCATCAGATCCGAATGAGCCCTGAAGATGTCGAGAGGACCGCCTTCATCACCGACTACGGCGTGTACTGCTACACCCGGATGCCCTTCGGATTGAAGAATGCTGGAGCCACATACCAGCGACTGGTCAACCATATGTTCGAGGGACAGTTAGGTCAGAACGTCGAGGCCTACATCGACGACATGCTCGTCAAGACCCCGAGGGCCCAAGACCACTTCACTGACCTCGCCGAGACTTTCGGCACCCTCCTGAAGTACAGCATGAAGCTCAACCCCGCCAAGTGCACCTTTGGAGTAAGATCCGGGAAGTTCCTGGGTTTCCTGGTCACTCAGCGAGGGATAGAAGCCAACCCCGATAAGGTCCAGGCCATCCTGGACATGCGCCCGCCCACATGCATTAAGGACGTCCAGCGTCTGACGGGACGTGTCGCTGCTCTCAGTCGTTTCCTGTCCCGTGCGGCCGAACGATGCTTGCCCTTCTTCAAGCTGATGAGGGGGCCCAAGATAGCATCTGCTACGTTCGCATGGGATGGGGAGTGCCAGACAGCGTTCGCCGAGCTCAAAGAGTTCCTGGCTTCGCCCCCGGTGCTTTCCAAACCCGTCCCGGGCGAGGTCTTGTTGCTCTATCTCTCGGCGACGCCATCAACGGTCAGCTCGGTCCTAGTCAGAAATGACTCGGGAGTCGAGAGGCCGGTCTACTACACCAGCAAGGTGCTCGGCGAGGCCGAGCGGAGATACCCCACAACCGAGAAACTCGTGCTAGCGTTGGTTACCTCCGCAAAGCGCCTCCGACCCTACTTCCAGGGGCATCCCATCACCGTGCTAACCGGCGAGCCACTGAAGAAGATTCTGGCCCATCCCGAAGCCTCGGGGCGACTCGTCAAATGGGCCATCATGCTCGGGGCCTACGACATCTCGTATCGGCCGCGATCAGCTATCAAAGGACAAGCACTCGCCGACTTCATCGCCGAGAGCACCGTTCCGGTCGAGGACAGGCCTCCGACGGCAACCGGGCCAACCTGGGAGCTGTTCGTCGATGGATCGTCCAACTCGGTCGGTAGCGGCGCAGGGATCCTCCTAAGGTCCCCCGAAGGAATAGAGTTGCAATACGCCCTAAAGTTTAACTTTCTGGCGTCCAACAATGCTTCCGAGTACGAGGCCCTTATCTCGGGAGCCCGCATGGCCCGACGGTTGGGGGCCGAGCGAGTCAGGATCCACACCGACTCCCAGCTAGTTGCAAGCCAGGTCAGTGGCGAGTACGAAGCTCGGGAGGTACCTATGATCAAATACCTACAGTTGGTCCGGAGCCTGGCCCAGCAGTTCGAGGAGTTCGAGATAGTCCGAATAGCTCGAGAGCAAAACTCTCGGGCGGACGCTCTCTCCCGACTGGCCTCCTCCCTAGACCCGGAAGGTACACGATCGGTCCTCCTAGAAGAGCTCGAGCGCCCGAGCATAGACTTGGAGCTCCTCGCCATTGACTCGGCCACTCCCGGCGACTGGCGCTCCCCCTACCTGTCCTGGCTACGGGACTCCCGGGAGCCCTCCGACCCTCAGGAAGCCCGCCGAATGAAGTACCAAGCTCGGCGCTTCGTCATCCTCGACAACGCTCTCTACCGAAGATCATTCTCCGGGCCCCTTCTGAAGTGTCTCGGTCCCGACGAAGCAAGCCAAGCTGTTGAAGAGATTCATCAAGGCCTGTGCGGAGCACATTCAGGAGGTCGGTCGCTGGCCAGAATCCTGCTGAGACAGGGGTACTGGTGGCCGACCCTGCAGCGCGACTGCACGGCCTACGCACAACATTGCGACCGTTGCCAGCGGTTCGACCATTTGGTCCATCAGCCGGCCACGGAACTTATCACCCTTACCGAGCCCTACCCTTTCGCTCGGTGGGGGATCGACATCCTTGGGCCATTTCCAACGGCTCAATCCCAGAAGAAGTTCATCATCGTCGCCATCGACTACTTCACCAAGTGGATCGAGGTTGAAGCAACAGCAAGGATCACCGAGACAGTTGTCTGGGGTTTCATATGGAAATCGGTCATCTGTCGCTTTGGCATCCCCCGAGTGATAGTGAGCGATAACGGGCGGCAATTCGACTCTCGATACTTCCGAGACAGATGCGCCGACCTAAACATCCGCAACCACTTCACTTCGGTCGCCCACCCTCAGGCCAACGGGCTGGTTGAAAATGCCAACAAGACCATCTTGAAGGGCATAAAAACCAGACTCGGCAAGGCTAAGGGTAGCTGGCTCGAGGAACTGCCTAGCGTACTATGGTCGCACCAAACGACCCCCAGGACGGCAACCGGTGAGACCCCTTTTCAGCTTGTATATGGCACCGAAGCCGTCGTTCCGTTAGAGATCGCCAATCCGTCTCTCCGAGTGATCAGCTTTTCGCCCGAGGCAAACGAGCAGAAGTTGCTCGAGAACCTCGACCTGGCAGACGAACTCCGAGAGATCGCGAACGTCCGAGCTACGGAATACCAGCGCCGCCTCACTCGGTACTACAACACCAAGGTCCGAGGCAGACAATTCCGACCAGGGGACTTTGTCCTCAGGAAGACCGAAGCCTCTCGACCACTGGAGGCGGCGGGCAAGCTATCCCCCAACTGGGAAGGCTTCTACCGAGTGATCGAGACGCTCGGGAAAGGTGCGTACAGGTTAGCCACAATGGAAGGGGAACCCATTCCCCGGACATGGAACGCAACCACACTACGCAGATTTTATTTCTGAAAACTGTATCGACAAATCGGGTAAAATAAAACCCCCTTTTTTGCATTCATACAAGATAACTGTTAGTACATCAGAAAGGCAATTGCCAGTACATTACATAGTGAAAAGCAAAAATCCATCTAGCACCGCGGCAAACGGCCATCGCCCGGCCGATCTGGTCTTGACCTTCTCGCATCCAGCCACTGACTCTGCCTCGCGTAGAAACTGGCTCGGACAAGAGATGGTCGACCCAGTTGGCTCGGGTGGACCGTGACAAAGGTGACAGAGGGACAGCAAGGAGAAGGCCACATTTCACGCGAGGAAGGCTACCTTCCAAGTTGGCAACAACCTGGAAAAAGGAGTGCCGTGAAGGTCTCCTCTCTGCCAAACTACCAACTCTTTGGAGGCGAACAGAAAGCAAGCAGCCCCCGAAGAGTGAAAGAAATGAAGAACAAAAGAGAGAGAAAGAGGCTGCGGACAGAGGTGAGGAAGGAACTGGAGCCGCCTCCTCCCCTCCCACGGAGGGGAATGGCGGCCGGCATCCCTAACTCCCCCGTCCGCCCTCCATCTCGGCGTCCGCCCGGAAGCCTCGCCGGAGCCAAGAGGAGGCAAACGGCGTGCCCCCGCACGTCGAAGCCCTCTCCAGATCCACGAGGCGACCGTCGGACCTTTCTCATGCACGCGCGGCGACCGTGGGACCCGACCGATACTCCAGGACAGTTGGAACCGGCCGCTCCCCGTCGTCTGCGGCGTCATCTTCTGAAGGGCCCTCCATGCTCCGATCGCGACGGCGCAACGCAGAGCGAGGACGAGGAAATAAGAGCAGACCGCCGGTGAGAGTCCTAAGTGTTAAGAGGGAAGGAGCACCCTTCGGTCCTTTTTATAGGCCAAGGGAGGCCACGCACCTTAAATGACTCCCCCCTCGAAAACACGCTATAGGACCTCCCTTGGAAGGTCACCTCCAATTCCTCGGCCCCCGCCCTAGCGGGATTCACGAAGCGCCTCGACTTTCAAAGCATGGTGGAATGAAAGGACGCCCCGCCAGAAGTCTCCCGAATCGGCATGCGAGAACGGTGCAGAGAATATCGGCACCTTCCAACTGCCCCCGATACGCCAGCCAAATCACGGCAAAGATAACGATCAAACGAAGTAAGTCCTTTATTACCTCCCATAAAGAAATCCTCTTACAGAAGGTAAAACAGACAAAAAAGGGGAAGGGGTAAAATAAAGTAAAATACATCAGGCCTCGGGCCCACTTTGAAGCTCGGGAACAGTAGTAGGGGACGCGTCACCCCCGGTACCTTCGGTGACGGCCGGCCCGGACACTGACCTCGCCTGTGCGAGAACTGTCCCGGTCGTGAGCCCTCCTGGAGCCTCCGGAGTTGGTGACCCCGCTGGAGATGACTCCTCCGGTTCTTCCCCGGCCGAAGACGAGGAGCTGGAAACTGACTCATCCGAGTCATAACTCTGGCCGTAAGGAAAATCACCCCCGGTAAGGTGCTCATTGGCATAGCTCATCGCCCGGCGATAGCCCTGCCTGAATCCCTTTCGGGCACCCCGGCGGAGCGCTACCTCGTAGTAGGGTAGGGCAGCTTCAATCAGGAGTAAGCTTCCGAGCCTTTGTAGCGCTCGATCGCCTCCGCCTCGACCTGCCCGTCCCGAGCCCGCTCCGCCTCGGCCGCACGCTCTTCCGCCCTCGCCAGACGCTCCTCTAGCTCGGTCATCCTCCGCTCGGCTTCGATCGTCCGACCCTCCGCCCGGGCTCGGTCCGCCTCGGCCTCAGCGCGAAGGCGCTCCGCGTCTTCCGCCCGATCCTGCAGCTCACCGCGCTCAAGCTCCCAGAGGCCGTCCAGCTCGATGTGACGTTGACGCTCATCTTCTAGACGTTTGCTCTTCCTCTCGAGCGATTCTTGGGCCCTTGCTAGCTGCTCGGCCAGCGCCTCGGCTTCCCGTCAGCTCGACTGTGCCAACTCCCTGAATGCGAGGAACTCCCGCCGGAGCCCCTCATGCTCCCCCTCGAGCCGGGATAGTTTCCCCTCGCATCCACCAAGGGTCCAGGCGAGCCTCGACCGCTCCGCCTCCGTCCGGGCATGCGCCTCCGCCATCACGGCCGCTGTCCGAGCTATGACCAGGCCGCCCTCCATCAGGATATCAAGGACCCCGGCGGGAGTGCTGCGCCTTTCTCCCCCCCTCGTCCTCTCGGCGATCGACCGACAGAGCGGGTACAAGTCGCCTGAGATACCGAGCCTAACCAGAGGTTCCGACAAAGGGGACTGCTCCACCCTGGGCACCCCGCCAGAAGACCCTGTTCGGGCAGCGAAGCTGACCGCCCCGCGCGCCACGGTCGGTTGGGGTTGCAACGCCTCCCCGGGCGAACCCCCACCCTCGACCGGCGCCGCGGGATCAACCGCACCAGCAACTGCCGGCACTTGGGGTTGCGACGCCCTCGCGGGCGAACCCCCATCCTCGCCGACCAATCCCTCGGTCCCAGCGCCGGCCACACCGGCACCGGCCCCCTCTGCCCCCACAGAGGGGAGAGCCGACCCATCACCTCCCTCTGCGGGGCCCCTGGTCTCCTCGGCCCCCTCTCGCCCGGCGGATGGGAGAGCCAGCCCGGAGGGGTCGGCCCCATCCTGCCCCCGAGGGGGGAGCGCCGCCGAGCCAGAATCGCCCCCGACGGCGGTTGGAAAACCGGCTTTCTTGGCCCTTTTCCTGGCCTTCGCGGCCTCCCGCAACTTCCCCGCCAGGGGATCCTTGCGCTTCAGGCCAGTCGATCGAGAAGTCCCCTCGGGGGCCGCCCCCTTGCCCTTATCTCGGGCATGGACGCGACCCACCGGGGCATCAGGCTCATCGGCTGCCGAGTCATCTCCCAGATCGATGACCTCGGCCGCCTCCTCCAGAGGCTCCCGCCTCACGTCTGCAACAAGAAGAAGCCCCGGTCAGGAGGAGGAAAAGAGCTACCACCCCCGAAAAAGAGCCTCAAGAGCTGTACCTGTCGACGTCAACCGCGAGAGAAGACACCGTTCAATGTTCTCCGGCGTCACTAGCTCCTCGGTCGATTGACGGTTCTCCAGCAGACGGGCAGCCTGCTGCTCCACGTGGGGGGGGGGGGGCTCCTCCTGGCGAGGGGGCAGATTCGGGTGAAAGTTGGGCGAGGTCCGGCATCTCCAGATCTCCTCCGTCGCCACCGCCTTCACCCAGAAGAATTGGCTCTTCCACCCCTTGTGCGAGGAGTCCTTCGCCGCAAGCGAGATGCAGCTCCTATTCCGCCGCGCCTGGATGAAGTAGAAGCCTTTCCCCGCCGACTGGTGCGCTTTCAACTCAAAAAAGAAGTGGAAGAGGTCCAAAGAAAGAAAAATGTCGTGCTGACGACAAAGAATCCGGAAGGCCGAGAGCAGCAGATATGAATTGGCCACCAACTGAATAGGCGCCAACCGGAAAAAATTAAGAAGCTGCAGCACGAAAGGATCGAAAGGGAGCCGAAATCCACTCTTCCAAGCCAGAAGGAAGGTGCAAATGAGCTCATCACGATCATCCAGACTCGTCTCGTACGGAGTGGCGGCAACAAAGCTGTATCTGAGAGGCAGGCGGAAACGATGCTCCAGCCTCCGCACCTCCGCTTCCCCCAACTCACTACAGTTGGGGACGGGTTCCCGCCTCACCGGCACAAGCTCCGGACTCTGATCCGCCATCGAGTCGGGAGAAGATCCCTCGTACGAGCTCGAAGACTCCGGGGGAGAAGGAAGTTGCCGGACCGCCTCTGCGGTTATCCTCGCCAACTCCTCGAACGCCGCCGCAAGGCTCCGCGTCTCCGTTGTGCTCTCACGGCGCATCAAGAAGCAAGGAAAGCCTAAAACCCTGGAAGCCTAAAACGATGAACAGCGCCCCCTAAAAACCCCTGAGGGTGGCGGCGCGCCGTTCCGTGCTCCGAGAAAAAGGGGGGCCCCTTCATTTCGAATCCGTCAGGATCATCATTACGGGCCTCGGCGACCGCTATAAGCGGCTCCATAACGCCAACGGAATTCCACCCACCTGAGCCACGCCGGTCCAAAGCCTCGAAAAAATACTCATTCGAGCCTCCTTGGCTCGGGAGTAGGAGGGGGACAAGTGGAGAGGGGGATTTCCGCAGCCCACCACAAAGGCAGCCCAACAAGACCCACAAGGTCCAACCAGGCGAGCCCACCCGAATGATAGCCCACAGGGCCCACTTAGGGAGAAAAGCCCAATAAATAAGACTCGAGGAACTAACTCTCCCCGGCGGCCTTCTAGGCTCGGAGGGCCCGAGACAGCGGTCAGGTCCCAAGGAAGGTCCGGCCTAAAGCCTTCTCCCCGTCCGAGAGAGATAGGCTCCAGCCGACCTATCCGACCCCACCCTCGCCGGGCCATGCCTATCGCTCGGACATGAGGTAGCATCCCCGAGGCTCGGTAAGGCCGGTTGATTATCTGTAGGTGCAGCCGTTCAGAGTCCTCCGCCAGCGGGAGAGTCAGGGGAGCCGCCGGACTCCAAGGGGATAACGTTCCCACGATCAGGCCATGAAAGCCCCCGTTAAAGACGTAACTCCCGTCGGGAACCCCTCAGCTTACAGGACTCCTGAAGGCGGCGCACTATTTACGCAAGGGATACCCTCCGGAAGATGGTAAGATGAACTAAGCATTCACACACCCTAAGCTCCTGAGCACGATTCGCTTCACCCTTTGGTGGAGAGGATTCTCGCGCATCAGCTCTCTCCTCCCCCCATTATTGCTTCCACCATAGCTCTACTAACTTAGCCATCGGAGGGTTTTGCCCCAAGGAGATCCCCTGGGCCCTCTGATACGTTTCCCTATCTTGCAGATTCATCTTCTGGTGATCCATAGCCCGCTCAGGATCCAGCGCGAGATCTCGCCTCTTCAAATCTTATTGTGTTGATTAATATTTTTAGTGATAATTAATTATGCTAATTATTATAATAAGTGATAATTAACAATATTAATTAATCTTATTAGTGCTACTTAATGTTATTAGTGCTAACTAATCATGTTAACTAATCTTATTTGTACTAATTAATAATTATATTATATGTTTATCATTAAAAAATTAATTATTACAGTGTTACTTAATACTATTATGATAATAAATATTATTAATACTAATCAATTATGCTAACTGATGTTATTAATACTAATTAATCATACAAATTAATCTTATTTATGTTAATTATTAAACATATTACATAATTATCATTACATAATTAATTATAACCACCTCGTTGTTACTAATAAAGAATTAATCATGCTAGAATTAATGATATTAATACTAATCATGATCATTAAGAATAAATATATTAAATAAATTAATAATATTAATGTTACTTATAATCATTAATGAGAAATATTAGCACTAATAATAATCAATAAGAAGGATAAAATATTTTTTAATACTTATTCTCATTTGTATCTCTATTTTTATTAAACGAGTAATAAGAATGTCATCGTATTTATCCCTCGCATACCAAACGTACGTGAGAATAAGGATAGAGACAAATTAACCCGGAATGACTTGCACATATTCTCCTCAAAATTTATCAATGAACCAAATGGGACTTGAGACCCCTTTGGTTCGGAGATAAGACGGAAATATCTCCGTCTCAATTTCGTTCTTTATTTGATAAGATTAAAATTTACGGGAGGGAGTAAGAGAGTTAAGGAGAATAGAGTTATCTCCAAAAATGAGATTAAGATCTTTAAATGGAATGACTTATTCTCACATTCTTATCTCCGTTTTACGCGCTTCATTATTAATATTAATTAATCATATTAATTAATTTTATTAATATTTAATTATTAAATAACTAATTATAATATCTTACTTAACCTTAATATTCATAATTAAAAAAATTTTTAAAGTAAAATAATTAATTATAATGGTGCTACTTAATCTTATTAGTACTAATGAATAGTATTAATTAATCTTATTAGTGCAAACTAATCACGTTAATTAATCTTATTAGTGCTAATTAATAAATATATTATTTAATTATTATGTAATAATTAATTATCACAATGCTACTTAATCTTATTCTGTTAATTAAAACTGTTATTGTTAATTAATTATACTAATTAATGTTATTAGTGCTAACTAATCATACTAATTAATCTTATTAGTACTAATTAATAAATATATTATTTAATTATGATTAAAAATTAATGATTATAGTAATGATTACTCTTCTTGTGCTAATTAATGTGCTAATTAATCTTATTATATTAATTAATAAATATATTGCATAATTATCAGTAAATAATTAATTATAACTATCTCGTTGTTATTAACGAAGAATTAATCCTATCAGAATTAACAATATTAACGTTAATCGTGATCATTAAGAATAATAATATTAAATAATAGTAATAATATTAGTGTTAACTATGATCGTTAAGGAGAAATATTAATACTAAATTAATAATCATAATCAATAAAAAGAGTAAAAAAAATTAACATTTATTTTTATTTTTAGTTTTATTTTTATTTTTATGAAATAAATAATACAAATATCATCTAATTTATCACTCGCACACTAAATGTAAATTACTTAAATCCTAAGGCGATAAGAGGCAGATCGCTGCACTGCTGCAGAATGGCGACCTCCGCGACCGCTCCATGGTCAGCAGGAATCATTGCTCGAGGGAAACATGGCGTGGCGCGGGCGCCGGGGGCTCGCTCACATGTGGGGGGTGGTGGGGGAATTCGTGGGGGCGGGCGAAGTAGGAATCTGTGATTCTGTGTCATGGTGCGGCAGCGCTGCTGCCAACTTTCCTAAAGGGTCTTTATTCCTTCCACCACCCCCTCCAATGGAACCCACCGCCATCTCCACCCACCAGCGCCACCCAATCTTGGCCTCCCTTTGTATCGAGGTCCTTCCTTTATCTCAAAGAACTCCTTGTTGCATGATTACAAGCAAAGAGAGATGGATCAAAACACTGTGTTCGGCTTAAAGAATTGCCCCCGCCCCCTCTGGCTTTGGCCTGTGCGCCATGAGGTGTCCTTGTCTGTTATTGAAAGGCCCCCCACCCCCCACCCCTCCAGGGCAGGCCCACATGGGAGATGAACGAGTAGTCCACTGTCGCTTGCTCGTGATGAGCAGGAGAACATGGGTACCCACAGGGCAACAACCGCGCCCAAGATGACGGTGATTTCGGAGTTGAAGGCAAGACTGTTTGTCGGATAGGACTAGTGATGGTTTCCATGCCGAAGCCGAGGCGACAGAGTAATGTGGCTGGTAGATATCCATAAGAATCCGATAGATGGGAAATATTCTTTTTATATGTAGATATGATAATATATTTATAATGCATATATATAATATATGTATAGAGGAGGCCGTCAACACAAAGTGTTTATGCCCTTTGAATCCGAAAGCGTGTTTTTTTTATAATGTAGTGCATATATAATATGTACGGTGGCGAAGGCCGTAAAAAAAAAAGCGTTTCTATCTTTTGAATCCGAAAATGTGTTTTTTATAATATTTCGCCAAATTTATGTGTCATAGTTCACTCCAAATTGTCAAAAGTGTATATTGGTTGTTGTGTTTCTTAAATTTCAAAAGAAAAAAAAGCAAAAGGGAAAGAAAATGTTACTTGTACGACCGTCTTAATGTACTCCTCTCATGTAAATTATCCTTTCACATTTTTTGCAAGGACCTAACCCCTGCGATGGAGACCATGATTGATATATATAAAGAATAAGTTTAGAGAGCGTCCTAAGAAATATCCGACATTAAATTTTTATTTATTATAGCAGATTCTAATTCATTTATCACGGCCCGTGGATATGATGTGGGTGATGTTGGGACCTGGGAGTATACCTGGAACAAGGGAGTCGTGCTTCCGAGCCAATTGATTAAAACCTTGACCTTTTATCGTTACGACATAATCTTATATCTTTCGATTTATGCAACATAAATATAAATTTTAATAGAGATATGTCTAGATGGCAAATTAGAGACAGATTGTACGGTCAAAGTTTGATAAATCGATATGCACGTATCAGATCGTATCAATCGATGATTGGTATGATCAATACGTTATATATAATCGGTGTACTGTATATATTATTTTAAATATTAAATATTATTTTATAATAAATTTTATTCGTAGGTTGATTGGTTGAGTATTTTAAATTCAAATGGGAGATCTTGTGTGCTTTCAGCACATTTTCATTCTTTTTTTAAATTATTTTGATTTTCAGTTAAAAAATCGTTTGACAATGGGAGAAATGTAGGATTCAAATAGGAAGTTCGATTTAAATCGCATATTAACTAACAAATCGAGATAAAAGATCATTTGAGTAATTTTATTTTATAATATATATATAATATTTTTTTATCTCAATACATAATAATATTGATTTGTATCATATCAATAAAGGATTGATACGACCGATACGAACGAAATGCAAACATGTGTACGGTACACATGCATATGAGATGTTATTATTGAGACTACCTAAACAAAGAGATAATTATATCTATACCTTTAGCATCTTACGTAATCTACTTTATATCCTTATATTCTACGTATTGTCATTTATATCTCTTATAATAACTATATCTCATTATATATACCCATGTTGTTACTTACTATTTCATTTAATTTTAGGTAGAAGAAAATGAAAAAAAAGTAATTTAACTTTGTTTAATCTTCTCACATAATTAAGATAATAACATAATACCTGTAATGATCGGCGGATCTCATATTGTATTTCCACATATTTCAGATTATATTTTCGAAATAAAATCAGATTTTTAATTATTGAATCTTCGGATCCTCAAATATAAAATATTAATTTATTTTTTTGTCATCATGGTGTAACGGACGAGTTACATATTTTTCGACAATTATAGAATTGAAATTTTCTAATTTTATATTTTTTAAAATTTTAAAATCCCAAAATTAAACCTTATAAAAATCCTCCTACCCCCTTTCTCTCTTCTCGTTCTCTCCCTCTCTTCCCCATTTCTCTCCTCCATCCTCTGAGTTATCGACGACGGCGTGGAGGCGAGACAGCGAGGCAACAATGGCAGCGAACAGTGAGGATGGGAGTGAGGAATGGATGGTGGAGCGGCGTGGTATATCAGTCGCAGAGGTGGGGAACTGACCGTGGGAAAATTGGTGATTTTGTGTTAATCCGACATTTTCAGTGCGATAAAGCTTCATGAAAAGTAGGGGATAGATTCAGTCCTTTCCTCTCATGTTTTCTTGCCGATTTAGCGTAGAATCAAGCTAGAGAGAGGATTTATTTCATGTTTGGGGAAAATAGCATATTCGGAAGCGAGTGATGATTTTGACGAATCTGGACGTCGTTTTATAGTTTAAATGTTGTCCCTCGATGGTTTGGATGGTGGGAATGAGTTTTCCCCATATTTATCCCATCGTCGGAGACGATTGGGTGTGGTTTGGAATCCCATGGTGGGGTTCGGACCGGAATCGGTCGGCCTTTTCACTCAAAAGGTCGACCTATGAGCAATTTGTAAAACGGAAGTTAAAAAGAGAAAATACCTGAAATCGGTCGACCTTTTAGCTAGATCGATTGACCTTTTCTTCTTAATAGGTCGACCTTTTCCTCAGAATAGGTCGACCTCTCCTTTGAATAGGTTGACCTATACACTGAATAGGTCTACCTCTCAACCGCATTGGTCAACATTTCCATTAAATAGGTCAACCTCTTGGTTCTAAATGGTCGACCTTCACCTTGTAAATGTCCCGGGCACCCACATCACCCCAGTTTTGAGTCGTCGGGTGTCAGTGGTTGCCGTATTTATGTGGACGATCATTCCCACGTGGTTTTAAATTCCGCGGAGGGTTATTCCCGCATAGATTTTGTGTGTGGCCAGTGACCATAGGTTTTGTGGTCTGGGCAGGTGTACAAATGATTTCCTGTCCTCCCTCATTGGAGGAAGATTCCAAGCAGCATCGGGCCACCTCGTGTTTCCTTATTGTGCGTGGGTACATCGGTGATTTCCATTGGATTGCTTGAGTTGTTGTTTTACTGTGAGACCATGAGCCAGTCAGTGGGTACGCCCGTGGCAGGACCTAGACGAGGACATTCTAGTGGGTACGCCTGTCGCAGGACCTAGACGAGGACAGTCTAGTGCATGGGTACACTTGGTCGGGGCTTGAGTACAGTGCTATTAGATGCAGAGGCACATACCCCATGTCATGGTAGCATGACACGACCGTATTGTTGGGTGCAGAGACACAGACCCCAGCTAGCCCTTGTATGTGTGTGTGAACCCCAGCTAGCCCTTGTATGTGTGTGTGTGTGTGTGTGTGTGTGTGTGTGTGTGTGTGTGTGTGTGTGTGTGTGTCTCATTGCCCCACTCGAGGACAAGGTGTGGGCTACGCGGGTGAGACCTGGCCACAACATAAGATGTCAGTAGATGCATCTGGCCTAGTTATTCGTGAGTTATGGGTTATATGTCGGTCGAGGTTGAGTTTACCAATAGTGAGGTCGTGGCCCTCCCAACAATCGAGGTAGTGCCTCTACGACGGCGAAGTCATGGCTTCCCGATGGTGTAGTCATGGTTCTTTTTCCTACTGAGTTCGAGCCTTTTCCCGACAGCGAGGTCGAGGCCTTTCCGACCAGGAGGTCATGTGTAACATCCAGGGATTTCGGATGGAGTATCCACGGGTTTTAGAGTGTTTCCACGGGTTTCGGATTGTGTTTTCGAAATAAGACTTAATTTTTAAATATCGGGCCATCGGATCCCCAAATATGAGATAGTAATTTATTTTAATTTTCATGACATAACGGGTGAGTTACACATTTTTCAAGGATCATGGGGTTATTTTTGATAATTTTATATTTTCCATAATTTTTAAACCCCAAAATCAAAACCTACAAATCCCCCACCCCTCTCTCTTATCTCATTCTCTCCCGTTACTCTCCTTCTCCCTTCTCTCCTCCGGGCATTCGAAAGTGGCGAGGAGGCGAGGAGACGGGGTGGGTGATGGTAGCACCGAGCGACGAGGATGAGAGCAGTGGAGCGGAACAGCGTACCTTTTGGTGGAGGTGGAGAACCAGATGTGGGGATTTCAACATTTTCGCGAGGAATCAGCAATCTCAGCGCGAGAAAACTTCGTGAGAGGTAGGGGGATGGATCCTTGACCTTCATTTGGTATTTCCCCATGATTCTATGCCATGGTGAGGCCGAGAGAGGGTTTATTTCTTATTTTGGGGAAAAACATGCTCAAGGTTCAAGTGGCGGATTTCAATCGATCTGGGTGTTGTTTCGTATATTAAAAGTGGTTTTCCGATGATATGAATGTCTGCGGAGTGATCCCCTATTGTTTCCCCTTCGTTTGGAGTGAATGGGGCGTGGAACGGCAGCCCCATGAGATGTTCTGTCTGGAACAACCTAGCAAAAGGCGGTCACATCAATGGCCACCAAGCATTCTGCTAGGTGGCCAGAAACCTGGTCGTCCAGCTCTGGTGGGCGGCCACCTATGTGGCTGCCCAGTCAGGTGTTGCCTAGTGGGCAACCAACACTCTGGCCGCCCAGAGGGTTATGCCCAGGTGGGTGGCCAGATGTTTGGCCGCCCAGCACTGGACTGTGGCCAACTCTGTGGGTGCCCGGTGAGAGTGCCCTGGTGGGCAGCCAAAGGGTTGGCCACCCAATCCTGGTGGACGGCCAGTTGGGTGGCTGCCCAGTCCAGTGTATCTCAGATTCCCCCATCTATCCAAATTCATGTTTCCGGGTGTTCGTGGTTAATGTGGTTCTGCGGAGGGTATGCCCGCATGATTCTGTGTACTCGCATAGATTTCGTGTGTCTGTGGAGGGTCATTCCCGCGTGACTTGTGTACCCACGGACGGTCATTCTCATGTGGCTTGTGTAACCGTGGAGGATCATCCCTGCATGAGTTTAGTGGACTAGCAATCGCTGGGTTCTGTTGTCCGGCCTAGGATGGTTTAGTTGCGTAGGGCCGTGTCGTACCGCAGTCTTAGTGTGCATGAGTAAATCGATGATTTCCATGTGACTGTGTTGGTTAGAGTTCTTTCGGAGTAGTACCCCACTAGCGTAGCTTACTGGGTGCTTTGCATGTATCGGCCGTGTGGCTGAGAGCAGTAGCTTGCTGAGTATAGACACTTGTCGACCAAGAGGTTAAGAGCTTTCCTATTAGATGGTATAGGTTGGTTACCGCGGGACCCCTCTTTTGCTGCAACCTGAGTCGGGTTTGGGGGGAAACTGACTGTAGGACCTTGACGGGGGGCAGCTTGCCTGTGTGTGCACACGTGGTTGGAGGCTTTGGACCCGTACTGACGAGTATAATCCCAGCTAGTCCTAGTGTTGTCGTGTCTCTGCCACACTCCTTGAGGGGAGGTGGACAGGTTGAGACCCTTATTTCTTCACCACACTCCTTGAGGGTGGTGGACAGGCGTGAGATAGGTGGTCCAATATAAGATGTCAGTGGACGCAGTCGACCCAGCTCCTCTGCTACACTCCTTGAGGGAGGTGGACCAGACAAGGGACAGTAGGCGTGGTGTAAGACGTCAATGGACGGATCCAGCCGATACTAGCGTGTAGGTCCAATCACCCATGGTTCTAGTTTTTCCGACAATGAGGTCGTGTTTCTCCCGAGGGTGGAGGTAGTGTTTCGTGATCTGGTGACTTTAGTTGTAATTTCCTGACAGCGAGGTCGAGGTCCTTCCGATAGAGGTGCCGTGGGTTCGGCAACGTAGTCGTGGTTCTTTTGCTAGTTAGTTCAGTAGTTTTCTGACCATGAAAGTTGAGGTTTCCCTGTTGAGTCTAGGAGTAGCTTAGAGCGTTGTGTTCCACCACATGTTGTTGTTTATTGCTATTGTGTTGTGGTGGGGATCTGCGGGACCCCTATTGAGTCAATGAGATGAGGCTCACCTCTTCCTTTTTAGGTGCGGCGTTCCTCCTCATGATTTGGAGGTTTGGTGCTGTGCCTGTGGCGATTCTTGGTTACGAGTTTGTCAGAGCTGGGGTGTGCCCCACGATTGTGTACATTCTTTCTGTAGGCTGCACTTGTGTGTGGGTTTGAAGTCTGGATTGTATTTATTTAATAATGAAATGCGATTTTTATTTATGTCATTTAATTAATTTGTAATTAATTTTCTATATTTATTTTAAATTCTGATGCACTCTCACAATATTAATCTAACCCTTTCGAGCTCCATTACTCGTGAGTGATGGGTCAAGATTCGGGTCACGCCGGTTACTTTCCGGTACTTGGATCTTGGATCGTTACATCGTGATTCTCCCAAGGGTGGAGGTCATGCCTCCTATACGTGTGGTTTCGATCGTGGCTTTCCGGCCAAGGTTTCTCTGTACGGGTTAGTGGTAAAGTTGCCGTGATTTATAGGGTGTTTGGTTGCTCTTTTTTACTTCTTTTTTCTCTCAATTTTAAAAAAAAGAGTAAGAGATCTTATAACCTTGTTTGGTATTCCACTCCTAAATTTTAGGGAGAGAATCTAGTCATGTGTATATCTTCCTCGAAAAAAAAACAACACCGGACCATTTTTTTTTAAAAACACTCACGTTGCTCGCAACCCCCTCCCCCTCCCCTCCCCCTCCCCCCGTCTCCCCTTCCCTACCTTCCCTCTCCCTCCCGCCGGCTGTCCCTCCCCCCCCCCCCCTGCGCAGCCCCCTCCCCGCCTCCGGCTCCAGCTCCCCCCTGCGCAGCCCCCTCCCCCTCCCTCCGGCTCCGGCTCCCCCCCGCGCAGCCCCCTCCCCTTGCGCTCCCTCCGGTTCGCCCCCCTCCGGCTCCGGCTCCCCCCCTGTACAGCCCCCTCCCCCCCTCCGGCTCCGGCTCCCCCCTGCGCAGCCCCCTCCCCCTCCCTTCGGTTCCCCCCCTCTGGCTCCGGCTCCCCCCTGCGCTCCCTCCGGTTCCCCCCCTCCGGCTCCGGCTCCCCCCTGCGCAGCCCCCTCCCCCTCCCTCCGGTTCCCCCCCTCCGTTTCTGACTCCCCCCTGCACTCCCCCCCCTGCGCAGCCCCCTCCCTCCTGTTCCCCTCCGGCTCCGACTCCCCCCTGCGCAGCCCCCTCCCCTCCCTCCGGCTCCCCCCTCCGAGATGGCCAAACAATTCTATATAAATTTTAAAAATTATATCACTTTTACCAAACAGATGTTACCAATTTTTATCAATTTTAGAATTTAAGTTAAAAATTAACACAACATAATTTTTGAGATAGAAAGAGTTCTAAAAAAAAGTACTCCCAAACACCCCGTTAGAGTGATCTTCAGGCAACTGTGTGACAGTGTTCGGGTAGCTTCACATGTTGTGTTCCGCCAATCACCTGCTGCTATTATTGTTGTTATTGTTTATTGCCGTTGTATTGTGGTGGGGATTCGCGGGACTCCTATCGAGCCAATGAGATGATATTCACTCTTCTTCTTTCAGGTGTGGCGATTTCTCCACGTCACTAAGAGATTTGTGCGACGCCCGCGGTGGTTCTTAATTGTCAGCTTGCCAGAGCCGGAGTATGTCTCGAAACTATGTACACTTCTTTTCTTGTTGACTGTACTTTGTGGACACGGACTATGCACTGTAGTTGTTTAATTATAAAATGTAAACTTTAATTTCTATTATTTAATTAATTTTATAATTAAATTCTTACATTTATTTTAAATTTTAATGCACTCTCACAACGTTAATCTAACTCTTTCGAGTTCTGGGTTCGTGAGTGACGAGTCAAGATTCGAATCACGCCGGTTAATTTCCATTACTCAGATCTTATATTGTTACAATACCCATATAATCTTTCATATAATCTTTTATATTCTATTAAAAATATATATTTTACATGTTTAAATGGAATATTCCGTTTATTTAATTTGACGGTGTCAGGTAACGAGGGGGTATAACCGAATAATATTTATCAATATGAGGGGTATGCATGACAATATAAAAAATATGAGAATATAGAATAGAATATACAAGATTCTAATAGTATATATAAAATTATCTCAAAAATAAATTACTATTGAGATTATTTAATGTTAGCGTTCAAATAAATATTTTACAGATTTATTAAAGAATCACTTGGTGAACTTGAAGTATAATGCCATAAGACACTCGAGTCTTATCTAAATATTTGGTTCAACTTTCTAATATAAATACAATTGTCAACCAAATCATAAATTTCTTATTTTTCGAATACCACCGTAGACTGTGGGCTGTGTGTGCATTCAAGATGCAACATAAAAATTATGATAAAATTAAAAAAAAAAGACTCACTGCACGTCCAGATGTGTAGTCGTTGCAACGCCATTGTTTTAGGTAGAACTGATGGAACGGGTGGTGTGACTCGCGTGAGTAAAGGATGGGCAGTGTGCCTCGCCAACTGAACACTCGAGTGTGCGGCAAATCAGACTCAACAGCATCGGAAGGTGAATAACGACATATTCGATTTTTAAACTTACTCTCAAAAAAAGACTCAAGTAACCATATCTAGAAAATGAGAGAGAGAGAGAGAGAGCAAAATGGAACATACATTGGAAGGTGATTACATTACACACCTCGTCCGTTTCCACTGGCAAGGACCCATGGTTTACAAAAAAAAACGTATGCTTTTTCTTTATTCATCCCTCGTCTCACGGCTCTATTAACTAAACAAATTCCAAAAGGGGTCCACCGCCCCGACCCACACACAGCTCCTCTCGTCGTCGCTACTCGTAGCTCCTTCATACGCCGGTGGTTCCCCGCCCGGGCTCCGCGACACTAGTTTATCGACAAGCCCCTGCTTTCCTATCCAGATCGAACACACATGGCTGCAAGCAATCCCCTTCCTTTATCTTTTCTAAATTCCTGCGGCAGTCCGGACTGATACATATTTATCTACTTATTCTACTGTTGATCGCTGCTTGCGTCCCTTATCTGGAGGCAGCTCCGCTGGATCTTTCCCGTTGGAGGCCTCTGCGGGTTTCAGTGCCGAAGCGCTGGCCGGAGAACCCCCCGGCTCCTTTTCTGGGGATCCCCAGTCCGCCATTAAAGCTTGTTTTGGAGCTTTCCCCTTGGTAGCCTCTTGGTCACGCTTTCGGGGTTTGCACTTTGCAGTCCCGTCGACCTCAGGGACGTCTCCGAACTCCGAAGGGAAAGCCACCGTTCGGGGGGTGCTTCCCAGTCCTTGCTGGAAGCATTCGCGGATCCTGTGACGTTCTTGTCTTCCTTCGATATTTTCCTACTCGCTTTCTGCTCTAGAAGAGGATTCCCTCGAACTGAGGTGGCGACCCTGCTTCACCTGGAATCCCTTTCTCAGAGGTCCAGAGCGGAACAACTAAGCTTTACCTATTTTTTCCGCTCCATAGCTGGGGATTGTGGCGTAAAGATGAGTTCTTGGGCCCCCCTCGTTGCGCTTTTGCTCTGCTTCGTGACCTCGCGATGGGCGTCGGCGGCGCCCGCGACGTGCTCCGGCATCGTGCCCATGAAGGGGCGGGCGGATGCGATATCGATCACGGAGTTCGGCGGTGTCGGTGACGGCCGGACGCTGAATACCTGGGCCTTCCAGAAGGCCATCTACCGGATCCAGCACCTCCGGAAGCGCGGCGGCACGCTGCTCTACGTCCCCCCGGGCGTGTGGCTCACGGGCAGCTTCAATCTCACCAGCCACATGACCCTGTACCTCGCCAGAGGCGCAGTCATCAAGGCCACCCAGGTTAACTATATTATTTCCCTTCCCTTCCCCATCTCTTGCTTTCTACCTACTCCATTTTGTAGCATATTTCTGGATCCTCGTTTTCTTATAGCTGGGGTGGATTCAGATGCTCGTTTGGTGGGTCTCATTGTTCCAGGATTCTGCACGGCCATCACCAAATTCTTGTGTCGTGTAGGAGAATCTCCGTGTCACATGAGGATCCCCAAATTCTTCGAGCCATTCTTTTCCTGGGTGGTCTCACCTAAACATTCCATTTGGTTACATTTTACATCTATAAGGCTGCTCTGGGATATTCTAGGGGTCTTGGGCTAAGGTGTTTGTTTCTCTCTCCCTCCTTCCCTTGCTTGATGTGTATGTGGGAGGAGCCTTCGGCCTTCTTGTTTGTTGGTGATGGAATTTGATATAAAAATTCATGATTAGTGGCATAATAGATACACATCGGAGGATGTATGTATAATGTTGGGTCACTTGAACGCCCGATTGAGAATGTAGATCTACAATCCAATTGCTCCAATCTTTTTCATATTAGCAGCATAAAACTCTAGGTTGAGCACTCTGGATGAATACTTTCTCAGGAAAAATACACATGCAAATGCCAGTATTATCTTTATCATCATGAAACGTAGTACAGCGCACATGTTGTGTCAGCTCTATAACTCTCTCTTAGAAAAATTTTGACAGGAAGGGCACATCCATTTGTAGATCTGTTGTTTGGGAAATGCTAATTCATGTTTCTGTATTTGTGTATTTGTCAGTTTTTGCACACCATTTACATCTTCTTGGTTGTGTTTCGATCATTCTTCTTTGATCTTTTTCCAATGGAAGCTTTTCTTTTTCTTGTCTAACTTGCACTGATTAGAATCATTTTACTTGAATTGGGTTATATTATGAATACCTTTTCTCAACATCTATCTGATGCAGGACACATGGAACTGGCCCTTGATTAACCCTTTGCCATCTTATGGAAGAGGCAGAGAGCTACCTGGAGGGAGATATGTGAGTCTTATTCATGGGGATAGACTTCACGATGTGATTATAACAGGTGACCAACTTACTATCTTTTAACTTGTCCTGCGACTTCTTTAGTTAAATGATTTATATTTGATCAGCTTGTGTGTCATCCTAGGTGCACCTTTTTTTGGTTTTGTTCTTTGTGAATATGATGCACTTGACACTTGCAGTTCTCATGCTGAGGTAGAGCTTTTATTTTCAGCAAATGTTTGGTTGGAAATATGTTCTTTGCAGAGCCCACTGCAAACAAACTACCATTATTCATGATATTTTAAGTTACACCTGATTTTGAATCATAGGTTCAATATAATCTTCCCACCAAAAGTAGTAATTCATGCAGTTTACGCAAACAATATCTGTCCTTTAATCCTTTTTCACATGATTGACCATAGTATCCTTCTGAAGCTTCTGGCGTAAGTAAAGCTGTAAAAAAGATAAAGTCATCATCTCTCATGTAACCTGGTAGAAGTCTATGGGAAGCATCTGAATGGGAGGCTCGGGATGGAAACAAGTTTATGAAGCTTTACAGATAATCTATGAAGGCACCCGTTTAAAATTTCTGAGGACCTCCTGAATAGGAGGCTTGAAATGAGAGGCAAGGATCGACATTATAATTGGATCTCATAGACTTACAAGCAGATTGCAAAAGGATTGACCTAGAGTTTCCTTTTAGACAAGCAACCAATTGAAATTGATTAATCAAAAAACAAAGAAAAGAAAGAAGATTATGCATCCAACTCAAGAAGTCCGTATGGTTCTTGTAGCCAAGGAATTGATTTCATGCATTTCTGTATGCATAACAAAAATCTTCACTTGTACTATGATTTTCCATAGACATTGACATAATTTTCCTGGAGTTATAATTATTTTGCATTTCACATTGTTACAGATAAGCTATGTATACATTGCAAAATTTGGGAGCATACTTTCTTTATGGTCTTCAAACTGGTAAACTTGCTGCATGTTCTTTGTTTAAATTCTTCTTCCTTGACAGGTGAATATGGGACCATTGATGGCCAAGGTGATGTGTGGTGGAATATGTGGAGGCAAAGATCCCTTCGTTTCACAAGACCAAATCTTGTGGAGTTTATGAACTCTAGGGATATAATCATTTCGAATGTGATCTTCCAAAACTCACCATTTTGGAACATCCACCCTGTTTATTGCAGGTAACCTGAGCAAATATTTTTAATATATTTTAAAATAATTGAAGGCCTTCAATATTATTGTGCATTGTCGTAGGTTCATATATGTTGGAAATTACCCCTATTTGACTAGAAATCTTATATCTACGGAATGCACTTACTGTTAAAATACTTCACATTAATCTTCATGTAAATGCTTAAATTCAAAGAAAGTGTTATGGCAATTATGTCATCACTTGGATTTTTAAGGAAACCTTCATTTTTCAAGGCATTACTAGCTTTTATGGCATATCATTTATTTTTTCATTATAATAAGAATATCACTCTGTAACGATTCAGTGTTGTTAGGTGGCGACTCTTTGATAAACTCATGATCTTTATGCATATATTTTTATCTTGCAGCAATGTAATAATAAGATATGTGACAATATTGGCACCTGATTTTTATGCATATATTTTTATCTTGCAGCAATGTAGTAATAAGATATGTGACAATATTGGCACCCGGTGACTCTCCAAACACAGATGGGATTGATCCAGGTAAATCTGTTTCTATTGACAATTCTGTTCATAAGGAATGCTGAAACATGGAATTCAAGTTCTAGATTCTTTTTACTTTTTCTTAGGTGTACTTGGATCTAATTATGACAAACCAGTTTTTATGATTAACTTTCCATGAAATTCTAGTTTTCTGAGCATCTTCAAAGGATATCTTTTATGTTGTTTTACAATTGAAGGGTGAAGTCAACCTTTTACAGTTACCTGATTTCTACATTTATGTAGACTGCGAGAAGCGAATTTGGTACCATCATCATCTTTTATGATCAATTCCACGTTGTCCTGCAAAGGAAGCTACTTTTGTTGTGATTTTTCCACTAAAATACTTAATTGTAGATGTTTAATTTGTTGTACATCTCTTTCATTTTCCTTTAAATAAAGATTGGATTATGAAAATTACAGCAGTATTGTTCTTTCAAGTGATGGCTTATGGCTTGAGTTCTCTAATGCAGATTCAAGCTCCAATGTCTGCATAGAGGACTCCTACATATCAACGGGGGATGATTTGGTGGCTGTGAAGAGTGGGTGGGATGAATATGGCATCGCATACGGGCGCCCGAGCAATGGCGTCACCATTAGACGGATAACCGGTTCCTCGCCCTTCGCGGGGATAGCAGTTGGTAGTGAAACTTCTGGCGGTGTAGAGAATGTCTTGGTAGAGAATGTCAACCTATACAACATGGGAATTGGCATCCACATAAAGACAAACGTAGGTAGGGGAGGGTACATCAAGAACATAACCATCTCCGATGTGAACATGAACACCACCCGGAAGGGGCTGAGGATTGCCGGAGACGTCGGTGACCATCCTGATGAGAGGTACAACCCAAGTGCAATCCCATTTGTTGACGGCATCACAATCAAGAATGTGTGGGGTGTGAACGTCCAGCAGCCGGGCACCATACAGGGCATCAAGAACTCCCCTTTCACTCGCATATGCCTTTCCAATGTGAAGTTTTCGGGTGCTAGCGGACGGGAGGTGCCATGGAAGTGTACGGACGTGAGCGGTGCAGCGCTAGAGGTGCAGCCGTGGCCCTGCACGGAGCTAGCCACCACTACTGGCTTTGGTTTCTGTACCGTTGCTTCATGAGATATGTATTGTTTGATGCTTGTTGATTGTTCTGTTAAAGAGGCATGTCGCTAGTTCACTTGGACATTTGCCTTTCAGTGGTGTGACAAAAGTTGTTTGATCAAATTCATCATGTCTCGTGCTGTTTCTCTGTATGGATCCCACAGGGTCCCTATAGAAGGGAAGGAAAAGGATGATGCTGGAAGTGGACGACAGCACGGAAAGATATCGACCCAGCTTTTGTTAGGATTAAAAACGGACCGACCGACGTGCGCTGTACTTCACTGATTTCATTAAAAGTTGGTTTGTGTCGAGTCTGATTCATCCACTACTTGTGATGTTGTTTGAACTATTAAATGAGCTATAAGGTATATTTGGGTATAATTTCTACTTATCGATTTAGTTAATTTTAGGAGATATGAAGACTTTAAGTGAATCATTAAATAAATATGAACATTTTTTTAAACATGTATGATTAAACTATAGTGGAACCTGTTCATGAATATAAATGTGGCTACATTTACGTTCAAATTCAATTTGCTTATTAATCAAGCTTCGTATTTTGCATAGACTGGGCTGTCTTCAGTAGGTTAAACGAACTGAGTCATATTTCAAGGCCATTGTTTAGGCACATTAGGTTTTAGCTGGGCCAAGCCCAACAATGGCCCCGCAAAAGCCTGAATTTTTTCTGTTTGGTCCAGCCCGGCTCGGCCAAGTCCAGTTGGACTGTGTGCTACTAATCTGTTTTTCTTACGTCAATACATTGTCTCTCTTCTAAGTCTGCATTTTCCTCACCAGGTCCCCCCTTATTTTTCTCTTCCATTCCAATGGAATTCCTAGAGGCCTCTTTGATAAATGGATAAGCCTGGACTAGGATGAGATTCAAGTTTGTCTTAATTATTCACGTTAATGGCAGCGGTTCGTTATCTGGTCTGAACGAGTTATTCCATAGAATGGAATTAGTTTTTACCTATTTTTATCACTCTCTTTTTACTTATTTCTTTTTCTCTAAGTAGAATATGCTTATGGTCATCAAAGCAAACAAACTTCTTGTTCCAGTATAAGTAATCCTGGTGTACCTCATGTAGAACAACTCATTCTGTCATCTATTTCTTTCTTATTCTTATTTCTTCAAAGTGTTGTCAACTCTTAGTTGCTTCTGCTTTCAGGAAAGTGAGGTTCCGCTTAACTAACTTCTATGAAAAGGAGGTGGTATAGTCAGGTTCAATAGATGGGCAAAGAGCACCAATAGCAAAGACCAAAAATGCCACACACTCCTTTCATAGAAATTATTTACAAACAGGCTGGACATTTCTTTTTTTCGTGATGTGAAATCTAGCACAAACAGTGCTCGAGTCTACAAGGAGTGTGAAATCTAAGTCCGACCCCAACAGAGATCCCAACTCAATGCATGACCCTTTTATTCAAAGCTAACATGAGGTGAAGTACTTACCAATCGACCCACTCAATGTCCTCTGCAGCCATGCAGACGAACCATGTGATGCAGTGGAGTGCGAAATTTAATCTATGCTTTTTTCTTGGATATCTCTCATTGTGGTTACTTTTGGTTGGGGTGGGCATACAAATGAGCTATGTAATGTTTTGCAGTGTGAGATTTTATCTATATATCTATCCTCCCTGAGAGTAACACTTGCTTTAGACCTTGGTTTGCAGATTTACCATAAACTAGGGTCCCACTGATTCATGTGTCTTTTGGTATTACTCATCCTCCTTTTGCAACCATTTTATCTCTCAACGTGGTTTCTTCTGATCGGGATGGGGATGGATTCTGACCAGGGTTTTACGTAATGATCTGATATGTTGTGAACTACACATATTAGATCATATCAGAGGGAATCGGTACGTGCAGGGCATGGGACGCAACTGGACATTGGGTATCACACAGAACCATGCATCTCATTGAGTACTAGAGCGGTTCAGGGTGGGACCCTTGTTGGTTCGTGCAAGTTGACTGGCTCGTGCCAGTTCGACGTTAAAAGCCGGGGTAGGGGCAGGGTGTTCGAGAATTAGCGGAGGGGCGGTGGCTTCGATCTTTCGACGTTCAGACGGCTAGGCTGCGGTTCAAGGCGGCGAGGTGGGGGGGTGCGGGAAGCTTTCGACAAGGTCTGACAATCTTCAGCAAAAGGTATTTTTTTCCTGCTTTCACTCTTAGAGTTTGAAGATTGGGGGGTGGGGAGAAGCTCCGGTGCTGGATTTAAGCGAGGGGAGCCGGTCCTATGTGCAGATTCTGCTGCTCTTTGGCCTACCCATGATGGAGCGTTGCCGGGTCTATGCATGGGGTAGTTGATCTAGCCTCCCCTAGGCCAAATCCAATGGCGGTAAGGTGGATGGGGCCATCCCGTGTGCAGATCTAGCTGTGTTCCGATCGGACAACGGTGTAGCACTACCGGATTTGTGCACGGGGCAGTTGATTTGGACTCCCCTCAACTAGATCCGACGACGGTGAGGCAGATGGGGCCACCCTGTGCGTAGATTTGGCTACGCTCCGGCTGGTTGACGGCAGAGCGCTGCTGAATCTACGTAAAGAGGCATTAATCCACCCCTATGTGGCTGGATCTGGTGGCGAGGATGCAGATGTGACCCTTCACCTGTGCAGATCCAATGAGACTCCTGCATCGACAGGTTGGAGCCTACCACATCTATGTAGTGGGATGCTCGATCTGTTATCCTCATCGCTAGATCTGTGGAACAACAATGTATTAGCATAGGGTTAGACTTGTAAAATTTGTTCGTTGGTTGGCTAAACTTGTCTGTTCTGACTTGTTTGTTGATTCTTGATTACACTTGTCAAGTTTTCAATGTGCTGTGGACCTAAGGTCAGCTAATTAGATGATGAGTGAGTGTGTTGGTTCTACATACGACATTTCGATATTGATTACTTATTTTTTATTTTTAGGCATAAAGTTCCTTAATTCATGAGTTTAGGTTACACATTATGTAATATATTATATAGATACCGTTATACTCTTCTTAAACACCCCTTACTATTATGTTGAATATTGTATAATAGATGCCTCCCAGAGAATGAGTGAATGACATAGGATGACAGCATGGAGTTATATTAGAGGGCAAACGAAGCTACTTGCGTTGCAACTGTAAGATTTCGATCAGAGGAGCAGCGGAAACAACGAAACCCTAAGAAGCGGATCGTTACTGGTGATCAAAATCGAAAACAACTAATCGAAGAACCCGCTTAGGAAGAACAGTTCTATACCTTTGCGGGATTAATTAATTCCCATATGACCGAAGACGATCTAGTAGAGGCTCGTCGGGCTGCTAGCCATCCAAGTGTCCGGCCTCTAGATGTATCCACACGAGCAGCGGGAACAGACGGGGTCTCCTTCTCGATCTCCACACGTCGGCCACTCCTCAGCACCACCATCCACCGCCGTAGGAGGAGGAGAGAGAGAGGGGTGCGCCCAGGTCAGGGAGGAGAGAGAGAGAGAGAGGGGGCGGCCAGGGAAGGAACCCTAATGCTTGGCCAGGGTTTCTCTCCTCAGCGTGTATTTATAGACTCTGGCATTTTTCACAAAAACCCAGAAACTATCTATATTTATCGTCCTTATCCGTCTTATCCACTACTCTATTATGTGTGACCCTCTAGGCCCAATAGTCTGTTTGGTTTTCAGGCCCATTAAGCTAAGAACTTTTCTTAACTTAATTAATCATAATCTATTAACTCTCAATGGATTTAACAGGTTTTCTGACCACGAACGGCACCAAGCAACACCTCGTGATCCAAATGACTTTGGGAGGGATGCAACCCATATTGAACCTTTCCGTCATCAGATTCCACACAGTTATAGATCATCATTCATACAATGCTCCAATCAGAATTAGGGTACGGTCAAACTGTCAAACCCTAAAGCATCCTAATCTTATGGACCCTTGTACTCTTAAGTACAGTTCACTAGAAAACTCCTTTTCTCAGTGAACCCCCATACCCTGGCCAGGGATTTCTAAGTACATGTCCATAGAGCATTCTCTCTCTTAATCCATGCAGAGAGTGAATGATCCCTTGTTGTCCACCAAAGTGTTTTCACATGAATCCCACTGAGTCCGAATAGCTAACTATTAAGAACCACAAGATTGAAGTTCATAAGTCAGCAATCAAACGCTCAGTGGAGTCCATGCAAAACCTCTTTAGTGACTCAGGTCAAAGATCCAACTATGCTACTGTGGCACTAGAATCTCCTGATTGTCAGTCAGCATGATTACCATTCAGGAATTCTAGATCGGGTCAGTTCAGTGAACTCATTCCACTAACGAGCACCTGCATGTGTACCTTGATGTCACCACACCGGTGATTATGAGATCGACCACCCTCATCACATGAGTGAGTACCACGTGTACCGGTCTATCCAGATCTTCCATGTCCCTTCTTGAAGATCCTATGACCAGGAACATTTAGAATATAAACATCTAGATGACTGATCTCATTATCACAATCTCATCATGATCCAGTCATCATAGCTCATATTCAAGGACTTCATCATATTACAACAAACATACTATAACGTGCTAAGAATATAATGAAGTAAATGCCATTAGCATATTGAATGAAATTGTACAAGAAATGTCACCATCACAACACTTGTGATTGGCTTGAAGGGCATACATCTCTAACAATCTCCCACTTGCACTAAAGCCAATCACCCACATGCTTGATCCCCATCAGCCCAAGGTGACGCTCAAACACACTTTGAGATAAAGGTTTAGTCAATGGATCTGCAATATTATCAGCAGAAGATACTCTATCTACTATCACATCTCCTCTAGCTATAATCTCTCTGATCAAGTGATAACGTCGCAGAATGTGCTTGGACTTCTGATGAGACCTCGGCTCCTTTGCTTGCGCAATTGCCCCATTGTTGTCACAAAATATGGGGACAGGATCAGAGATGCTTGGGACAACTCCCAATCCATCGATGAACTTCTTCATCCAGACCGCCTCCTTTGACGCCTCGGCAGCAGCTATGTACTCGGCCTCGGTTGTTGAATCAGCAGTGGTTTCTTGTTTGGAACTCTTCCAACTCACTGCCCCACCATTGAGAGTAAAAATGAACCCAGAGGTTGACTTGCTATCATCTTTGTCAGACTGGAAACTAGAGTCAGTGTATCCTCTCAGTTTCAAGTCCTCTCCTCCATAAACTAGAAATAGATCCTTAGTCCTTCTCAAGTACTTAAGGATACATTTCACAGCTATCCAGTGTTGTTCACCTGGATCTGCTTGATACCTGCTCGTAACACTTAGAGCATAAGCTATATCAGGCCTAGTACACAACATCGCGTACATGATGGACCCTATGGCAGAGGCATAGGGAACCCTACTCATGTACTCCCTCTCTTCTGGAGTTTTAGGGGACATCTCCTTAGAGAGGTAGACTCCATGTCTAATTGGTATTAGACCTCTCTTGGAGTCTTCCATGCCAAACCTTTTGACAATGGTGTCTATGTACATCGATTGGGACAAGCCTAGCATCCTCTTTGATCTATCTCTATAGATCCTAATCCCCAACACATAGGATGCTTCTCCCAAATCCTTCATGGAGAAATGCTTTGACAGCCAGGCTTTGACTGACGATAACATACCTACATCATTCCCAATGAGTAGTATGTCATCCACATACAGTACCAAAAAGGTGATTGCAATGCCATTTGCCTTCTTGTATACACATGGCTCATCTTCGTTCTTAACGAAGTCATAAGATTTGATTGCTTCATCAAACCTTATGTTCCAATTGCGAGATGCTTGCTTTAGTCCATATATGGACCTCTGAAGCCTGCACACTCTATCTGGATACTCTTTGGATGTGAATCCCTCAGGCTGTGTCATGTACACTTCTTCCTCAAGGTTTCCATTGAGGAATGCCATCTTTACATCCATCTGCCAGATTTCATAATCATAGTGTGCAGCAATGGCAAGTAAAATTCTAATGGATTTTAGCATGGCTACAGGAGAGAAGGTTTCGTCATAGTCAACCCCTTGCCTTTGACGATATTCCTTCGCTACAAGCCTTGCCTTATAGGTATCAACCTTTCCATCCACTCCAATCTTTCTTTTAAAGATCCACTTGCATCCAATAGGTACAATACCCTCTGGTGGATCCACCAAGTTCCAAACTTAGTTGGAGTACATGGAATCCATTTCAGATATCATGGCCTCTTGCCATTTCCTAGAGTCAATGACACTCATTGCCTCCTCGTAGGTCTTAGGATCATCATCCTCATTATGTGATATCTTACCAGAAATATGTCCTACATATCTATCTGGTTGAACAGGTATCCGGCCTGACCTATGCACAGTTTGTGGGTCAGTTTGTACTGGATCTTGAGAAGGTACACTGACAGGTTGTGGTTCTAGAACTTCTTCTAGTTCTACCGAGCTCCCACTGTTCCCTTCAAGGATATACTCTTCCTTAAGGAATACAGCATGTTTAGCTACAAACACTCTTTGATCGCTAGGCTGGTAGAAATAATATCCATAAGTTTCCTTAGGATATCCCACAAACCTACACTTCTCAGTCTTAGATCCCAGTTTATCAGAGTCATGTTTCTTTACATGGGTAGGGCAACCCCAAACTTTAAAGTACTTAAGATTTGGCTTCTTTCCTTTCCATATCTCATATGGAGTGGAGTCGACAGACTTCGATGGGACTTTGTTCAACAAGTGTGCAGCAGTCTCCAAGGCATAACCCCAGAGGGATAAGGGTAAACTAGCAAAACACATCATGGACCGTACCATATCTAATAGGGTACGATTCCTCCTTTCTGCTACACCATTCAGCTGAGGTGTATAAGGAGGAGTCCATTGAGACAATATTCCATTATCCCTTAAAAACTGTGTGAACTCCATACTCAAGTATTCACCCCCTCGATCTGATCGAAGAGTTTTAATACATTTCCCGGTTTGTTTCTCTACTTCATTCTTAAACTCGACAAATTTCTCAAAAGCTTCAGATTTGTACTTCATTAAGTACACGTATCCAAATCTTGAGAAATCATCAGTGAATGTAATGAAGTATGAATAACCTCCTTTGGCATGTATGGACATAGGTCCACACACATCAGAGTGTATGAGTTCTAACAACTCATTTGCTCTTTCTCCATGTCTAGAAAATGGAGACTTGGTCATCTTACCCATGAGGCAAGATTCACAAGTCGTGAATGATTCATAATCAAATGGATCAATGTATCCATTCTTACACAACTTTTTCAATCTTTCCTCATTGATATGACCAAGCTTACAATGCCAAAGATAAGCTTGATTCACATTGCCTCTTTTTCTCTTAAGAGGTCTGTCCACACACATCACAGGAGATGCCACATCTAAAATATACAAACCATTCATTAAGCTCCCACTGGCAAACAATTCACCATTTAATAATAAAGAACAACCATTGTTTCCAAAACTTATAACAAATCCATATTTATTTAAGCAAGAAATGGAAATAATGTTCTTTATTATAGAAGGAACATAATAACAGTCTATAAGCTCTAGTGTAACTCCTGTAGGCATCTGGAGGTTCACCTTCCCGACCGCGAGCGCAACAACCTTTGCTCCATTTCCCAGTCGCAAGTCAACCTCGCCTTTGTTCAATTGCCTACTGCTTGCCAGCACCTACAAGTCTTTGCAGATATGAGATGCACATCCAGTATCTAATACCCACGATGTGGATCTATAAGACAAGTTTAGGTCAACAATCATGAACATACCTGAAGCTTCTCCAAGCTTCTGTTTTACCTTTTCTGCAAGATACAACTTACAGTTTCTCTTCCAATGACCATCCTTATGGCAGTGGAAGCATTGGCCCTTGTCCTTCTTAGCCTCATCCTTCTTGGCAGTCTTTCCCTGCTTATCCTGCTTTTTCTTCTTATTTTTCTTAAAAACAGATTGATTCTTTCTCTTCTTGTTGGTCTTACCAACAAGTAGCACAGAAGATTTTCCATTATTCATTGTCCCTCAGCTGTCTTCAACATATTAAGAAGCTCTGCCAGAGAGCACTCTATCTTATTCATGTTGAAATTCACTATGAACTGGGAGAATGAGCATGGGAGAGACTACAAGATTAGGTCAATGCACAAATCCTTGTTCATTTCAAAACCTAATTCTTTCAGCCTCTCAATCCACTCTATCATTTTGAGAACATGTGTCTGCACAGATGTTCCCTCAGACATTTTGGCCCCGAACAGATTCTTAGATATCTCATATCTCTCTGTTCTACTCTGAGCTCCAAAGAGCTCCTCCAGGTGGAATAGGATGGATCTAGCATCCATCTTTTTATGCTGCCTTTGTAACTCATTAGTCATGGAGGCTAGCATATAACATTGGGTCAGAGTGGCATCTTCCTTATGCTTCTCATAAAGAATCACCTCAGCCTCATCGGCATCATCAGCAGGAACAGGAGGAACAGGCTGCTCAAGGACATAGGCTATTTTCTCAGCCGTGAGAACAATTCTCAGATTCCTGAGCCAATCGACATAATTTGGACCAGTCAGCCTGTTGGCATCCAATATGCCTCTGAATGGGTGGTTCGTCATTGCAGTCTACAAGAGGAAATAACAGAATTTAGAACAACATTGCAGACATTCATGATGTTAAATTAAGACATGGACTTATATCCTAACTTAATACTCCCACTAATTTTTGATGATTTTGCATAACCCCTAATATGCAAAGACGGGACACAACGACTGTGTCCTAGTGGGTACTAGGATCCCATTAACATTATGGAAGTAGTCTTGTGGTAGCACAACAAACTACCCCATACTTAATGGGTATGCAACTCTTGCCAATCACAACTCCTTGTAACTCCCAGTAATTTAGCCTCCAAATGCTTCATGATCTTGTGGTAGCACAACAAACCACGAGCGTTGGTTAGGTCCAACCCGTTGTTACGTTATGAGAGTGGGTTTTTGACATAACTCTTGTGGTAGCACAACAAGGCCATGCCAGCCCCCATCCCAAGGTTCGGCCCAAGCCCTAGCCTAAGTCTCCGTCCCCTTACTGTGATAGTCTTGTGGTAGCACAACAAACTCCCACAGTCTAAGGACGGCTCACTTTGACTATAACAACGGAAGGCTACGTGGAGCATTCTTAATGTCTCACGCTTATCGACCTAATATTTGATTGAAGGGGATTTGAATATTTTGGTCTCATCAATATAGGTACTACATATATATATAATAATAATTAGGAGTATCGAATATACTCTAAAATTATGTATATATATACAATTAGTAGCACAACCACATATATCAAATATATGTTGTAACACCGATGGATGATCATGGACTTTAAACCTAGCAACATTACCAGAGCCAGTTGGTAATGTACACACAACATGGTAAATTCTCAAAGACTTGGAGCATCCAATGCTCCCACTAGATGTGAAGATTCTCCCGAGCCACCGAAGTCGATCTCCTTCTTAGTCTCCATCCGCTTCTCATTATTACAAGTAAATTTGAAATTTGGGCACGCAGGCCCATAAATATACATCAGATAATAATAAGAAACCTTGAACCAGTCAAGGGGAGTACAACACAGGTGGGAGATAGAATGTACAACCCGGATTAATAAGAGAGAGAGAGAGAAGGAGGCACGCAGGCCCCAATAATCACATCATGATCCATTCACCACAAACCATACCATCACATGATATCTAAGTCCATGACCATCCATCCCACACACATGAATCATCAAGTAATTATCATATAATTACAGCGAGATATAACGTTGATTTCAAAATAATAGTAATTAGTTTTGAAATCACGCAACATAAATTAACTAAACAATTTAGTTAAAACAAATAAGTCTAAACAACTTTAGACAATCGTCATTCACATTCACTGCATGGGCTCAATAATAATATACTGTTAATTAACCTCATAAGAATCACATTCTTATAGTAATTAACATCTTTTAATTAGATAATGGGAAATACTTAAAACTATTTTAAAATTCCCATTAACCAATTAACCAAGGGCAATATAATGAAAAATACATTAATAAGTTGCTAAAACTATTTCAGAACTTATCAATATAATTTTTAGAATTTTCCTGGCATTTTTATGAATTTCCATGTATTTTAAACACTTTAAAATGCTGAAAAAATAAAAAAAATAGGGGGGGGCTTATCGGGCGCGGATCCGGCGCGGGCCGGATCCGCCCGCGGGAGACCCGCAGGGGGTCGTCTCCCCCGCATGACCGCGAAAGGGGAGGGGGCTGGGGTAAAACCCTAGCCCCCCCGGTGGCCGACGCAGGGGGCCCGGCCGCCGACCCCGGCCACCGCGGACCGTCGCAGGGACCCCGACGGCAGGCCCGCCGGCCACCGCCCCCTTCGCCGTGGCCGGAGAAGAAGCCCGTGAAGAAAACGGCGCCGCCCGGCCATGTTCGCCGCGAACCTCGCCGGAGCCCCAAATCCGGCCACCACACGCCAGAGGACGCCGTGGGACGCCATGGGGGATCATCCAGCAACTCTTGCTAGCCCCATGGACATCCCCAATCGGAGATTAGCAACCTAAATTGGCCACCGTCTCCTTGTGCGAATGACGACCGTGGCCGCGAAGACATGTTCGTTTCGCCCTCACCGTAGGGTCAATCAACGCACCAAAACGTGCGTTTTGATCCTCTTACTACCAGGAACAATTCCACAAGATCAATTGACCGAGATCCATCCGTGAGAGACTCAATCGAACATCCTAACATTGAGCCCTATGCATGAACGTGAAGAATGAAAAATAATATAATAATCTCAATTTTGATCAAACCAGCAACCTGGCTCTGATACCACTGTAAGGTTTCGATCAGAGGAGCAGCGGAAACAACGAAACCCTAAGAAGCGGATCGTTGATGGTGATCAAAATCGAAAACAACTAATCGAAGAACCCGCTTAGGAAGAATAGTTCTATACCTTTGCGGGATTAATTAATTCCCAGATGCCCGAAGATGATCGAGTAGAGGCTCGTCGGGCTGCTAGCCGTCCAAGTGTCCGGCCTCTAGATGTATCCACACGAGCAGCGGGAATAGACGGGGTCTCCTTCTCGATCTCCACACGTCAGCCACTCCTCAGCACCACCATCCACCGCCGTAGGAGGAGGAGAGAGAGAGGGGTGCGCCCAGGTCAGGGAGGAGAGAGAGAGAGAGAGAGGGGGCGGCCAGGGAAGGAACCCTAATGCTTGGCCAGGGTTTCTCTCCTCAGCGTGTATTTATAGACTCTGGCATTTTTCACAAAAACCCAGAAACTGTCTATATTTACCGTCCTTATCCGTCTTATCCACTACTCTATTGTGTGTGACCCTCTAGGCCCAATAGTCTGTTTGGTTTTCAGGCCCATTAAGCTAAGAACTTTTCTTAACTTAATTAATCATAATCCATTAACTCTCAATGGATTTAACAGGCTTTCCGACCACGAATGGCACCAAGCAACACCTCGTGATCCCAAATGACTTTGGGAGAGATGCAACCCATATTGAACCTTTCCGTCATCAGATTCCACACAGTTATAGATCATCATTCATACAATGCTCCAATCAGAATTAGGGTACTGTCAAACTGTCAAACCCTAAAGCATCCTGATCTTATGGACCCTTGTACTCTTAAGTACAGTTCACTAGAAAACTCCTTTTCTCAGTGAACCCCCATACCCTGGCCAGGGATTTCTAAGTACATGTCCATAGAGCATTCTCTCTCTTAATCCATGTAGAGAGTGAATGATCCCTTGTTATCCACCAAAGTGTTTTCACATGAATCCCACTGAGTCCGAATAGCTAACTATTAAGAACCACAAGATTGAAGTTCATAAGTCAGCAATCAAATGCTCAGTGGAGTCCATGCAAAACCTCTTTAGTGACTCAGGTCAAAGATCCAACTATGCTACTGTGGCACTAGAATCTCTTGATTGACAGTCAGCATGATTACCATTCAGGAATTCTAGATCGGGTCAGTTCAGTGAACTCATTCCACTAACGAGCACCTGCACGTGTACCTTGATGTCACCACACCAGTGATTATGAGATCGACCACCCTCATCACATGAGTGAGTACCATGTGCACCGGTCTATCCGGATCTTCAATGTCACTTCTTGAAGATCCTATGACCAGGAACATTTAGAATATAAACATCTAGATGACTGATCTCATTATCACAATCTCATCATGATCCCGTTATCATAGCTCATATTCAAGGACTTCATCATATTACAACAAACATACTATAACGTGCTAAGAATATAATGAAGTAAATGCCATTAGCATATTGAATGAAATTGTACAAGAAATGTCACCATCACAACACTTGTGATTGGCTTGAAGGGCATACATATCTAACAGCAACTACTGCAAAGAAAAACACAGGGGATGAGGCGTCTCCCAGTTGAAGAAGCATTTGACAAGAGGGGTAGGTATGGGATACTTTGAGATTGCTAGCTGTACACATGTACCAAGAGAAGTTAAACTTGCAATAATTAGGCACCTGCTAGAGAAGAGAGTTGAGATATAACAGAGGGAAAAAATAAGAAAAAGGAGGAAGAGGTGATCAACAGAAGAGTAGTTAGCAGTGACGAGGAAGAATGCATGTGGACAGGCAGCAATGAAGATGAGCAACTACAGACTCGCCAGCCTAATGTGTGTGTCATAGTCAACGATCCATATGAAGTGCAGTGCCATGAGGCATTATGCTTGAATAGAGAAGAGGCAAGGCATCTAAAGGAGACAAGAATGCAAAGCCGTGAGGCGCTAGGGACCATAACATCAAGCGGTGGTGCTTCATCTACTACTTAACAACCACAGGACATCAGTAGTTTCTTAACTGGTAAGTCAGGTGCACAAAGAAAGACACAATCGATCAACGTTGAAGATGTGGAGCTCACTGCACTATCCTGAGAGCATGGCAAGCAAACAAGGATGGATGATGCCTATGGCAATAAGGGATCAAAATGGAAACTAAAGTACCACACGAGATTATCTTTCAATGCGGCCAACAGTCCTTACTTCAAATTGATGTTTCAAAAAGCACAACTGCTTGGGTTACATATATAACCGCCTACAGTGAGAGAGTTGACTGACACATATATTGATGAACAAGTTGTTGAGATCAAGAGTTATGTGGACTCTTTCGAAAAGAAATGGAGCAAGTATTGATTCACACTGATGTGTGATGAATGGTCAAACACCACTAGAAGTAGCCTAATCAACTTCCTTGTGTATTGTAATAGACAACTGTTATTTCACAGGTCGCTGGATGCCTCGGGCCATGTCCACAATTATCAATACATTTTGTCCTTGATGGAGCAAGTGCTAACCGAGATCGGAGAGGAGTATATTGTGCAAGTGGTTACAGATAATGGCTCAAATTATAAAAAGGCTAGAGAGGAGTTGATGAAGATCAGTCGACATCTTTTCTGGACCCCCTGTACAACACACTGCGTGGACCTTATGTTGAAAGAGAGTGTTGTCAAGTCTATGCTAGAGGTGGCATAGAAGGTCACCCAATATATTTACAATCACACACTCATATTGGCGTAGATAAGATAGCATTGTGGTGGTGAACTATTGAGGCCTGACATCACACAACTTACTACTAACTACATCACGTTACAGAGTCTTCTCAAACACAAGGATGAACTGAAACGAATGTTTAGGAATGAGACTTAGCTAAGTTCCTTTTTTGTCGTCTCACATGAAGGAGCGAAGTCGAGGGGATTGTCAACACCTTAAACTTTTGGGACAGAGTCAAGATATTCATTTTATTGATGGAGCCACTGTATGAGATATTGAGATGTATGGACGGAGATAGACTGCCAACCATGGGGTTGGCGTACTGCAAGATTGAAGCTGCCAAGCGAAAGATCCTTACAGTGCCTCTGAAATATGGACATACATTGTTAGAATTTGTGGAGGACAGATGGGATAGGCAGATAAGCCATGATCTGCAGATGGTAGGTACATATACCTGACAATGTATGTCATTGGCACTGACATGAAATTGTTGTATATTCAATATATGGTGATTGCAACATACTATCTATACCTGGCCTTCCAGTATGATCGAGGCCTCACTTATGATGATACTTTGATAGAATCTATGAACATTATAGTGGAAAGATTGTATCGTAGCCTAACAGAAGCTGCTGATGCATTGAATGAGATATAATCAAAGAATTCACTTGGCTTTTATACATTACGTGGGATTACAAAATGGTCATTTATGTAAGCATTTTATTCATACATGTAGATGGAAGCATTTAGAGAGGCAATTGGTTCATTTGCTAGCCCTAATGTCGTTGCTAGCCGTGACAGGCCTGATGCAGATAATTTAAATGTACAATTTTAATGCTTTCAATTCTGACACATCACTGCATCTCACTTTGTATTATTTTCTGGCCCTTACTCACAGTTGAGTGGTGGCTCAATTATGGCACGAGCGCACTAACATTAAGGAAGATTGCAATGAAAGTGTTATCCCAAACTGTAAGGATTTAAGCCAGGATCTGGAAGAACGAAGTAGAAACACAAAATTGAAATTTTTATCCTAACCGAGTCGATCACTCCAGTGTGATTCCCAATAACTATCTTGAACAAGAGATCTGATTTTACCTCTATGATACGCAGATCACAGTGAAGCAGAAAGTATCCCTTGTGGCAATAATAAACTGCGCAAGTGCCCGATCTTTAGTGGTATTCACACGGGCAAGGATGACAGAGTTCTCTCCATGCAACACTCCATGAACGATCTCCCTAACGACACTCTGGAGTAGGCTCTATAGTAGAGACAAGAGGGAGAAGAGAGAGGAGCGAGGGGGTGCCCCTCCCAAGGAGGAGAGAGAGAAGAGGGCGGCCCTCATTGGGGAAACCCTAGATGCTTGGCCCATGGTTCCCTCTATATAACTATTTATAGACTCCTTGATCTTTCATAAAAATTATCATAAGTCTAAAATTGCATGAATACACACATTGTCTATAACCCTTTTGTGACCCTCTAGCCCTAATGTCAGTTTGATTTTAGGCCCATTAAGTTTAAGAAGCCTTTCTTAGCCTTTTTACATTAGGGGCTCTCTATAAATAGAGGGCCACACTCCTAGGGAAACCCTATTTGCTCCGGGAGGCGGTGGCGTGCACGGTCGAGGGCGAATCGGGCAGTGGAAGGCGAAGCATCTAGGGTTCCAACGTTCTTCTTCCTCTTCGTTTAAATCGATTAAGGTAGGTTTTCTCTCATGCCAAATCCCTAATAAAATATATCATCATGTGTGTTTTTGAATGCTCTTTCCATTGATACTATTTTGCCCAATTTTAGTTTAGTATATCGACCGTAATCGGGGTTTTAGTCGGGGTGTGTCAGAGTTCACCGGAAGACGAACCTCTGTTCCAGATCGCGGAACTACAGTGACCGCTACCTGGAAACCGCGGTCCCGCGATAGACCGCTATCTTCCTATCGTGTTTTTTTTTGAAATGATACAAGGGTGCCCAGATCGCTATTCTTGACAGACCGCTACCACTTGGTAGCGGTCCTGCCTAAATCGCGTTCTGCGCTCGGGTTCCAGCAACCCAGTCTTTCTGTGTTCTGATTTCTGAAGAGTAGTAGTTAGACAACATGTTTTTAAATGATATAGAACGCAACTAAATCTTTAGGATTTCATGAATGATGGTTGAATCTTGAAAGAAGATCATGTTCTTATTCCCTTAATTACCTTCTTTCCATTCTAATTCATGAAAAGAGTAGATTAATTTCTGTTAAATCTGTTCACGTCCCTGTGTTACCTTGACTTGTTTAGACATGCTATTTAATGCATTGTAATGATTGTATAAGGGTCATGCCACTTCGGTGGTATCGACTCACCGCTACAACTATTTTTCATAGTTTTTGAGACCCTAAATTCTTGGGATAGTTGGGACCCTCCGCCAGATATTCCTTCCGTCGGACTGGAACTGCTATCACAAGGCCTCTGTAAGACATCACGAGCCTAGGATTCCCACTAGGACTTTCACGCTCCAAACCGATAGCAGCGGAACGTGTCCGTTTGCTCGGAACGTGACAGTTAAACGGTCGTGTCAATTAGAACATAGTCAAAGACAAGATATAATATGAACAAAATAGAATTTCATTTCAAATATAAGTTTATTACAGTTTGGACCCAATAAAAGAAAGACTCAATAAAGGAGAAATTTACAAGAGACTCTTGACTAAACTAACTTTGACATAGACACAAGATAACAAGACTAGACGGTTCATCTAGATGTCGGAGTACTCTTCACTCTTGCCCTTGCCCATCATGTTCGGTCTCGTCATCACTAGGGTCATTACCTGAAAAATATTGAAATACACAGGGTGAGCAAACGCTTAGTAGGACTTAATATCTCAAGCTCCAAGCTAGCTTTAAGTAATTACAATTTAATATGAGCATACAGGTCATGCAAAGTATCATAATCAAGAATTATAACGGTGCGAGATAAATTCAAGAACCATAAAGAGAGTAGACAAAATGATAGATACTTTCAAGAGGTGTAGAGACAATAGAATAACGAGAGAGTATATCAAGAACTTTCATGATGAGATAACAAGTACTTTTATATGGTATCTCAAGAACATTCATGAAGAGATAATAACAATCACTCCACTATAGCATTCACTTTCACTAGAGCTTTTGTAACTATCACTTTATAGGATTGGCCATTGTATAAAAGAGTTCAAAACACTTGAGTATGTCAATCACTATGGAAATGTCGTAGACCAATTTTGTTATCTTTGGTGCAATGCCAACACCCGATCATTCATGATACCGGTACACGTTTGGACTTTGTCTCGCCCATGGGATCAGATCAGAACCCCGTATTTTATACACTAGCATTGAAATGTCAATATGTGGGACCCATAGCCTCTTCTGTATCTAGACCAATTCCACTTAAAGTTAATGGCCAAGAGTTCCAAGGATCAAGCATGTAAGAACAATAGGGTAGATTCACGGAATTCAAGGGTAGAACTATAGACAAGATGACGTGGTGATGATCTCCACGAAAACCATGACATTCACGAAAACTAGGATGAATGGCACGCACTCAGGCAGCCGCAATTTACAGAATTGGCGCCCACTGACATGATCGCCTAATCTGTGAACAACACAAGCTTGAAGAAATAGCGCCTACGCATACGGTCGCTCATTCAATAAGCGCCGACTTATGTGGTTGCTAATCTTTTGAAAAGAATGACAATTGGAATGGTCGCTAATTCAATTAGCGGCCACTGCCCAGTCGTCCATTTAGTCAGAGACAGATCCACACAGAATTGCCAGAACAACATTCTATAAGGGCCGGGTGTCATGTTTCTTCAGAGTGACATGACTTACAGGGTTTTAGGGTTTTAATGGTACAACCAGCTCACGGCCTTGAGGGAATCCAAGGCTTCGCGTAGACTTACAGAGGTCCCAATGATGAAATTGCCAGTCCAAAGGAAGGAATATCCCGCGGAGGGCTCAACATCACCGAGAGATAGGGTGTAGTCGATAGAAATAGAAATTGAGACTCCATCTACGGATGTGAGATGAGAGTGTCGATAGACCCGCGATATGGGCCAAAAATCGGTAAATCTGTGAGACAGGACAAACTGCGCCCAGACAGGAAGTCGCTATATTATAAAATAGCGGCTGTCCAAAGGGGTGCTCAAATTTGTTAATTGTTGGGAATTTAATAGTTAAATAGGAATTTGAGCCTGTACAAAAGTCGCTATTTACTGAAATAGCGACCTTCTGAAAGGTCGTTCAATCAGAATTATATCAGGACTTTCCAGAAATTAACACTTATGATTTCAAATAGCGACAATGGTCAGTGGCGTTCATTCTTTGAATGGCGCCCTGACCTCTATCGTACATTCACACTTTTCAATATTTTACCCAATTACTGGCTATTTACAAATTAGCGCCCTTGCATTAGGGCGTTCATTCTTTAAATAGCGACGACGAGATTGTCGCTCTTTCTTTGTCTGACGCTACGCATCAGGCAAGTACAGTCACAAACACATGATATTTTCAATTTAACAAAACAGGAAAGTGAAGACATGAATATGTAGGGAAAATTACCAGGAATCTAGAAACATGTTTATGCATTAATCTTATCATCAGGTTACAAAGATATTTAATTTCTAACATGTTGTAATTATTATATATCCACAAGAATTAGCGACAGTCAATCTGTCACTGTTTAATTAGCGCCCGTTGGAATGGTCGCAATTTCATGTAAATAGCGGCCACGTAGTGGTTGCTAATTCCTTTTCATGCAGAAACGTAAAAAACTAAACCTATAAATGAAAGAATCACGTAGCAGGCTGAAGAACTACATGCTCTATTTAATCTAGCATGATATTTATCTAGTATTCTGCTTGGGAGATTGCCTACCTTTTCGTCGCTTTAACACGAAAGAAGAAGAAGCATGAAGGAGATGATGATGAACAACGGCAACTGCAGCAACCCCTTCAACAGTAGAGGAAGAAGGAAGAACATAGCTGTCGCAACAGCAGTAGCCTTGCCTACGCGAAGGAAGAAGGAAGGAGACAATAGAAGAAGCCTTGCTTCTCCTATAGCAACAACAGCAGCAGTAGCAGTAGTTGTACACGGCCACTTCAGCTGGACAGGAAGAGAGGAGGAAGACCTTCTTCCACGTACAGCAACGGCAGCCGCACGTACGCGTCAGGAAGAAGGGGAAGATGACGTCGACCTAGCAACAGTAGGACCTGCAACGATGGCTCTCCCATCGCCCCCAAGAGTCTTATTTATAGGGAAAGGACGCATGAATCCTAATGGGGATCGGGGTTTCCCTATGAGCAAATTTCCTACTGTCATCACAATTCCTCCGTGCGATTCCCTTTCCACAATCACAGCCGCCTTTCTTATCTACTTCAAACCCTAGCTCATGCAGAGATCGAACATGAGAAGGTGTTGGGTATAACCCTTAGACCTTGTTATACTTGTATTTATGATTATACTCTTTTAGAGGTCTGTTATCACAGGGTCTTGGTTTCTATACTAAAGCCCATTAGTGGTTCTAACTCTCAAGGAGGCCCATTCGCTTAGCATTATCTGGATTGGGTTTTAGCCACTTTTTGGAGGATTCATTTCTAATGGATTTCCAAAGCCCAACAATTGACATTAAGGCCCATTACCTCTTTTAGCTAATTCTCCTTTACTTCATCTTTTATCAAAGATAATGGTTACATGTTTAATATGATATAGTTATTTCTATTTATTCCTTATTTAAATTTTTGAGGTGCTACACCCTCCCCCACTTAAAAGAATTTCGCCCCCAAATTCACATGATTTTCTTTCCATAATAGTGAGGTAAAATCACCATGTCCGAAACATGTATTCTAGCTAGATCATTCTCATAACATGCTAAGTACTAGAATCACCATATCCGATTAATGTAATTATGGATGAGATAGGTTTATAGAGTTATCTTCCAATGCTTGCAGCGCATCTTCTTTTAAGAGTGGACAACGAGCAATTTTATGATATGCGCTTCCGCAACGGATGCACTTCCCGAGTTTATACCAACACTCGTCCGGATTGTGCCTCCCTTTCTTGCAATGCTCGCACCTCTCTTTAGCTGGAACAATTTGTTGATCATCATTCTAGGGTTTCTTGTCCTTCCGGAAACCGTTACCTCCATTGGTCCTCTTCTTGCCGTTCACGGGTTCCTTATTTTTGGATCCATTCGCTAACTCCTTCTTAGCGACTTTCCCATTGATTCGCTCCATCATATCCATAGCATCTTCCAAGAGTTGTGCTTTCCTAACCATCTCCGTGTAAGTCTGAATTTCTAGCGGGGCTAATTGAGGAATAAGCTCCACCTTCAATCCGTTCATGAATCTCCTCGCTCTCATTTTCTCCGTACAAACTAAATGTGGTGCATACCGGGCTAATCTAGAAAACCTTGCCTCATAATCTGCTATAGATAAGCTATGTTGTTTCAATGCCGCGAACTCCAGAGCCTTCTTCTTGCGGATTCTTTCCGAGAAATATTTCTCATTAAAGTATTCTAGGAACTCATCCCACGTAACTTGGTCATTGGGCAAAATCGCTTCCACAGACCCCCACCATGCCCGAGCATCTTTTTCTAGTTGATATGTCCCCAATAGTACCTTCTCTTGGTCGGTACATTGCATAACCTTAAAAGTTCTTTCTATTTCTAGTACCCAATTCTCCACTTCATCCGGGTCGATAGACCCACTAAACTTAGGGGGATTCATCTTTTGGAACTTCTGATGCAAATCTCCGGCTCCATGTTGAGCTCCGCTTTGTGCAACTTGTTGCAACGCCTAAGTTAATCTTGGACGGTGCGCTGCATCTCTCTCCATTGAACTCTCTCGGCAGCCAGTTAGCCTACAAAATAAGTTTTTAAGGTAATGATTACTCATATCTTGACATTAATGTAACATAGATGAAACATATTTTATTGGTTAGCCCATAGCTCTACCCAAATCTCACGGAATTCCTATAGGATAACCGACAAGGATAACTCGATCTATAACTCGGACTTAATGACCTAGGGACTTAGAAAGCCTAGGCTCTGATACCACCTATAGTCACGTCCCGAACCGATAGTAGCGGAACGTGTTCGTTTGCTCGGAATGTGGCAGTTAAACAGTCGTGTCAATCAGAACATAGTCAAAGACAAGATGTAATATGAACAAAATAGAATTTCATTTCAAATATAAGTTTATTACAATTTGGACCCAATAAAAGAAAGACTCAATAAAGGAAAAATTTACAAGATACTCTTGACTAAACTAACTTTTGACATAGACACAAGATAGCAATAGACTATTCATCTAGATGTCGGAGTACCCTTCACTCTTGCCCTTGCCCATCATGTTCAGTCTCGTCATCACTAGGGTCATTACCTGAAAAATATTGAAATACACAGGGTGAGCGAACGCTCAGTAGGACTTAATATCTCAAGCTCCAAGCTAGCTTTAAGTAATTACAATTTAATATGAGCATGTAGGTCATACAAAGTATCATAATCGAGAATTATAACGGTGCCAGATAAATTCAAGAACCATAAAGAGAGTAGACAAAATGATAGATACTTTCAAGAGGTGTAGAGACAATAGAATAACGAGAGAGTATATCAAGAACTTTTATGACGAGATAACAAGTACTTTTATATGATATCTCAAGAACATTCATGAGGAGATAATAACAATCACTCCACTATAGCATTCACTTTCACTAGAGCTTTTGTAACTATCACTTTATAGGATTGGACATTGTATAAAAGAGTTCAAAACACTTGAGTATGTCAATCACTATGAAAATGTTGTAGACCAATTTTGCAATCTTTGGTGCAATGCCAACACCCGATCATTCATGATACCGGTACACGTTTGGACTTTGCCTCGCCCATGGGATCAGATTAGAACCCCATATTTTATACACTAGCATTGAAATGTCAATATGTCGGGACCCATAGCCCCTACTGTATCTAGACCAATTCCACTTAAAGTTAATGGCCAAGAGTTCCAAGGATCAAACATGTAAGAACAATAGGGTAGATTCACAGAATTCAAGGATAGAACTATAGACAAGATGACGTGGTGATGATCTCCACGAAAACCATGACATTCACGAAAACAAGGATGAATGGTGCCCACTCAGACAGCCGTAATTTACAGAATTGGCGCCCACTGACGTGGTCGCCTAATCTGTGAACATCACAAGCTTGAAGAAATAGCGCCTACGCATACGGTCGCTCATTCAATAAGCGCCTGCTTATGTGGTCACTAATCTTTTGAAAAGAACGACAACTGGAATAGTTGCTAATTCAATTAGCGGCCACTGCCCAGTCGTCCATTTAGTCAGAGACAGATCCACACAGGATCGCCAGAACAGCGTTCTATGAGGGCCCGGTGTCATGTTTCTTCAGAGTGACATGACTTACAGGGTTTCAGAGTTTTAATGGTACAACTAGCTCGGCGGCCTTGAGGGAATCCAAGGCTTCGCGTAGACTTGCGGAGGTCCCAATGATGAAATTATCAGTCCGAAGGAAGGAATATCCCGCGGAGGGTTCAAACATCACCGAGAGATAGGGTGTAATCGATAGAAACAGAAACTGAGACTCCATCTACAGATGTGAGATGAGAGTGTTGATAGACCAGCGATATGGGCCAAAAATCGGTAAACCTGTGAGACAGGACAAGCTGCGCCCAGATAGGAAGTCGCTATATTATAAAATAGCGACTGTCCAAAGGGTCGCTCAATCTTGTTAATTGTTGGGAATTTAATAGTTAAACAGAAATTTGCGCCTGTACAGAAGTCGCTATTTACTGAAATAGCGACGTTCTGAAAGGTCGTTCAATCAAAATTATATCAGAATTATATCAGGATTTTCCAAAAATTAACAGTTATGATTTCAAATAGTGACAGTGGATGGTGGCGTTCATTCTTTGAATGGCGCCCTGACCTCTGTCGTACATTCACACTTTTCAATATTTTACCCAATTACTAGTTATTTACAAATTAGCGCCCTTGCATTAAGGCGCTCATTCTTTAAATAGCGACGACGAGATTGTCGCTCTTTCTTTATCTGATGCTACGCATCGGGCAGGTACAATCACAGACACATGATATTTTCAATTTAACAAAACAGGAAAGTGAAGACATGAACATGTAGGGAAAATTACCAGGAATCTAGAAACATGTTTATGCATTAATCTTATGGTCAGGTCATAAAGATATTTAATTTCTAACATGCTGTAATTATTATATATCCACAAGAATTAGCGACAATCAATCTGTCACTGTTTAATTAGCGCCCGTTGGAGCGGTCGCAGTTTCATGTAAATAGCGGCCACGCAGTGGTCGCTAATTCTTTTTCATGTAGAAATGTAAAAAACTCAAGCTATAAATGAAAGAATCACGTAGTAGGCTGAAGAACTACATGCTCTATTTAATCTAGCATGATATTTATTTAGTATCCTGCTTGGGAGATTGCCTACCTTTTTGTCGCTTTAACACGAAAGAAGAAGAAGCAGGAAGGAGATGATGATGAACAATGGCAACTGCAGCAACCCGTTCAGCAACATAGGAAGAAGGAAGAACACAGCTGTAGCAACAGCAGCAGCCTTGCCCACGCAGAGGAAGAAGGAAGGAGACAACGAAAGAAGCCTTGCTTCTCTTACAGCAACAACAGCAACAGTAGCAGCAGTTGTACACGGCCACTTCAGCTGGACAGGAAGAGAGGAGTAAGACCTTCTTCCATGTACAACAACGATAGCCGCATGTACGTGTCAGAAAGAAGGGGAAGACGGAGGAAGACGACATTGACCTAGCAACAGCAGGACCTGCAACGATGGCTCTGCCATCGCCCCCGAGAGTCTTATTTATAGGGAAAGGATGCATGAATCCTAATGGGGATCGAGGTGTCCCTATGAGCAAATTTCCTATTCTCTTCACAATTCCTCTGTGTGATTCCCTTTCCACAATCATAGTCGCCTTCCTTATCTACGTCAAACCCTAGCTCACGCAGAGATCGAACGTGAGAATGTGTTGGGTATGACCCTTAGACCTTGTTATACTAGTATTTATGTTTATGCTCTTTTAGAGGTCTGTTTATCATAGGGTCTTGGATTCTACTAAAGCCCATTAGTGGTTCTAACTCTCAAGGAGGCCCATTTGCTTAGCATTATCTAGATTGGGTTTTAGCCTCTTTTTGGAGGATTCATTTCTAATGGATTTCCAAAGCCCTACAATTGACATTAAGGCCCATTATCTCTTTTAGCTAATTCTCCTTTACTTCATCTTTTATCAAAGATAATGGTTACATGTTTAATATTATAAAGTTATTTCTATTTATTCCTTATTTAAATTTTCGGGGTGCTACAAGGACGCCGAGCAGGTTGTACCCAAAAACCCTGAACCCTTTGGAATCCACGTCCTACTGGATGGGATTCAAGCAGGTTTTGAGTGGGTGGAATGGGGTAGTTCTGCTAAATCTGTCTTGAATGTGGCCCTTCGAGAGCCGCGACCTCTAGGTCGAGGACGGCTGACTGACCGCATTCTTCTGTCCTTGGGCCAATGTGCCAGCCCAGCCCAGGTCGACTGATTTCTCTATATTCAGTCGACTTAACCTTATTTGAGTCGACTAATGTTGCCTGAGTCGACTGATTTATCCCGTTTCCAGTCGACTGAACCCTGTTTCAGTCGACTGATGTTGCCCGAGTCGACTGATTTCACCCGTTTTCAGTCGACTGAACCCTATTTCAGTCAACTAATATGGCCTTTGTCGACTATTTTTTGCCCCTACTGAACACGGATCTACGCAGACCGCTACTATGAGATAGCAGTTCTCTGTTGACCGTGACCTTGCCCAGTTTTCCCGAACTTCGTGGTTCTTATGTGGCTTATAAGACTTGAGCCTGTTTTAGATTTTAGCCTCTTTAGGCTACTATCTTGCTTTGTTTCCGACCCCCTGATGTATATTCCTCAACTTGCTTAAATCTTGGTTCTTGAAGTCATGTGCCTATGACTTCTCGTTTGGTTTAATGAACTTAAATTCATTCTAAGGAATTGTCTCAACTTGTAATTACTTGAGCTTGTGTTTGGAATGCTTGGCCATTAAATAATGTGGATGTCTAGATTTACGTGAGATCTCTGATCCACCCCTCAATGCCAACGCACCATAAGGACCCGGTCCAGTCCTGGGGAGAGCGTCCCAAAAGTTCTAGTGCCCATGGGAGTTTGTAATGACATGGTGAGGGATTGCACCTAAGTACTATCTAGCGTGTTTGAGCCTACGACATTCCACTTCCACATGAACTAAATACATGAACGTAATTGCTTGTTTGACTTGACTTGATAAATGGCCAAATCTCTGAATATTGATCACTTATGCATATCATTATATAGCCTTGCTCGACTTTGCACTTTCTATACTTGGTCTTATCTCCTCCCGTTTAACTTGACTCTATTTGGATTAAAGTCTTGTGATTTTACTGATTTATGGAAGTGTTTCATTCATGCATATAGTCCTTTCCACACTATCAAATTGTTAATTACTTAAACTCTACCTAGTGATACAGATATAAATCCTTCTGAGCTTCTTGCTCACTCTCGTCTCTTTAACATTTTTTAGGAAATTTAGAAGCTGGAGTACATGCAATCGGCAGTGGGCAAGTGTGATCGAGTGGACCTGAAGCTTTAGAGAGTCGAGTCCTTTTCTTGTTTTCTTGAGTCTAGTTAGAGTCGTGCGTCTTGTTTCTTTTTCTTCTTTTGCTTTTCCTTTTATTTAAGACCATTATTGTAATTCAAGTCAAAATTGTAATTTTGTTATTAATAAAAAATTTATTTTTAATTCTGGCCTCAGTGTGTTTTGTGGTGTTGTTTTATTGTCATTTAAGTTGCTCTGATTGTCATGACTGTTTCGTTGCCATGTTCCGAGCAAGTTTCCACTGCGATCAGCTCGGGACATGACAGAAGTGGTATCAGAGCCTAGGTTGTTTAAGTCCTAGGTTCTTGCCCAGAAGTATAGGTTGCATTAAGTATTAGGCCGTATAATCCGTGTCGTTCATCCTTGTTACCTAGTGAGATTGGGTAGTGCCTCGGGTTAAGTAATAAAACATGTATAAAACTATGGTGGTGAGGCGCGTAAGGGTAATAAGATTATTAACTTTGTAGTTATTTTTGCAGGAGTCTAGACCTTGGTTGAGGTGAAGCGAGATGATCTATGGGTAAGTTCAGGTTTGGTTCTGTTTCTCTGGTGGCGCTAAATGGTAGAAGAGAAAGGCTTAGAAGGAGGAGAGCTTGTTGTAAAGGATCTCGAAATAATAAGAAGAGAAGAAGTGATCAGTTGCAAAGGAAGTGTCTTCATTGTCATAAATTGGGTCATCAGGCTGAGGAGTGTTGGAGAAAGCTTGGAGCGTGCCTTCGTTGCGGAAGTGAGGATCATAGAATAGCCAATTGCCCTAAGCTACTCTCGCAGGCTAAAGTTGAAGATGAATCGGAATCAGTATTGATGGAGCTCGAGCCTGCCATCGAGGAAGGAGTTATAGGAGGTATTCCTCATCCTTAACCTTAATCTTAGATTAGCACGAATATATTGAGTAATTAATGTATAGGGTTAATCTTAATTAAATTATTTGAAAAAGAAGGATCGATGAATTTGGGGATCAAATTCCTTAATGTGGGGGAGGGTGTAACACCCCAGTTAATTAATAAGGGTTAAAATAATGATAAAGTATATAACTGAAATGAAAAAAAATGAAGAAAAGGAAAAATATGAAATTTGTGCTGTAAATTGAGCCTAGTAAATTACTTAAAAATTGGAACTTGATAGAACTTATGTGATTAAATAAAAAGGGAACAAAAGAAGAATAAATTAGTGATATAGTGAATAAATAATTGATCTAAGGCCCGATTGAATTTTTCAGTCGACTGATATGGCCTTTGTCGACTATTTTCTGCTCCTCCTGAACGCGGATCTACCCAGACCGCTACTATGAGATAGCGGTTCTTTGTTGACCACGACTTGCCCAATTTTCCCGAACTTCATGGTTCTTATGTGGCTTTGCGAGACCAAAGCCTGTTTTAGATTTTAGCCTCTTCAGGCTACTATCTTGCTATGTTTCTGACCCCCTAATGTATATTCCTGAACTTGCTTAAATCTTGGTTCTTGAAGTCATGTCCCTATGCCTTCTCTTTTAGTTTAATGAACTTAAATTCCTTCTAAGGAATTGTCTCCACTTGTAATTACTTGAGCATGTCCTTGGAATTCTTGGCCATTAAATAATATGGATGTCTAGATTTACGTGGGATCTCTGATCCACCCCTCTATGTGTGGACGCACTTTTTATTTAAAATCATTTGTTTATTTATTCATTGGGTTTATTAAGTGCGTGGGCGTGCCAGTCACAAAGTGACGATTTATTGTGCGCTCGATCTGACTAATCAGATGATTGTGTGGTTCGTGTTGGGATCAAAACCTGCCGCGCCATAAAGGTCACAGCGTCATTTACATCTCCTCGGAGAGGGGAACACCCTTGATTAATCGCCGGGAATCAGGGCCTCATGGCTAGGAAACTATATCGAGAGAAACAAGCCGATAGTGGTCTCGAATCAGTCGGAAAACCTGATGTCTAGGGAAGCAAGCATTCAAAATATGTCGGTCACTCAAGGGACCATTTTGATATTCGGACGAGCATCCGGCCTCAGAAAATCGTGATCGTCACGGGGAAAACCGAAGCATATGTATGCCGGGGTACGGCAATATTATTGTTCAAAGGGATATGAGACATTCGGTTGAATCCCGGTTAGAGTGGTCGAGAATCAGTGAGTTTATTGGCCCGGTGCGAGATCGAGTCAGGACCATTCCGAGGGCGCCTCCCGCGGTCCAAACGAGGCTTACGTGGGCATCATTAATATTTCCGGTGCCGAAGGGCAGCGGGAAAGTGTCCCGGGACTAGATTCCAAAACAAAGACGTATACAGAGATAGCTGGCTATAGGCCTTGATGTGGGTCAGGTAATGACCAGGGTTGGGGCGAACTCGAGGTCCAGACGTGACTCACGAATGTCTTATTGATATTCCCACACGTATGGTTGGGGGAAGACGAGAGCCGTCTCGTTCCATTCAGATTTTGTTGGTCATTCATGGACCATTTTATGTTCGGACAAAGATCCGTATTGAAGACGTAAACGAAAATAAACCCGTACAAATGTCTGCCTTGAATACGACAGGTTTAATGCAAGCACGGGATTAGATCCCGGGATATATGTCGGTCACTAACGGACCATACACTGTTCGGACGAGAGTCCACATTGTTGTGTCCCTATGATCATTTAAGTTCACTTGGGTAAATCGACATCATTCTACGGTCATATAAGTTCTGTGGTATTCTTAGTTTTGATAATGGCTAAACACTATTCGTCATTGATATTTCCCACTCTCATGTAATTGACATACGTGATGGTTTGATTATGACAGGTATGCCATTACATGGAAAAGAAATTCAGTGGAGTCGGCAAAAGTGAAAGCTCGTGGATCGCGCCCAAGCAAGGATGCGAAAACAAGCACAAGTCGACACGCGATATTTGGCTTGTCACACATCCAAGGTCAATGCACAAAAAAATATAGCCAAGAGAATCCAATGCCAGAAACACAATTGATGCCTTTTTAGACTATCAAGGGAGATGTCACGGACATGAACGGGCCACTAAAGAACTTAAGCGACAGAACCAAAGCACGTAACGGACCGACCCGGGCAAGCCCGGGGTCTGCCCAGCTGGGGGTCGACCGCCAGCACAGGAGCGATCGACCGCCCCAGCCAGGGAATGCCCGTCTGTAGTTCTTTCAGCTGTAGGTCGACCGCCAGCCAGTAGCGGTCGACCGAAAATCTCAGGGACTGCCCGTTTGTAGATTTCTCAGTAGAGGTCGACCGCCAGGAGCTGCAGGTCGACCGCCAGCCCCGAGCCTTCAATGTTGACTTTGTTTCCAACTTCGAAAAGGGCCATTCAACATGGATTTGTTTAATCCAAAAGTCACCTAAACACCCATGATTTGTGGATCTAGTTTGAGGCTTGTCTATAGACCATTCAAGGTCTATAAAACTCTCACTTGAGGGATTAGAAACACTAGGTCTTCAAGACTTCAAGGGAGATCAAGGGAGCTCATTTTTGAGGTACTGTAGCACCTCCGTGAACAGTGTTTCGGGAGGAAGTTCTTCATCCATTCCAAGGTGTTTCAAGGTGAGATCTGAAGCAAGTAACCTCCAACAAAGCTAGAAGCACTCAAGGTTCTCAAAGGTGATCAAAGCTACATCCATACATCTCTTCATCAACTCAAGCAGATTCAAGGAAGCACAACTCACAAGGAAGAAGAAGCCATTGCTGTTGAATCAAGAAGAGTGTTTTGTAAAGAAGATAGAAGCCTCTATTGGTGATCTACATCCATCGAAGAATCCGATTCAAGCTCCAGCAATTTCAGACAAGATCTTTCTTCTTGAGCTCATTTCATATCATGTTTGAATAGCTTGATATTTGTTCTTTCTTCTTCATTTCATTCGAACAATCAAAATTGAGAATCATCCCTACCGGTGGTTAGTAGGAAGGCAATCGGAGGTTGTCCGATCTGCGTTGTTGATGTCCCTACCAGGTGGTTAGTAGGAAGGCAATCGGTGGTCTTTCCGATTTACGGTTCAGTGCGTGGCACTAGTGGAGCCTCATCGGATTTGGTGAGGGGTGGACGTAGGACTGAGGATTCAGTCCGAACCACCTTAAAATCTCATGTGTTGTGATTTGTTTGTGTGATTGTTTCGTTCTAAATGCATGCTTAGGTTCGAATCGATATATTAGTAATCATCTTGCTAAGCAAATCATTGTGTCCTTCGTTTAGCTAGTTATATTCTGTTGTAATTTATCTCATCTAGCTATATAGAGGGTTACATTGCGAAAAGAGGGGCAGATCTATTCACCCCTCCCCTCTAGATCCACTGTCCACTACACAACAAGTGGTATCAGAGCCTAATCTCTCATTATGGGGTCCAACGACCTTGAGGGAAATGGTGGATCAACATCTAAGGGTTATTTACCTGAAGGACACTCTGTGAAAAGACCTCCTTATTTCACTGGATCTAACTATCCTTATTGGAAACATCGCATGCAGGTGTTCATTGGCGCCCAAGACTACGAACTTTGGCGTGTGATCAGCAAAGGTCCGTATGAGCTTACGGATAATGAGGACTTATGGACCAAAAAATAAATACGGTAATCCACCGTCAATTGGAGTGCTAAACATATCATGCAATGCTCACTCCATCCACTTGAATTCTCAAGAGTAGCCACCTGCGCAACTGCGAAATTGATGTGGGATAAGCTAGAGGTAATCTACGAAGGAACCTCTCAGGTACGAGAAACAAAAGCCAATATTTTAGTTTCTGAATATGAAATGTTCCGCATGAAGCCTGATGAGTCAATTCAAGATATGTATGCTCGCTTAACTATGCTTACTAATAGTTTAACTGATTTGGGAAAGAAATATACAGAGCAAGAACTTGTAAGAAAAATTCTCAGATCATTAACTCCAGCATGGCACACGAAGGCAACCGTTGTTGAAGAATCAAGAGATCTCGCAACCACCAAGGTAGATGAACTCATTGGGTCATTAATGACCTATGAGATCAACCTCAAGAACAAAGAGGCTGAGGCACCTAAAAAGAAGTCCCTAGCTCTTAAAGCTGGACCCAGCCGTCAAGATACTTCTGATGAAGGTGAGGATTCGGGAAGTGAGCAAGATGAGAATGACGTAGCCATGCTCACACGTAAGTTCAAGAAATTTCTGAGAAAGGAAGGTAAGAGCTTCATGAGAGGAAGGTCAAGGGTAAGAAATGGTTTCAAATATAATTTTGAAAACTCTAAGAAATCTGACAAAATCATTTGTTATTCTTTCAACAAACCAAGGCATTTCAAGAATGACTGTCCCGACAGATTTAGAAAAGCTGACAAATGGAAGGGCAAGAAGAATAACAAGGCCATGGTGTCCACATGAAGCGATGAAGAGGAAAGTAATGATGGAACTAGCTCCTCAGACAAAGAAAAAGAAGATTTCTGCCTCATGGCCAAAGGTGACAAAGAAATTGAGGTAAATTCTCCATTTGAAGATTATACAATTGATGATTGGGAGGATGCATATATACAACTCATGAAAAAATATGAAATGTACAAAAAGGAAAATAAATCATTGAAAAAGAAAATCAATTCTTTTGTGCGTGATCATGACAAGGATGATAAGAATGCTCTACTTGAAACTGAAATTGAAGATCTTAAGAAAATGATTGAGGATTTGGAAGAAGGAAGAAAAGAAATGGCTGACTTGAAAACTGAAAATGAAAACTTGAGAAATGAGATTGATAGCATTAAGCTAAAAATGCAAACCTATGAAAAGAACAGCAAACTGAGTAATGAAAAATATGAAGCTGTAAAACATGTCAACACTCAACTCTTGCAAAACATTGAAAACTTACAAAAAGAATTGAAGGATAAATAACAATCCTTGAAAATTTCGTGGATGGAAAAGAAAACCTAGATGCTTTGCTAGGTACTAGGATGAATTTCAACAAGGAAGGGTTGGGTTTTGAACCAATAAACAAAAGGCCAATTGGGCTAAAAACAGTCACATTTGTCTCATCTTCCGAAGCCTCCACCTCAAACATAACTCCTGCACAAAACCAGCAAAAACAAAATGAGAAAGGAAAAGAAAAGATTGAAGGGGGAGTCACCAACATTCCCAAAAAGCCAGTCCAAAGACCTAAGAAAGGTCGACCTTCCCCGCAGCATAGGTCAACACATTCTTGGCCATTGCATGCTCAATCTTCCAAATATCACCAAAACTGGATTGCACATTCAAATAGGCCAACACCACCATACTTTTGGAGAAATTGTGATTCATGTGTTCATCAATCCTATAACTTTCAATCTCCTAGGTGGCAGAACAATCACTCTCAACCCAAAAATAACCAATGACCACAATGGGTTAAGAAGCCAACTTCATCAAACTTTCACAAATTCCAACCAAGAACCTCCAAACAGAAAATGAATGTCAAAGTTGAAAAGAAAAATCAAATCCCTGCTCTAAGCAAACAAAACATGAATGTTATAAAAGTCTGGATTCCAAAAGAAATGGTTTCATGCTTTGAAAATTTGAAGAGTATGATGGGACCCAAATTTGGTTGGGTTCTAAACACATTTGCTTAATTGCTTGTGCAGGAGTGTCTTGCAGCCATACATAACATGTGGTACCTTGATAGCAGCTGTTCACGACACATGACCGGAGACAAATCAAAATTTTATCTCTTGGAGGAAAAGGAAGGAGGACATGTCACATTTGGAGGGAACAACAAAGGAAAAATCATTAGAACAGGTAATGTAGGTAAGAACCTCTCCAACTCCATTGGAAATGTGTTGCTAGTTGAAGGTTTGAAATATAACCTACTAAACATAAGTCAATTGTGTGATAAAGGTCACAAAGTGTTGTTTGATTCTCATGAATGTAAAATCTTTGAACCAAAATCTGACAAGGTAAAATTTTCTGGTAAGAGAGTCAACAATGTTTACATGATTGACTTAGATGATCCTGCTCATTCAAACCTTTGTCTTGCTGCACCAAAATCTGAAATTGCATGGTTATGGCATCGTAGACTAGGACATGCTAGCTACAATGTCTTGCATAAACTCTTGAAACATTCAATGGTGAAAGGTTTGCCTGAACTATCCTTTAAACAAGAAAATAAATTGTGTGATGCATGTGCCCTAGGTAAACAAACTAGAAAATCATTCAAGGGAAGATCTGAAAATACATCATCCAAACCACTCGAGCTAATTCGTATGGACCTATTTGGCCCAACCAGAACTGCTAGCTTAAGTGGTAGAAAATATAGATATGTCTTGGTGGATGATTTTTCTAGGTTCATATGGGTTTTCTTTCTCACACACAAAAATGATGCTTTTGATGAGTTTCAGACACTCTACATGAAGATAAAGCAGGACGGTGAGTTTAAAATTTCTAAGATTCAATCTGATCACGGTGGTGAATTTGAAAATGCTAACTTCTATAACCTTTGCAGGGCCGAAGAGATTTCACACCGATTTTTTTCACCAAGAACGCCGGAGCAAAACGGTGTGGTTGAAAGGAGAAATCGGACACTTGTAGAGATGGCAAGAACCATGCTTGCTGAACGGCAACTTCCAAGGAGGTTTTGGGCTGAAGCGGTAAACTCGGCATGTTACATTATCAACCGCTCTATGTAAGGCCACACACCAAAAAGACTCCTTATGAGCTGCTAAAAGGTAAAAAGCCCTCTCTCTCACATATGAAAGTGTTTGGATCGAAATGCTTCATTCACAACAATGACAAAAGAGACTTAGATAAATTCGAGCCCAAGAGCGATGAAGGTATATTCCTTGGATATTCTGATAGATCTAGGGCTTATAGAATTTATAATATCAAAAGTCAAACTGTGGAAGAATCACCCCATGTTTCCTTTGATGAATATCATGATTCTAACAATGATAACTCTTGCAGGAAAAATGATGAAGATGGGGAATTCCTAAGCATAAAGGACAAGAGTGATCCTCCACAAGAAGAAATAAAAGAAGATGGTGACCTAGCTGAATTAAGCAATGCAAGGGATCAAGCTCCAGGAGAAGGTAATGATTCTACAAATATTAGAATTCTTAAGGATCATCCCTTGGAGAATGTCATTGGTAGCTTGAATGACCCACCTAGAACTAGGTCACATTTTAAAATTGTGGAAGAATTAGATCAACTTGCTCTTGTCTCGCAGCATGAACCCAAGAATATTGATGATGCTTTAAAAGATGAAAACTGGATAAATTCCATGCAAGAAGAGCTAAACCAGTTTGAGAGAAATAATGTTTGGCATCTTGTTCCTAGACCTTCATCACAATCTGTCATAGGCACTAAATGGGTCTTTAGGAACAAACTAAGTGAGGATGGCAAGATAATAAGAAATAAGGCTAGATTGGTGGCTCAAGGGTATAATCAAGAGTTTGGGGTAGATTTTGATGAATCTTATGCCCCAGTTGCTAGACTCGAAGCCATCAGAATTTTACTTGCCTTTGCATGCTCCCTTAGAATAAAGCTGTATCAAATGGATGTCAAAAGTGCTTTCTTGAATGGCTTGATCAAAGAAGAAGTCTATGTTGAGTAGCCCCCTGGCTTTGAGAATTCTAACAATGCAGATTTTGTATACAAGCTAGACAGGGCACTTTATGGACTTAAGCAAGCACCAAGAGCTTGGTATGAGAGACTAAGCTCGTTCCTCATTGAAAAAGGGTACACACGAGGTAAGGTAGATCAAACACTTTTTACCAAGAAGCAAGGTAAGAACATCTTGATTGTTCAAATTTATGTTGATGACATTGTGTTTGGTTCTACAAAATCTGAAATGTGTGAGGAATTTGCTAACCTCATGACTAGCGAATTTGAGATGAGCATAATGGGAGAACTTCAATTCTTTCTCGATTTGCAGGTCAACCAAGGAGAAGATGGTTGCTTCATAAGCCAAGCCAAATACATCAAGGAGCTGCTAAAAAGATTTGACATGGCAAACATCAAAATCATTGCAACTCCGATGAGCACCTCAACTTCACTGGATTCGGATGAAAATGGTAAATTGGTGGATGCAAAGGTCTATAGAGGTATGATTGGCTCTTTGCTTTATTTGACTGCATCTCGACCAGATATCCAGTTTAGTGTATGTCTTTGTGCTAGATTTCAAGCCAGTCCTAAAGAATCTCATTTGACTGCCGTCAAACGTATCCTTCGATATCTTGCCGGCACTCAAGATTTGGGATTGTGGTATCCGTCATCATGTGATTTATCTCTTATATCTTATTCTGATGCGGATTACGCTGGATGCAAGCTGGATCGTAAGAGTACTAGTGGCTATTGCCAGTTTCTAGGCGGGTGTTTAGTTTCTTGGGCCTCCAAGAAACAACACTCGGTTGCCCTCTCAACCGCGGAGGCAGAATATGTTGCTGCGGGGAGCTGCGGCACCCAAGTGTTGTGGATTAAACACCAACTCCAAGACTACTTGGTGGATCTTGGTTGTGTCCCGATTCTGTGTGATAACACTAGTGCTATCAACCTTGCAAAAAATCCAGTCCAGCACTCTAGGACTAAGCATATTGAGATTAGGCATCACTTCATTAGAGACGAGGTCAGTAAACAAAATTTTTAACTGCATTTTGTTGATACTCTAAATCAAATTGCTGATATTTTCACCAAGCCCTTGTGTAATGACAGTTTTCAACGCTCAGAAGGGAGCTTGGTCTTTGCCGACCTCAGGCCAATAAGAATTTGAAATGATGATAATGTTCAATTAGTTGTGTGTTTTGCACGTTGGTATTCATGCATTGTTTATATGTCAATATGTCTTTTTGCATATGGTGTCGCATTGCATGTAGTTGCATAATCAAGTTGAATCTATGTTCACAATGCATTGCATGATTTGTGTCGCATCATTCTTGCATGGCCATGGTATATCAAATGTTGATGTATGGAAGGGCAGGCTATGCTTGTCACGAAGCACTCAATATGCGTGAGGTTTCACCTCCGCCAAGTACCATGTGTCAATGTCGCATATAGACCATATAGTAAGGGGGAGTTGTCCTTGTGCAACATTCATGCATATGTTTCATCTTCATTCTGTTGCATTTAATAAGTGTACAACCAGGTGTTGGGTCATGCATGTCATGTCAACCCCTGCATGTTTCAGGCCATTCTCCTCTTGACAATTATCATTACACTTGCTTATAAACATCACTCCTTCGCGCATTCATTGCATATTCTTAGGGGGAGTCATGTTATTTTTCTTGGGTCATTCATCCTTTTTGTATCTGATCCTCAATGGCCTCCAGTGTGAGAATAAGTTCAAGAGACAGACATCACTATGGTGTAAGAGCTTTCTATTATATGCCCTAATGATTGTCCATCCAATGAAAATTGTTCAGATTTAATGATTTCCTTGACGTTCTGAAATATCGGTTATGAAATCATCTATGTTCTGTGGTTTTAATAGACCTTAACTAGAGATTACATATTGTGCTTTGAATGACTATCCTGATATCTCAAAATTCAAAGTTCATGACCATCTTGGTGATACACTCAGGCTTAGTATTATTTTTAAACATCTTGATGAGCTGGAATTCTTGAAAATCAATTTGACAGAGCAATGATATTGTTGCACGGAGAAATATGTCATGTCATCAAATCAAGTGACAAATGAATATGTCATGATGTGCCCTTGTTATCTCTGTCTTAAAACTTTTGGACTCTAGGCAGAGCAATGGCATGATTGCTGAGAAATATATCCCCTCATCAAAGAATTGAGAAAGGATATGTCATGACGTGACTTTGCTATCTCTGTTCATCTTGAAACATGACAGTCAGTCTTACCAAACTCCTAGGAATACTGGCGTCTAAACAACGTGTATTCTTACGGCTTGGAGGCATGTACTAGACTTGATTGCTCGTAAAATATGAGTCTTGTGCCTTCAAATGCAAATGATATTGATAATCAAACTTGTTGAATTCCTAACACTTCCATGCTCTAATCATGATTGTTTAGCTTCAATACTAGTTTTTGTGTTATCTCCTATGCAGTTATTGAATATGGATATCTAAGACAAGGGAAGGTTAAACACTGCCATGATATGGACTTTGGTTCATTTCTATTAAATCTTGAATGTAGCTGCTTTTCGAACTCTGTTGATGAACTCGGACTTCATTAGCTTTGAAACACATATATATATTGTTCGCGGCATGATTTCAATTTCCATATAATGGCTTGCTCTTCCACTATAATTCCACTCTGATCTCTAGACCATTTATCCCCTGTTGTTTCATATCCCTCCTTTTTGCTGTTGACAAAGGGGGAGAATTCTCTGTGTGAGTCCTTTCCTTTGTAAAGAGTTCCTTTCCTTTGTAAAGAGCGCCATGCCTTATGTAAAGAGGGAAGAGCGGGGGATGTGTGAATGGTGTATGGGGAGAGTCAAAGGGGGAGAATCTCCATTGCTCACTTTGCATCTCATATGTGTATGTGATGGGGTTTGCATAAATGCATAGCATTCATATATGCATTCATATCTGCATCATACTTGCATTCACATCATGCATCTTGAGCTGTACTCGTTGCATATGTCATAAACTCTATAATCTTGGATGTTACTGCCACATAATGACTCACAATGTTACCATCATCAAAAAGAGGGAGAATGTTGTGTCCCTATGATCATTTAAGTTCACTTGGGTAAATCGACATCATTCTACGGTCATATAAGTTCTGTGGTATTCTTGGTTTTGATAATGGCTAAACACTATTCGTCATTGATATTTCCCACTCTCATGTAATTGACATACGTGATGGTTTGATTATGACAGGTATGCCATTACATGGAAAAGAAATTCAGTGGAGTCGGCAAAAGTGAAAGCTCGTGGATCGCGCCCAAGCAAGGATGCGAAAACAAGCACAAGTCGACACACCATATTCGACTTGTCACACATCCAAGGTCAATGCACAAAGAAATATAGCCAAGAGAATCCAAGGCCAGAAACACAATTGATGCCTTTTAGACTATCAAGGGAGATGTCACGGACATGAACGGGCCGCTAAAGAACTTAAGCGACGGAACCAAAGCACGTAACGGACCGACCCGGGCAAGCCCGGGGTCTGCCCAGCTGGCGGTCGACCGCCAGCACAGGGGCGGTCGACTGCCCCAGCCAGGGAATGCCCGTCTATAGTTCTTTCAGCTGCAGGTCGACCGCCAGCCAGTAGCGGTCGACCAAAAATCCCAGGGACCGCCCGTTTGCAGATTTCTCAGTAGAGGTCGACTGCCAGGAGCTGCAGGTCGACCGCCAGCCCCGAGCCTTCAATGTTGACTTTGTTTCCAACTTCGAAAAGGGCCATTCAACATGGATTTGTTTAATCCAAAAGTCACCTAAACACCCATGATTTGTGGATCTGGTCTGAGGCTTGTCTATAGACCATTCAAGGTCTATAAAACTCTCACTTGAGGGATTAGAAACACTAGGGCTTCAAGGCTTCAAGGGAGATCAAGGGAGCTCATTTTCGAGGTACTGTAGCACCTCCGTGAACAGTGTTTCGGGAGGAAGTTCTTCATCCATTCCAAGGTGTTTCAACGTGAGATCTGAAGCAAGCAACCTCCAACAAAGCTAGAAGCACTCAAGGTTCTCAAAGGTGATCAAAGCTACATCCATACATCTCTTCATCAACTCAAGCAGATTCAAGGAAGCACAACTCACAAGGAAGAAGAAGCCATTGCTGTTGAATCAAGAAGAGTGTTTTGTGAAGAAGATAGAAGCCTCTATTGGTGATCTACATCCATCGAAGAATCCGATTCAAGCTCCAGCAATTTCAGACAAGATCTTTCTTCTTGAGCTCATTTCATATCATGTTTGAATAGCTTGATATTTGTTCTTTCTTCTTCATTTCATTCGAACAATCAAAATTGAGAATCGTCCCTACCGGTGGTTAGTAGGAAGGCAATCGGAGGTTGTCCGATCTGCGTTGTTGACGTCCCTACCAGGTGGTTAGTAGGAAGGCAATCGGTGGTCTTTCCGATTTGCGGTTCAGTGCGTGGCACTAGTGGAGCCTCACCAGATTTGGTGAGGGGTGGACGTAGGACTGGGGATTCAATCCGAACCACCTTAAAATCTCGTGTGTTGTGATTTGTTTGTGTGATTGTTTCGTTCTAAATGCATGCTTAGGTTCGAATCGATATATTAGTAATCATCTTGCTAAGCAAATCGTTGTGTCCTTCGTTTAGCTAGTTATATTCTGCTGTAATTTATCTCATCTAGCTATATAGAGGGTTACATTGCGAAAAGAGGGGCAGATCTATTCACCCCTCCCCTCTAGATCCGTTGTCCACTACACAACACACATTTGAAGCATCGAAGATAACGACAAAGCTGTACGGATGTCTACCGTGGGTATGGCAAGTTTAATGTGGGTGCGAGATTAGATCCCAGTATGTATATGTCGGTGTCTTACGGACCATTCATTGTTCGGATGAGAGCCCGCATTTGAAGCATCGAAGACGATGATAAAACCGTACGAATGTCTGCCGCAAGTACGGCAAGTTTAATGGGATTGTGGGCTTGGATCCCGATAGAAATGGGTCAAATTGATGGACTATCGGCCCAAGAGGTGCACGGATCATGACCATGTCGGGGATTCCGAGGTCCACATCCGATACCACGGGGCATCATTGCTTTTCTCTTCACGCACAGTCCGGGGGAGCGGTTTGTTAAGTGTAAAGCCCGAACTCGCCAACATACGCCCTCGCACGCAGATTGACCTGCGCGGTCAGGTCGCGGGGTTTGACCTGCCCGGTCAGGTCGTGGGGGTCAAGGGGGCAGCGCCCCTTGCGGGGGTCTCCGGGGGCAGAGCCCCCAGAACAAAAATTTGATTATGGAAGGGGGAAACTTTTGATTAGTTTTATTCATTAGATTTAAGTCTTTTTTCTATTTAGCTAATCGCCCTCTTTTTTAACAAGGCACGCCGGTTTAACGAAGCAAATGGGCATGCCGGTTAAGGGGATGCCAAGGGGCGCGCCGGATAAGGGGATGCCAAGGGGCGCGCCGGTAAATGGGATGCAAAGGGGCGCGCCGGTTTAATGGGTGCAATAGGGCGCGCCAGTTAAAGATGTTAAGGGGGGGCACGCCGGTTACATGGCAAGAAGGAAGAGGGGCCAAGGGCGCATCGGAATAGGGTAATGAACAGTAAGGCACGCCGGTTTAAGGGGGCTATGCAAGGGGGCGCGCCGGATAGATGCCAAGAAAATGAAGGGGGTTTTGAGTGTGAAGCTAAACCGGAGCGGGGGGGTACCACGCCGGATTAACCCACGCCGGATTAGGAGCACGCCGGGATAGCTTCTGTGGGTTTTGTTTCATTCTTTCTGACTTTTTTTCTCCTTTCCTTCACTTGCAAGTTAATCTGTTGATTGGTTTATTCTCCCAATGGGTGGATTAAGTCTGTGGAGAGGGAGTTTAAGCATTTTAATTGTTTGTTAAGATGAATTAGCATGAGGGTTTGAATGTTTTATTAGAAGGGTTTGTGTAGGAACTCAGAGATTCAGTTTGCTTCAGAGGCGGCTTCAGACATGAGCTGTTCTTATCTTCAGAGAACTTAGCTTGTTCATTTGTTCTTAAGTGTTCTTGGCCTGGCGAAAATCGGGTAGCACCTCCCCCGAACTGAAACTTGCCAGAGAAAAACGGGGAACACCAAACGGATTGCTCCGGGGTAAACCTCAAAATGCAGACCTCACGGCGGTCCGATAACCCAAATGTGAGTGTGGAAAAGCTGGAGGACTAGCCTTCAAGAGCTCTCACGACTCACGGGTGATGATTTCGCAAGCGGGACGAATGTGTGCCACGAGAGGCTTCAGATGTTCATCCCTTCGATGGGTTCCTCTGAAGGCCGTGCCACAGAGAGGCAGGTCTCCGAGGTCCCTGGATGATAAGAAAATCGGGAGAAAGGGGAGCAGAGGCTAAACAAAGAACATCGCGCTCGCAAGAGGACTTTTCTTTTTATTCATCCACACAAACGGGGGAAGGTTCTAACACAGAGGGGGTTCATCTCTTGATAGAAAAAAAATAAATACATCGCAAGGGGGAGAGAATACATTGACGGGAGGAGGGGGAGAGAGCACAGGCTCTTCCCCCTCCGACTCACCTCTCTTCTCTCACACACTCTTTCTTTCTTTCTTCTTCACCTTGCCAGCACCGGGGGACCAAGCTCCTTCTCTCTTCTTCTCTTCACTGCCCACAGCCTAGAGCCTTCTCTTCTCCTTTTCGATGGCCCATCGGGGGTTCGAGGTTCTCTCTGTCGAACATGCAAAGTATATATAGCTGGTTGCCCTTTCTTCGCTCGGACGGAAGGAACTCTCTCCATCTTCCTCCTTGTTCGTTGAGGCATCTGGAGTTGACATGCCATGGTGTCATCTGTTGATTTGCGTAGTACGCTGGCATTCATCTGAGGATGGGACGTTCGCGGGTTTGCCGGGAGATCTTCTGCTGCTTCCACCGTCGATGCATGCCTTCGCGGCTGCGCTGTCGAACAGATGTGGAGACAGATCTCGGTAGCATTGAATGCTATGCCCCCTAGAACCTGCCCCGAATCTGATAGGAGAACAGAGTATCGGAGGGCAGATGGTACAGAATGGGGTTAAACCGGCACGGCCAGGGGGCACGCCGGATAACCATAGTAAAGAGGGCGCGCCGGTTTAAGGCCTGTTGGAGGGGCGCACCGATTTAAGGCCCAAACAAGGGCGAATGGGAAATGGGGTGCGCCGGTTTTAGGGGCGCCGGATTAGAATGTTGAAGGGGCACGCCGGTTAGAGCGCTCCGGTTTAAGCATCAAATGGGTTCTTTTCGAAGTCACAGCCATTTATTCGAGTGTTGGCGTTCCCGGAATGTTCTAGTTGCAATGTGCGGCCTTCATAATATTCTATTTGTAGCCTTTGGGGCTTGGTCCCAGACTTTGCGTAACTTTCGGTGCATGCCGAGACTGTGCCGGAGTTCCCGACTTTTCTTTGATTCTACTCTCGGCATGGCCGGTCGGAGAGTTGTAGCCGTATCTTCTGCCCGAGGGCCTCCTTAACGGATGGCGGACCACCAAGTGAGTTCTCGTCTTGGTTGGGCGAGGTATGGGTTTGTGCGGCCCTCTCGTCTTCGACTTGCGCTTGAACGCGTAGACGCGAGTGTCGTATGATCATCATCGTCATCATTTTTTTGACGTCCATCAAGGCGGGCTAAAGCCTCGAAAATAGCAAGAAAAAGGGTAATGACCCCGAAAGGGTGAAGAAGAATGAGTAGAAAGATGAGAAGAAGAATCATCCGACGTGGTTGGAGAATAAAAATGATAATCACCTGACAAAGTCGGGGAAAGAGAATGGTAACCACCCGATAGAGTCGGGGATGAATTAGAGGCAAAATCTGGATATACTGGAGAATTGGGAGATGTCTCGAGATCGGGATGAAAAGACATAGGCCGAGGCCTAAAATTGTGAGAGGAGGGAAAATATGGAGGATCTGGAGAAAAAGGAGAGGAATGGGGACGCACGGACCTACGAAAGGAGGTGAAAATTATGGAAATAGGATCAGATGGAGGAAGGTACACCACCCAAGGGTGGGAACTGAGTAGAAGGAAGAATGAATGAAAAGAAGGAGACGAAGAGGTGGACCCCTGAATGCACAACTGGCGGCTCTTGAACCTGCACCGCTGCCTCTTCTTAGCGAAAACTGGCTTGTAATAGACCCGCCTGGCGCGGGCTCGAATCCTTGGGCACCTTGCCTTGCAATATCTTCTTAGATAGCGAGCCCATCTAGCAGACATCCTGGCCCGACTATGAATATGCAGCCTTATTGGGGCGGTTGCCCCTAGACACCCGGTGCTAACACCATGTGGACATTATTGAATAGTGAACTCCTTAGATGGATGAACATCAAAAAACCATGGAGTCCAGTAACCCGGCACAAGGATCCTGAGATTTGGCAAATCCACTTGGTGATCAGCCTTGAAACACAACTCTCTTGATAAAAGAGCAAGACGAGACTGAGGGAGAGCAATACACGGCGTTGATGTGGCCGGCGTACTGATAAACTAAGAGAGATTGCATAAGGTGTGCAGAATGTCCTTTGAGAATATAGAAGATATGGCCAATTGCCCCTTGAACATAGAGTGCATAATCTGCTTGGCGGCCGTATGAGTTAGCATAATCCAGGTAGAGAACCCCTCTTGGCCAATTATCTGAATTGCGACGGAGCGAGGAGTAATAACAACATCAATAATCGAACCTCCGGTAATCAATGAGATTGCCACCAGTCTCGCTTGAGAGGAAACTGGCACCAATGTGAGGGAACTCTTCTTAGTAACTGGCATAGGAGATAGTGGCACATCAGCCCCGAGATAGCCTGGGACCAGGACATGTATCGGCATCCGGAGGATAAACTCTTGAACTTTGAAATGCACAACCGGCAAGTAATCATCCTGACTCGGTTCATCATCTCCCTGGGACCAGACCCGAGGGGCACCAAAGATAATGCACACCCGCTCTGTGGGGGGTAAGTGGATGGAGAACTGGAGGTGGTAGAAATAGGTTCAGATGGCGTGGAGGCTTCAACGGGAGTGGTGTGTTTTGGTGGAGGCAAAGGGGTTGTGATGATGGCAAGCTCGAGTGTGGGAAAAGGTGAAGCCATAGGTGAAGGTGGGGGTATAGCCTGCTCAGGCTCGAGCCACGATGGTGACGGAGATGGCAAAGGCGGTGGAGATGGTGGAGGTGATGGAAGCACTGGTGGCGGAGATGGAGATGATGGTGATGGCAATGGAGATCGTGAGGATGGCGATGAAGGCGATGGGGGTAGTGGACATGGAGGTGGAGAGGGCGAAGAGGGAGGTCATGGTGCCCACCGTCGACATGTCGACACAACGCATCGAGCGGCGTCAGGGATAGAAGTAGTGGATGTGACGGCGGGAGAAGAAGGGAAGGCACTGGCCTGAGTAGAGACTTGGGTTTGTGAAGGTTGCAGAGATTGGATAGGAGATGGCGAAGGTAACAGGGTAGGTGACAGAGCAAGTACAGCACTGGACGAGGAATCACAGGGGTGCCCCTGGTCTTGAAGTAACGGAGACGGCTGCCTGGGCGGCACTTCTTGTTGCTACTGCTTGCTGTGAAGATGTAGAATGACTTTGTGAATGGCGGCCCAATCAATCCTTTTTTGATCTTCTAAGCCATAAATAAACTCCCGAAACTCGGGGCAATCCTCAACCAAATGCCCCTGCTGGCGATGGAAATCACAGAACTAGAGCATATCCCCGACCGCGGGTCGGCAAGGCACAATTGGAGGGAGCGGCAGCGCGTGGGTGGCCATCAAAGCCCGAAAGATATCGGTGAAACACTCCGGCAACGGAGGACGAGGAGCCTGCTTCGGGCAAGGTGGATGTTGAGGGATATGTAATGGTGGAGAAGGTTATGGAGACAGAAGTGAAGGTTGCATAGGCAAGAGTGCTTGGCTAGTGGTGGAGAGATTTGGTGAAGGCATATGTGGAGCGGGATGAGGGGGTATATAGACGGCATCCACCTGCTCGGGATGTGGTGTTCCCTTGACCGGGGGAGATGGAGGCGGAGACACATGAGGGTACGAATAAGCAGATGGCTGACTCGTGGAGGGTTGACATGTGGAGGTGTATGGGTATGTAGAAGCGGAAGGTAGACTCGTGGAAGGATGACTTGCAGAGATTTGATATGTGGAGGTTTGATATGCAAAGGGTGAAGGTTGATATGTGGAGGTGGAAGTAGATGTAGATGGCGGGGTGTGTGGAGATGCGGAAGGCGGAGAAGACTCGGGGTCAAGAGAATCTTGGATTTGTTGGCGGATGAAGCCGGCTCGGCTATAAAGTTTTTGCCAGGAGGTGATGTCTTTGAGGGCCAAGATGAAGCGATACTCGGACGTTGCGTTAGATATCATCATATTGATTTGCTCCGGCTCCGGAATGTGCCCCGGAACTTGCACGGCAAGGCGACGCCAGCGGTCGGCAAAGGTGCAGAAATCCTCGTCGAGCTTCATCTTCTCGTGGGCCAGATCCACCATGGAATACTTGGGCCCAACCTGGTCATGAAGTTGCTGAATGAACTTCTCTTGCACGACTTAGAAATTCACAATCTACTCTTGCGGTAGAGAAAAGAACCAATCCCGAGCCGAGCCTTCCAAAGACAGACCGAATAGATAGGCCATCAAACATTGGTCATGTCAAAATTGGGCTGACTCATAAATAAACTCCTTCAAGTGCACATACGGATCACCAACTCCACCATAACAGCGATATGCGAGAATTTGAGAAGATGGCGGAAGTTGAAAATTTTGAAAAGCGAATGGTATGCTTAAGGAGGACTTGTGATTAATTCGGCGTTGGAGTTCATCAAGCTGACGCTAGGTTTGAACAATCATCTCCGGAGTAGGGAGAGATTGAGAAGAAAGTGGGCCAGCTTGAGCAAGAGGTTGTGAATTTGGACTAGGATGATAATTGGCCGGATAAGAGGATCTGGGCTGAGAAGAAGAAGGGCCCATTCCGGGAATGGAAGGATATGCGGGCCTGGAAGAGACGTTGGCATATGGACCCATCGGGCCGACAGCAACATGGGCAGAAGAAGAATGAGGCTCACGAAGGTAAGAAGGCTCACAAAGGGAAGAAGGCCTGTTAAGGGGAGGAGGCCCATTAGGAAGAGAAGGCCCATTAAGGGAATAAGGCCCATTAATATGAGAAGAGGGCCCATGAAGTGAAGAGGGCCCATGAAGATGATTTGCAATGAGGCATTGGGCCTGGGCCAGGTCCATTTGACGAATAAGGCATAATAGATGGGCCATGAGATTAGCCTGATCCTCGGATGGATCAGAGGGACCACGGGAAGATGGGCCTACCTGGGAAGAGAATTCCACGCGGGAATAGGAAGAAGATTGGGAAAAAGAATGATACAAGGGGTTGGAATGATACTCCATGGGGGCAATTGGAGACTTAATACAAGGATATCAAGGAGAATACAAGTGGGGAAGTAATGGCTTAATGGGCTTGAGGACAAGAGGGGGCTGACCCACTAATGCAAAGACCAATGAAAAATAGACCTAGGACAATAGACTGGACAATGGACACACAAAATGGGCTAACCTAAGCGGGCCTAACAACAACAAAACACGTGGATGATGATGGAAATGTAACACAAACACCACTAATGGGCTCGGGCAAGCCCAAACAACACAAACAATGCAATGTGAGAGTTTTCATCCAAGTCAAATAAGTTGATAGGATGGAAAATATTTTAGGGGTTTTAATAGACCTTTTAATGATTTGAATTTAAGAATAATTCCCTCAAGATAGGAATCCTATGGGAATAAGGTCAAGACTTTGGGTTGACGAAGGTTAACTCCCTCACACGTATGCAAATGCGAGCCTAAGGGGTGGAAAAGGTACAACCGGCCCGACGTCCGTGTGGGAATCCACGGCTCACGGAGACTTATGGAGGTCCCGAATAAGATCACCTAGTCGACTCCAAGGAATATGGAGATGAGAGGATCACTTACCAAGGTAGGAATGCGACTATGATATGCAATGCATGGCCCTATGTGCACCGGAGTGCATGGAAAAATCTAGTATAAAAGTGAAAAATGAGGACAAGATTTAATTATGCAAACATAATGATATGAGTGCAAATAATATATGAAAATGAAGATAATACAAAGGACAACAGGACAAGAGTAGGAAACAACACAATCGGAATCCGGAAGGCAAAGAAATCATCAATGCTAAACGTACATGTGAATCTGCCCCCGAACCTGCATGCAGATTTTATACACAAAATGTAAAAATGGAGACAAGATTTGACTATGTAAACGTGACCCAAATGATGCAAATAGTATATGGATGGAAAGATAATACAAAGGTCTACACAATGAGCCCAAGAACAGAGCAATCCGACCCCAGGAGGTCAATTAAATCATCCAAGAAAGTTGCCCCCGTGAACCTGTACGCAGACTACATGCAGATTTTATGCACAAAACGCTAAAATGATGACAATGTTTAACTAAGCAAATGAGACCCAAATGGTGCAACTAAGCTATGTATGGAAAGATAATACAAAGGACTACCCAATGGAACAAAAATCAATGCAATCAGACGTCGGGAAGGCAGTCAAATCACTGAGCAAAGATGTACCTGTGAACCTGTCCTTGAGCATGCCTGCAGACTTTATGGAGAAAACTCAAAAAGTATGGCAATGTTAGACTAAGCAAATGTGACCCAAATAATGCAAATAATATATGGATGGAAAGACGATACAAAGGGCTATCTAATGGAACAAAAATCAGTGCAATCGGACTCCGGGATCAGAAGTTATACCTTGATGAATAGGGCCCCGTAAGCATGCGTGCAGAACTGCCAGAATCCCCTTGCGGTCTACCAAATGACCATTTTTTAACCCCTTGCGGTCTACCAAACGACCGCTAGGCAACCAGAGGCCTTAAAACACCTAAAACAGTGGGAGAATGGAGAAAATACTACCCAAACATGAATATACACACACCCAACCTACAAAAGAGCATGAAAACAAGCGTGATGGGCATTGGTGTCCCACCGTGATCGCCAAAAAATTGTTGATTTGTTTAATGAGTTCCACCCCACCCCCTTTTAAACTAATATGCTAATGCATGTATATGAAGCAATCATGGAAGTATGAACAATGGGGTAATGAATAGATGAACTAACCGTGATTGCCACCAAGGATTTAACAACGTCAAAAGATAAAGATATGAGAACGTCGCCGTGTACCTTGGAAAGAAGACTTGACCGCGCTCAAGAGACGGGTGCGGGGAACTTTGTAGATTCAAACCTCCTCTCCTTCCAACCGGCTAGAGGAAGAGGGCCTCACGTTATGTTCATGCTCTCCTACAAAACAAAGCCACAAAACAAGAGAAAACCCATTAGAAAATCGAAGTGTAGTATCAATCCCGCAGTGATAAAATAGGGGTAGAAATTAAGGGAAAACTCACCGAGGGGAGGTTTTTAACCCCTATGGAAGGGTGAAAAAGATAGGTGTGTGTGTTGTGCATGCATGAGAGTTGAAATCATGAAATTTGATGAAGTGGATAGAGAGAAAACGATGATGCAAAATGGGGAAAAACGCATGTGTAGCAGAAAAACATAGTGTTTTGTGATGATTTGTGATTTTGAGAGGAGGAGAACTAAGAATATAGACCACGGAATTAAGCCCAAAAGGATGCAATGGAAAACCAATATTTCCCTCTTCAAGCCAGGGTTAAAGGATTGAGTCGGCGGTGCAGCATGGCTTCACCCCGAGTCGAAGAAGAGCCCCCGTCATCACTGCGAACTGGGCAGTTTATATAGAGTTTTCAGAAAAAGCCCCAACTTCCTATCACGATTCCTGGAGATATAGTCAAGATAAATTGAGTTCTATAGATCAAACTCGAGATAATACTAAGGACAAGAGATAGAAACAAACATGACTCGATTTGGAGGAGTATTCTAGAAGATATGGCTTTTGGAAGGTAGGCCCGTCTCATAAAAAAATAGAGTTTGACTTGTATTAGGACACATAAATCCAGAACTTTCGACCAAGATTCTGAGAGATATAGCCAATGAAAATTTGAGCTCTATGGATCAAACTCGAGATAATATAAAGGACAAGAGATAGGAACAAACGGGGATCAATTTGGACAAGTATTCCAGAAGTTATGACCATTTGAAGAAGGCCACGGCGAACCGGGTTTCAGGAGAGTCCAGCGCAGGCTGGACTCTTAAACTGGCCTAGCAGTCTATCGTAGGGCCGCAAGGGGATGACAAACAGTCTAGGGGGTGACCGTAAGCCTCCAGGGGTGAAACATGATGATTTCGGTCAAGTTTCTGGAAAACGGTCTAGTGAATGACCGTTTTTGAAGGCCTAGTGGTCTAGCAAATGACCGCTAGGCTACTGGAGGAAAAATTCTGGGCAGACTTTACGCGACTTTAGAAATCGGATCATATCTCAAAAACGGTGTAGAGTTAGCAAAAGTGGTAGAAGAAGAAATTTTATATAACTGAAAGATGAATAATTTTTATGAAGAGAGCGAGATGAGAAAATGAGTGGAAGAGGGAAAAACTAGGGTGAGAACAGAGGGAGAAAATTCTGGGACGCAGGTGAACAGCATAGCTTGCCAGAAAAATGTGAATAACTGGCCAATGGCGTAGAAGGAGAAATTGTAGATCTTTAAAAGGCGATAACTTTGGTGAAGGGAACATTTTGAATAGAGAAACAGAAGGGGATGCAAAAGGGCTATTTTCAAGACTGCGCAATAAAAGTAGCCGAATGCTTGATGGAAAGTCGACCTAAATGGGCCGTAAGTTGACTCGGAAGGCCGAAAGTTGATAAAATAAGCCCAAGGGCTATAAGAAATCATGATCTCCTAAGGCTCAAAGGCTAGGGAACAATACAATGGACTCAAAATACATCGAAGGAAGGCTCCAAAATAATGGATAATTCAGGAAATCAAAATGATGAATAAGAGAAATAACATAACTTGCAGGCTAAAAACGGGTGTGAATAACTGTCTCTCATCTATTTTCATGTTATACCTATATTCATTTATGTGAGCTTCATTTAAAATTCACTGCCCACTCGTACATACATTATCTGTTATGCACATATGTTACGTGAGTTTTCTTAGGAAAAAGGGTAAAACCCAACAATAACTATTCATTAGCCACTTTAAAAATTGATATCTCATAATATAAAAAGAATTTAAAAAATCTAATTTTTACCCATTAATCATTTTGATTTACTCTACCATAGAAAAATATAAAATGAATAAAAAACTCGAGAAATGAAAATCACTCTTAAAACAAATAGTAACATTCAAAATGAACAGTAATGCCTTTAATGGACTACGAGACCCACTCCCTTGTTTTAGAGTTTACGTATGTATATATATATACTTGTGCTTCCCTTCTTCTTAGAACATGAAGACAAAATAAAAGTTGACTAAATATTTCTAGTTGGCAGATAATCATCTTAATATTAATATATATTTATATTTATATAATATGGATAAGACAAATTAAATTGTATATTCTTAATTACTCAAAATTGGATTATAATTAAGGGAAATGTACCTAACTCATTTTCATAATTTTTTTATTATTATTTGACAAAATATTAGCCAAGCGCAAGTAATAAATATTTCATGCATTAACCAAAAATATAATATATTATGAATTATGATAAAATTCTCGGGCACTACACCCTCTCCCTCTTAAAATAAACTTCGTCCTTGAAGTTTAAGGCAAGATACATATCGAATAGATGGGAATATCTCTTCTTCATCTCCGCTTCAAACTCTCATGATGCTTCGTCTTGAGAGAAATTCCTCCATAGAATCTTCACCAATGGAATAGTCTTCGATCTGAGATCCTGCTCCTTACGATCCAAAATCCTAACCGGTCGCTCCTCATAAGACAGGTCTGGCTCGAACTCCAAGTCTTCATAACTGATGATGTGTGCAGGATCATGGACATACTTACGGAGTATAGACACGTGAAACACCGGGTGGATTGCTATCATAGATGTAGTGCCAACCAATATGCCACGTTTCCCACTCGCTCCAAAATCTCGAAAGGTCCGATAAATCTCGGATGCAACTTCCCTTGCTTGCCAAATCTTGACACTCCCTTGGTAGGTGATACCTTGAGGAATGCATGCTCGCCAACCTCGAAATCCAAGCCTTTCCTTCTATTGTTCGCATAACTTTTCTGCCTATCTTACGCTGCTGTCAGTCATTCCTGGATCAGCTGAATTTTCTCAGACGTTTCTTGCACTACTTTAGGCCCGATCAACTGTCTGTCACCAACCTCTTCCCAACATAAAGGAGATCTACACGGTCTTCCAAACAAAGCTTCAAATGGAGCCATGCCTATACTTGCATGAAAGCCATTGTTATAGGCAAACTCTACTAAAGGTAGGTGTCGCTCCCAATCTCCCTTCCAATCAAGTACGCAAGTTCTCAACATATCTTCTAATGTCCGAATAGTCCTCTCGAACTGGCCACCTGTTTAGGGATGATATGCCGAGCTAAGCTTCAATTGAGACCCAAAGGCATTCTGCAATCCTTACCAAAGCCTCAATGTGAAGCGAGGATCTCGGTCTGAAATGATGGACTTCAGAACTCCATGCAATTTGACAATGTTTTCAACATATAAACGTGCCAGACTTTCCATAGATTGCTTCTTCTTCATGGCCAAAAAATGTGCGATCTTTGAGAACCGATCCACAATCACCCAAATAGAATCATTGCCCCTGAAGGACCTGGGCAAACCTGTGACAAAATCCATGGTGATATCCTCCCATTTCCATTGAGATATCTCAATTCTTTGCATTAAGCCAGACGGCCTTTGATTCTCAGCCTTCACTTGTTGACAAATCAAACATTTGGCCACAAACTCAGCCACCTCCTTCTTCATACCTTACCACCAAAATGTTCGCTTCAAGTCTTGATACATTTTGCTACTACCAGGATGAATGGAGAACCTTGACCGGTGGGCTTCTTCCAAAACTTCATTTTTCAAAACTACCACATCTGGCACACAGATTCGATGCTGAAATCTAACAACACCTTCCTCGTCACGAGCAATACCTGTCTTGCCAATCATTCCCTACAATCGAGGATCATCTCGATGAGCCTCCACTACACGATCGACAACCGTAGACCTGAGGGATAATTGGGCAACAAAAGCTCGACAAAGTTGTGGCTCTATCAATGTTAAAGAATGAATAGCATCTTCAATCATCTTCCAATCTTGTCGCATTAGTGTTCTCTTCCAGCTAAGAGCATCGGCTACTACATTTGCCTTCTCAGGATGATATAGTAGCTCAAAATCATAATCCTTTAAGAATTTACCCACCTCCTTTGCCGCAAGTTCAACTCTTTCTGAGAGAATAGATACTTGAGACTCTTGTAGTCCGTGAAGACTTCAAATTTGACTCCATAGAGATAGTGTCTCCAAATATTTAGTGCATGAACAACAGCTGTCAGTTCTAGGTCATGTGTAGGGTAGTTCTTCTCATGCTCCTTCAATTTCCTAGAAGCATACGCCACAACCCTACCACCTTGCATTAAGACACAACCAACTCTGATCCTTGAAGCATCTGTATAAAGAGTGAATGTGCCGATGCTATTGGACAGGACCAAAAGTGGAGCGGATGTCAAACAATTCTTCAACTCTTGGAAACTTCGCTCACAGTTCTCAGACCAAATGAACTTCACTCCTTTCCTTGTTAATCTCGTTAAAGGTGCAACAATTGAAGCAAAACCCTTAACGAAATTTTGATAATATCCAGCCAACCCTAGGAATCTCTGAATCTCAGTGGGAGTCTTTGGAGCCTCCCATTCCAGCACTGCTTGAACTTTTGATGGATCAACAGCTACGCCATTATCGAATATTACATGGCCGAGAAATTGAACTTCCTCGAGCCAAAAGTCACACTTGCTAAACTTTGCATACAACTTGTTCATTCGGAGAGTCTTCAAAACAATCTTCAAGTGCTCCCGATGAGACACTTCATCAAGGGAATAAATCAACACGTCATCAATAAATACAACCACGAAGCTATCCAAATAAGGCTTAAACACTCGGTTCATTAGGTCCATAAATGCTGCCGGGGCATTCGTTAGACCAAAGGGTAGAACCATGAATTCATAGTGCCCATATCTGGTTCGGAAAGCTGTCTTCGAAGTATCCTCCTCCTTAATTTGAAGTTGATGATATCCTGATCGCAAATCAATCTTTGAAAATACCGTGGCACCTTGCAATTGATCAAAGAGATCATCAATGCGAGGCAATGGATAGCGGTTCTTCACCGTCACCTGATTGAGCTTCCGATAATCAATACAGAGTCGGAGTGACCCGTCCTTCTTCTTCACAAACAGGACTGGGGCTCTCCAAGGCGAGACACTTGGTCGAATGAAGCCTTTGTCCAATAACTCTTGCAACTGCTTCCTCAACTATGCCATCTCTACTGGTGCCATTCGGTAAGGTGCTTTGGAAATCGATGATGTACCAGGTAGAAGATCAATAGAGAATTCGATCTCCCGGACAGGCGGCAACCCTGGCAAATCCTCTGGAAAGATATCGGAGAAATCTTGAACCACTTTAATCCTCCCTAATGATGGCGCTTCCTTGACCTTATATGTGGTCACTTCATAGGCTAGGAATGCACTGTAGCCCTTGCACAATGATCTGGCTGCCTTCATGACCGAGACCACAAACTTACCTGACCCAAACTTGGGTAAAGGGTGGAAGAACTCCTTCTCGCCAGGAATGTGAAAAACAACCCACTTCTTTTGGCAATCAATGAAAGCATAATGTCTCTCCAGCCAATCTAGACCAAGAATAGCCTCGTAGTCCTTCATCTTCAAAAGATAAAAGTGACCCGGCAATTCCCGTACTTCAATATTCACGGGTAAGGAAGGATAACTCTTTGTAGTGGACAATGCTCCGGCTGGTGTGTGCACTAGAAGGGGTACTTCAATGGCCTTTGCTACCAAACCCAACTCATCATGCAATATTCTTGAAAATTTATTGGATACAAACGAATGAGTAGCACCAGTGTCAAACAAGAATCTAGCATAGAAACCGAATATCAAAAGTGTACCTTCAGTCACATGGTCCACTTGCTCCGCATCATCTTTAGCTAATGTGAACACTCGTGCTGGCGCTCTGGATCTTCCGGCTGGCTTTGCTGTTGCTTGCACTGCTGTAGCTGCTACAGGGGCTTTACTGGGTGTAGTTAACTGAGCCTTCGGACAATCCTTAATCTTTTGATCCGGACTTCCACATCTAAGACACCTGCCAGTAATCATCCAGCACTCCTTACCTCCATGCCATTTCTCGCAATGCTTGCATTCTATCTTGTCACCTGACGATCCTCCCGATCCATCGGCTTGTGGTGAAACTACCTTTGTCGGTGCATAATTTGACGGTCGAGAGAAAGGCTTATGCTTCTTCATGCGGTCTTGATGTTGAAAACTCGATGATGACCTCTTCATCAATGCTTTCTTCTCTTCTTGATACTGGTCCATTTCGCTTTCTTGTCGGCATGCCGCACTAAGAGCCTCTTCCATCGTCTGATGATTGAAGGCCACCAATCTTGTCCTCAGTGACGGTCGGAGACCCATCACGAACTTCTTTACCTTCCTCCTCTCATCAGTCATAATATGAGGTGCATATCTCACCAGCTCCGTGAAACGTGCCTCATACTCGAGCACCGTCATGGATCCTCGAGTCAGAGTAAGAAACTCCTACTCCATTTTATCTTGGACAAGCTCGGGAATATATTTGGCCTTGAATAGACAAATGAATTCTTCCCATGTCGCTTCTACCAGTCCGTCCTCAAATTGGTTCCGCAGAATAGAGGACCACCACACATCAGCACACTCCGGAAATCATATGATCCATTTTTTGAATGAACACAATGCTAACCAATCACTTTGCACCAAATTATGAAAAATAGTTCTTTTACCTCCATCATAAATGTTGCTAGATTGACTTTCTCATTCTCCTCACATCGAATGGTCCGAAACACCTTCTCCATGGCCCGCAACCAATGCTCCGCAACTAGGGGTTGACTCTCCCCCTTAAAAGATGGCAGGTTCATTTGTCGGAACCGTTCCATGATCAATGGTCCGTCAATGCCCTTTTGAACTAACTCCGGTTGTGGTGTGGCCTAAACCATTCATAACATGAATAAGTCACGAAGTCCACTTAGCCTAAGGTGAAACTCCTATCGTTTACACCGTACCTGAGCTCGAGCTTGAACTTGGGCTTGTAACGCTGCTTGCACGTCTGCCTGAGTTTCTATCACTCGCACCAATCCTTGCATAAATTCACCGTAGTCAACCAATGGTGGTGGTGGCAGCACAGGCAATCCTTGTTGACCTTCTTCCTCATCTCTCCTAGGCTCCTCCTCTCGAGCAGGGGCAACAGCACGGCGACCACGAGACGTCATAACCTTAAAAAATAATAATTTAGTAAGGTGATAGCTTACATATATATATTCCTTATGTATTTATTTCTTCATCTATTCTCATTTTTTTCTACCAATTTGTGGAACTACCTAGATTTTTGGGATATGGAACTAGCTGATGGTTTACTTATGTAAATTCTCAACCTTTGGCTCTGATACCACTCTTTGTAACACCCCACCTTAGAATCCGGTTCAGTTTCCAACTCTCATCGGATTTAGGAGAGATGCCACAGTGGGAAAAACCTAACAGAACAGAAACTGGTTGATGAATTACATAAATAAATAGAACAATAACCAGCGGAAGAAAAATATCAAGCCCATCAGTTAATTCCACTTCTCAAAATCACAATAGTCCAACTAACAGAACATAAAAGTTCCTTACAATAGTCCATTATTACAATGCGATAAAGATGCTAACACAATCACCTCAACTGGAAAGGAGAAGGACAAACTAACAATCACACTAAATCTTCACGAGCGGAGTCACTATGCACTAGTGCCTCATCTTCACCAGCGGAGTCACCTGAAAATGTTTACGAGCGTGAGTCTACGAATAGACCCAACGAGTCACCAAATTAATATCTGTTCCTTTTTCCATGCCCAACTTACTACGAGGGTACTTAAACTTACAAAATACTCTAATGCTTAGAACATGAAACAAGGTGCTGGGAATTTAAAACTGTAACCACAAAATAAGTATCTTCATAACTATCTCTTGCAAAGAAACACCTTCCTATTCAGATATTCAAATAATGGAAACAAACTTTCGCATAAGGTATATGATTAAAGCAGATTTTAGAATAGAAATTTCAGATCACACTATTTCAGAAATCATATACCATTACAAATTTCAGACATACAGATAGAATTTTAGACACACATTGCCTAGACACAATGCCCAAACCACCATTAGAAGGTCAGAACAGTCAGATACTCAGTCACCTAGGAAATGGAGATGAGTCTTGGTTACTGCGCAGAACCAGGGAAAGTCCTTCCCACCTTAACCAGTGGAATTTATCCACCTCCAAGATTTCACCTCGTGCCCTCGAGGTCAAAATAGATTGAGCCTCCCCATAGGGGCATTTCTATAGTTTGACTCCAGACCCTTCTATGGCAGCAATGTCCATATAGCCAAAATAATAGCTTAATTTTTTTTCCACAGATTTTAGGAATATAATAGGTTTCAGATTTTTGAAAATAGAAACAAGCTTATTTCCAAGCTATACCTGCGTATAATCATAAGCACAAAATTTTAATGAACACGAAATTTTTACGGCAAGTTACCAACTTACTCATTTATTATTTCCTAATTTTTTAGATTTTTATGAATCGAAATGGCCTTTCAAAACATTTTATTTGCAGGTTTCTGGAATTTTAGAAAACAGGTTTATATTTTGGCCACACATGCATAGAAAACAATTCATAACGATGACTGCAGATTTTCTGTGAGTACAAAATTTTTACAGTGAGTTATTAACATGGTTTTCTATCATTTTTTAATTTTTTAGATTTTTTTGAATTAAATTGGCCTCTCAAAATACTCTTTTTCTGAGTTGCTGGAAATCGGGACAAAACACAGGATGCATCGACCTATGTACAGGATGTGCATCGACCTTAGTCTGAGAAATACACAATGTGCATTGACCTTAGTTTGAGCATTACACAATGTGCATTGACCATAGTTTGAGCAGTACACAATGTGCATCGACCTTAGTCTGAGCAATACACAATGTGCATCGACCTTAGTCTGAGCTACACAATGTGCATCGACTTTAGTCTGACCAATACACAATGTGCATCGACCTTAGTCTGAGCAATACATAATGTGCATCGGCCTTAGTTTGAGCAGTACACAATGTGCATTGACCTTAGTCTGAGAATTACATAATGTGCATCGACCTTAGTCTGAGTAACACACAATGTGCATCGACCTTAGTCTGAGCATACACAATGTGCATCCACCTTAGTCTGAGCAATACACAATGTGCATCGACCTTAGTCTGAGCATTACACAATGTGCATCGACTTTAGTCTGACCAATACACAATGTGCATCGACCTTAGTCTGAGTAATACATAATGTGCATCGGCCTTAGTCTGAACAATACACAATGTGCATCGACCTTAGTCTGAACAATACACAATGTGCATCGACCTTAGTCTGAGCAATACACAATATGCATTGACCTTAGTCTGAGCATACACAATGTGCATCGACCTTAGTCTGAGCAACACACGATGTGCATCGACCTTAGTCTGAGCAATACACAATGTGCATCGACCTTAGTCTGAGCAATACACAATGTGCATCGACCTTAGTCTGAGCAATACATAATGTGCATCGACCTAGGTCTGAGCAACACACAATGTGCATCGACCTTAGTATGAGCAATACACAATGTGCATCGACCTGGGTCTGAGCAACACACAATGTGCATCGACCTTAGTCTTAGCAATACACAATGTGCATCGACCTGGGTCTGAGCAACACATAATGTGCATCGACCTTAGTCTTAGCAATACACAATGTGCATCGACCTTGGTCTGAGCAATACATAATGTGCATCGACCTTAGTCTGAGCAATACACAATGTGCATCGACATGGGTCTGAGCAACACACAATGTGCATCGACATGGGTCTGAGCATAAGAACCATCTTCGTTAAAACCCCGCTGATCATCATGCAAAATACGTAAATAGATGGAAAACCTAGAATTTTCATGAAAACCTTATTTCTTATGCTTTTCAAATTCTTTTTGACCCAAAACACCTATGAAAATAAAAAACAAAATAAATATATAAAAACCATTCAATTTTGGGAGTTGCATGATTACATTAACATACTGGGGTTTTTGGCGGAGTAAATAAAATAAGAATCTTAGCCAAACCATAACAAGTATTTGGAACTTCGTATAATATCAACTCCTGAGTAAATTAGAACATGCCAAAGGGACATTGTGAAGTTTAGAAACTTGCCTCATTGATGAAAATGACAGATCGAAAGAAACACTTCTCGATGAAATCTCCTCACCGAATCCTACATGCTATCGCACATTCACAGCCCAGAAGTCCTTCAAAAGACTCCCGCATTGCCTTCCCTTCTAAACTCTCTTACTCTCAGCAGGGAACAAGAGTGCTCACACCCTTCACTCTCATAACTGAGGAAAAATAAAAACACCAATGCCTCCCACGACTTGCAGAGGAAATGAAGGAAAAGGAGTGCCAACTCCCTTCCAATCCCACCCTTTAAAGGGTCATATGGTTGTTATCAGGGGTTTTAAATCTCAACCCTTAATCCAATTAATCTAAATCAAATGACAAGGGGAAACTCTGAAATGGTCAAACGCACCACAAAAATCTCTGCACGAAAGACTACCATGAAAACTAATTTCAGGAGTAGTAACGCATAGTAACGTTTTCACTATTCATTGGCCACTTTAAAATTTTATATCTCACAATATAAAAATAATTTGAAAAATCTAATTGTTACCCATTAATCACCTCTATTTACTCTATCATAGAAAAATATAAAATAAACAAAATCCATGAAATAAAAATGGCCCCCAAAATGAATAGTAACCTCATCAAAAAGAAAAGTGGGATATTTAAAACCCACTATTTCTCACCCGTTTCTCCTGTTATGACCACCAATTGGGCACTGGCCCAATTGTTTACAATGCGGGCCAATGAACTAGGAATCTAGACATATTATAGAAGAATCCTTAGGAAATTCGTAACTTATTGTAGGAAGATCAAAATTAGGTGAAATTAAAACCCTTGCCACGACCATTGGGTAAGGAACAACTTTGATGAAGAGTGTAACTTCTAGAAAATGGGTCTAATAGGGGGTAAGATGGAGTTGGTGCTAATGGGTTGAAACAGATATAGAAAACACAGTCACCCGTTAAAATAAGGATATCTTAGTCCACAGTCAACCACATGGAATGAAACTAGGCTCATTTGAAAGCTTGGGCCCTTAACCCAAACTCCTCTGTTGGGGTGAAAGCCCAATTCACATCAGAACCCAATGTTCTGAGCCCTTTTTACTGCCAGCTGTCACGAAGAGGTGTGACTGTTTGGAGAATTCAAATGTAATTAATGGGAAATTCATTACTTTGTCTGTGGTTAATGAAATGACCTGAAACTAAGGTCATAATTTTGAATGGGATGTTATCTACAACTTCTATGTTGAGATCTAGGCCAAATTTCATCCGGATACTAGAGTTATACTCAAATTACCTTGGGCTGCCGAAAGGTCACGATTGGAATTGGGGAAAATAAATATTAATTTTGTGAAAATCATAACTATTGCTAGGGATACTGAAATTTGATGAAACTATTACTCAAAGTTAGATATGGAAGCCCTCTTAATTTCATCTGAAGACATCCAAATCCACATCCCAACAGAAGAGTGCGCCCACTCGCATTTATGACCAGGTAGACGAAAGGTCATGACTGAAACAGAGGAAAATAAATGTTAATGTTTGAAAAATCATAACTAGGGCTAGGAATGACAAAATTCGATGAATCTATAACCCAAAGTTAGATCAAGAAGTTCTCTTGAGTTCATGTGAAGACATCCCAGCCAGAATCTCGACGGAAGTGAGCGTCCAACAGTTTTTATGACCAGAGGGTGAAGGGTCACACCTGTTCAAGCCCGAAGAGGTGCTTAACATTAAACTTGTCTTCAAAACCAGCGACCTTGGAGCTTGTTAGAGCCTTGAGGGACGTGGATAAACCCTTGGGAAGCCTGAAAACTATATAAGGAGGTGGGTTTCAAGGGTGGCAAGCCTTTAGCAAACAATTTCCATCAACCCTCCACCACCTTCTAGCTTTCTTAAGTAAGAGGAGAGTGAGGGACTCTGTCTCTTCGTGGGCGGACCATCCCGTTCGTAGGTGGACGATCTGGCGAGTGGAGGATGACGAACGAAGTCTTGGCGGGGCATCTGGGGTGTGGATCTCATCCCCAGATCGAAAGGAAAGCTTAGGTGGATCTGGGGTGTGGATATCATCCCCGAATCAATCGGTTTAACATTTCAAAGGTAGGCACCTATCCTCAAATCTTAGGGGTCAATGATGCATTAAAATGATTTCAAAAGTAGTTTCTATATACTAAAAAGGGATTAAGGATATGTGGGATTGACTACCATGTTTATACTCTGATTTTTCCATCAAGATATGTGTTTTTGTGTGGTTTCTCGGAGTTTTTAACTGAAAATATTGGGTGGTGTCAACATTGCCAATTGATGTGTCGACATTGCCCTTGTGAAGCTGCTGGATGTATTGACACTACCCATGGATGTGCTGACACTTCCCACGAATGTGTCGACACATCTCATGGATGTGGTGACACTTCCCATGAATGTGTCGACACATCCCATGGACGTGCTGACACTTCCCATGAATGTGTCGACACTTCCCCTTTAGAAACTGTTGGATGTGCTGACACCTCCCATGGATGTGTCGACACTTCCCATGAATTTGTCGACACTTCCCCTTAGAAACTGCTGGATGTGCTGACACATCCCACGGACATGCTGACACTTCCAAGGAATGTGTCGACACTTCCCCTCTAGAAACTGTTGGATGTGCTGACACCACCCATGGATGTGTCGACACTTCCCATGAATTTGTCAACACTTCCCCTTAGAAACTGTTGGATGTGCTGACACATCCCACGGACGTGCTGACACTTCCAAGGAATGTGTCGACACTTCCCCTTTAGAAATTACTGGATGTGCTGACACATCCTTTGAACAGGTCGACACCCTGTGGGTCTGTCCTGATTTCCAGAAATATAGAAAAGGAGATATTTGAGAGGTCATATTAATTCAGAAAAATCTGAAAATGGTAGAAGGCTAAGTTAGTAATCCACTGTAAAAATTTCATGCTCACAGAAATTCTGCACTTGTAGTTATGGTTCATTTTCTACGCATGTGTAGGGTTGACAGGTCGACACTTCCTTTGGACAGGTCGACACCCTGGGGCTCTGTCCCTAATTTCCAGAAACGTGGTAAAATGGAGTTTTGGGAGGTCATATTAATTCAGAAAAATCTAAGAAATTGGAAAATGGTAGAAGGCTAAGTTAATAACCCACTGTAAAAGTTTCACGCTCCCAAAAATTCCACACTTGTAGTTATGATTTATTTTCTACGTATGTGTAACCTAGAAATAAATTTGTCCTCTTTTATACAGCAACCTGATCATGCACTGTTCCGCACCAGTCAACATATAAATATGTTTAGCACAATTAAACTATTGGAAGCATGCATGTTATGATAAAATATCATACTAGTATTTGTAAAATGAGTATGAATGCGAATACGATGTGAATGTTATGAGTGGGAACAACAACATTCTGTGAGATAGGACTTCGGTCCCTTTGTGGGGCGGCCCTTTCTGCGGGACGGCGACACGTAACGCTGCGGAAGTAAAAGATCCATGGGACGGCGGTGCGTAACGCCCTGGTCAAAACCTATCGTTTCGGCTGGTCCGTTCTGTGGGATGACGATACGTAACGCCATAGTTCACGGTGGGCCACAGGAATCTAGGTGAAATCGGATGACTCGGCTCGTTCTGTGGGACAGCGATACGTAACGCTACAGTTTATGGTGGGCCACAAGAGTCTAGGTGGGAGTTTACTCTCGGGTCTGCGCAGTACTCTTTCGTTCGTTCGTTTGTGTATGGGCCTCCTGTGTTGTGGCAGTTGTTTGTTTCCATGATTAACGAAAATGTGATAATGTGACAATGTGAAAATGCGATAATGTGAAACTGCTCATTCACCGTGGTTTTAGCGCATGCATGGGTATCTTATATGTTAGTTCAAGAATATGTAATTTTCTCATATGAGTTATTTTAAGTAAATGATAATGAATGGATTATGCTATTATTAGCATCTGAATTATGTATATAATCTGGTTATATAGATGCGAGTTAACCCCGATTTGTTTAGGCTGCCTACTAAGCGTCACACTCACCCCCCTTTGTGACACACATTTTCAGGAGACATAGAGCAAGAGGTTGAGGAGGAGGTTGCAACCGAGGAGTAGTGCTAATTCATAGTTCATCTGGGTATGATATGGATGAATGTCTCCCTTATATGTATGGATATAGGGTGGTGAGCCCTTGTGGACTCATGTTTATGTTGGAACAATGGTCATGTACTCTCTTATGGAAATTATGAATGATTGAAATGCTATTCACATTTCGTGTAATTGTGGTTTCTCTCTCTCTCATGCTAGTATGCATGTTTATATATTTGTGCTTCTGCAATACGTACGAAGTAATGCTTCGAGGTCTGATAAAGAAAGAAAAAAAATTATGCCCATAAAGCTGGGAATCGGATCTCGGGGCATTACATCTCCGGTTGTACCTATATGCATTTACGTGAGTTTCATTTAAAACCCACTGTCTCTCATCCATTTTCCTGTTATACCTATATTCATTTATGTGGGCTTCATTTAAAACTCACTACCCACTCGTACATATATTATCTGTTATGCACATATGTTACGTAAGTTTTCTTAGAAAAAATGATAAAACCCAACAACAACTATTCATTAGCCACTTTAAAAATTGATATCTCATAATATAAAAAGAATTAAAAAAATCTAATTGTTACCCATTAATCACCACTATTTACTCTACCATGGAAAAATATAAAATAAATAAAAAACTCGAGAAATAAAAATCACTCTTAAAATAAATAGTAACATTCAAAATAAACAGTAATGCCTTTAATGGATTATGAGACCCACTCCCTTGTTTTAGAGTTTACGTATGTATATATATATACCTGTGCTTCCCTTCTTAGAACATGAAGACAAAACAAAACTTAACTAAATATTTCTAGTTGGCAGATAATCATATTAATATTAATATATATTTATATTTATATAATATGGATAAGACAAATTAAATTGTATATTTTTAATTACTCAAAATTGGATTATAATTAAGGAAATTTACCTAACTCGTTTTCATAATTTTTTTTATTTGACAAAATATTAGTCAAGCACAAGCAATAAATATTTCATGCATTATCCAAAATATAATATATTATGAATTATGATAAAACTCTCGCGCACTACAACCTCGCTGCAGTTTAGTTATTTATTTAATTTCCTACATTATTTAGTTGTATATTGTGCTATCTCTGTAGTTATTTCAGTTCTCTTGTATCCCCACACCATCATTTAACCCTTCCGAGTCTTCGGGCTCGTGGGCGGTAGGCCGGGGTTTGAGTCACGTCGGTTCCTTTTCGGTGCTCAGATCTCGAGTCGTTACAGGTACGACCATAGTACGCTAGGCAATTCCTCGAGCCAATTATCCTTGGCTTTCCCGAGCCTGGTCTTGATGCCTTTCAGAATAGTTTTGTTGGCATTTTCGACCAGCCTGTTAGCCTGGGGGTGGGCTACCGAAGTGAAGTGATTACGAATGTGTAGGTCGGCGCACTTGTTTTTAAAATAAGTGGAGTCGAATTACCGACCGTTATCACTCACGGTCACTCGAGGGATGCCAAAATGACAAATGATCGACCTCCAAATGAAACTCCAGATGACTGATTTGGTAATTTTGGCGGTGGCCTCAGCCTCGATCCATTTGGAAAAATAGTCGATGGCGACGATGGCGAACTTCTTCTGAGCCTGTGCCATGGGAAATGGACCTAGGATGTCGATTCCCCACCGAGCGAAGGGATAAGGCTCAGTTAGGGTCACAAGTTTCGAGGCTGGCTGGTGGACTAGATGATCGAACCGATGGCATCGACCACACTTTCGAACGTAGGTCGAGCAGTCGCGTTGGAGGGTGGGCCACCAGTAGCCTTGTCGTAGCAGGATCCTTGCGATCGACCTTCCCCCCTTATGCGCACCACAGATGCCTTCATGGACTTCTTCAATCGCTCGGCGAGCTTCAATTCTGGAGCATCGAGGCACTTGAGGAGGGGATCGGCAAAGGACCTTTGGTATAGGGTCTCATCTAGGAGGACGAAATGCCGAGCATGATACTTCAGTCTCCGAGCTTCCCGAGGGTTGGGAGGCTCTTGAGAGTCCCAGAGCCAAGATATATACGGGGTCCTCCAGGCCCCAGATGATATTTGTACAATAGCCACGAGCTCGATTTCCACGCTCGGTCGCTCTAATTCCTCAAGGAGGATCGACCGGGTGCCTTCTGGGCTGATGGAGGAGGCCAGGGGAGAGGGGGCATCTGCTCGAGAATTTTCTTCCCGAGTGTGGACACACTTTTGGAACACTTCTTTTGTTTGTTCATTCAATTCATTTATTGGTTTATTTAGTGCGTGGGCGTGCCAGTCACCTAGGTGATGATTTATTCAGGCTTCAAAGAAGCCACGGATGCGCTCCGTCTGACTGATCAGATAATTGTGAATATCGTGTCGGGACATACACCAGTAGTTCCGTAAAGATCACGACGTTAATTACATCTTCTCGGAGAGAGGAAAACCCTTGATTGATCGCCAGGAAAAGGGGCCCTATAGCCTGAAATTAACATTAATGACATGGAGTATTGAAATTCGCGAATCGCTTGAAAAATACCCCTCAATGGGGTGGAAATGCTTAAATCATGTTGGTCGCTTACCGACCATTTCGTGTTTGGACGGGAGTCCATGTTGAAAGCATGACGAAGATGGATACAAAACCCGTGCAAATGTATGCCGAGTATACGACAAATTTGATAAAAAGGACGGGATCAAATCCCAATGGAAACGAGTCCGGTTTATAGAGCTCAGGGCAGTGCTAGATTGTGGCCATATCGGGATGGTTCCCGAAGTCCAATTCCAACTTTGCAGAGAAGCATTGATGTTCCATTTTTGCCAGGTCTCGGAAAGAAACAAGGCTACAGAGCAGGTTTCATTATGTTATTATTATTTGATTTTTTTGAAACATGAGTTTATTCTATTCCTTTCTTATTTTGTTGTTTGTTTTTTTTTGAAAACAAAAGGGGGGGTTCGGTCGACCGAACCTCCCAGAGATGATGGTCCTGAAACCATTGCAGAGTTTGGTCGACTGAACCCAAGGTTCGGTCGACCGAACCGGCTGGCAGGGGCAGATTTCATTCAATAATGAACTTTCTGGATTTTTCACTGTAAGTGGGACTTCATGGATTTGCATAAGGGCAAGTCGATGCACCAGTGCACAGCACTGCGGAGAGGTCAAGGCACCAATGCGCTGCACTGAGGGCAGGTCGACGCACCAATGCACAGCTCTAAGGGTAGGTCGATGCACCAATGCACAGCTCTGAGGGCAGGTTGATGCACCAATGCACAGCTCTGAGGGCAAAGGATAGGTCGACCTGTCCAAGCCTAAACATAGTTTCCAGCAACACTTTAACTTGAAATTTTTTTTGTTTTTTTCTTCTGCCCTCGCAATTAAATTCATTCTCAATTTCCATTCATGTATCTTTTCATCATGATCGCCCATTAGATCATTAAATTTCTTACCAAGACAGATACACAAAGCATGCAAAAATTTGAACGGGATGCATATGGAGCTTCCCCCCCTTTTAATGGGTGTGAATTCACGTACATGTATGAGCAATTGCAAATTATCACAGCTCTGTAAATTCAATTCTGCATTCACTTGGGCCCTCTTTGATAATAGGTTAGGATAACTCACACGAGATGGGTTAGGATGAATTATTCTTTAACTTTTTACTTTTTCAGTTTGATAACTTATTCTTACTATAAGAATAACTCGTTCCATAGAAATGGTAGAATGAGTTATTCCTAGAATAAGGGTTTTTATCCTAACCGACCCCTGGTAACTTAACCCTGCTATCAAACTCAAACAAGAGTGAAAGATGGAATAACTCATTCTACTCGGGACTTATTCCGTTAACAAAGTGGCCCTTGGGGTTTTCCTTTTGTTCAAATGACCTGGTGATATTGGACTAAGGGCTGATAATTCAGATCAACAGAAGAGCTAGAATCCACATTATCTGCCCTTGCTGATTTTCTTCATCAGAATCAATAACTATGATTTTTTTTTGCTTGCTGCCCCATCTTTGCCTCTCTGACGAGAATCACCACTGGTTAGTGACGGCCGCAATGTGTACAGATAATTCATGAACTGTGTACATTGCAATTGTAGTTTTTCATATTCCTCTGTGACACTTCCATATTTTTTTTTTAGCCAGCCCCCCCAAAGTTTGGGTAGTGCAAGAACATCATTATTGTTTGCAAAGTCATCTGATCTCACTCTGTTATCAGCGTGGTTGTTTCCGCAGTTATAATGGAAAGACCCATACTCTTTAGAAGAGTTCTCAACAATGAGGCTTCTCATTCTTTTATGCCTTTGGGAGAACACATCTCAGCAACCGAGTTCCAATGCGGACCGGTCTTCCCCCTGTTCATGCCATCCACCCCTTTCTCTTATTCTTGGCTTGTCTCACTTTGGCCTCATGCGTATGAGCATATGCATGTAGCACATGTCTGGGTGCGCACACGGGGGATGAAAAGAGTTGGGCAGAACGCTCTGGGCAAGGAATGCGTCGACGCACTGCCCCGCTAGAGAGGCTTGTGTGGGCAGTGTTGCCTTTGGGTATATATCCAAGGAGTCCCTTCACATGCACGTGAATATGGAATTTGCTTATTATTGAAATTCAGTCAGGCACACTATATGCATGTATGCGAATGCAAGTGAGGTGGGAGGGGTGAGCTTAACAATGCCCTGGTCTAGTTCCTGCCTGACCAGAACTCGGGCAGAGGACTGCTGGGAGGGAGTCGACTCCTCTCCAGTGCATGGGGCTCTAGCTCCCCTTTTTGGTATTTGGTTCACTTGCTCTTGCTTGGAAGGGGAATGGTTCAAAGTGTTCACGTTATTCAAAGGTGGGTGTGTGCAAGATTCCAGTGCAAATCATGCATAATTTCAAGGCATGAGATGGACAAGGAATGGTCTACGGGGCCCTAAGAGGGACAGATGCACGTGACATGCAGAGGTTCATACATGAGGATGCATGAGGTCCTTATCTGTGAATGCAGGCGTGGGTAGATTCACAAGGGCTAATCATGAGTTCAGGTGCTAACACCCCTACATGTATTGGATTATATATGCCATGTGGAAATGCATGCAAAATATGGATAAAGTCTACCATGAATGGCCATGTAGAAGATGCTATGTAATTTGTAGTCAACCTTCCAGAAGTTCAGATTCAGCCCCAAAGCTCTGATCACTACCCCTTTTCTTGTCACGTATGCACGATTGTATTTGATCATTCATAAATGCACATGTATGCAAGGATGCTTATGGTGGCAATATGACTATTGCACCATCCAATGCTCAAGGAATTACACATATATGCCAATGTAGCTACCTCTAGTGTAGGGACCTCGGTTTGAAATGAGGGTTGGGGTTCTTAAATCATGTCACTTAATTCAGCTCTCGGTCGCTCTGATTTTAACAGATCTCAAAAGGTTGTGCTTGATTATTTGGGACTCAATATGAATGAGCTCATTTTCTTTTGACTGAGTTTTCCTTCCTAATTTGAGGAGTAGGGTTTCAGGCCCTTGTTTCATTCCACCCTTCTTAATTCTCATTGTCATTGGTTTCAAGAATAGCAATATGTTCATGCTCAGGCATACCCAAGAGTTTAGTGTGAACCATCATGCATACAAATGTCCATTTGCTGATTGTTTTTAGGGTGAACTCTTGTTGTACCCAGACAATTTTCCCAGTAAAATACCAAGGAACAAGGGCTCAGGAATTTCTCTGAACACCTTTAAGGCATGGGCTACCCGGCCCCTCCGGCAACCCAGTGGGCCCGACCAACGGCCCCAACCCACTAGCCAAGGTGTACGGTAGCATTAACAACTAACAGGGACCACTCCCGACCCCTCAGTGGCGGACTTTGTTCGCATTCTATACAACCACCGGGCCAACATAGGGGTGCCCCCAACTACAAAGCCATGCCACGTGGCACTCAGTAAAGAGGACAGGGGCTACCCCGGGGTGCCTTCCTTCAACCCTCCAAGGTCAAAGCGGAACCCAAATAAGTCAACCATAGGCTTTGGAGGCCCACAGTACACATATACGGCTCACACACGTGTATCGGGCATTTTCCCTAACGTCTGGTGAGCGCACATATTCCAGCCTTTCTACCACAAACCATGGGCCGACCCGCCGTCCCAGCATACTACTCAGGTTCTACAAAGACCCTCCGGCAAGTTGGGGCTATCCTCGACCCTCAGACACGTGGCCACGAGCCACTTATATTTAGCTCTCAGGCCAACCTAAGGCTACCCTGCCAAACCACCGTACAACATGACACGTAGCATGAGGCCCAGCCCATGTGCCCGAAGTGCCTCTCCTTAGCTCCTACGAGCTCCCATCCTCAGCCCAAGGCCCATCCCGAGGCCCCTCCGCCAGGTAGCTCGGCCGTACGGCAACCCGGGGCATGTCAAGTATTTACCCGAACACCTTTCGAGCGGTAACTATGACTTGACATACAACAGCCCCCATGGGCCAATCCCAGCACCCCAGAGCCCCGTGTCCCTCAAAGGACACTCTCAGATGGCGAAAGAAGACCCCCGGGGGCCATCCCTCGGGGTTGCGACGCGCCCGGGGCCAGTTCACCCTAGGGAGCGGGCGCGCCCCCAGGGAGGGCAAACTCCTCGGGGGCTGCGCCCTCTCCCCAGCCCGGAGGCCCGACAGTCCTCCCCAGTCCCAGTTCATGCAAATTCCCAGTCTCATGGTGCAAGGTTCGTTCAAGGGTCCATTCACCGTACCCGTACGTGGAAGAAGTCGCAAAGAATGCCCACGACGAGGTCCTCAGTCAACACACTCGCAAAGCTCCACATATCCTGCTCAGTCTTGTCCTTTTCTTCTTAGTCAGGGGCCGCCCCCCTCTCTCTCTCCCTCCACCCAGTCCGCCTAAACCCCCCAGGGGGGGGTTTAGGCGGACCAGCCTGTCCCCTCAGGCTGGTCCGCCTAAACTCCATTACAATAAAAAAAAATCTTTTTTAATTAAAAAAGGTGCCCAGCCAGTTTGCCTAAACCCCCCCTGGGGGAGGGTTTAGGCGAACCAGCCTGCCCCCTAGGCTGGTCCGCCTAAACCCCATCCAAAAATAAAAAATAGTTTTTTAACAACAAAAAAACCCCTCCGAAGAGGGGTTTAGGCGTACCAGACCAGCCCATGGGGCTGGTCTGCCTAAACCCACCAGGGGGTGGGGTTTAGGCGGGCCAAACCAGCCCATTGGGCTTGTCCGCCTAAACCCTATCCCCCCACACCGTTGAACACAAAAATAATAATAATAAATATTTTCCTTAGGGTTTACCCGGACCAAGTTGAACCCTCTACTTGGTCCGCCTAAACCCTACCCCATGACCCTTCAACTTCCTATAAATTCCCCCCTTAGAAGCTCAAGGGGAACTGAATGAATGCAAGCACAAGCAGACACTCAGATGGAGGGACAAACACCCTCGACCTAACTGCCGCACCCTCGGACTCCCGAGGCTTTCGACAAGGGTTGGGAACGCAAGAAGCTAAGTGCGCGCGCGGTTGGCTTGCTAGTCGGCTCACACACGCCGAGGGTATGTCACGTGTACTTCCCTCACACGGCGTTTATGTCACGTCCGGAGCGCGGAAGGAACCTGGAGTGCGTGACAAGTTTATATCGATCATGTCAATCAGAACGTTAGTGTATTCGACACAAAGACAGAGTGCGCAAAAGTAAAGATAACACAATCCTTTATTCAATCACAACCTTAAAGTACTTCTATTACAATTCACTTAATGATAGTGCTAAGACTCAATAAAGGGAAAAGTACAACGATTGACTCAAGAATATAGAAAGATAAGACTAGTAGACACATGGATAGGCGGGGTAGCTCTAATCTCTTCACTCTTGACCTTCTCCATCCGATTGAGTCTTGTCATCAGACTTACCTAAACAATAGGGGAAAAACATTGAATGAGCGAATGCTCAGTAGGAATTATATCTCAAGTGCTAGCTTGCTTTAAGTAGATTACAAGTTACATGAATTCAATATAGCTATGCATGCTGGCATAAAACGACAATAAAGAGTGTATGTCAAGATAGAGAGTGCATATCAAAAGATAGTTGAGTGAACTAGCATGTCTTTCAAGAACTCATATCAAGATATTCAAGCAAGTATATTCGTCATGTCATGTCGAGAATTGGGTATCATGTTTCAAGCAAGTATATAATAAATACCATTTCCAGGTCACGCAAGTCATGTCATTTGAAGTCAAGTCAAGTACGAGATTGTGGAATGTCATCTAGAATGACAAGTACTTCGGTGCAATGCCACACCATGATCATTACAACTCCCATGGGTACTAGTACTTTCGGGTGCTCCTCCCAGGACCAGATCGGGCCCTATATACGCAGGCATTGCTCATGTGTTTTTCGACATCCACTATAGTTATAGCCAATATAGAATCCCAAAGGAACTAAACTTGTAGGAACTTTAAGGTAGATCATATGGAATAGAATTTCAAGGATTGAACATGATGTATAAGGATGATAAAAATGGTATAATCACGATTAACGATAAAACTAGGTGTAATTGGCTCCCTAATTGGGTGCCATGACATTAAGAATAAGTGCTCATATAGATATGGTCGCTCGTTCTTGTACATGATAAGGTAGATAGAATTAGTGTCCACAAGTATGCAACATAATTCTTAAGGAATATTAATGGTATGGTTTCCCCATTCCATTAGTTCAAGAATATTCTCATGACATCCACATAGTATGTCACGAGGGCCGGTATACCATGTTTCTTTAGAGTGACATGGCAATTAAATAGTTTCATGGGTTTTAAGGGTACAACCAGTTCAATCGGACTTGAGGGAATCCAATGCTTCGAGGAGACTTACGGAGGTCTCTATGACTAACTCACCGGTCCGACGGAAAGGAATGTCCAACGAAGGGCTTGTATGTCATCGAGAAAATAGAGGGTAGTCGATAAATCACCGAGAAACGTGGGACTATACTCACGGCTTAGAATATTGTGCCATATAGGTAACCCATTGAAAGGGTGTACATGAAACCAATGAAAAACTCATATGACAGAAATGGCACCTAGGTCATGGTCGCTATTTCTTAAATTGCGCCTGGGTTACATCCACTATTTTATAAATCGTGCCTGTGACCCAGCCATCAATTTTAAATTCCGTTTCCAGTTGCAATGTAAATAAATCGTGGAATTTTATAGTCTTTTAACACATTGTTTGGTTCTGTTTTAATTCGCGCCCATGGCGCGGCCATGTTTTAGAAATTAGCGTCCAGACCTTGGGCGCTTGTTTAGATATAGCGGCTGGATGATGGCCGCTGTTCAATTCATAGTATAAAAGGCATGAACAGTATCGTTTTTCCAATTCAAATAATTTTCTAAGGACATGAACATGACTAGATAGAGAAAAATACCAGGAATCTAGCAATGCCCGCATGTAATTTATTAGATGTCCACATTTCAAGTTATTAAATTTTAAACATGCTGGTTTAATAATTAATCATGAAAGTAGCGACTGCTATACGGTCACAAATTCAAAATAGCGCCCATGACTGGGTCGCTATTTCACTGTAACTCTTAAATTTGAAACAGAAAGCTATTAAAATAGGGAAATAATGAAACTATATGTATGCATGACCCTATATAGTTGTTGAATTGGGCTTAGAACTTGAGAAAACCTACCTTGGGTGTTGATTTTTAGTGGATGGAATCGAAGAACGATGATACGAACTGGCTGGAACTAATAGAAGCTACTGCAACAATTTCTTGGTTGAAGAATTTGAAGAACGATGAAGAATACTATAATCCTGTTATGCAAGCTTCAACGGACAGAGATATATGTAACTTGTTTTTCTTAGTTTTTATAAGAAAAGTTGAAACCGAGAGGCAACTGCAGATGATAATTCTTCAGGGATGAGAGCCCCCTTCCCACGAACAGTATGCCGTAGGTAGAAGGAGGAAGCTTCTACAGCTACCACAGCACGACAGCAAGAAACTGAAGAAGCAAGACTTCCTTTTCGGTGAATAGTTGATGTTGATGAAGCAATCCGTCGTTGATGGACAAATTCAATGGGTTGATCCAAGAAGAAGCAGCAAAAGGTTTGTGGGGTTGGAACGAAGCTAATATCTTGAAGGGAAGGAGAGAATAATAGGGAGTCCTAAGGGGTGGTATTTATAGTGCTTGGGAACCCAATGGGTTTGGAGTTCGATTGGGAATCAACTTCCTAGTACAAGTCCTAGTGGTATTAGTATTTCCCCTATTAAACCCTTCTAGAATACAAACACTTGCTAGTTAGAGTGAAACACAGCCGTCAGTTTCCTTTTTATACTTTATGGAAATTCGCGACCCGGTGACAGCCACGTCTTATTAAGTCGCGTCCATATGCAAGTCACGTTTTATTAAGGCGCGTCCATGTAGCAGTCATTTTTAAAGAAATAACGCCCTTCGATCGGGCGCCTTTCACCATTTCACGTTAACTTATACTAGTTGTAATGTTTGGGGATTTTTATCTTTTTTATTTGACGGGGTATTGTTATGAAATTTTATGGGTAGTATTTTTCCATTTTTCTCTATTTTTCCATATAATTAGTTTTATAAAAAAAATTTAATTCAAAAAGTGGCACTATTCATCTATCTTGGAAATAACGACTTTGTTTTGGACGTTGTATGTGAATAGAGCGCCCGATGCTAGGGCGCTATTCACCCCTTTTCCTTTTGCCAGTAACACTCCAAAAGACCAAAATCGTATAAATGCCTATTCTCTTATCTTGTATTTATCTTTAATGTATTTAAACTTATCTTTATACCTTTTTTCCTTTAAATAAAAATATATGAAATATTAAAATATCTAAATTATTAATAAAATATAAATTGATATTTTCTCCAAGGTTTATTTATTTATTAATTCAAATAAAAATACACTATGACTTTAAATGGCTACTTAAAATGATGCTAAATTCATAATCCCTTATAATTTAAGGGTAGGGTCTATGAGATCTTTTTGTAAGGCCCATTAGGGGATCACGAGGTTGTAAACAAGGTCTGGGCCTTGTTTATTTATTGGTTTTAATTTATTTAGACTTTCTAGTCTCTTATTTTACCAGGGTTGCTACACCCTCTCCCACTTAAAAGAATTTGGTCCCCAAATTCAATCGTATATATACGTGGAGTGTGTAGAGTACATACCCTTTAGAATAAATTCGGGAATCGTTTCTTCATAGACTCCTCGGTCTCCCATGTGGCTTCGTGTTCTGAGCATTTACTCCATTACACCTTGACCATGGGAATAGTTTTGTTCCTTAGTGTACGTACCTCGCGATCGAGGATCTTCATGGGTTTTTGTTCATAGGTGAGATCCTTTTGAATCACTAGGTCTCCATGATCGATAATATGTGATGGATCGTGCACATACTTCTTCAACATGGATATGTGGAATACGTTATGAACTTCGGACAATTGAGGAGGTAGAGCGACGCGGTAAGCCACCTCGCCGACTCTTTCTAATACCTCAAAAGGTCCGATAAACCTTGGCGTAAGCTTGCCCTTAACACCAAATCTCCTTATTCCACGTCTAGGTGATCTTGAGAAATACGTGATCTCCAACTTGGAATTCGAGATCTCCTCTTCTTGTGTCAGCATAAGCCTTCTGTCTATACTGAGCAACTTGAAGTCTTTCTCTAATCAACTGAATCTTTTCGGTGGTATCCCTTACCATGTCTGGGCCTAATAGTTGCTTCTCGCCAACTTCGTCCCAACACAAGGGTGATCGGCAACTCCTTCCGTATAAAGCTTCGAAAGGTGCCATCTGTATGCTTGCCTGGTAACTATTGTTGTATGCAAACTCGACCAAAGGCAAGTGATCATGTCAGCTTCCACCAAAATCAATAATGTAAGCTCTAAGTATATCTTCTATCACCTGATTCATTCTTTCGGTCTGACCATCCGTTTGAGGATGAAAAGCTGTACTAAAGTTAAGTCTCGTCCCTAAAGAATGTTGTAGACCCTTCCAAAAGTGAGAAGTAAAGCGCGGGTCTCGATCAGACACGATTGAGACAAGAACACCATGTATCCTGACTATCTCCTTAATGTATAAAGCAGCAAGGATGTCGACTGACCATCGGCTCTTGATTGGCAAGAAGTGTGCCGATCTGGTCAATCGATCAATGATAGCCCATATTCCATCATGTCCACCTTTAGATTTAGACAGACCCATAATGAAGTCCATACCGATCTCTTCCCACTTCCACTTGGGAATGTCAAGAGGATGTAGCTTACCGGCAGGCTTTTGGTGTTCTGCCTTGACTTGTTGACATGTAAGACAGCGAGACACAAAGTCCGCTACTTCTCTTTTCATATTGGGCCACTAGAAGGTCCTTTTCAAATCTTGGTACATTTTGGTAGATCCTGGATGAATCGTGTACCTTGATCTGTGAGCTTCATCTAATATTTTCTTCTTCAGTTCTGGACAATCCGGTATACAAGTTCTATCTTTGGATAACAACCTTCCATCTGAAGCTAATTTGAAGTCAGATTGTTCTTCTATTTTGCCCTTGATTTCCACTAATGTCAGGTCATTATCTTGAAGTCCTTGTATTTCTGATAGTAGATCTGGTTGTATGCTCATATGGGATAGCGTAACACACCTGCTCTCCTTGTCCATGCTTATATCAAGCTTAGAGAATTGTTCTAGAAACTTCCACTCCTGAATCATACAATTGGCTAATAGTGCTCTCGGCTTTCAACTGCGGGCATCTGCTACAGGATTACCATTTCCAGGATGATATTGTATTGTGAAGTCGAAGTCCTTGAGGTATTCTAGCCAACATCTTTACCTCATATTCAATTCCTTATGAGAGAAGAGATACTTGAGACTTTTATGGTCAGAGTATACAGTAAACTGCACTCCGTATAGATAATGTCTCCATATCTTCAGCGCAAACACTACCGCAGCCAATTCTAAGTCATGGACTGGGTAGTTCTCCTCGTGCTTCTTCAATTGGCGAGAAGAGTAAGCTAGAACTCTTCCTTGTTGCATTAAGACACATCCGAGGCCAATGCCAGATGCATCGGTGTATACCTCAAACTTTTCTCCTTCAACTGGTAAAGCTAAGACCGAGGCAGTAGTTAGGTGATCCTTGAGAGCTTGGAAGCTTCTTTCACATTCCTTGCTCCATTCATAACGGATCTCCTTGCGAGTTAGCCTAGTGAGTGGTACGGTGATCTTGGAGAAATCCTTGATGAATCATCGGTAATAGCCGGCAAGACCCAAGAAACTATGGATCTCGCTAGCATTGGTTGGTCTTTCCCAATTCCTTACAGCTTCAACCTTTGATGGATCTACAGATAAATCATCCTTTGAAATCATGTCCTAGGAAAGATACTTCTTCCAGCCAAAATTCACATTTACTGAGCTTCGCATATACCTGATTTGTCCTCAATATATGTAATGAAATCCTCAAATGCTCCTCATGCTCTTCCTTGGTCTTTGAATAGATCAGTATATCATTAATGAAAACCACAACGAACTGATCTAGATGAGGCCTGAATATACTATTCATCAACTGCATAAAGGCTACAGGGGCATTCGTTAGTCCAAAAGGCATAACCACAAATTCATAGTGCCCATACCTGCTCCTGAACGCGGTCTTATGAATGTCCTCATCTTTGATCCTTAGTTGGTGATATCCCGACCTGAGATCAATATTTGAGAAATACTTGGATCCAGATATTTGATCAAATAATTCATCGATTCTCGGCAGTGGATACTTATTCTTGATAGTGAGATGATTCAACTGTCGATAGTCGATGCATAACCTCATGGATCCATGTTTCTTCCTTACAAACAGCACAAGTGCTCCCTATGGGGAAGTGCTTGGTCTGATAAATCATTTCTTCAGAAGCTCCATTAGTTGCTCCTTCAGCTCCTTGAGTTCGGCAGGGGACATCCTATAAGGTGCCTTAGAAACTGGGCCAGCACCAGGGATCAAATCGATGGTGAAGGCCACTTCTCTTTGTGAAGGTAATCCAGGAAAATCTTCCGGAAACACGTCCAGAAATTCTTGCACAACAGGGATGTCTTCTAGCTTAGTCTCCTTAGTCTCCTTAATGGTGACAAAAGCAAGGAAAGATATACATCATTTCCTTATTAGCTTGCTAGCTTGAAGAGCTGAAATAAGAGGCGACTTGCCCCGATTCTTAGGGCTAGTATAGACTAGTCCCAAAAATTCTTTGAAAGTAACCTTGCTATTACGGGAATCAACAGTTGCTTGGTATTTGGATAGCCAATCCGCTCCTAATATGATATCATATTCCTTCAAATCTAGGCATATTAGGTTGATAGGAAAGTTTCTAACCTCGACCAAGACTTCACAATTTTGGTAATGATGAGTAATATCGGCTTCGCTTCTGAGAGGAGTAGACAAAACTAATTTTATCCATTACAGTTCCATAGGTAATGGATCAGCAAACCTCTTGGAAACAAAAGAATGCGATGCACCAGTATCAAATAAGACATGTGCAGACTTGGAACAAACTTTCAGTGTACCTTCCACTATTCCACCTTCGTCTTGATCCGCCTCCTTAATAGCCTGGAGACGTGCATTCTTCGTTGCCGGGCGCTTCACTTCACCGGCTTGTTCAGTAAGCAACGAACAGTCGAGAATCCGATGATCACAGCTCCTACAATGGAGACAAGCTCCAAGTTTTCTCCAACATTATTCGGCCTTATGTCCGGCCTTGTCACAATGTTTACACACCACTTTAGATGGTGTGGTGGTGATGGAGAACGGCTTGTTAATCTTTTTAACTTTCTTTTGCTGGGAGGACTCTCCACCATTACTTGGCCTCTTCTTATTGAAATTGGGTTTGAAGGAACCAGAACTAGTGACATGTTCCTTCTTATCTTTCCCACAAATCCTATCAGATAGCTCAGTGGAATCTTCTAGTAACTGGGCTCGTCATACCATCTCTGAATAGACTTGTATGTCCATCGGCGCAAGTTGTGTGATATATTGGGGCATGAGCCCATTTAGAAATCTCCTAACTTTCATCTTCTCGGTACTGACTAGGTGTTTATCATACCGAGACAACCTCGAGAATTGTGCCTCGTACTTAGCCACCGACAAAGATCGTTGCTTAAGTGCGGCAAATTCGGAGGCTTTCTTCTCTTGAACTCGGTTTGAAAAATACTTGTTGTTGAAATGTTCATCAAATTCCTCCCAAGTAACTTGGTCTTGCTCTAAAGTGGCTTCTACTGACTCCCACCGGCATCGGGTGTCCCTTTCTAGTTGAAATGTTGCTAATAAGACCTTCTCTTGGTCTGTGCATTACATAACTCTAAAGATACGTTCAGTCTCTCGAATCCAGTGCTCGGCGTCATCCGGATCAGTGGATCCCATGAACTTAGGAGGGTTCATGTTTCTAAAACTTTGGTGGAGGTTTCCCGCTCCACGGTGTGCACCTCCTTGTGCTACCTGTTGAAGTGCTTGAGTAAGACCTTGGACGGTCCTTTGCATGTCGCGCCACCGAGCACATTCTGCGGCCATGGTCCTACAATTACAATAACTATATTAATATGTGATTATGTTCAAAGGTATTAATTTCTAAGTTATCTCAACCCTCGGTTCTACCCAATCTCACCGGGTAAAGGTTTAAACCTATCCTTGGACATGGGTTTCCTAGGAATTGAATATCCTAGGCTCTGATACCACAAAAATAGTCACGCCCCGAGCACGGAAGGAACCCGGAGTGCGTGACGAGTTTATATCGATCATGTCAATCAGAGCGTTAGTGTATTCGACACAAAGATATAGTGCACAAAAGTAGAGATAACCCAATCCTTTATTCAATCACAACCTCAAAGTACTATTACAATTCACTTAATGAAAGTGCTAAGACTCAATAAAGGGAAAAGTACAACGATTGACTCAAGATTATAGAAAGATAAGACTAGTAGACGCATGGATAGGCGGGGTAGCTCTAATCTCTTCACTCTTGACCTTCCCCATCCGATTGAGTCTCGTCATCGGACTTACCTAAAAAAAGGGGAAAAACACTGAATGAGCGAACGCTCAGTAGGAATTATATCTCAAGTGCTAGCTTGCTTTAAGTAGATTACAAGTTACATGAATGCAATATAGCTATGCATACTGGCATAAAACGACAATAAAGAGTGTATGTCAAGATAGAGAGTGCATATCAAAAGATAGTTGAGTGAACTAGCATGTCTTTCAAGAACTCATATCAAGATATTCAAGCAAGTATATTCGTCATGTCATGTCGAGAATTGGGTATCATGTTTCAAGCAAGTATATAATAAATACCATTTCCGAGTCACGCAAGTCATGTCATTTCAAGTCAAGTCAAGTACGAGATTGTGGAATGTCATCTAGAATGATAAGTACTTCGGTGCAATGCCACACCGTGATCATTACAACTCCTATGGGTACTAGTACTTTCGGGTGCTCCTCCCAGGACCAGATCGGGCCCTATATACGCAGGCATTGATCATGTATTTTTCGACATCCACTATAGTTATAGCCAATATAGAATCCCAAAGGAACTAAACTTGTAGGAACTTTAAGGTAGATCATATGGAATAGAATTTCAAGGATTGAACATGATGTATAAGGATGATAAAAATGGTATAATCACGATTAACGATAAAACTAGGTGTAATTGGCTCCCTAATTGGGTGCCATGACATTAAGAATAAGTGCTCATATAGATATGGTCGCTCGTTCTTGTACATGATAAGGTAGATAGAATTAGTGTCCACAAGTATGCAACATAATTCTTAAGGAATATTAATGGTATGGTTTCCCCATTCCATTAGTTCAAGAATATTCTCATGACATCCACATAGTATGTCACGAGGGTCGGTATACCATGTTTCTTTAGAGTGACATGACAATTAAATAGTTTCATGGGTTTTAAGGGTACAACTAGCTCAATCGGCCTTGAGGGAATCCAAGGCTTCGAGGAGACTTACGGAGGTCTCTATGACTAATTCACCAGTCCGATGGAACGGAATGTCCAACGGAGGGCTTGTATGTCATCGAGAAAGTAGAGGGTAGTCGATAAATCATCGAGAAACGTGAGACTATACTCACGGATTGGAATATAGTGCCATATAGGTAACCCATTGAAAGGGTGTACATGAAACCAACGAAAAACACATATGATAGAAATGGCGTCTGGGTCATGGTCGATATTTCTTAAATAGTGCCTGGGGTACAACCACTATTTTATAAATCGCGCCTGTGACCCAGCCATCAATTTTAAATTCTGTTTCCAGTTCCAGTGTAAATAAATCCTGAAATTTTATAGTCTTTTAACACATTGTTTGGTTCTGTTTTAATTCGCGCCCATGGCGCAGCCATGTTTCAGAAATTAGCGTCCAGACCTTGGGCGCTTATTTAGATATAGCGACTGGATGATGGTCGCTGATCAATTCAGAGTATAAAAGGCATGAATAGTGTCATTTTTCCAATTCAAATAATTTTCTAAGGACAAGAACATGACTAGATAGAGAAAAATACCAGGAATCTAGCAATGCACGCATGTAATTGATTAGATGTCCACATTTCAAGTTATTAAATTTTAAACATGATGGTTTAATAATTAATCATGAAAGTAGCGACTGCTATACGGTCGCAAATTCAAAATAGTGCCCATGATTGGGTCGCTATTTCACTGTAACTCTTAAATTTGAAACAGAAAGCTATTAAAATAGGGAAATAATGAAACTATATGTATGCATGACCCTATATAGTTGTTGAATTGGGCTTAGAACTTGAGAAAACCTACCTTGGGTGTTTATTTTTGGAGGATGGAATCGAAGAATGATGATACGAACTGGCTGGAACTAACAGAAGCTGCTGCAGCAATTTCTTGGTTGAAGAATTTGAAGAACGATGAAGAATACTATAATCCTGTTATGCAAGCTTCAACGGACAGAGATATATGTAACTTGTTTTTCTTAGTTTTTATAAGAAAAGTTGAAACCGAGAGGCAGCTGCAGATGATAATTCTTCAGGGATGAGAGCCCCCTTCCCATGAACAGTATGCCGTAGGTAGAAGGAGGAAGCTTCTACAGCTACCACAGCACGGCAGCAAGAAACAGAAGAAGCAAGACTTCCTTTTCGGTGAATAGTTGATGTTGATGAAGCAATCCGTCGTTGATGGACAAATTCAATGGGTTGATCCAAGAAGAAGCAGCAAAAGGTTTGTGGGGTTGGAACGAAGCTAATATCTTGAAGGGAAGGAGAGAATAATAGGGAGTCCTAAGGGGTGGTATATATAGTGCTTGGGAACCCAATGGGTTTGGAGTTCGATTGGGAATCAACTTCCTAGTACAAGTCCTAGTGGTATTAGTATTTCCCCTATTAAACCCTTCTAGAATACAAACACTTGCTAGTTAGAGTGAAACACAACAGTCAGTTTCCTTTTTATACTTTATGGAAATTCGTGACCCGGTGACAGCCACGTCTTATTAAGTCGCGTCCATATGCAAGTCACGTTTTATTAAGCGCGTCCATGTAGCAGTCATTTTTAAAGAAATAACGCCCTTCGATCGGGCGCCTTTCACCATTTCACGTTAACTTAATACTAGTTGTAATGTTTGGGGATTTTTATCTTTTTTATTTGACGGGGTATTGTTATGAAATTTTATGGGTAGTATTTTTCCATTTTTCTCTATTTTTCCATATAATTAGTTTTATAGAAAAAATTTAATTCAAAAAGTGGCACTATTCATCTATCTTGGAAATAACGACTTTGTTTTGGACGTTGTATGTGAATAGAGCGCCCGATGCTAGGGCGCTATTCACCCCTTTTCCTTTTGCCAGTAACACTCCAAAAGACCAAAATCGTATAAATGCCTATTCTCTTATCTTGTATTTATCTTTAATGTATTTAAACTTATCTTTATACCTTTTTTCCTTTAAATAAAAATATATGAAATATTAAAATATCTAAATTATTAATAAAATATAAATTAATATTTTCTCCAAGGTTTATTTATTTATTAATTCAAATAAAAATACACTATGACTTTAAATGGCTACTTAAAATGATGCTAAATATAATCCCTTAAAGTTTAAGGGTAGGGTCTATGAGATCTTTTTGTAAGGCCCATTAGGGGATCACGGGATTGTAAACAAGGTCTGGGCCTTGTTTATTTTTTGGTTTTAATTTATTTGGACTTTCTAGTCTCTTATTTTACCAGGGTTGCTACAGTTTAGTCGTCTCATACAAGCCCATCATCGTCGCATGTAAGGTGACTATGTCAACGGCGAGTACACCCACATCCTGGGTCCATCCGTGTACTCCAACTTACGATGACGAAACGCACTCCATGATGTCGCACCTAATTCCTACACAGAATCACATGCCTACTGCTCACCCCCTCCCCAACCGGCCGTTGGCCACTTGGATTAACAACTCGAGTCTAGTCGGACCTCTTGCCCGGGAATCATAGTCCCGGGGCCGACCTCGACTCCCCAGCATGACGACACTCGCCGTTCGAGTCCCGGACCCGACCACTCACCTCGAGCCGTGTCCGACCTCCACCAGGCACCAGTCCACGTCCACCCTCGCCACCAAGGTAGTCGGGCTCACATCGATCCCTTTGTAAAGAGTTTCTGTAAAACACGCGGATATCCGCTTTATTACGCAATGACCCGGGGATCTACCCACGTGTCGGAGCTATCCCGCGGCTTGCACCGGTTGTACTTTGCCCCCCCCAACATATTTGTAAGGCCCACGCGGCCCTCATGCAGCATAAAACCAGTGGAATACAAGCGCCCACATTCGGGTCCTCAGCTTTCTACCTACACCACTCGGCATACGTGCCTAACATCCTGACTCCCATAAACACCCCTTAGTCGAAAGCGCACCCACAGCTGCGGAATGCTCCCGGCTCTCTACCCACAGCTTGAGATATATATAGGCTTCTCTTCAGCATGGAACGAAGGTGTTTAGATTCAATCCGATGTAAATAAACACTGATTGCTTGTGGTCGGTGGGGAAAGACGCCCAGTACACGATTCCCACAATCGCCTGCGCACTCTCACCCGTGGAACCCCTTCTCTCCATGTGTCACCCGATCTCTCGAGCCCACATGCCACGTCCTGGTGATGCTCCCCTTGTCAACCCTTGGTTCCATGGGTGATTGTCGAGAAATCGACTGGCACGCCCGCACCCTGTCTGGCTAACCCATACCCTTACATTTCCATGCCATTCGACCCTTTTCGACTTTCCGTAAGAGGAGAGTGTCCGATACCACAGTGAAAGGCATGCAAGCGTAAGGAGGATACCCGAGATACATCAAACTCCCATATTTTCCTTCCCCCGATGTATCCCTTCCTTCACCTCGGTCATCGGCATAAAAACCCCGCAACAGAGAGGATGGCACGCCCGGTGGGACGTCTCCCGCCTTCCTTCTTTTTGCTGAAGAAAAGCCTATGCCAGCCCTGAAGCCCTGGTGCCCTTTCCCTGTCCTTGCTGGAGAGGCAGAGGAGGGTACTCGTGCGCGCATTCTCTAGCAGCTTTCGGTTCGCATTCTGACTGTCGGACTACGCTCGGCGACTGTCAGCAAACCGTCACCTCCGCAGCACACAATGTTCCAGCAACCATGGCGGCCGTCACTTACGGTCCCAATTTCATTGCCACCCATGCTCGGGTGGGCTACTTGGTGACGCAGATTGCTTTCGGCAGCTTCGCCCCCGTCATCAGATCGCACTACTTTTTGGGCGTCATCCCTGTGGCTGCTTCTCTGCCAATCCCAGTTTCTCCGTCGGCTCCCGTGGTCGATGTGTCACGCACACCTCCAGCCCCGGTGGCCCACTTGAGCACCAGGCACCGGATAGCCACCATTGGCCCCTGCAGGGCCCCCAGATCATCACCGGCCCGGGTAAGCGTTAGCACCCGAGGCCACCCTCGTCCGATCTCCGACACGGGCCCCGCGCCCCTGTTGACACCCGTTTTATGACCAATGAGTTGAGTCGTCTCCTTATTCATTTTTAATGATGCTCCGGGTTGTTCACCCTTGTTGAGTCTTCTTGGTCAATTTGAGGTCTCTTTCACGGGTCATTTCCTTCTTGGTTGGGTCTGGTTCCTCATCCTTGTCAGCTGGACGTTGCTTGGTGAACTCTCCATTTCATTTATCATTTTTTGTCCCTAACGCATCAATCCTAGCGCGTTACGCTATCCTAACGCACCTCCCATGGACCGTTACGTGATCCCAGTGAGCCAACCGTTCTCTTTTCATGCTTATCCTTTGCAATGTAACGGGCTTCTTTCATCCGTCACCTTATCCTAACGCATTATCTCTGTTCCGTTACGCCTTCTAGAGTCCTCTATTTGAAAACTTCGCCCGTTGGTCTTATCTTTTAGAGGATAAGGTTGTGTAACGGACTAGTCCTGGCGCATTACTTTCTTGTGGCGTTCTATCGTGCGACCGTTACATCCATCATAGTGTTCTAGCAGAACTGCTCTTTCTCTACTACTCCGTGGCCGTATTAAAAGTTTGATCTGATGATTTCTCCTTCAAATCTCATCCTTAGAATTTTTTGTTTGTTTCTATGCACTCTTGGGAGTATTATCTTCAAGAGTTTGCCAAGAAACCTCCTACTTTTTAGCTGGGCTCTCTCTAATCCGACCCAAAAGTTTGGGGGTCTATAAATAGAACCCTTGACTTCATGGCTTGGAGAGGAGATTTATGGAGTTCGCGACGAAGTGCTGCCGCATCCTAGAGCTAGAACCAACCAAGGAAGGCTGCATCCCACGCCCGTCATCGTCCTAAGTCCAGGGAGTATTAGCTTTAAGGGGCTAGTTCAATCTAGTTCAATCTTTAGTTTGTTCTTCCCTTTTCTATCATCCATGGCATGTTCCCTCTCCTTCTCCCACGTCTTCTCTCTTGCTGCATGCATCTAAATCCTCTTCTCATCTTTTAAACACCCCAGAGGGGTTAAAAAAAAAACAACCACCCCCGGTATTCTCCCTTTCCTTTTGCACGTTCTTCAATTCTTTTGATTTATAGCTACTACACTTTGCAAAGGCTAATCTGTGTGTTTTTCTTTGTTGTCTACATTCTTTTGCAGGTTTTTCAAGGTTAAGGCACCAGGCCCAAGCTTCCTGGCCGGTTGGGAAGCTTGGAGATCAAAGATTCCCAATTCCTTTTCTGCAGACCTCTGACGGATTAAGGAATGCGCGTTACTGCTCTCTGGCGCATCTACACTAGTCCGTTAAGCTTCACAGAGTTGTAGATTGCACTCCCTGATTTTCCTCTCTCCTGCGGGCGGGTGCTTCATCAACCTATTCTAAGGTACGTTCCAAGTCCTTGGCTTGTTATTTACCTTAGTGGCGATCACGTTCCTTCTTAGTTGGGCAATAGCTCTCTCTCTCTTCACATCTTTTCCTTTAATTGCTTGTTCCACCCCTTGCGGTGTGTCCATTTCCTCTTGCTCCACGCTCGGCATGTGTTTTTTATTTCTTCTTTAGTTTAGTCCCCTGATTGAGATTGCTTGCCCATGCTTAGAGGTCATGATGGTTGCATAGGTGTATGTTGTGCATGTCTATTGGTAGGTTGACTACCTTATTCCATATATCTGCATAATTGATCACCTCATCTTGCAATAAAGGAATCATCACAATCACAAATTATAATCAACAGAAATTTTTGGCGATCACGGTGGGACATCTAGTGCCAATCATGCCTTTTGATCTCTGTTAAACCTGCTATCCATTTCTTCCTTCTTTTGCCCGTGTTTCCCCCCGATTTTCCTTTTATTTCCTGTTGTTTCTGGTTCCCTGGGTTCTCTGGCGGTCGTCTCCCAGTGCGTCACATTATTGTAACGGTCCATTCCTGGACCGTCAGGCTTTCTGACGCTGGTGTATACGACAGTTACTCCAGTTATAGGTACACATTTCGAGGTGCATTTTATTTCCATAGTTTCTGCTGTGTTTTTCCTGCTTGGGTGCTACTTGGTCTCCTCCTTAGTTGCTTCATCTATTCATCTCATTTTGTTGCATAATTGATTGTTAGTTTCTAGCCTTGAATTTGCATGCACTCCGGTGCACATAGGTTCATGCATATTTTCATACATTATATTGCATTCTCCTACCTTGGTGCGTGGACCTCTCGTATCCATATTCCTTGGAGCCGACTAGGAAATCACATCAGGGACCTCCGCAAGTCCCCACGAGCCGTAGATTCCCACACGGACGTCGGGCCGGTTGTACCACTTCCCACCCCGTGTCTAGGATTGCATAAGTGAAGGCGTGATTACCCTTAGAGTCAACCAAGCCATACATCCTTTTCCTATTAGGAACCTATTGTTGAGAACACGATTTTGATCAAATCATTAAGGTTCTAAAGGAGAAAACTATAAAAATCTTATTGCATCATCTAAATAACTCGGTTGACCTTGAGTGTTGTTATCTCTTTTTCACTTACATCTTTGTTAGAATCATCTAAGTTTAGTCACTCATTGTGTGTTGTTTGCATTGTTCTAAGGTTTTTCGTTGCATGTGGAGTTGCTTCCGTTCTCTAGAAACTTCATCACCTAGGGGCAATTCCTTCTCCAAGTGCTACTTCAATCCGCTCTTTGAGTCCACCATGGCCTCTTTCAATCCCCCTCGTTCCCAAGAGGAGTCTCTTCCTCAAGGGCTCCGAGAGGATCCCTCTAGGGATATCTCATTCCAACCCGGGGAGGGGCACATCCCCCCTTCATCCTCCATCCCTATGGAGGGCGCCCAATCCACTCAATCTCTTCCTCCTCTTTCCACCAATTCTATCCTTCAAATGATGGCCCAATTAGACCCGGCCCAACTTCAGGCAGTTTATCAAGCCATGCAGGGGTCCAACACCCCACCTTCCACGATCATGCAAGGTCAATCCCATCCCTCCGCTGCTCAGCCCATTGACCTCACTCCGGTCCAACCCAGGACCCTCAGATTATCTAGTCTCGAGATGGGCCAGTCTTCTGGTTCGACCCAACAATCTTTTGACAAGGGGAAGACCATTGCCCCTCCTCTCCAAGCCGAGAATTACATGTCCGGTCCATCTGTGCCGCATGTCCCTGTCGGCCCAAATGATTTCATGCGCCATAATCAAGGGGCAGCCCAAGTCAACACTGATATGGGTCTTCCTTCGGCCCAATATCCTTCCTATGGGCCGCCTCCTACGTCTGTTTACCCCGCTGCTCCTCAGATTCTGTCTTTCACTATCCCTACTCCATCCAAGGAGCAGGAATTACTTGATAAATGGGCCGCCATGCAATACATCTTGATTTCCTCAAAAAGCGGGTTGGCCCGCAATCCTTGGCCGACGTTCTGGTCCCAAGTTTTCAGAATATTCATTTTCCTCCCCAATCCGAGCTCCCCAATTATCGTAAATATGACGAGAATGGTAATCCCTTTATCCATGTGAGGGACTTTCTATATGAATCAGCCCAGTTTCAGTATGATGATCGCCTTATGGCGTATCTATTCCGCCGGTCATTAGATGGGGTCGCACTGGAATGGTTCTACTCTCTGCCACTAGAGGATGCCGAGAGCTTCAAAGCAGTGAAAGATAAGTTCATTTAGCGTTTCAAGACCGAGTCGGCCCAGAATATTCCTTCACAGATTTTGTGGCCGAGAAAATGAAGCCCGATGAGGAGTTTGCAACTTATGCCGACAGATGGAGGCAGATGGCCGCCAGGGTGCCAGGCCACATCTCGGAGGAAGAGAAGGTCAAGTTACTTATTTTCAACACTACTCCGACCTTCCGTAATATTCTGGCCATGAATGATATATCCAATATGCACCAACTATATAGCCGGGCGCGGTTCATTCAAACACAATTCAAGGACTCTCCCATTCATTCACTATTCGAGGCCCAAAAGCCCAAATACAATAGAAAACCTCAGGGGCCCGTCACCGAGGGAGTCCAAACGAATGAGCAAGTTCAAGCCGTTACCTTCCCCTTCCAAGCCGCACCATTCTGCTTCCCGCAAAACCCCGCACCCCTCAAATCCCCACTCCACAAAACATTCAACCCATTCCATAAAACCCTCCACCTACCTTTACCACTCCGCAAAATACCTTTGCCATTCCGCAACAACCTCCGCCACCTCCGCAATACCATAACGTCCCTCCACCCAACGGCTACAACAACAATAACAAGCGCCCGGGACCCAAGAGAGCCCAGTACCCTCCTTTGCCCGAGTCCCGAGTCCCTCACGGACATATTCTCAGCTCTCATGTCAGTTAATGCAATCCAACTTCCTCCAGAATGGCCCGTCTGGAACACGGCCGTTGATCAGACAAAGTATTGTATGTTCCACAGGCAGCCGGGACATACTATTGAAGGGTGTTTTCAGTTCAGGGATTTAGTCTATGACCTTCATGAAGGACACCGTATTGATTGGGCCGAAATGCAAAGGGCCATTACGGAGATTAAAGAAAGGAGAAGGCAGGCGCCGAGGCAGCAAGTGCAGCAACAATAGGCACCGCAGCCGCAACAGCCGCAACAGTAACAGCAGCCAGTTCAAGACTTGGGGATCCATCAGAACCTAATGCCGAACCATCCTCCCGCTCCGCAGCCACAGCCGCCAGCACCGGCTCAGGTTAATGTAGTTCAACTCCCGGCTCCTAACGCCAGGTGGTCCTTTGATGATGACGGCTCTACCCCACAAGTCATGGCCCTCCACCACAACTACCGCAATCCTTCCACTTCCATCATCCTTACACCCACACACACAAACCCTCCTCCGCCTACTGGACAACTTATCCTTCCATCCACTCCCGCTCCACCACCCATCTCTCGCCCACTGCTCACCCCCGCTGCCATCATTACAAATAGCCCTCCACCTACACTTCCGCTCGCCCTCACACCTCCACCTCCGCCAACGCCCATCATCATTGCGCTTCCCACTAACTCTTCACCAGTCATCCTACCCCAGCAACCTATTACCTCCACCCCTTCCAATCCCATCATCACCACTCCCCCACTTCCTTCTATGCCACTCATCCACCCCATCGGGCCAATTATACCGTCATCAGGTGCCGTGCCGGCATGGAATTGTGCCCTTCGGAGCGGGCGTTTGTTTCATCGCAATTATGCTTCTACTTCTAATCCCCAGTCCTTGCAACCGGCTGCCGATCAGGAAGAAGCCGAGACACTACCAGGTACCCAATATGATTTACTGCATCACCTTGACAGGGTGCCCGCCAAGATATCTGTACTCGAGCTTATTAAAAGATCTACCCTTCACCAAGATGCACTCATGAACTTTCTTTAGAAGGTGATGGTTAGTGAAGATGTTGCGGCTGATAGTCTACCTACAGCTTTGGCAACAATCTCTAAGGGACCAGTAATTACATTCTCTGAAACCGAGCTAGCTCCTCCAGAAGCTCGGCAGATGCCACTTTTTATTTCGATTATCTTGAACAAAGTCAGCATTGATGTGGCATTAGTTGACACATGGGCATCTATCAATGTATGTCCACTCAGCACTCTTAGGGCCTGCAACTTGTCAGAAGAGCTTTTACAGCCGACCCCCACAACTATAGCTGCTTACGATAATTCACGAAGAGCGTGTCATGGGGTTGTTACCATTCAAGCTGAGCTTGGGCCTCTCACTATGCCCATTGAATTCTATGTGCTGGACATCGACCCTATGTTCAAGGCTATCTTGGGTTGTCCGTGGATCGATACTCTTAGCGCTGTGCCATCCATCGCACATCAATGTCTCAAGTTCCCTTTTCAAGGGAGGGTGGTTAAAGTCAAAAGCTTATCCATGGTCCAGTCTGTAAAAGCTATATCAGAGAAGATTTTGCCCACACTATGGCCCAGTAGTCGGCCCGTTATTTATGTGCTGGATCTGGACTTCCCTTGGGCTTATGCGCCACGCAAGCCCGCCACTACACCCGTCAACATCAAAGTGAAGCACCAGCTCCTAGATTCCAAGGGCTGGGATATTATATTAAAGCTGGGTTATCAACCGGGAAGAGGCCTCGGTGCGCAGTTACAAGGGCGGACCAAGGCGGTGCCCAAGGGGTGAAAAATGGGCAGGAGAGGTCTCGGTTATCGAGAGTCCGCGCTATCCGTTTTGGGTGACTAAGGGCCACTTTCCTGGGATTACCGCCAGCATTTCGTAAGAGGGCCCCTCCAGCTAGGCACATTTAATCCACATTCAGTACAGTCAGAAAAGAAAGATACAGCTTGCACAGTTGTCAATCTGCCTCTACTGCCAAAGGGGCCAATTGATGATATGATTGATTATAGCCAGGCCTTCGAGAGGCTATTTTATGAAGAAGACTGTTGCCAGAAGAATCAAGAAGTTCGGATTGTGCAGTGGAAGATGAAAAAGCCAGCTGGCCGTCTGCGGGAGGAGGGGAGCTCGCACATTGTCTTTTCTTGGTCTCCCTCCCAGCTCACGTCTCTCTTCCAGTAGCTGGAATCTATACCTCGATCACCTCCCATCATGATTGATCTGTACTTCACGGAATTGCCGACCGAGGTGTTAACTATACCTTGTTCATGCGGGCAATGCCCGCCCATTGATCTGTCCACTTTGTGGACCTCCTCCTCCAGTCTTTCGGACATGTGGTTCTCCTCTTCTGATCCGTTCTTTGATGTCTTATTTCCGTCTTTCTTGACTCGTCAGCTTCCTCCTCCATCTCCTCCCTCCTGCTACATGATCTCTACTGATCTCCAAAAAAAACGTCAAATTTGAAATGGAGATTTCTGTGGAAGATTATGCTATCTTGTCTCCATCATCCTCCCAGGGGCACGAGTCCCCTGCTCCTTCCTTTCCACTAGATTTCCTTTCCTCTAGGTTAGGCATAGGGTCCATCAAGTCTAGGGAAGTAGAGTCTATTAGGTCTAGAGAAGTAGGGTCATGTTCTAGGTCATCCAATCCTTCCGAGCCTGAGCCGCGCTCGCTTGCGCGTCATTCCAAATCTATTCTTGATAGGTTCTTGCAGGATCTAGCTCAGCGATGTCGTGCTCTTCTGAAGTGCCCGGAGTTCGTCGCCACGACAATTGTGATAGAAGATGTACAGCTTCATCTTCGCGTATCGGACTCTTCGGTGGTCCGTCATCTCAAACCACTCGAAGTACCAGTCCATGCCGGCCTCCCAATCTAAATACACCCTAGGGTCCAAGGACCCGCTAAAAGTGGGAGGGTCCGCACGCACGCCCCTAAGAATGCGGTCGTCATCATCGTCATCACGATTCCGTCGTTGATTACGACGACCATTTCCACCTTGCTCATTGTCAGATGCATAGTCATCCACCACATGAACCTGTTGCCTCTCAACCTCCACTGCCTGATCCCTTGGTGCAGCAGGTTGCTGAGCTGGCTCTTGTTGACCATTGGTCGGCGCGGGTTGCGCCGCCGCTGGGGCCCTCTCAAGGACGACTATCCTCCCAACAAGACCCAGGATGGACTGGTCTGAAGATTCGGCCCGATCCTCGAGGGCTTTCATTCTCCCTTCTAGATGCGTTCCTACGCCATCTAGACGCGTACTAAGGCCATCCATATGAGTGTCGAGACGTTCCATAATGGCTCGGAACATCTCGACTGTCGAGGACTCATCGGAGCTACGGGCCCGGGAATCCGCCATAGGTGGAGGTAGCGAGTATGGGGTACCTTGACGGGTGGGCATGCAAACACACACGAACTAGGAGACACAAACTGATGCAAACACCGACTAATGCACCTAGACCTAAACCAATATCTGGTACGCGACGGAGTTAATCGATCCGAAGATCACTCCCGTAAGTGTGCGGCCTTCCCGATAGGCGTAGCCTAACGTTCGGACAACACCTTTTAAGATACCAGATTATCGGGATGAAATGTAATTTTAAAACACCCTTTTTTTTATTTTGAAAATAATGATGATCTTGGACTTGACTTAGACTATGCAAGACTTATGCAACGACTACCCTAGACTCGACTGCTCTGATACCAAACTGATGCGGGACGGACACGGGAGACCGACTCTATATGATGCGGACCTCAGACTCTAGATGGAGATGCGACCAGCAACACACAAATTGGAGAGACTTTGGCCCGACACTATGAGTTCCTATGGGCTATACGTCGCTAATAGAAATGCAAGCTCACTCGTCGTCCCAAGCGAGGGAAACGCGGATCGTGCACGGTTGAGGAACCGGCAGAGTTCAAGGGTAGTCGACTCACTTCCGGACTCGGATCAAGCCACGGGACGGGTCACTCTCACACTCACAGCGGTGACATGGACTCACGGGCTAGTTCCTATCGCGCTCGGCAGCGGCCTAAGATCATATACTAAACTAGCAAGTAAATGCCAAGAAGTTACCACCTTTACCTCTACGCACCCGGCGTGGGGAAGACAACCCCGGCCAATCACGGACCCCCGGTTAACAATTATTACAGCAGTACAATAATTTGACCCACTCCATGCAGGGAGGTAAAAGGTCACATGTGGGGCCCGGGAATCACGACAATTGGGTTGACGGGCAGCATCTTGATGTTGCCCGGCAGTGCCGAACACGTGTTTTTGGTGATGTCCGGACGGCGCGATCTACGGGTTCGTGGGGCCCACGGACCGCTCCAACCTCCGACTCTAGTGGGATGGGGCCCGTTGTGATGGGGACCCCTGGTGGCGTGCTTCCTTGGACGGCGGTCGGCCGGAAGTACCGGTCGGAGGCCGATCGGCTCCGATCGCCAAGTTGTGGAATTAATGTCCACGGACTGAAGCTTTTGTTTTTCAGCGCGCGCTCCGGCAAGATCGGACGCTGTGACCAATCCTGATGTCGGATCGAAGCACAGGAGGTACCTCTGGAAAGATCTCTCGAAGTCCTTTAATCTAGACCCAGAGAGATGAACTGGATCTGCACGGATCTGGCCTTAAACTATTTTTGAAGTTTCTGTTGCACAGTACCCGAACTCTCAGAAAAGTAGGGAATTTTCCTTAGAGTTACCTTTGACCGCGGGGTAGATGTCCGATTCAGATCTTGAGCTCTGCATCAAAGTTGTGGAGGAGAAAGATAGTAAAACGATAATGATTTATGTGAAAGGATTGGTGGAGGCTACCATTTGTTATGGATTTTACACTGACTGGTGGTCGTATCTGGACACTAGCTGACAGAACTGTAGATGGATCTGAAAGGGAATTTCTAAAAATATGAAATGGGCTTTCAAAATTCCAAAAAAAATGGGGGATGGAGAGGAAGGTGGAAATAACTCCCAGTAAATTTGGGAGCTCCTGGAAAAATCAAAAGGAGTTCCGAAGACTAGAAACTCAGGGCAAAAGTGGATCTGGACTGAAAGCAGCCACATCTGGAATGAAATGGGGAACGAAAATGGAAAAATGGATTTCGGAGTCTAGAGGCCAAAGCAATTTTTCTGAGAGCTGGAAGGGACCTCTGGGACTCGCCCTCAAAATTCCAGCTCAAGAAGAGCTCGTGGTGAAGAGCAAAAATTCGTGGAAGATTCTGCTGTTGGATGAAGACAAAACTCCGACGGCAACCGTGGTGGTGCGATGGTGGCACGATGGCGGTGGCGGCGGCGACGACGAGCTCCGGAATTGATAGGGGAGGCTTCACACCTCCAGAAGGCAACCTTCCCAGCTGCAGTAGGGGGAGAGAGGAGAGAGAGAAGGGGGCGGCCAAGGCTCCTTCCAACAATAATCAAGATTTCTTCTTCATTAATTCTTCTAAATTGGGAAATACAAGCCATATATGAAAGGCCAAAAGACACAAAATACCCTTGGACTTAGGGTTTGGGGAATAAACAAATGGGATTGAACTAATTAGTTCTAATACCATTTTTACAAAAAATAAAATGCTTGATGGTGAGAGGGGGGCGCCCCCTTGACTATGGTGTCAAGGTTGGTGGCCAACCTTGACATTTCAAGTCATTTGTCCCCCACTTGGCCTACCCTTCTAGAAGCCCCCAATTGACATGTTGACTGACCCCACATGGGCCCTGGGGATGAGGTGGATCAATGGGAGGAGGTCTGGGGGGCCCGCGGGACCCAGGTGGTCTATATTACACATAAATCCCTCTTACAAACCAAATTACAAACCGAATAAAGACAAATAAAAACACACTACACACATATAAAGTCCCAGTAAATGTTATAAATGTCGAGACTCAAGGGGGAGTCTCCATACTGTCTCCGAGCCAGATGGACGCCGAAGTGGCTCGAGTGGTGCTCCACGTACGGTACCGGTGGCTCGGCGTATCATGCTTCTCGATCGCGCGGGTGTCCGCACCAAATACTCATCCCGTAGCTGGACGGTGGCGAGGTGTAGTCCCTCGAGCTTGACAATGTGTCCCCGTGGGTCTAGCTGCATTTATAAGTTAAAAGTGTCAAGGCACATAGAATAAATCATTGCATATAGCAAAGTCTGAGTTTAGAGTTTATACCGATCGTCGGGTACCACGGAAATCCTGGTCATTGTACCGCTGGGTGTAAGCCTTCAAGTACGCCTCGTCGCTATCAGCCTGCTGGGTCACTACCCTGCCCTTCCACTTCTAGTCTCCAATATACTTTCTCACCCGGCCGCTCCAATTTACATTGCCACTGATACCTTTTGAGGATTTCCCCGGCCGCTCATCGTTTCGGCGAGGGAACGTCACCTTCGGCTGATGTACTCCTCATGTCCTCATGATCAAGCGGTAGTGGAGAGGCTCGATCACATTGATGCAATGAAGCCAAATGTCCCGTCCTCCGTAGACCAAGGAAGCCGTCACCCACGGCTGCCCCTCGTGTTGCTCGTTCCGGTACGGTGTCCAGCGCACCTGAAAAGGCCAGTTAAGTTCATGTCAGCATTTAGAAGCATTTAGAAACATATAGAAGCATGTAAGAAAATGTTTAAAATTTGAGAATTTACCGATGCATGCAGGTATGAGTCAATGTCATCTTGGATCGCCCGGGTCAATCTCTTGATCGACCCCATATCTCGAGCTACGTTCCACCTCCTTGTGATGGGAATCTGCCCGGATATAGCTCGGTCCCTCGCCCGATCCCGGGTAGGTAAAGGAAGACCCAGATCTGCATTTTGCGACATGTGTCAGCATATAGGCATAATCAAAAGCATTTAGAAGCATTTAGGGCATTTACATGTAGAAAAGGTGAGAAGCCACCTAGCATGGTCTCCCGGTCTGTCGCGCTGAGGGAATCGAATAAAAAAGCCAAGACACCCGCTCCCCACGCGTATCTGCCCACTCTGTCCAGCTCTTCTAGTAATGGAAGGAGCCTGCAGCTGATGACGTCAACTCGAGTCGGGAATAATAGCTTCCTAAATAGCAGCATCAAGAAGCACCTCAGCACTTTATCCCCATCTGATCCTGCCTTTGCCGCCACACTCGGGCGCACTTGTTCGACCACTCTGTTGATGTGCTCTTCCGGTAGCTCTCCAACTGCTATCGTCGCTCCCCGGAGTCCCAAACTCTCTTGCAGCACTGATCGTGATAATTGGGATGATGGATGCCCTTCCCTCATCAAATCCAGCCCTAGCAGCTCCTGGGCTAGTTCTCTGTAGTCGCCATATGTCCATCCCATCACCGCTTTGCCGTGCACCCTCACGCCACTGATCCTCGCCATGTCTTCTAATGTTGGGATCATGTGCCCCATGGGAAGATGAAAGCTCGGCTTATCCGATCCCACCTCTCGTGCATCGTGTACAAGAGGGCCGTGTCTACTCTTGTCACCTCTATGCTAAGGGCTTCCCCGAAGCCCATGGCAGCTAATCTCTCCCTCTGGTATCCTGGCAGTGCCAAGTACACCGCTCGCACTTGAAGCCATGTGATTCTTGTTCTCCTCTTTCCCTGCACACATTTGGGTCATAAGTTAGTCATTAGTCACATTGCATTGCATTAATCACAAACAAAACAACAAAAAAATCAAATAATCCAAAACCCCAAAAATGTCATTTTTAGTTCTGGTTCCCCTGACGCACCAGTGGTGGCGCGTCAGGGAGCGTAACGGTCACTGGAACGACCGTTACGTTCCCTTGCACCGGGCATCATCTTCTTTGATCTTCCAGCCCATGGCCAATATGGCCTACAAGGTGTCCCAATGGGTCCCCAGACCCATTGTCCTCCCCCTAAACACAATCCATGAAATTAAAAATTTGAAAACTAGGGTTTGGGGCGATTTGGCCTACCTCGGGGTCTTGGCCGCGTTTCTTTTTCTCCGGTGCAATGGGCTCATCCTCACCGCCGGTAGCTCCTCCGGCCTATTCTCCTCCCTCTTCAGCTCCCTCTAGGGCCAATGGGGTGTTTTCTTCCATCGATTGAGCCACCGACGCCGCCGTTTCTCCCTCCTCCGGCGAGCACGCCGTCGAGGGAGCCTCCTCCCGATCCAACCTAGCCTCCATCTTCCTAATAGCTATCCTCTTCTTCCCTTTCTCTCGCGTCATGGTGGCCGGAGGGCTCGTCACCGGTGAGGTTTTGGGGAAGGGTCTTTTGGCGCTCGGGTTTTGCTTTGGGGTGTGTTAGGGCGTGATTAGCAGAAGTGAGAACGAATGAGGGCTCGGTTTTTTTTTTGCAAATTCAGAAAATGTAACGGTCTATCATGAGACCGTTACAGTTCTCTGACGCACTATATAGAGTCCGTTAGGTGACTAGGGCATCCTTTGTTAAGAACTGTGAACCGGCGGAGTGTAACGGATCCAAACTAGACCGTTAAATTCTTCTGGCGCTCCTTCATAAGTCCGTTACACCGATGATGGTCTTTTGCTTGAGTGTTTTCTCGTACTTATCTGATTTATGGAATGGTTATACCATGTTATCCTTTTATTACTATTTGATGGCTACCCCTTTCAGTTAAGCAAGACTGTCACATCGTCATCCGCTCGCCGAGTAGGAAAGTCAGGTAATGTTTCTCGATCCTTTATCCCTTAATGCATTACTATATATTATCTATGATATATTATCTCGAGAACCGGCTGGTCATTCATGTGTTCTGGGATCTGATGTTCCCCTTAAACCAAAAATGATGATGATCTAAGTGCACATTTTTAATCGTTGGATAGGCCATTAGGTTGGAAAAATTTGGGGACGATGGTTCTGTCTTGCACGCCGTGGTTGCAGATGGTGTCCTGACCCTAGTTTCTCGGTCTAGCAATACTATTCTCGAGTATCATGCTATTTTATCTTTCTTGGCATTTGTTTTAAAGATTTCTTTTTCCTTTAGCCCAGCATGCATCATACGCATCTTTGAGCATTCATGAGTCTCATCTGTCAAAGTGTCTCAGTGATGGTGAATAGCTGTGTTCTGTGATCTCGAGTAAGGAGAATTATTCCACTCTGAGTCAGAAGGTTTCCTTTGGTCTTGTCACTCGGTTTGGTTAGCTGAAGAATCTTGTATGGAGTTTAGTTAATCGTCTCTTTCCTTTCCGTTGCTCTGGCCGCTAGCCGTGTTTCCTTTTCCTTAGTTGTTAATTCCTCCAGACATGCGTCATTTTGGTTGGCCATTTCCTTGTGGTTAGTTCGAAGTTTTTCGAAAGATTCTTATCGCTTGTTGGTTAAGGATGGGTGTCTTTTGCCTTAACGCCCATTTTTCAGTCCGCTCCGCTTCATTTCCGCTTCATCTCCATGTTCCATTTCACTTTCGCTATACCTCCGCTCGCTCCCCTACAAAGAAGATGTTAAGGAGGGGCATTTGTTGACACTCGTTTTATGACCAATGAGTTGAGTCATCTCTTTATTCATTTTTAATGATGCTCCGGGTTGTTCACCCTTGTTGAGTCTTCTTGGTCAATTTGAGGTCTCTTTCACGAGTCATTTCCTTCTTGATTGGGTCTGGTTCCTCATCCTTGTCAGCTGGACGTTGCTTGGCGAACTCTCCATTTCAATTGTCATTTTTTGTCCCTAACGCATCAATCCTAGCGCATACGCTATCCTAACGCACCTCCCATGGACCGTTACGTGATCCCAGAGTCCTGAGCCAACCGTTCTGTTTTCATGCTTATCCTTTGCAATGTAACGGGCTTCTTTCATCTGTCACCTTATCCTAACGCATTATCTCTGATCCGTTACGCCTTCCAGAGTCCTCTATTCGAAAACTTCACCTGTTGGTCTTATCTCTTAGAGGATAAGGTTGTGTAACGGACTAGTCATAGCGCGTTACTTTCTTATGGCGGTCTATCGTGCGACCGTTACATCCATCAGAGTGTTCTAGCAGAACAGCTCTTTCTCTGCTACTCCGTGGCAGGATTAAGAGTTTGATCTGATGATTTCTCCTTCAAATCTCATCCTTAGAATCTTCTGTTTGTTTCTATGGACTCTTGGGAGTATTATCTTCAAGAGTTTGCCAAGAAACCTCCTACTTTTTAGCTGGGCTCTCTCTAATCCGACCCAAAAGTTTGCGGGTCTATAAATAGAACCATTGACTTCATGGCTTGGAGAGGAGATTTCTGGAGTTCACGACGAAGTGCTGCCGCATCCTAGAGCTAGAACCAACCAAGGAAGGCTGCATCCCACGTCCGTCGTCATCCTAAGTCCAGGGAGTATTAGCTTTAAGGGGCTAGTTCAGTCTAGTTCAATCTTTAGTTTGTTCTTCCCTTTTCTATCATCCATGGCATGTTCCCTCTCCTTCTTCCACGTCTTCTCTCTTGCTGCATGCATCTAAATCCTCTTCTCATCTTTTAAACACCCCAGAGGGGTCAAAAAAAACCAACCACCCCCGATATTCTCCCTTTCCTTTTGCATGTTCTTCAATTCTTTTGATTTATAGCTACTACACTTTGCAAAGGCTAATCTGTGTGTTTTTCTTTGTTGTCTACATTCTTTTGTAGGTTTTTCAAGGTTAAGGCACCAAGCCCAAGCTTCCTGGCCGGCTGGGAAGCTTGGAGATCAAAGATGCCCAATTCCTTTTCTACAGACCTCTAACGGATTAAGGAAGGCGCGTTACTGCTCTCTGGCGCATCTACACTAGTCCGTTAAGCTTCACAGAGTTGCAGATTGTAGTCCCTGGTTTTCCTCTATCCTACGGGCGGGTGCTTCATCCACCTATTCTAAGGTACGTTCCAAGTCCTTGGCTTGTTATTTACCTTAGTGGCGATCATGTTCGTTCTTAGTTGGGCAATAGCTCTCTCTCTCTTCACATCTTTTCCTTTAATTGCTTGTTCCACCCCTTGCGGTGTGTCCTATTCCTCTTGCTCGACGCTCAGCGTGTGTTTTTTATTTCTTCTTTAGTTTAGTCCCCTGATTGAGATTGCTTGCCCATGCTTAGAGGACATGATGGTTGCATAGGTGTATGTTGTGCATGTCTATTGGTAGGTTGATTACCTTATTCCATATATCTGCATAACTGATCACCTCATCTTGTAATAAAGGAATCATCACAATCACAAATAATAATCAACATCCCTAGATTCCGGTCGCTACCTCAGCATCTCCCTCGGGCCTTCAACCCCGAGGCCGGCCTCAGCCGACACCCAACACGGGCTCTCAGCCCCGGGTTCGCGGCTCCCCAGCACTTTCCTTGGGCCTTCAACCTCGAGGCCGGCTTCATCCGGCACCCAACACGGGCTCTCAGCCCTGGGTTTGCGGCTCCTCAGCACTTTCCTCGAGCCTCCAACCCCGAGGCCAGCTTCAGCCAGCACCCAACACGGGCTCTTAGCCCCGGGTTCGTGGCTCCCCAGCACTTTCCTCGGGCCTTCAACCCCGAGGCCGGATTCAGCCGGCACCCTACACGGTCTCTCAGCCCCGGGTTCGGGACTCCCCGACGTTCCACTCAGAATCTCGGTTTCGATCCCCAGTCGAACTGGCTCTCCCCGCGGGTCTTCCACCCAGGGGACAAGGGCCCTCAGCATCTCTCTCGGACTTTCCGGCCCGAGCCCGGACCACTTTGACACTCAACACGGGCTCTCAACCTCGGGTCGCCAGCACCCCAGCTGATAGGGGCATCACTTACCCCTCCACATTTTACGAAGCTTTGATGGATCGACGGTTTGCGCCATTGTGTTCTTCACATTTTTTTGAGTCTATCCATGTAATTTTTATATTTTATTTGAGTCATAAACTATGTAATTTTCCCTTAATTTGAGTCGGGTACCTAGGTATAAGGGTCATTTACCTACGTCTTGAGTCATGTGGTTAATTAAGTTGTCTATTGGGCCCAAATAGTGGGCTTGGCCCAGGGGCGCCCTCCCTTGGACTACTTTGGTCATTAGTTGTTTAGTCAGGGTCATTTTAGTCCTAGGAAAATATGAGTGCCTATAAATAGGCCACCCCACTCCCTCATATGTAATCTTTTGGTCAATTAAAAAAATTGAGTGTTCTAGTGCAATTAGAGTGGATTCTCCATCTCTCTCTCCCTCTCTCTCTCGAAGGGGTGGATTCCCCCCCTCTCTCTCCAAGAGGGGGTGCCCCTTTCTCTCTCCTCCCCTACCAACCACTTTCTCTCTCCCTTCCCCCTCAATTAAAGCCACTCCAACTCCCTACAACCCCTCTCTTTACTCCACCCCATCCCCAACGTAGCCTCCACCTATCCCCACTCCACCCTCCAACCACCAACCACCCACTCCCCTTCTCCAAACACCTCTCTCATCTCCCAAGGGAAAAATTCTCCACTCCCTAAGCATCCTTTTCCCTTCCCCACACACCTCTTCCTACCCCCAAGATAAGAAATTAATTCCACCCTTAAACCCATTTTCAAATACTCCTTCCCTATCCCCTCCCAATACCAAATTCGCAGCTTCCCCTCCCTCCACCTACTAGACCTCCTTCCAGCCCCCATTTTGCCACTCCCTCACCTTGGATCACCCCCTCCCAGACCCCCTCACAGCTAGGGTTCGTCCCACACTCATCCACCTTCATTTTGCCCCCCGTCCTACTCCATTTCCCATCGACAGGTTGCAGCTCCAACAGTAGTTTGCAGGCAACAAGCTAGGTTTCTGGAAGCAGCGTCATCTCCGGCCCTTCCCTGATCCTTCTGGAAGCTTTCCAGGCGAGGTGGTTTCTTCATCCTCCAAGCACAAAGCTACCCGTGAGAGCGATTCTTCTCGACTGCGCAGAACCACTCAAGCAGAGAACCAGAACTCCAGATCAAGTTCGACAACGGCCACTCCCTTGCAGATCTGGGCGCGAAACTTGGCTGAGGGATTCTCCTTCAAGTCTTGTCCCATCCCCAAGAAGCAGAGCTAAGTTTGGACCTCGGCATCAAAAGTTCCAAATTTTCCATTCCAAGTGCGCCAGGTCAGTCTTCCTGAGCCAGAACCGACACATCCCTATTGTTCGGGCCTTCACGATTAGCACCGACATCTGCCGACAGCGCCGTTAGTCCCGACAGAAAGAAGACTTGTCCACGATCACAACGGTACTAGTCTCACCTCCATCAGAGTACGAGACAATTCATGGCGCCCATGTCTTCTAGTAGCATCACCCTGGGAGCAGCCAGAACCAGCGATGACCAGCCCTGTTCCAGGCTCTGTCCCGGCCAGCGGCATCGTCACGAAATTCCAAGAAAAATCAGACGTCTTCCTGGGTCAAGTCAGAGAATTTCGGCACTGGTTGCAGTCTATTCAGCGTTCGGTAGTGATCGTGGCGGCACCATCTTTGACTATCTGTCCGGCGGTTCCAGAAGCTGGCAGCATCAGTGGAGCTCGGTACAACGGTCTTCTAGCTTCACTCCTACTCCCCTCCTGGCCGACTTATAGCCCCTCCCTGCATGGAGGTAGCATTTGACTGTATCACATTAACCCCCAACCCCTTGTCCCACCCTCCTGCGCGAGGAGTAGTGGTGTACTCTATAAATTTTCAGGTCAAGCGGCATCGACGCGGCGTGCGGGTGCATACCCACGCCTCCCCGCTCGCCCTCGTCTCCGACCGGGATCGGTGTATTCACGCCGATCAGCTGAGCTTCGGAAAACTTCTCATTGCTGGCCCCTTAATTACTTAGTTTAGTATTGTTTTTGGTTGCTCCGTCGGCGGTAAGAGAGTGAACCGAATTTGCTTATAATTGAGCGACCACCGCGGAGTGAGTTGAGAGGGCGACCCTACAACCCACGCCCTTGGTGTGCTGGCCGCCCACGGAATTGGGCATCCTAGGACCTTAGGGGTCCATCCCAAGCTAGCCAAATCCCCGGAAAGGTGAGGTCCCACTTCGGACCCTCTCCACCATCACCGGTTTGTCTACGGGCCTTAGTGCAGGCAAGCGGGTGAGTGCGCTTGAGTGAAGTTGTCGGTCCGTTGCATTGCTTGCTTGCTAGGTCCGAGGGGTCTTCGGTCTTGTGACTATCACCCCCAAGGTGGTGTCATATCACCAGCAATTTCAACGGCATCACCTCCCGGTGCGAGAGCGTCATCTCGAGCATTGGCAACGCTTCTCTCAGCGCGGGCCAGGGCTTACACCCCAGTCGCCCGGCTGTCGACTCCCAGGGTGGGCCTCGTACATCGGGGGCCGGCCTCTGTACCTTTCACTGGCAGCTCTGCGCTGCCATCCCCTGTGGGTTGGGTCTTCTTGGTCTACCATCTCGGGGCGGAGTCTTCCTCCTCTCCCCAGAAGAAGCGTCGCCATGGCCGCAAAGGCAGACGGCTCGCCGCTGCAACGAGTAACTCCGGCAAGACTGTTCTTGTCGGTGACTTGCGGATTCACCTCGATGGGGGTGAACCAATCATACCCCAGGAGCAGACCGTTCCCACCATCTCTACCTCCAACCGTTTTGACCTCTTGCGACAAACATAAGGGGACAAGGCGAAGCTCAGAGGAGCGGGTTCCTCGGCAGCAGTCCGGGGGCACCCACCGCAGCCCGGTACAAGGACTCCCAAGACAACTCGTCAGAAAAATGGTGACAAGAGAGACCAACAATCCGACTTCAGGAGAATCTGGGTCACCCCAGAGGAAGCTCAAGCCATTCAAATGGGGCGTATTAGAAACCCCCTGCGAGTACTCAGACGCGGCATCAGGCAGGACGTAATTGGCCCCACAGTAGCACCGTCTGACGACACCCAATTGTCTAATGCCCCCCGCATAAGCAAGCGGAGGCAAAGGCGAGCCCATTCCCGGGCCCTCCAGCAACCTACCCCGGACTCACCTCCGACCGATATGGGGAGTGAGCCCCCTCAGCAACGCACCTCGGTCTTTGACAGGCTAGGGGCGCCTGCTCGCCCCGAGCGGCACCCGCGCAGGAAGCGGACGGCCCAGCTCATCAACGATGCGGTTCGAGTGTTCGCATGCTACACCACCAGACACCAGCCGGACACCTAGTCCGATGACCTGAGTGAGCCCCTGTCCCATTTCAGGAGGCCGCGCCATCAAGTTCCACCGCGTCCCCCAACTGGTCACATCGGCACTTCTATCGGACCGCAGTTGTCGGAACGCATGGAAGAGGTCCTGGTTGAAGACCGCGACCCTCCTATCAACGCAGAGCCGGTCAACAATGACCCTCCTACGAACGAGGCTCAAGAAGTGACCCTCGACACTCTCATGAAGGAGAACCAGCATCTGAAGGCCCTCCTGCAAGACCTCCTCCAAGAACAAGACCTTCATCCTAAACAATCTACTTGGCCCCAGGCCGAGGCACTGGCACCGCCAGCTACCCGCGATGCTACCAACACCTCAACAGCGATTGCCCGAACCCCATTGGCAGCTGGGTTTGGTACGCCTCCGGTTGAGGCCCAGCCACGAGCTTCCAATACGCCAGTGCCAGAAAATCTCCTGGCGTAATGCCAGATGATCGAGCATATTATCAAGACAAAGCTCACCCAGTATGGTGAAGGGGTTGTCACAGTAGACCTCTATAGTGTGCCCTACCCACTTCACCACCAACTGAAAAAGCTTTCCCCAGAGTACGCCAAGCCCCCGAAGTTGCAAAAGTTTGACGGGCAGGGGTCACCACATGAACACTTGGCCTACTATGTTATGTCTATGGGCGAGTTAGCGTTGGGTGAGTCGTACCTCCTCAGTTACTTCGCTACTTCGATTACGGGAACGGCCTTCCAATGGTACTCCCGCCTGAAGCCCAACTCAGTGATCGACTGGGCGGATCTCCAGAAGAAATTCCTCGACTGCTTTCAAACAACCGAACAAAAGATTTCCCTGGCCGAACTCTGTTCTCTTCGACAGAAAAAGGGTGAGAGCGCCCTTGACTTCATCAAAAAGTGGCGAGACCTCAGCATGAGGTGTGTCAATCCACCCGTTCAGGAGGACGCCATTATCATATGCCGTCGAGGCTTGGCAGCCGAGGTCAGCGAGAAGCTCCTCGACACCAACATCAAAGGCTTCGACCAACTCAATTCGCCAGTCACCGAAATAGAGATGTTCTTCGTCGATAACCCGAGCTATACTACGGCAAAGGGGAAGCAAGCGCGAGAACGCCAGCCCGGTAAAGAGGTGAATATCATAGAGTTCACCCCCATCGCCAAAGCCAGTAAGGAGGCTGAACCAAGCGGCTCTAACAAAAAGCCAGCGGATAAGCCGGCTACTCCTTCCTTCTCGGAGCGCATGAAGACACACTTCTCATTCAACAAGGAACATACGAAGATGCTCTTTGGCCACTGTATGACCCAGAAGCTTGTCGAGCTGCTAGAAATCCGCAAGCCGGATGAGGCTCTGAAGACCGACGATCCCAGCTATTGCCTATATCATCGCATGCTGGGTCACTCAATTAAAGATTGCTACGTCTTCAAGACTCAGGCACAGAAGTTGATCCGAGATGGCCACGTTAAAATGAAGTGCGGCCTCGTCGATCCTCCGCAACCACATACGTGGTCTAGACCAGCTAAGGCAGCATGCGTGGTACACTACCTGGCCAGCGTGATCCATATGATGGTTGCGTTCTCTCTCTCCCATGTCGAAGCGGGGGAGCTCAACACCAGTCAGGGAGAACATTCACCCTGGTATTCAGGGTGGAGGCCTTGGCATGATCACATACCCCTCTTTCTCCCCAAGGAGAGAACCTGACGACTCTTCGATATCCTCGTCGAGAGGGGGCAAATCATGCCCTGTGACTCGCCGATAGACTACACCCATTGGGACCGTAGTCACCCACAATATTGCCCTTTCCACGCTAGAATCTGTCACACGATCGAGTCCGGTGAAGAAGCTCAACACCTCATCCAGGAACAGATCCAGTGGGAGCAGATCGATGCGGAAGGGAACTCCATGTCACTCGTCAGGCTGCGGCAAGCTGTCGAAGAAACCCTGAGCATCGCTAGGGATGCGCCAGAGCGGCCAGACTCCCTTCAAGAAAATGGGCACGGATTGCCTTACCAGCATCCCCCAGAATGGCTGGAGTTCCGGGCCGACAACCAAGAAGCGCTCGAGTGATTGCAAAGGCGTAGATAGCAGGATGCTAGTCTAGAGACAGAGTCGACTAACTTCTCGGTCAACATCATCCATTCTCTTGCTCCGCCAGCCCCTGCGGGCTCCCAGACATCAGCATCCGGCCAACCAACCCCTGCCACTTCGGCTGTGCGGTGGCGGTCCTGGCGGGAACTAGAATCTCTCCCTTTCCCTGAAGAAGACATCACCAGGCTCCTCCGGGTCCTTCTCGGCCGAGAGGACATTCTGGTCGGTGAGACAACGACGGGCTTCTCAGCTCTCTCGCATCCTTCCCCTATCCTATCTCCATCTCCGGCATCCGTGGATAGAAAGGGAAAGCAAAACCAGGGTGAGGTCCTGGCCCAGCCTTGTCACACTCCCTCAGCTGATAGGCCATTGGGTCCTCTCCGCCTACCCTTTAACACAATTCGAAGTACAAAGAAGACATCTTCAGAGTCTTCAGTGGCTTCGATTCAAGCGGCAGGCCTACTGCTATAGGGCTCAATTAGTCTGCAGAATCGGGGTAACTGCCCAGAGCAACAACATCCTGCGACGCCTTCGACTGTCGCCGGACCCAGCCCTCAGCTTGATCACAAAGGCAAAGCCAAGGAGCAGGACAACAAGCACATCTCTCAGTCCGCCTCTCGACAAAAGTCGTCGCCACCGTGGCTAAGGCATCAAACCGCGCATACGTCTTCGGACGCCAGCACCAGTCAACCCACTCTTCGTAAGCTCCTGTCGCCACCATGGCTAAGGCATCAAACCGCACACGCGTCTTCAGACGCCAGTCCTAGTATTCCGGCATACCAGGAATTGCCGATCGAGGTAATCGAGCAGGCGATCAATGCCACCTTCCAGAAACAACAAGCGGAAGGCGCCTGGATCGATATTCAGGCGATGAAGAGTCGTCGACCTCGCCCCACGAAGGCACTACCCCGGGGACACCCTCCTCGGAATTTATCAACTCCGGCCTCAACACCTCTCCCTCCTACTCCCTTGGAGACCGCTATTGGCAAGAGACAAGAGAAAAATAGGAGGAAGAACCTCAGAAGGCGGCTCAAGAAACAAGCTAAACAAGCAGCCGCCCTCCAATCCCCGGCCAAGCCGACGCCTCTCCAGAGGCTCCAACGGCTCATTGATGACCTGGAGGAATACGTTCCTCCTCGTCCTACCAGAGCTCTCCCACTTGACAGCTATATCCCGTGGGAAGAAATGCAAAAACGAGCCTGCCTGAAAAATTAGGTCCAAGAGATGATCCAGAAGCTTAAGAATGGCGAAAGGCTCTTGATCCCAAATGAGCTCTCCTTGTGCTATAAAGACAAGGAGATCACAATGGAGTAGCTAGAAGAAATGCTTCGAGGCTTCACCTGCAACATGGTAGCCATCCCACCTCCTGACAATATCAATGCTTCTCGACGGGGCGAGCTAGTAGCCTCCCGGACAAGACAAAGAACCATTGCCCCTCTTGGGCTACAGCCAGCTCCAAAGCACGCCGGTCGTGGCCGAGGTCATGGCCGGGGACACGGTAGAGGTCGTGGAAAGGTTCCCGAGCTACCCCCTCACCCGCCCACTTTCGACCCAGAACGAATCATCTTCTCTCGAGGAGAGGAATCGGATCCCATTCCGAAACTAGAAATTCGGAGGGGACCTGGTATCTTCGATCCTTCCAGCATTAAAGAGGCTACTACCAGCCTCCCAGCCCCTGCACCAGTGCCGACTTCTGCAGCGGAGCAAGTGGGACCGTCCGACAAGGATGAGCCAGCCCGCCAGTCACCCCCAGAAGAGCCATCATTGTCACCCCTGTTCTAGGAGTCCACCGGTGATCAAAGTCAGTCCGATCCCGGTGGTAAGGGCAAGGCAGTGCAACTTCCTGATGGGGAACAGCACGGCAGCTCGCAGAAGGCTCAGCCTGACATACTACTCTCTTTGGAGGATGCTCGAGCCCGAGCCGATCGGAAGATCCTCCACCAGATGAAGCGCTTCCCTACCAGTATTACAATTTGGGAAGCCATCGCTTGGAGTAAGGACCTAAGAGAAACTCTTATCAAGATACTCCAATAGCTGGAAGCCTATGAAGCGCATGCCACGGAAATGAAGGCGGCTGCCTATGAAGCCTTCATAGCCACCACCTCCTTCACGGAGAAAGACATGCTGCTCTCCCCTCCGTGCCACAACCGCCCTCTCTACATGAAGGGGAAGATCAACGGACATGATATGAACCGGATCCTGGTAGACGCTGGTGCTGCTGTTAACATCATGCCACTCAAGACATTGAAGACTTTATATCTAACCCCATACCTCTAGAAGGTTCAGGCGGTGAAGATATCTAGCTTTAACCAAAACACCGAGGATGTCCTTGGTCAGGTGGATGTTGATCTGGTGCTTGATGATTTCGCCTCCAAGGTGACGTTCTACATCATCGACTCCAACACGTCCTACAAGGTACTACTGGGCAGACCCTGGATCCATAAAAATTAGGTCGTCCTATCAACTCTCCACCAATGCATCAAGTATGCCCAGGGAGGGGAGCAACATACGGTCTTTGCAGACCTGTCACCATTCACGCCAGCAGAATGCAACCTGACCAACGTTGCGCTCTACTTCAAGGGGATTAGTCTGTACCCTGTGATTAAGAGTAGGAGCAACGGTTGGCTCTCAGAGGGAGACGATGATGATCTCTTCTCTATTGACGAGGAGAAGGCCAAGCTTCATCGGCTGTGCCTCGACTCCAAGCCAACCCCAGATCACCCCGAGAGGCGCCAGATCGACTTCGAGGTTAATCTTATTAGTCGAGCTATCAGCAAGAGTATATGCTTGCCAGAAGACTGCATCCAGCTCCCATGTGCATCCGAGAAGCACAACGTCGAGTCGCTGACGACATTCATTGTCATCTTCAAGCAACAACGCCGAAACAAGAAGAAGGCTAACAGGGACAAACCCATTGTCTTCTATAAGGGAGACACGGTCCCTCAAGCCCCACCGGCTGACGACTTCTGCTTGTCCAGGCAAGCCGATGACACCCCAGAAGCCGTCCAAGTGCTGGACGACCTGCCACCACACATTCAGGAGATGTGTCTGAAGCAACACATCCCTCAATGGCAACGCTACGTGAATATTTTCACCGACTATGGACCCCTTCCCAGGTCCGAGGGCAACCCTCGTCCTTCCATAAGGATACCAGGGGACTTGGCAACAACCAAGACTCGGACTTTCACGTCTACTACGCAGTCAACATCATAGGCTTGACACTGCCAGCCGATGACCAACCTAGAGTCGAAGCCAAATTCGACAGCTCCGAGGATGAGGAAGAGGAGATCCTGATCCTGATCCCCGTCAAAGCTAGCACCCCGGCTCAAGCAGTCGAGGAACCTTCCTTGCCTCCCTGCCAACACGTCGAGGCTAAAAAAGCTCCTCCCGCCACCCCGTCGGGCGACGGACTTGGTTCAGCAGACTCTCCTGACGAGGGAGCTAGCCAAGATGCTTACCACAAGGGATTGTCAGCTCTAGCAGGCAACCTCGCAGAAACCTCGACAACTCTAGCGGGCAACTGCTGGCCAGAAATTGGCGGCCCAGACCAATCCTCGATGGATCCCAGCAACAACGACTCTCCAGTCCCATCGGTGTCGACCAGTGGCTTCGAAAGTCAAGAAATACACGAAGCCGACATTGATGATGAGGATTTCATTAACTTCCAACCCGCTCCTCCTGAGTTGGAGGACGGCGGCCAGGCGACTGTAGATGAGCTCGTTGAAGTCAACTTGGGCGAAGATGAAGCTCCCCAGCCAACGTTTATCTGTGCTCTCCTTACCGAGGCAGAGAAGCAGGACTACAAGCAACTCCTGCTCAAATACAAAGACTGCGTCGCTTGGACATACAAGGAGATGCCAGTGCTAGACCCCTCCATAGCGGAGCACAAGCTAGCCATTTCTCCCTCAGTCACTCCGGTCAAGCAACCACAGGGGCGCATGCACCATGAGCTGGAACTCTAGGTTTCGGCCGAAGTCCATAAAATGGCAGAGGTCGATTTCATCGAGCCGTGTATCTACCCGATTTGGCTCGCCAACATAGTCCCAGTCAAGAAGAAGAGTGGTCAAGTCCGCATCTACGTCGACTTTTGGGACCTCAACAAAGCTTGTCCGAAGGACGACTTCCCAGTCCCAATCACAAAAACAATGGTCGACAAGACCACCAGGCATGAGGCCTTGTCTTTCATGGATGGGTCATCCGGTTATAATCAAATCTGGATGTCCCTTAAAGACAAGAACCATACAACTTTTAGATCCCCCAAGGGGATTTTCAACTACAAGCGCATGCCCTTCGGTTTGAAGAATGCCAGCGCTACTTACCAAAGGGCCATGACCAAGATATTCGATGAAATGCTACACAATACCATCGAATGCTACGTTGACGATCTCATCGTCAAGACTAAGAGGCGCGAAGACCATTTGCGCGACCTTCGCCAAGTCTTCGAGCGTCTCCGGTAATATGGGCTCAAGATGAACCCCATGAAATACGCCTTTGGCGTATCCAGCGGCAAATTTCTTGACTTCGTCGTCAGGTACCAAGGAATCGAGGTGGATCCCAGCAAGATCAAAGCAATCCGGGAGCTTCCACCTACCAGCAACATCACCAAGCTCAGGTCCTTCCAAGAGAGGCTGACCTACATTCGATGGTTTATTTCTAACCTCTCTGGTCGATGCGCGCCTTTCGGCAAGCTGATGAAGAAAGACGCCCCATTTACATGGGACTCGAAATGCAAGACGGCTTTCGAGCAATTCAAGGAGTACCTCCTTACTCCCCCAGTCCTAGGGGCACCGATCAAGGGTAAACCCCTCATCCTTTATATTGCTACCATGGACGCTTCGCTAGGAGCTCTTTTGGCGTAAATCAATGAGGAAGGTAAAGAGCAGCCCCTCTATTACCTCAGTCGGAAGCTAATCGGTGCTGAGTACCGCTACTCCCCCATGGAGAAGGTTTGCTTGGGATTGGTGTTCGCAGTTAAGAAGCTGCAGCATTATCTCCTGTCCCATCGAGTCGAGCTTATATCCAAGCACGACCCCCTGAGGTATCTTCTTCGACAACCTGTCCTCTCAGGCCGACTGGGAAGATGGGCGCTCCTGCTGATGGAGTACGACATTACTTATATTCCCATAAAAGCAATCAAGGGACAGGGCATGGCTGAATTCTTGGCAGCCCATCTAGTGCAAGACGACTCACCTTTCAGCTCGGAGCTCCCGGACGAGGAGTCCCTTGCTGCTAAATCACAACAACTGGTTGAATAGAGTGGAGATGCCTTGCATTACTGGCAGTGAAGTGCTCTCACAACCAGCGTACCTTGCTGGGAACTCTACTTCGATGGCACTTCCCGAGGGATTACTCGGAGCAATCCGGATCCAGCCACCATGGCAGGTGCCGGCATTGTTTTCCTGACTTCTTAGGGCGGAGTTTTGTACAATTCATGTGCCCTCATAAAATCCCTGACCAACAATGAGGCTGAGTATGAAGCTCTACTCATTGGGCTCCAGATGGGTCTCCACATGGGCATTAAGAGTCTCAAAGCCTACGGGGACTCCCAGCTGATACTCCGGCAGGTCCTCGGCATCTATGATGTGCGGAAGCCAGAATTGGTTCCGTACCATACCGCCGTCACCAGATTAACCCAGAAGTTCTATTTCTTCAAAATAGATCATATCCCCAGAAGCAGCAACACTCAGGCGGATGCCTTGGCAAAGCTGGCCGCGACCGTCAAGCTCCTGCCCGAGGGCGAGGTCGACATCATCATCAAACATAGAAGGCTGATGCCAGGCTCACTCGAAGGCAACACCGGTCTCACCATTTACGAGGTCCACGACCTTGACCAGAGCACGCCTCCCGAAGAGGGGGATTGGCGTGCGCCCATCATCAAATTCAAGAAAGGGTGGCTCCCCCCTGACCGGGCTCGAAGGGTTCAACTACTCCGCCGAGCGGCCTCCTATGAGTTGATCGGCGACTCCTTGTACCGACACGTCCATGAGAAGGACAAGTCTATTCTTCTGAGATGTGTCTCTCTCGCGAGGCTCAAGCCGTCATGCAGGAGGTCCACTTCGGGTTGTGCGGCGTGCACCAGGCCGGAGACCGAATGAAGCACAATATCAAACTCAAGGGTTTCTATTGACCAACCATGTATGCGGATTGTGTCCAGTACGCTCGTACATGTCATCAGTGCCAAGCTTTCGGCCCAGTGCCCAGAAGACCTCCTAACCCACCGCGTCCAATAGCCCCCACTTGGCCCTTCGCTGAGTGGGGCATGGACATCGCAGGGCCTTTCCCACCATCTTCCAAGGGCCACAAATACATTTTGGCGGCCACTGACTATTTCTCCCGATGGGCGGAGGCCCTTCCCTTGCGAGAGGTCACTGAGGAAATCGTTGCTAGATTCGTTCGGCACAACATCATATACCGATTCGGTACTCCCAGTCGCATAGTGTCCGACAACGGGACACCATTCAAGAATAAGGATGTATACCAGCTAGAGGCCAAATTCCACATCGACTAGAGAACCTCTTCGGTCTACAACCCCCAGGCTAACAGTTTGGCGGAAGCCTTCAACAAGGCCCTCTGCAAGCTCCTGGATAAGATGGTTAGCCACCGGAAACGCGATTGGGGTGAGAAGGTCTTCGAAGCATTATGGGCCTATCGGACGGTCTACAAAACCCCCACGGGGTGCTCGCCGTTCTCCCTTGCTTACGGGACAGAAGCAGTTATCCCCATCAAAGTCCAGTTAGCTTCTTACCGTGTGGCGGTCCACACCGGCCTTGCCGGCCCTGACGAAAGTGAGTACCAGAGAAGGCTAGAAGAGCTCACCAATCTAGAAGGCAAACGGCTCGAAGCCTACAAACACCTGCAAGTATACCAGGCCCACAGGGCCCGGGCCTATTATAAGCTCGTGAAGCAGAGAGCTTTCAAGCAAGGCGACCTCGTCATGATCAAGGAAAAGGAAGTCATGGCAGGGCACTCCAGTGGAAAATTATAGCCGAATTGGCGAGGTCCATACATCATCCACAATGTCTACGAGGGTGGGGCTTACACAGCTGTCGATCACAAAGGTCATAGACTATTCCCGCCTCTCAACGGCAAACATATGAAGCTATATTATGCACCGGAGCACGAGTTCACTCGTCAGCCAGACTAAGGTGCACGTCCCAGCTACTACCAGTGAAACCGGCCCCTCCCTATGGGAGGAGGGGAGTTCTAACTAGTCATTTCTTCCAATCTCCAGCAGAGCAACAGGGTTAGCCATGCCCTCCCAGAACCACCGCCAGTCACCTTCGGGGGTTAACTCCCCGCCTTCGTCCTTGCCACGATGATAGCAAGGGTGCATCTACCCCAGCAGTAGTCCAGCCATCAGGCCCTCAGGTAAGTAAAAATCAATATATATATATATATACAAAAAGAAAATGGGGTTAGAAATAGAGATACCCTGGTAGACTCGGTCGTCCCCTTCCTCAAGGAAGCGGCCGGGGGCAAAAAGGCCAGCAACCCGGCTGAGGTGGAAACTCGGGAGGGCACCTCAGGCAAAATTGGGAAACCCCTCGACGTGAAAACCCACTAGGGCGCGTCGAAAAAAGCTAAAGGGGGTCGGCTCTAGCGAAAACCCGAAAGGGCGGTAGAGCCGATAACGAGAAAATCTTCCTCTCCCCACCAGTCGGAACGGCCTTCCACCCACTCCTTGGTGAGCCGTTAACCTCACCAAAAGCCACTCTTCAATCAACTTACACTGCTAGAGCACGAACGCTATAATTCCCAATTATCCTTACACTACCCCCACTCAGCTCGTCCAACCTTCGGCCCTTGCTTCGACACCGCAGGTCAACTAGTCCCTGTGAAAATCAAGCTCCTAGTCACCATCCTAGTAGACTTCCGTCCTAGCACATCCCCAGACACTTATCATTCTACGCCACTACATCCTACATCCCCTGCAAATCCAAAGCCTTCAAGTTTCATTATAATCCCAGTTCTCTCCTACAATCCCTGATCCACCAACCATCACTCCAGTCATATCTTGGCTTGACAGAGTGGCCCTTCGCCACCATGGCATGAGGAATTGTAAAAACCTTTATTAATGGTGGAACAATATCCGGCTAGCCACACCTTCCAGTTCCAGGTTGCGTCCCCTGACGGCAACACGCTATGGACGACAGTCGTAAAAAAAATAATATAAAGAAGAAATAATAAAAAAAAGAAAAGAATGGGGTTAAAAATGGAGATACCCCGGCGTGCCTGGTCGGCTCCATTACAAGAAGGCGACTGGGTGCAAAAATTGCCACCAACCCAACTGAGGTGAAAACCTGAAAGGGCACCTAAGGTAAAATCGGGGAACCCCTCGGTGTGAAAACCCGTAAGGGCGCACCAGAAAAAGCAAGAGGGGGCCAACTCTAGCGAAAACCCGCAAGGGTGGTAGAGCTTGTAAAGAGAAAAAAAACCCTCTCCCTCTCTAATCCTCGTGGATGAAAGCTATCAACCACGACACCTCGCTGATAGCAAGCTCAACACCACTCCACAATAATGGTGACCACTGCACCCCCGAGGGTCGGTCACCCCAAGTCCTAGTTTCAGCTCTAGATACAACGCCTTCACAGGCCAGCCGTCAGCTCCCAGTTCCAGCTCCGGCTACAACGCCTTCACAGGCCAATCGCCAGCCCCCAGTTCCAGCTCCGGCTACAACACCTTCATAGGCCAGCCGTCAGCCCCCAGTTCCAGCTCCGGATACAACGCCTTCACAGGCCAGCCGCCAGCCCCCAGTTCCAGCTCCGGCTACAATGCCTTCGCTGGCCTGCAGCCAGCCCCCAGTTCTATCTCTGGCTACAATGGCTTCACAGGTCAGCCGCCAGCCCCCAGTTCTAGCTTCGGCTACAACACCTTCATAGGCCAGCCGTTAGCTCCCAGTCCCAATTCCGGCTACAACGCCTTTACAGGCCAGCCGCCCAGTTCCAGCCGCCAGCTCCCAGTTCTGGCTCCGGCTACAACGCCTTCACAGGCCAGCCGCCCAATCTCCTGTCCCAGTTTCGGCTACAACACCTTTACAGGCCAGCCGCTCAGTCTCCAGCCCCAGTTTCGGCTACAATGCCCTCGCAGATTAGCCGCTCAGCTTCCAACTCCAGTTTTGGCTACAATGCCTCTACAGGCCAGCCATCCGACCCAGCTCCAGCTCCCAGCTATCAAACCTTCCCAGGTCACCCAGCTGGCTTCAGCTCCAGTCCCCATTTCCAGTCACAGTGCCAGTTTCCAGTCCTTGTCCCAGTCCCAGTCTTGGTTGCCACGTCTTCCCGTGCCACACAGTCAGCTCAATCCCAGTTTCCCAGACACATGCGAATCCCATTTTTCGGCTACCGGCATAATGCTAGCCAATACTCCACCATCCGGTTCAGGGTCAATACACCCTCCAGAATCATCTCTGCAACCCTAAACCACGTAAACTACCCCGTTCTTATGGGCCTACATTGGTTCCCTGGTATGCAAGCTTTCATCCTCCAAGAGGATTGGCCCCCACATATAGCCTTTTCTTTCCCCTACTACCCAGTGCTCAGCCTCCAGTTTCTAACATCGGGTTCCCTGAACCCGGTGCCTATTGCCCCCTATCACTCATGCCAGTGTATCGTAGAACAAACAAGCATGACTAATGATAAGTGGTCGCCAGTTCATGCACACCACTCCATTCCATCGAAAAAGGAAGGGAACAACCCAGCAAACAAAAGATCCGGAGTTTGTCATTAATACTCTGTAAAAGAAGCCCAAGACATGCCCTTGGGGTGCCAAATCCGTACACTCCAGATAGCACAAACAAGAAAGGAGAGAGATACAATCAATTCTCAGGCTCAGTCCCCTCCAGCGCCGCAAGGTGAGAGTCCGCAGCCGCAACCTCTGCCTCCAAGGTAGACAAGAGCTGAGCGCTAGCTCCGACTGTCATCTCGGTCGCCTGACACTCAGCTCGGACGTGCTCGGCGACTGCCTATTGCTTCTCCCAGGCCTTCCTCAAGGCCTCAGCCTGGCTCTCCATCTCCCTCAGCTGTGCGGCGCGCTCCTCTGATGCCAACGCAGTCACCTCGGCGTGACTTCTCTGCTCAGGTACGGCTGACACAAGCTGAGCCCGCTGCTCCTACGCCTCTCAGATCGCCGCTAGCCTCCGACCCCACTGCTCCTGAGCCTCGCGGAGTCACAGGTACTCGGTCCAGATCCTAGCTAACCCAGACATCCAGAGCTCGTGTGGGAAGCCAAGCGCGTGGTAGCCCTGGGTGCACTCCCTCAGCCGCTGCCTCATATCCTCTAGAGAAGGAAGAGGGTCGCTCTGTGAGTAGCCTTGCGCCCGCTGGAGTAGGGCAAAACCTGCACTCGCCTCTAGCAATGGCTCTGGCAGAGAAGCAGATGTAGGCTACTCGATCCCTAAACCCAGGGAGAGGTCGCCGGATGCGGTTAGCACTCCAGTGGAACCTACATAGTCCCGACAAACACCAAAGGGAGTGAGCAATACATTCAAGACTTCCTTCGACAGATAAGGTGAAAAACCTAAGAAACAAATACAAGTCTTGGCTCCGTACCTGGAGCAAGTCCGGCTATCCCTATGGCGTCATCTGCCGGGGTGGGGGAAGGCAAGCGCTCCTCCGCCTCGACAGCATCACTCGCCGGGGTCAAAGAGGTTAGTGATTCCTCCACCGTCCGGTCATCCCCAACAAGCACGGGTGGGACAGGGGGCTCCTCCTGCCCGCCCTCGTCAGGAGCCGACGCGTGCTCCTCTCCAGACTCTGACGTTGTGGGCAACCCAAGAACGTCAGCACTCTGCCATATAAAGCAATCAAACACCAAATGAGGACGGGAAGAACCACTATATAACTCCAGAAGTGGCCCCCGTCGGAACCTCCCTACTAGTAGAGACCCCGGAGGACGAAGAGCTCGAGCTCGAACTCCCGTCCGTTTCCATTTCCAAGCTGCCGTCATCTGGAGAGCTCGACGGAGCCTCTAACAAACTCCCAGAGATGGCTGAACCAGAAGCTCCTGCAAGCCAGCAAAGCAAACAAGGTCACTACACGACCCAGCTTCGTACAAGGGCAGCTTTCCAGCTAAGAGTTGTGAACAGGAAACTCACCGGCCAGAGCGCTCCCCTCCAGAAACTTTCTCAATGTTGACGATCTTCCTCGTCGCCCTCAATTGGAGCCACTCCCGCGGGCCCCTCTTCCACCACCCCAGCCCTGTCGCGGGGTAGCTCACCCACTTCTAGAGGCGAAGGAGTACCTATGAACAATGCCAACATGATCTCAGCACTAGCAGATAATCAACACAAAGGGCTTACCAGAAATGGTTAAGTCCCTAGCTATATACCTGAGGGTCCCATGCTTGAAGACCCAACCAGTCCCATAGTGCAGGCTGACACTACAGTTGGCAGGGAAACACGGCCCATCCCTGCCAATAGCTGCGGTAACAGACTGGACATTTCTCCAGCCGTGGGCGGCACTGAAGCACTCCTCCCTCCAGGCTCCCCCTCAAAGGAGGGAAGGGACACTGATGGGACAGTACGGACTAGCTCTTGAATCATCTCCAGAGTGGCGACTAGATCCTCACCTGGCAAGTAACATCATAAACCTAGTCAATGTCCGTGGCCCAGCAATTGTACAACGGAAGGGCAATGCCCTCCATAGCGATTCAATACTTACCCGAGCCATCCTGGGTCGTTGCTGGCTCCTGCCCGTCAACCGATAGGGGCACCTCGCCCCGCATCTCAGAGGGATCTGCGGTCTCTGATGTCCCGGCCACCTCTACATGACACCAGCAACTATGTCAACTCCTAGAATCAAGTACAACCATAAACACAACATGCTCGGTCTCAGAATTATTTACCTGGCTGGGCATCCTTTGAAACCTTCCATGACTCAAAATCAGGAAAGGTCTCAATATTGGGGGCAGCCTCATCCATCAGACGAAGGAACCCCTCCATATCTATCTCGCAATCGACCCCGTCGTCAGGTAGTGGGTCGATCTTCTGAGGTGGCGAGAAGGCCACGTCAGCCCCGGCCTCCAGCGGCGCTGTGAAAAGAAAATCCAATAGCACAAGGTTACCCAATCATAAAGGTTGAATCAATATGAAGCAAGCAGTGGGATATAGCGCTTACTCAGAGCCAATTCTGCCTCAATATGTTCCCCAGTAGCGGGTCCCCGAGAGGACTCGCCGGCCTCCCTGGCTCTGGTCTCTACCCGGGGGCGCTTCCGCCGGCACTGGAGGGCCCCATCACCGTCCCCAGAAGATGTCCCCGTGGAGGGGTGATCCATGTCCACCGCAGAGCCTACCAATAAACACAACCACAAGCCTCTGTCATGTACCCCAGAAAACAACAAAGCGGGCGCAACAGGCTAACGAAGAGGTCTCACCTGAAGCCGCAAAGGGGTTCAACGGCATAGGAACCAACTACTTCGGCTTCAAGCCTATGACCCACGTAGCCTTCGTGACTGCCACCTTCACGTCCCTCACGGTGTAGGCGTACTCGATGAGGGACACGAGCTCCATGGGTCCAGCCGACCCGATCACATGGGCTATATGATGCCACCAGTCATCGATCGCTATGTCTGCAAATCTCCCCTCAGGGAGCACTCAGTCCAGTAGGCCCTTCTTCTTAAACCTGTAGTTAGCTAGGAACTGGGTCCACCAAGTCCTCGACGCCCCCGATCGAGGCGCCCCAGCTCCAGTACCTCCAAGCGTCGGCCGCGCCTGCCTGAGGGGATTCAGTACCCCGTTGCCTCTCCGTCCTGCAGACAGTGAGCCCCGGCTGCCCTGGGGTGCCTGATGTGCCAGCCGCTCTACCTCTCGGCGGATCTGGGAGAAGCGAGTCCGTAGGTACTCGTCGTCTAGCGCAATGGGAGGCAGATCCTCCCTCAATAGACGGACCTCCTCAGCTTTTCGGATCACCGAGGCCTTCTGCCTGTACAGGTGATTGTGCTCAAACCACCACCTGGCATAATGGACATCGAACTGTCCCCTACGTCCCAGCCCAGGCGTCGGCAGTCGCTCCAGCTCCCGACGATAGTAGAAGTCCCACCACGCCGCAGCTAGCAAGTGTGTATCCCAGCCTCTGTACTATCGACCCGCTATAGGGAACTCCTGGTTCTACGGGATCCCCTGGTCGTACCCGAAGTTCCGAGCCAACCTGTGCAGGTAATATGGCTCCAGGAAGCTCGTCACAGACCGGTGTAGACTCAGCACCACCGATCGGGTACTCATCACCCACTCTGTGTACAATGCCGCATCTGGCTCCCGCTGATAAGGAAGGGCACAGACTGCCCCGCCACTCAAAGGCACCAGAATCCGGTGGGAGTCTCTGGTGGCACCATCGACGGGAAGCCCCTCCTCGCCCCTATCGGGCAAGTAGCACAAAACTCTCCTAGCCCCCTCCAACTGTGCGACTGCATCTCCGTCCGGCTACCCAATGAAGCTGAATAGCAGTGGTGCCGCCTGGTTCGCCATGGACCTGCGAGACACCAACCCCGGAAACAACAAACCAGCCCACACACTGAGGTAGTGGGTCGGCAGAAGTAGACTCCGCTCACGTGGCGTCGGGTGCGCCGCCAGCACCCCAGTCCCTGGTAAACGTTGGCCAGAGCCGCCAGAGCAAAGGCCAGCCTTCGTCCCTCCGCCAGTAGGCATGTAGGCCACAACAACTCCACCCTCAGCTGGCCGTCTTCCCCATGTGGGACCAAAAATGTCGCCAACCAGTACGCTAAGTATGCCACTAGATGGGTGTAGCAACCCTGATAAAAACAAGATTTTTAAATAAATTAAATGAAAATAAAAGATAAGTAAATAGATGACAAAGAGTCTAAATGGGTAAATCATTAATCAAGAAGAAATAACGCCTTTTATCAAGGCGCTGATTCAAAAGGAAACGCCTCTGGATAAGGTGTTAATTTAAAAGGGACGCCTAGACAATAGGGCGTCAAATTTCAAACGACGGGAAAAATAAAAATTAAGGAAAAGAAATGAAACGCCCTCTACATGGGCGCGTTTACATAAGTAACGACGCTAGACAAGGCGTCAATTTAAATTCGACGCCCTCACTTAAGACGTTAATTCAGTTCGAGTTTCGTTCGACCCAGGAGTTTATCCAGGCAAGTTCTGGATAACTACGTCGAAGGTGGAATACGGTAAGGACTCTATCATGAAGTATTACTTCCAATACAACTCTAACCCTATTAGGATCCCCAAAATCCTATAAATATACTCCCTAATCAAGCCCTGATCGCTATTTTGGCGTTCGTCTGCTGCTGCCGTACACAAAGAACAGGTAGTGTTCTTCTTTTCCTTCAGTCACGGTTTAAGGAAGATAATGATCGTTCGTCTTTCCTTCTTCCTCTGCAGGTTGCCTGCAACGTGAAGAAACTCTCATATAGTTGAAGGACGAGAAGTTCTTCATCTTGTTTTCTTCTTCCGGCGATCAGGAAACTCTGTTGCAAATAGAGTATCATCTCTTCACATCTTTTACGTATCTTCCTCTAAACCAGGTAGGTTTTCTCAAGAACGTAGCCCAAACCAACTCCAGTTGCTAGTAATACTTACTGTCATACATGCATATAGTTTGATTATGGTTTCAGATGTTTTTCCATGTAATTTTAAAAAGAAACGCCCTTGACAAGGACGCTAATTTAAATAAGCGACCCACACTAGGACGCTAATTATTATTTTGACGCCATGCCCATAAGTCGTCAATTACATGTAATTAACAAATACCCACGTATAAAATTTAATATCTATGTAACCATGAACCTAATATATTGCATGAGTATACCTGTGAAATCCTGCTATCTTTCCTGTCATGACCATGTACCCTCTTTCCGGAAATTTTATAAAAATTGGTAAATTCTTGAATTCACGACCTTGTCTAGGTCGTCTCTTATTGAACTGACGCCCCAGATCAGGGCGCTAGTTGACAAGTAACGCCCCTATCCAGGGCGCGTTTTTGTAAAAATTCCAGAATATTGATTTTCTGCAAAATAGAAATATTGAAGGGACGGCTAATGTATACGTCTTCAAATTGTGAATAAACGCCCCTGAGTAAGGCGTTAATTAGATAATTAATGACTTAGCTTAAGTCGCTATTTTCTGTATTACTGTTTTACACTGATTACTGTCACCGAAGGGTTATATATATATATATATATGTAATCGGCACTATATTCCGTTCCGTGAGTATAGTCCCACGTTTCATGATGATTTATCGTTTACCCACTAATTCTCATTGACATACAAGCTCTCCATTGGACATTCCGTTCCTTTGGACTAGCGAGTTAGTCATAGAGACCTCCATAAGACTCCTCGAGCCTTGGATTCCCTCAAGGCCGACTGAGCTGGTTGTACCATAAAAACCCATTACACTATTTTGCCATGTCACTCTATAGAAACATGGTATACCGGCCCTCATGTTATGCAAAGTGTGTATCATGAGAATTTTCTTAATGGGATGAGGTTACCATGCCCTTTGATGATGTTCTTGTAAACCCCAATTCTTTATTAAACATGATGTTCTTGTGGACCTCAATTATATATTAAGAATGAGGACGTCTTGTCATTGATGTGTTGTTCATGTGGACCTCAATTCTATATAAAGAATGTCCATACTTATTGATCTTGGTACCCAAGTTAGGGAACCAATTTCACCTAGTTTTATCGATAATCGTGATTGTACCGTTATTATCGCCTATCTATGTCAAGTGTCATATTTTAGACTCTATTCTATCAAAGTCTATCCTACGTGTCTACAAGCTTTATCCTTGAAATTCCATATTGGCTATATACAAAAGTGGATGTTAAAATACATGATTAATGCCTACGCATATAGGGCCCGATCTGGTCCTGGGAGGAGCACCCGAAAGTACTTGTGCCCATGGGAGTTGATTGATCACAAGTATTGGCATTATACCGAAGTGCATGACTAGCTTGATTGAACATTCCACAAATCTTGTACTTGTACTTGACTTGATATTACATGACTTGCGTGACCCGGAAAAGGGTAATTGCATACTTGCGTGCTTGAAACGTGATAGCCAAATTCCAACGTGACATGATGAATACACTTGCTCGAATATCTTGATATCTTTTGATATAAGTTCTTGAAAGTTCATGACTAGTTCTCGTCGCTATCTTATTGTTACACACTCTCTCTATCTTGTCGTTTTATGCGAGCATGCATAGCTATAGTGCATTCATGAAAGATGTAATCACTTAAACCCCTTGCTAGTTCTTGAGATATAATTTCCTACTGAGCGTTCGCTCACTCAGTGTTTCCCTACGTTTCAGGTAAGTCCGACGATGAGAGAACTCAATCTGAAGGGGATAGTCAAGAGTGAAAGAGTTAGAGCTACTCAAGCATCAATTTAGTCCTGTCTTTTCTCTATTTTTGTTGAGTCAAGCGTTGTATTTTATTTTATTGAGTCTAGTATTTGTAAGGGTTTGTAATAGATATATTCTTATTAAAGGAATTAATGGATTGGGTTATCTTTATATTTACGCACTCTGTCTTTGTGTCGAATACACTACTACTCTGATTGACATGATTGATATAAACTCGTCACGCGTCTCCGGGTATCTTCAGCTCTCGGGGCGTGACAGTTTTTGTGGTATCAGAGCCTAGGGTATTCAATTCCTAGGAAAACCCAAGTCCAAGGATAGGTTCAAACCTTTAACCAGTGAGATTGGGTAGAACCAAGGGTTGAGTTAACATAAAAAACATAAAAGCCCTTAACGCGAGTATATACTAATATAGTTATTGTAATTGTAGGATAATGGCTGCCGAACGTGCTCAGTGGCGCAACATGCAGCGTACACTTCAAGGCATGACTCAGGTGCTGCAACAAGTAGCACAAGGAGGTGCACAATGAGCAGGGAGTCTCCACCAAGTCTTTAAAAACATGAACCCGCCTAAATTCACAGGTTCTACTGATCCGGACGACGCATAGCACTGGATCTGGGAGACAGAACGTATATTCCATGTTATGCAGTGCACGGATCAAGATAAAGTCTTATTAGCTACCTTTCAGTTGGAAAGGGATGCCCGATGCTGGTGGGAATCAATAGAAGCTACTTTAAATCAAGACCAAATTACTTGGGAAGAATTTGTTGAACATTTCAACAATAAATATTTTTCAGACCGAGTCCAAGAAAAGAAAGCTACCGAATTTGCCGCACTCAAGCAACGGTCATTATCGGTGGCGGAGTATGAGGCACAATTCTCTAGATTGTCTCAGTATGCTAAACACTTAGTCAGCACCGAGAAGAGGAAAGCTAGAAGGTTTCTTAACGGGCTCAGGCCCCAATATATTACCCAACTGGCGCCGATGGATATTCAAGTCTATTCGGAGATAGTACGTCGAGCCCAGCTATTAGAAGACACCACGGAACTATCTGATAGAATCCGTGGGAAGGACAAGAAAGAACAAGTTACAAGTTCGGGTTCCTTTAAACCCAACTTAAAGAAGAGGCCTAGCAATGGAGGTACTTCCTCACAAGATCAGAAGTTTAAGAAGACCAAGCCCTTCTCCATCACCACTACCCCATCAAATATAGTGTGCAAGCATTGTGACAAGGCGGGCCATAGAGCAGAAGAATGCTGGAGGAAACTAGGAGCATGTCTCCGCTGTGGGAGTCACGATCATCGAATTCCCGATTGCCCATTACTTAATGATCAAGCCGGGGACGGGAAGCGCCCAGTAACCAAGAATGCTCGTCTTCACGCAATCAAGGAGACCGAACAAGAAGAAGAAGGCGGACTAGTAGAAGGTACATTGAAAGTTTGTTCCAAGTCTGCATATGTCTTAATTGATACTGGTGCTTCACATTCAATTGTTTCCAAGAAGTTCGCTGATCCGTTACCCCTAGAACCGGAATGGATAAAATTAGTCTTGTATACTCCTCTAGGAAACGAGACTGATATTACACACCATTACCAGAACTGTGAAGTATTGGTTCATGGTAAGAATCTCCCTATTGATCTTATATGTTTAGATCTAAAGGAGTATGATGTCATACTAGGAGCGGATTGGTTATCTAAATATCAGGCAACGGTCGATTGCCGCAATAGCAAGGTTACTTTCGAGGAATTTCCAGAACTGATCTTTACTAGCCCCAAGAGGCGAAGCAAAACCCCTCTTATTTCGGCTCTCCGAGCTAGCAAGCTCATCAGGAAAGGATGTGTATCTTTCCTTGCATTTGTCACGATTAAGGAGAATAAGAAAACTAAGATAGAAGATATCCCAGTTGTGCAAGAATTTTTGGATGTGTTTCCGGAAGATCTGCCTGGATTACCCCCACAAAGAGAAGTGGCCTTCACCATCGACTTAGTCCCTGGTGCTGGTCCAGTTTCTAAGGCACCTTATAGAATGTCCCCTGCCGAACTCAAGGAGTTAAAGGAGCAATTGATGGAACTTCTTAAGAAAGGATTCATTAGACCGAGTACTTCCCCGTGGGGAGCGCCTGTATTATTTGTAAAGAAGAAGGATGGATCCATGAGACTATGCATCGACTATCGACAGTTGAATCATCTCACTATCAAGAACAAGTATCCACTGCCGAGAATCAATGAGTTATTTGATCAAATATCTGGATCCAAGTACTTTTCCAAGATTGATCTCAAGTCAGGATATCACCAACTAAGGATCAAGGATGATGACATTCATAAGACTGCATTCAGAAGCAGGTATGGCCATTATGAGTTTGTTGTTATGCCTTTTGGACTAACGAATGCCCCTGCTGCCTTTATGCAGTTAATGAATAGTATATTCAGGCCTTATTTGGATCAATTCGTGGTGGTCTTTATTGATGATATATTAATTTATTCCAAGACTAAGGAAGAGCATGAAGAGCAATTGAGGATTGCATTACAAATATTGAGGACAAACCAATTATATGCAAAACTCAGCAAGTGTGAATTCTGGCTTGAGGAAGTGACTTTTCTCAGACATGTTATATCAAAGGATGGCTTATCAGTAGATCCATCAAAAGTTGAAGCTGTAAGAAATTGGGAAAGATCGACCAATGCTAGCGAGATTCGAAGTTTCTTAGGTCTTGCTGGCTATTACAGGCGATTCATCAAAGATTTCTCTAAGATCGCCGTACCACTTACGAGGTTAACTCGCAAGGAGATCCGTTATGAATGGAGTGAGGAATGTGAAAGAAGCTTCCAAACTCTCAAGGATCATCTTACTACAGCTCCTGTCTTAGCTTTACCAGTGGAAGGAGAGATATTCGAGGTATACACTGATGCTTCTGGCATTGGCCTCGGATGTGTTCTAATGCAACAAGGAAAGGTTATAGCTTACTCTTCTCGTCAATTAAAGAAGCATGAAGAGAACTACCCCGTCCATGACTTAGAATTAACCGCGGTAGTATTTGCACTAAAGATCTGGAGACATTATCTATATGGAGTGCAGTTTACTGTATACTCCGATCACAAGAGTCTCAAGTATCTTTTCTCTCAAAAGGAACTAAATATGAGGCAAAGGCGTTGGCTAGAATATCTCAAGGACTTCGACTTCAATATACAATATCATCCCGGAAAGGGTAACCATGTAGCAGATGCCCTTAGTCGAAAGCCGACAGCACTGTTAGCCAATTGTATGATTCAAGAATGAAAATTGCTGAAGCAATTCTCCGAACTCAATATAAGCATAGACACAGACTTTCAATGTGTCACATTATCTCATATAAGCATTCGTCCAGACCTATTAACTGAAACACAAGCGCTTCAGGATGATGACCCAATATTAGTAGAAATCAAGGGCAGATTGGAAGGACAATCTGATTTCCAAATAACTTGTGAAGGAAGATTAGTGTTCAGGAATAGAACTTGCATACCGGATTGTCCCGAGTTAAAGAAGAAGATCTTAGATGAAGCTCATAGATCAAGGTACACAATTCATCCAGGATCAACCAAAATGTACCAAGATGTGAAGAGGAATTTTTGGTGGCCCAACATGAAAAGGGAAATAGCAAACTATGTATCACGCTGTCTCACTTGCCAAAAGGTCAAGGCGGAACACCAAAAGCCTGCTGGAAAATTACATCCTCTAGATATTCCCAAATGGAAGTGGGAGAATATTAGTATGGATTTCATCATGGGTCTATCTAAATCAAAAGGAGGACATGATGGAATATGGGTTATTATTGACCGATTGACTAAATCGGTGCATTTCTTGCCAATAAAGAGCCGATGGTCAGTTGACATTTTGGCTGCATTATACATCAAGGAAATAGTCAGATTACATGGTATTCCTGTTTCAATCGTGTCTGACAGAGATCCCCATTTTACTTCTCATTTTTGGAAAGGACTACAACATTCGTTGGGAACAAGGCTTAACTTTAGTACAGCTTTTCATCCTCAAACGGATGGTCAGACCGAGAGAACTAACCAGGTGGTTGAAGATATGCTCAGAGCTTGCATCATTGATTTCGATGGAAGCTGGCATGATCACTTGCCGTTGGTGGAATTTGCATACAATAATAGCTACCAGGCAAGTATACAAATGGCACCTTTCGAAGCCTTATACGGAAGGAGTTGCCGATCACCCTTATGCTGGGACGAAGTTGGAGAAAAACAACTATTAGGTCCAGACATGGTAAGGGATACCACTGAGAAGATATAATTGATTAGAGAAAGACTGCAAGTTGCTCAGTCTAGGCAAAAGGCTTATGCCGACACGAGAAGGAGAGATCTTGAATTCCAAGTTGGAGACCATGTATTTCTCAAGATATCGCCTGGACGTGGCATACGGAGATTTGGTGTTAAGGGTAAGCTTACACCAAGATTCATCGGACCCTTCGAGATACTGGAACGAGTTGGCGAGGTTGCTTATCGTATCGCATTGCCTCCTCAACTGTCCGATGTACATAATGTATTCCACATATCTATGTTGAAGAAGTATATGCACGATCCATCACATATTATTGAACATGGAGACTTAGTTATCCAGAAGGATCTCACATATGAACAGAGGCCCACAAGGATACTAGATCGTGAAGTCCGTACTCTAAGGAATAAGGTTATTCCCATGACAAAAGTACAATGGAATAAGAGTTCCGATCATGAAGCTACATGGGAGACCGAGGAATCCATGAGGAAGCGATTTCCAGAATTATTTTAAGGTATATACTCTATGCTCTCCACTTATATATATATATATATATATATACTATTGAATTTGGGGACCAAATCCCTTTAAGTGGGGGAGGGTGTAGCAACCCTGATAAAAACAAGATTTTAAATAAATTAAATGAAAATAAAAGATAAGTAAATAGATGACAAAGAGTCTAAATGGGTAAATCATTAATCAAGAAGAAATAACGTCTTTTATCAAGGCGCTGATTCAAAAGGAAACGCCTCTGGATAAGGCGTTAATTTAAAAGGGACGCCTAGACAATAAGGCGTCAAATTTCAAACGACGGGAAAAATAAAAATTAAGGAAAAGAAATGAAACGCCCTCTACATGGGCGCATTTACATAAGTAACGACGCTAGACAAGGCGTCAATTTAAATTCGACGCCCTCACTTAAGACGTTAATTCAGTTCGAGTTTCGTTCGACCCAGGAGTTTATCCAGGGTAAGTTCTGGATAACTACGTCGAAGGTGGAATACGGTAAGGACTCTATCATGGAAGTATTACTTCCAATACAACTCTAACCCTATTAGGATCCCCAAAATCCTATAAATATACTCCCTAATCAAGCCCTGATCGCTATTTTGGCGTTCGTCTGCTGCTGCCGTACACGAAGAACAGGTAGTGTTCTTCTTTTCCTTCAGTCACGGTTTAAGGAAGATAATGATCGTTCGTCTTTCCTTCTTCCTCTGCAGGTTGCCTGCAACGTGAAGAAACTCTCATATAGTTGAAGGACGAGAAGTTCTTCATCTTGTTTTCTTCTTCCGGCGATCAGGAAACTCTGTTGCAAACAGAGTATCATCTCTTCACATCTTTTACGTATCTTCCTCTAAACCAGGTAGGTTTTCTCAAGAACGTAGCCCAAACCAACTCCAGTTGCTAGTAATACTTTCTGTCATATATGCATATAGTTTGATTATGGTTTCAGATGTTTTTCCATGTAATTTTAAAAAGAAACGCCCTTGACAAGGACGCTAATTTAAATAAGCGACCCACACTAGGGCGCTAATTATTATTTTGACGCCATGCCCATAAGTCGTCAATTACATGTAATTAACAAATACCCACGTATAAAATTTAATATCTATGTAACCATGAGCCTAATATATTGCATGAGTATACCTGTGAAATCCTGCTATTTTTCCTGTCATGATCATGTACCCTCTTTCCGGAAATTTTATAAAAATTGGTAAATTCTTGAATTCACGACCTTGTCTAGGTCGTCTCTTATTGAACTGACGCCCCAGACCAGGGCGCTAGTTGACAAGTAACGCCCCTGTCCAGGGCGCATTTTTGTAAAAATTCCAGAATATTGATTTTCTGTAAAATAGAAATATTGAAGGGACGGCTAATGTATACGTCGTCAAATTGTGAATAAACGCCCCTGAGTAAGGCGTTAATTGGATAATTAATGACTTAGCTTAAGTCGCTATTTTCTGTATTACTGTTTTACACTGATTACTGTCACCGAAGGGTTTTATATATATATATATATGTAATCGGCACTATATTCCGTTCCGTGAGTATAGTCCCACGTTTCATGATGATTTATCGTTTACCCACTAATTCTCATTGACATACAAGCTCTCCATTAGACATTCTGTTCCTTTGGACTAGCGAGTTAGTCATAGAGACCTCCATAAGACTCCTCGAGCCTTGGATTCCCTCAAGGCCGACTGAGCTAGTTGTACCATAAAAACCCATTACACTATTTTGCCATGTCACTCTATAGAAACATGGTATACCGGCCCTCATGTTATGCAAAGTGTGTATCATGCGAATTTTCTTAATGGGATGAGGTTACCATGCCCTTTGATGCTGTTCTTGTAAACCCCAATTCTATATTCAACATGATGTTCTTGTGGATCTCAATTCTATATTAAGAATGAGGACGTCTTGCCATTGATGTGTTGTTCATGTGGACCTCAATTCTATATAAAGAATGTCCATACTTATTGATCTTGGTACCCAAGTTAGGGAACCAATTCCACCTAGTTTTATCGATAATCGTGATTGTACCGTTATTATCGCCTATCTATGTCAAGTGTCATATTTTGGACTCTATTCTATCAAAGTCTATCCTACGTGTCTACAAGCTTTATCCTTCAAATTCCATATTGGCTATATACAAAAGTGGATGTTAAAATACATGATTAATGCCTGTGCATATAGGGCCCGATCTGGTCCTTGGAGGAGCACCCGAAAGTACTTGTGCCCATGGGAGTTGATTGGTCACGGTATTGGCATTATACCGAAGTGCATGACTAGCTTAATTGAACATTCCACAAATCTTGTACTTGTACTTGACTTGATATTACATGACTTGCGTGACACGGAAAAGGGTAATTGCATACTTGCGTGCTTGAAACGTGATAGCCAAATTCTAACGTGACATGATGAATACACTTGCTTGAATATCTTGATATCTTTTGATATAAGTTCTTGAAAGTTCATGACTAGTTCTCATCCCTATCTTATTGTTACACACTATCTCTATCTTGTCGTTTTATGCGAGCATGCATAGCTATAGTGCATTCATGAAAGATGTAATCACTTAAACCCCTTGCTAGTTCTTGAGATATAATTTCCTACTGAGCGTTCGCTCACTCAGTGTTTCCCTACGTTTCAGGTAAGTCCGACGATGATGGAACTCAATCTGAAGGGGATAGTCAAGAGTGAAAGAGTTAGAGCTACTCAAGCATCAATTTAGTCCTGTCTTTTCTCTATTTTTGTTGAGTTAAGCGTTGTATTTTATTTTATTGAGTCTAGTATTTGCAAGGGTTTGTAATAGATATATTCTTATTAAAGGAATTAATGGATTGGGTTATCTTTATATTTGCGCACTCTGTCTTTGTGTCGAATACACTACTACTCTGATTGACATGATTGATATAAACTCGTCACGCGTCTCCGGGTATCTTCCGCTCTCGGGGCGTGACAACGGGTCACGTCCGGCAACCCATGGGGGTTCCACCCCTCCTGTGGCGCATAGATGTACCGGTTGTACGTCCTGAACCGTAGCTCCACCTCTGTGTACTCCTCCCATGGAGTCTGGTCTCTCGCAAACTCCTGATAAAAGCAAAAGGGCCCGTTGTAGAAGTGGCGGACCCACGCGTTCAACGGCACCCCGGGAGTCTGTGCTGCTCTCTCTATCTCTCTCCTAGCTAGGGCTAAATCCCTCCACGTCTTCAGCAAATACCAGTAGTTGTAAGGAACCTGGTATCTTCCATGCCCGTCTGTGTGGTTGCGATGGAGGTCATCTAGCACTACCTCCTCGTACCCCCCGTCGCTGATCGGTAACCCTGAAATCCTGAATAGAGACCATAGATCTAATGAAGTCTCTCCTTCATCCATCGCCATGGTGTTCCACCTGTGGTTGAAGCGCTCTGTCAAAGCCTGTAGAAGCCCCGTGTAGTAGGGGTACCCGTACAAAGCCGCGGTCACCGCATACCTAATGTCAGCCCGGTCCAGCAGCACCCGGTAGTGGTGTACTATGCCCATCAGCCACTCGGTAGCTCCCTGGGGGTATCTGTGCGAAGGAATCACCACCCAGCGGCCATACCAACTAACAGCACTCTGTCGCAGAATCTCGGATTGAAGGCTGTGGTCGTCATAGCCCTCCCCAGCATACTCCAGCCCTGAGGGCTCCAATGCTAACCCTGGACTGCCCTCTGTCTCTGCCCGATGGTGTCCGTGCAAATCCCAGGAAGCGGGACCCATCACTCCAACGCGGACTCCGAACTGGTCTGCCCTGCCGAAGAAGCCCAGGCACTCAGCACTGGGGAACTGACACTGTCTCCAATAGTCCCCGGAGAAACTCAGAAAGCCACAGAGAATGATCCCGTGCAAACTATCTCTGCCCACCAAGATTGCCCGCTCCAGTCGGCGACGGGCTCCGGCAACCCGAGAGTCCCTCTCCTCCATGCCTGGTGGAACAAAGCGCCTGATGAAGTCAAATAAGTGACGGTCCAGAGGGAACTCCACTAGGTAGCCACCGCTGTGATCGTAGGTGTAAAGCCCACCTGCCTCCGACGCCCAGGCCAACTCCACAGCCCCAACTCCACTGCCACGCTCGCCAACGGGGCCCTCTGCCACAGTCGTGAGCCCCAGGTCAAGTTTCTCCACATTAGCTACGGTGATGACCGGCGGACCCAAGGGGGGACATGAGCCGCTCGGTCCTCCTTACCCAGTGGTCCTCCTCCCGGACCACACGCCTCGGGACCCTCTCGTCTCTACCAAATCGTGCCATAAATGCAAGACAGAGCACCAAAAATGGTCAGCATGCCAGAAATTCAACACATGCAATACAATAAAGCAAAAGCACATGAAGCGTCAAAATACAATTGCAACAACTCAGAAGGAGAGGTTCACAGGCCATACGCCCTCGTCTCCGCCTCTGACGCACGACCCGTGGGGGGCATTTGTTGTACCCAGACAATTTCCCCAGCAAAATACCAAGGAACAAGGGCTCGGGAATTTCCCCGAACACCTTTAAGGCATGGGCTACCAGGCCCCTCCGGCAACCCAGTGGGCCCGACCAACGGCCACAACCCGCTAGCCGAGGTGTACGGTAGCATTAACAACTAACCGGGATCACTCCCGACCCCTCAGTGGCGGACTTTGTTCGCATTCTATACAACCACCGGGCCAGCCCAGGGGTGCCCCCAACTACAAAGCCACGCCACGTGGCACTCAGTAAAGAGGCCAGGGGGCTACCCTGGGGTGCCTTTCTTCAACCCTCCAAGGTCAAAGGGGAACCCAAATAAGTCAACCACAGGCTTTGGAGGCCCGCAGTACACATATACGGCTCATACACGTGTATCGGGCATTTTCCCGAACGTCTGGTGAGTGCACATATTCCAGCCTTTCTACAGCAAACCACGGGCCGACCCACGGTCCCAGCATACTACCCGGGTTTTACAACGACCCTCCAGCAAGTCGGGGCTATCCTCGACCCTCAGACACGTGGCCACGAGCCACTTATATTTAGCTATCGGGCCAACCCGAGGCTACCCTACCAACTCGCTGTACAACGTGACGCGTAGCACGAGGCCCGGCCCATGTACCCGAAGTGCCTCTCCATAGGTCCTACGAGCGCCCGTCCTCTGCCCAAGGCCCAATCTGAGGCCCCTCTGCCAGGTAGCTTGGCCGTACGGCAACTCGGGGTGTGTTGGGTATTTATCCGAACACCTTGCGAGCGGCAACTATGACTCGACATACAACAACCCCCAAGGGCCAATCCCAGCACCCCAGAGCCCCGTGTCCCTCAAAGGACACCCCCATATGGTGAAAGAAGACCCCCGAGGGCCATCCCTCGGGGTTGCGACGCGCCCGGGACCAGTTTGCCCCAGGGCGCGGGCGCGACCCCAGGGAGGGCGAACGCCTCGGGGGATGCACCCTCTCCCCAGCCCGGAGGCCCGACGGTCCTCCCCAGTCCCAGTTCGTGCAAATTCCCAGTCTCACGGTGCAAGGTTTGTGCAAGGGTCCATTCACCATACCCGTACGTGGAAGAAGTCGCAAAGAACGCCCACGACGAGGTCCTCAGTCAACACGCTCGCAAAGCTCCACGTATCCTGCTTAGTCTTGTCCTTTTCTTCTTAGTCAATTTAGGAAGAAAATAACAAAAATGAGATTTTATATAGGTGGGGCCCCCCCCTCTCTCTTCCTCCACCCAGTCCACCTAAACCCCCCTGGGGAGGGGTTTAGGCAGACCAGCCTGGACCCCCAGGCTGGTTTGCCAAAACCCCCAAGGGGGTTTAGGCGGACCAGCCTGACCCCTCAGGCTGGTCCGCCTAAACCCCATTACAATAAAAAAAGCCTTTTTAATTAAAAAAGGTGCCCAGTCAATCCGCCCAAACCCCCCCGAGGGGAGGGTTTAGGCGGACCAGCCAGCCCCCCAGGCTGGTCCGCCTAAACCCCATCCAAAAATTAAAAAAAAGTTTTTTAACAACAAAAAACCCCCTCCGAAGAGGGGTTTAGGCAGACCAGACCAGCCCATGGGGCTGGTCTGCCTAAACCCCCCTGGGGAGGGGTTTAGGCGAACCAAACCAGCCCCTTGGCCTGGTCCTCCTAAACCCTATCCCCCCAATCCATTGAACATAAAACCCGGACCAAGTTGAACCCTCAACTTGGTCCGCCTAAACCCTACCCCATGACCCTTCAACTTTCTATGAATTCCCCCCTGAGAAGCTCAAGGGGAAATGAATGAATGCATGCACAAGCAGACGCACAGACGGACGGAGAAACACCTCCGACCAAACTGCCGCACCCTCGGACACCCGAGGCTTTCGGAAAGGGTCGGGAAGGCAAGAGCTCGGGCATGGACCTTTCCTGTGACCTGACCGACGCTCGGGCCTTCCGAGCCTAGAGGTCTTTTATTGGGCTTTCTCGCCTAAGTAGACCCCAGGGGGCTGTCACCTGGCTGAGCTGAGCCTTGTTGGGCCCTGAGGGGCCTAGTTCGGCTGCTCTTAATTGGGCTACAGAAATCCCCCTCTCCACTTGTCCCCCTCCTACTCCCGAGTAATAGGAGGCTCGGATGAGTAGCCTTTTAGGGTTTTGGACCAGCGTGGCTCAGGTGGGTGGAGATCTGGCGATGTTATGAAGCCACATGTCGTGGTCACCTGGGCCCGTAATAATTACAATCCTGGTGGATTTGAAATGAAGGGGCCCCCTTTCTCGGAGGTTGGAACGACGCGCCGCCTCCCGCGTGGGTTTATAGGCGTTGGGCGCTGGTTGTCATCCCAGACTCTTTCCGTCGTTAGGGTTTTGTCTTTCCTTCACTTCTTTACTTTTGGGGCTCTTTGATGCGCCGTGAGAACACAGTGGAGGAGCAGAAACTTGTGGCGGCGTTTGAGGAGTTGGCGAAGATAATTACGGAGGCGGTCCGGCAGCTTCCTCCTCCCCCGGAATCTTCGAGGTCTCGAGAGAATTATTCTTCAAGTTCTTCCTCGGAATCTATGGCGGGCCAGCATTCGGGTGCCGAGGGATGGGGTGACGAACCGGTGGTGAGAGCGCCGGTCCAGAACTGCAGCGAGTTGGGGGAAGCCGAGGTGAAGAGGCTGGAGCATCAGTTTCTCCTGCCTCACAAGTATAGCTTTGCTGCTGCTGCCCCGTATGAGACGTGCCTGGATTCTCGCACGGGCCACATCTGCATCTTTCTTTCTTTCACTCTTCGGAGGGTGCTTGCTCTCTGTACGTTCCAAAGAGTTGGCAGGTTGGAAGAGAGGAGGCCTTCATAGGCGTTCCCTCTTCCCCAGCCTCTGTCAACTTGGAAGGTAGCCTTCCCCTCCACAGTCCCTTCTGTCACCTTTGTCATGGGCCACCTAAGCCAACTGGGTCGACAGCCTTTTATCCGAGCCAGTTTCTACGTGAGGCAGAGTCAATGGCTGGACGCAAGGAGATCAACCGAGTCAGCCAAGCAATGGCCTCTTGCAGTGGTGCCAGATGGATTTTTTACTTTCCGTTGTGTAATGTATTGGCTTTTGCCTTTCTGATGTACCAACAATCGTTTGAATGAAAAGTAGAAAATTTTATTTCACTCGGATTGTTTGCACGAACTTCAAAAGTAGAACTTGCATAGTGTGGCTGCGTTCCACGTCCAAGGGATGGGTTCCCCTTCCATTGTAGATAGCCGGTATGCTCCTTTCCCGTGCATCTCGACCACTCGGTAGGGGCCTTCCCAGTTAGGGAATAGCTTGCCCGCCGCCTCTAGTGGTCGAGAGGCTTCGGCTTTCCTAAGGACGAAGTCTCCCGGTTGGAAGTGCCTATCTTGGACTTTGGCATTTTAGTATCGAGTGAGGCGGCAATGGTACTCCGTTGCTCGGATGCTGGCAATCTCTCGGAGTTCATCTGCTAGGTCAAGGTTCTCGAGTAATTTTTGCTCGTTTACCTCGGGCGAGAAGCAGATGACTCGGAGGGAGGGATTGGCGATCTCCAACGGAATGACGGCCTCGGTTCCATATACCAACTAGAAAGGACTCTCACCGGTTGCCGTTCTGGGAGTCGTTCTGTGGGACAAAAGCACGCTAGGCAGTTCCTCGAGCCAGTTGCCCTTGGCCTTGCCGAGTCTAGTCTTTATGCCTTTTAAGATAGTCTTATTGGCATTCTCGACTAGCCCGTTGGCCTGAGGGTGGGCGACCGAAGTGAAGTGGTTGCGAATACCTAGGTCGGCACATCTGTCTCGAAAATAATGAGAGTCAAATTGCTGACCGTTATCGCTCACTATCACCCGGGGGATGCCGTAACGACAAATGATCGACTTCCAGATGAAACTCCAGACGAATGTCTCGGTGATCCTCGCCGTGGCTTCGGCCTCGATCCACTTGGTAAAGTAGTCGATGGCGACGATGATAAATTTCTTCTGGGCCTGAGCCGTAGGGAACGGCCCAAGAATGTCGATCCCCCACCGAGCGAAGGGATATGGCTCGGTCAGGGTGATGAGCTCCGTAGCCGTCTGATGGACTAAGTGGTCGAATCGCTGGCATCGGTCGCACTGTTGCACGTAGGCCGTGCAGTCGCGCAGCAGAGTGGGCCACCAGTAACCCTGCCGTAGCAGGATCCGGGTGAGTGACCTTCCTCCTGAGTGCGCTCCACATAGGCCTTCATGAATATCTTGGATAGCTCGGTTGGCTTCGTCGGGGCCGAGACACTTCAGGAGGGGACCGGAGAAAGATCTCCGGTAGAGAGTGTCGTCTAGACGACAAAGCGCCGGGCTTGGTACTTCAATCTGCGGGCCTCTCGAGGGTCGGAAGGCTCTTGAGAGTTCCGGAGCCACGACAGGTAGGGGGTGCACCAGTCGCTCGGAATGGCTGAGTCAACAGTAAGGAGCTCTGAGTCAATGCTCGGGTGCTCTAGCTCTTCAAGGAGGACCGATCGGGTACCTTCGGGGTCGAGAGAGGAGGACAGCCAAGAGAGGGCATCCGCTCGGGAGTTTTCCTCCCGAGCTATTCGGACTACCTCGAATCTCTCGAACTGTTGGGCCAGGTCTCTGACCAGTTGGAGGTATTTGATCATTGGTGTCTCTCGAGCTTCGTACTCGCCGTTGACTTGGCTAGCAACCAGATGGGAGTCAGTATGGATTTTGACTCGCTCAGCCCCTAACCGTCGGGCCATGCGCGCTCCCGAGATAAGGGCCTCGTACTCGGAAGCGTTGTTGGATGCCTGAAAGCTGAACTTCAAGGCGTATTGCAGTTCTGCTCCTTCGGGGGACTTCAGGAGGATTCCGGCACCACTACCGACCGAGTTGGAGGATCCATCAACAAACAATTCCCAGGTCGGCCCGGGCGCGGACGGGGATCTTTCTTCAATCGGGATGGTGCTTTCGGCGATGAAGTCGGCGAGCACTTGGCGTTTCACAGCTGAGCGCGGCTGATAGGATATATCGTAGGACCCAAGCATAATGGCCCATTTGACGAGTCGTCCCGAGGCTTCGGGGTGGGCCAGGATCTTCTTTAATGGTTCACTGGTTAGCACGGTGATGGGGTGACCCTCGAAATAGGGCCGGAGGCGCTTGGCAGAGGTAACCAACACTAGCACGAGTTTCTCGGTTGCGGGGTACCTCCTTTCAGCCTCGTTGAGCACCTTGCTGGTGTAGTAGACTGGCCTCTCGACTCCTGAGTCATTTCTAACTAGGACCGAGCTAACCGTAGATGGTGTTGCCGAGAGATAGAGTAGTAAGACTTCACCCGGAACGGGTTTGGAGAGCACCGGGGTGAGGCCAAGAACTCCTTGAGCTCGGCGAACACTCTCTGGCATTCCTCATCCCATGCGAACGTAGAAGATGCCAATTTGGGCCCCCTCAACAGCTTGAAGAAGGGCAAGCATCGTTCGGCCGCACGGGACAGGAACCGACTGAGAGCGGCGACACGCCCAGTTAGGCGTTGGACGTCCTTGATGCAGGCGGGCGGGAGCATGTCCAGGATGGCCTAGACTTTGTCAGGGTTGGCCTCGATCCCACGCTGAGTGACTAGGAAACCCAGGAAATTCCCAGATCTCACTCCGAAGGCACACTTGGTAGGATTGAGCTTCATGTTGTACCTCAGGAGGGTGTCGAAGGTCTCAGCGAGGTCGGTGAAGTGGTCTTCGGCCTTGGGGGTCTTGACGAGCATATCGTCGATGTAGGCCTTAACATTCCGACCTATCTATCTTTCAAACATGTGGTTGACCAACCTCTGGTACGTGGCTCCGGCGTTTTTCAACCCGAAAGGCATCCAGGTGTAGCAGTATACGCCGTAGTCGGTGATGAAGGTGGTGTTCTCGACATCTTCTGGATCCATTCTGATCTGGTGGTAACCTGAATAGGCGTCTAGGAAGCTGAGTATCTCGTTGCCCGAGGTTGAGTCAACCAATTGGTCGATGCTCGGCAACAGATAACAATCCTTAGGGGTGGCCTTATTCAGGTCGGTGAAATCCACGCACATCCGCCACTTGCCTAAAGCTTTCGGTACCATGACGACATTGGCTAGCCACGTCGGGTACAGGACCGGCCTAAAAAGGCCAGTCTCTTGCCCCTTGGTGACCTGTGCCTTGATGATCGCATGTTTCTCCGGTGCATGCTTCCTCCTGCGCTGCTGTACGGGTTTCATGGCGGGGTCGAGGTTGAGCTTGTGCATTACAGTCTTCTCTGGTATCCCAGAGAGTTGATCATCAGCCCAAGCAAAAACTCAGATGTACTCAGAAAGGAACTTTTTATATTGCTGTTGAACCTCAGACGGTAGGTCGGCTCCGATTTTTACTCCTAGGGCCTGGTCATTGTTTAGGAAAACCGCCAGCAATTCACCACCAGGTTCGGTGGTTGCGGATTTATCCTCGACTCCCCGGGGACCCTTGTCCTTCCCGTCCGGCCTTATGGCCTCTACCGAGATATTGTAGCACCTTCTGGCTGTGGCCTGGTTACCTCGGACTTCCCCCAACCCATTTTTGGTGGGGAACTTCATTTTCTGGTGATAGGTAGAAGGCACCGCTTTTATTCGGCTGAGGATTCCCTGGCCGAAGATGGCGTTGTATGCTATCATACCTTTAATCACTATGAAGTCCACCATGACCGTAACATTTTTGGGTGGGGTGCCGAGGGTAACCGGCAGGCTTAGGGCTCCCTCGGGATAGGTGGCCAGGCCATTGAACCCATAGAGAGGGGTTCGGATCGGACGGAGTTTGGATGGTTCCTCCCCCATCCTAAAGAAACAATCATAAGACAGTACATCAGGGGCACTCCCATTGTCAACTAGAATCCTATCTACGTTACAATGGTTTATCGTAGCCGAAATCACGAGGGCGTCGTCATGCGGGGTGCTCAGCCCTTCCAGGTCTCGGTCGGAGAAGACTATGACCTGGGGCTCACTCGGAGGGGCCTTGGGAGGCTCTATGGCTCGGCTCACCCGCTCGGCATGACGCTTCCTTCCTCGGCTACTGTCGCCGCCTGATGCTACTCCTCCGGAGATGACATTGATGTGTACCCCGCGGGGGGCATTGTCGATCTCCTCTGGGGTGCCTCGGTCTTCTTTACGCTCGGCTATGAACCGAGCTAGATGTCCCTGACGGATGAGGTGCTCAATCTCATCCTGGAGCTGGTGGCAGTCACCGGTATGGTGCCTGTGATCGCTATGGAACAAGTAGTGCTTGTTGTGATTACGATTCTTCGATCTCATTTGCTCGGGTTGGTGGAGGACGCCCGAGTCCTTGATGCCTTCGTAGATCTCGTAGATCGGCGTGGCTAGTGGGGTGTACCGCTCGTACTTCCGTGACGGTTCTTTGCGTTCCCCGTCACGGTTCTGCCTTTTCCCCGAACCTGAGCTTGGCTCGGAAGCCCGCTTCTTGTCCCCCTCCCGACCCGAGCCGGTTGTGTCTCGGCAAGCGCTGAGCACCTCTTCGCACTCGCAGTGGCGTAATGCCAGAGTCACTAGCTCGACAATGGTCGAGGGAGGGTGGAGGACAAGTTCGCGGCGGAGATTCTCGTCCCGGTGCCCCCAGTCAGCGCGGTTATGGCTGAGGCCATGTCCAGGCGGGGGATTCTCAGGGCTTCCGACTTGAATCGGTGAATATAGGACCGGAGATTTTCCCCTTGCGCCTATTTGAGGGCCAGGAGCCCCGCTACCGACCTTGGGGGGGGCACTTCCGGTGAAACTCTCTTTGAAGACTCATCCAAATTGCTTGAAGTCTTGGATGGATCCGGGGACGAGGGCCCGGAACCACGCCTGGGCTCCCTGGACCAGGGTGGTCGCAAAGGCTCGGCACTTGATGGCGTCCGACGCTCCATGCAAGGTCATCAAAGCGTCGAAGCTGTCGTAATGATCGGTCGGGTCGCCCAGGCCATCGTAGAGCTTGAAAGTCGGCATGGAGGTTCTGGGAGACACCTCTGCCTTCAAGATGTATTCAGAGAACGGGTATTTCTCCTCATCCTCTGGGAAAGAGGTCTTCTACAGGGCGCGGAGGGCGCGCTCCTGTTCTGTGAAACGCCTCTCGAAATCTCGCAGTCGGAGGGATAACTCCGGCTGTTGTCGTGCCGTGGGGCTGGGAGGAGCATCTTGGTGATCTCCGGGAACATCGGTCTCCTGGTTCGCACGGCGCGCCCCAGGTTTTCCCCGCCTTGGTGTGGAGGAAGCCTCTTGCTCCGGATGCAGAGCCTGTGAGGGTCCTCCAATCCTGTTGCGGATGATCTGCTGGCCGCGGAGAGTGAAGCGGCCTCCGGCGGTGTGCTGGGATGCATTCTCGCGGGGAGGGCTCCCTGACGGGGCGTGGGACCTTCCACCTCTAGCCGACTGGGTCCTCATGAGTTCCACGAGGACATCCAGTTTCGCGTTGAGGGCCTGGAAGGCTTCGGCGCCACCATTGGGCGGTAGCCCTACTACCGCAGGAGGGGGTGGTGGTTCGTCGGCGGGGGTGCTGGCGTTGGAGGGAGGGTTCTGTGAGGCCCGGGAAGGGCCATCCCCTGCCGCTACCATGGCCTTTCCCCTGTCACCGGCGAACCTCCTCCCTGAGCTCCTTCGCACCATACTGACTTCTTATACGTTTCCCACAGACGGCGCCAGATGAAGAGGCAAGATCTCACGCTGGTCCTGAGCGGGTAGTGGATCACCGGAAAGTGAACTGCAAGAAAGGGAAATGGATCAGGGGGCCCAGGGATCAGTCCCTGGGGAAAACCCTCCGATGCTTAAGTCAGTAGAGCTATGGTGGGAGCAATATAGGGAGGAAGTAGCTTCTGCACTAGATCCCTCTCCACCAGAAGGGTGAAGTGGTTCCTGCTCAGGAGTTTTGAGCGTGTGATTGCCCTTACCTTTCGCCGGAGGGTATCCCTGGGTTAAATAGTGCGCTATCTTCTGGAGTCCTGTAAGTCGAGGGGTTTCAGGTGAGGGTTATGTCCTCGATGTGGGCTTTTATTGCCTTATCATGGGAGTGTTATCACCTTGGGGAGCTGGAGTCCCTCACCTTTATAAATTCCTGCCCACAGAGGACTCTTAACGGCTGTATGGATAAGCAATCATCGGCCGTACCGAGCTCAGAGAGGCCAGCCCTATCCGGGCGGTAGGCTTAGCTCAGACGAAGATGGGTCGGATTGGTCGACATGAGCCTTCTTCCCCTGGGCGGAGAGATGGCTCGGGCATGGACCTTTCCTGTGACCTGACCGATGCTCGGGCCTTCCGAGCCTCGAGGCCGCCTAGGAAGGTAGTATCCTCGAGCAAAACTTTTATTGGGCTTTCTCGCCTAAGTGGGCCCCAGGGGGCTGTCACCTGGCTGAGCTGAGCCTTGTTGGGCCCTGAGGGGCCTAGTTCGGCTGCTCTTAATTGGGCTACAGAAATCCCCCTGATGCAGGACGGACACGGGAGACGACACTATATGGTGCCACCCTCGGACTCTAGATGAAGACACGACCAGCAACACACACCAGGGAGACACTAAGCCTGACACTATGAGCTCCTAGTGGCGAAACATTGCTAACAGAAGTGGAAGCTCACTCGTCGTCCCAAGCGAGGGAAAGCGCGGACCGTGCGCGGTTAAGGAACCGGCGGAGGTCAAGGGTAGTCCGACTCAACTTCCGGACTCGGATCGAGTCGCGGGACGGGTCACTCTCACTCTCACAGCAGTGACATGGACACACGGGCTAGTACCTACACTCTCGGCAGCGGCCTAAGACCATATACTAGCTAAGCAATGTAACGCCAAGGCGTTAAGACCTTTACCTCAACGCACCCAGCGTGGCGAAGACACCCCGGCTGACTTACGGGCCCCCGGTTAACATAATTCACAGCGGTACAAAGAGATTCAACCCACTCCACGCAGGGAGGTAAAAGGTCACATGTGGGCCCCGGGGATCACGCAAATCAGGTTGACGGGCAGCATCTTGATGTCGTCTTGACGCGCCGAACTCCGCGTTCTCGTGCTTTCCAGACGGCCAAATCAATGGGCCGTGGGGCCCACACGCTGTCCTGTCCTCCGGGTCTGGCGGGGTGGGTCCCACTGTAATGGGGACCCCTGGCAGCACGCTTCCCTGGACGGCGGTCAGCCGGCGACACTCACCGGAGGCCGGGTGCCCCGGTTCCCAAGTGGAGAGAGTGTTGTCCACGAGCTGATGTTGCTGTTTCAGCAGCGCGCGCTCCGGCGAAAACGGCCGCTGCGATCGGCCCCGTCGCCAGAATGCGACGAAACCAACGCCGTTGGAAAGAGGATTAGAAATATTTCAATCTAGGGCCAGTGGACTCTTCTGAACATGGGCGGACTTGGGCTTTAACTATTTTTCAATTCTCTGCTCCACAGCTCCCGAAATCTCAGATCAGCATATCAGTTTCCTGTAAATGGCCATTTACCGCCTACGTACATTTGGATTCAGACTTCGAGCTCATCTTAAAAGTTGTAGGTAATCAAACCACGGAACAGGGACTATTTTTAGAACTTGATTTAGAGGTGGCGGCTATTTTTTATAATTTTTGGGGTGACTAGTGGTCGGATCTGGGAACAGGTGGATAGAACTATAGATGGGTCTGAGAATGATTTTTAGAAAATATGAGATGGGCGAATCAAAAATTGAGAAAAATTGTGGATGAAGGGGTGGGTGGATGGAACCCCCAGTAAAATTGGGCGAACTAACAGATATCAAAAGGTGTCTCTAAGACATGAAACTCATGACGGAGGTGAACCTAGATAGAACTCTGGCAGAACCGAAATGGAAGAGTGGACGAAAATCAAAATATAGGAAACGTGATCAGAATGCTGACCTGATGTTTGTGGGTGGAGAGGAACATCCCAGGAACAACTCCTCCAAATTTGGTAGCCAAATGAGCTCGGGGAAGACCTATGAATTTCGAACAAGCTGCTATGGTACTGCGCAGGCAGAACTCCGTTGATGGCGATGGCGGTGCGGTGGCGGCTCGTGGCGGCGGTGGCGGTGACCGGAACTGATAGGGTGGAGTCACACCACCAAGAAGCAACCTTCACAGCTGCAAGGGGGAGAGGGAGAGAGGAAGGGGGCGGCCTAGGCCATGCTCCAACAATTTTCAAGTTCAAAATGGCATTAATTCTTCCAAAATGGAAAATACAAGCTTAAATAGGTTACATCTCACATCCATCCACAACCGTAGGATCTAGGGGTGGGAGATGAAGGGCTGGGATGGCATGTGACACACACACAAATAAATAAATAAAAAATAAGGGGAGGGGGCGGCCCTTGGACCCAGGAGAGTGGGCTTGACTTGGTAGGTGGGATGGGTGGCCAAAATGTGGACTTTCCAAGCCACTTGGCCCACCCTTCTAGAAGCCTCCATGTGGAAGGTTGACTGACCCCACATGGGACCCTAGGCTGAGGTGGCTCAATGGGATGGGGCCTGGGGGGCCCGTGGGGCCCACGGGGTCCAAATTGCACATAAGCCCCTCTTACAATCAAAATAGCAAACCTGATGTGGCACAGCCCAATGATGACTAAGTATGTAATGAACCACCTAGGACCTAGACCCGCAAGCATACAAGCACTCAATGATTCTCACAATAACGTCTTACTCACACGGCACACGCGATCACCCGGCGGGGCCGGGGGATGATGGCAAGGGTCCGAGGCGGGACCCAATGAGTCTAATGGACTTAGTTGGCTTAGGCTGACCCCGAAGAGTCCAGGATTCCCAACTTAGTGGGCGGCTGGCCCGCAAGGCGGGGTTTGGGTGGCACTCTCTCACGGCCCGCGGTGGGCACCAACAAATGAACATACAAGAACGGACCCTCTTCTCACCGTCCGACGAGCAATCAAAGTAATACTAAACTTGCAGAAGTAAGGCTATCAAGGTTAGTATCAGTGGCTCACCTGATCGGTGTGAAGACACCGATCCCGCTCGGAGACGAGGGCGCGCCGGGAGGCGAGGGTATACACCCGATCGCCGCGGCGATGTAGCTTGACCTGAAAATGCAAAGGTGTACAACACTACGCCTCACGCAGGAGGGGTGATCTTGGGGTGGGGATTAGGCTTATTACATTCAAAACTACCTCCACGCAGGGAGGGGCCTTCAGCCGGCCAAGCGGGGTGGGGAATTAAGCTAAGAAACCCGACTTGTCGAATCTCGCCGGTTCTGCCAATCTGCAAATTCGTCGGACAGTGGGGCGGTGTTGATGTTGCCAAAAATTCCAAAGAGCGTGGATCTTTATGAAACCTGCGCCAAAAGTTCGCCAACAGGACGGGGATGGTGTCTGAATTTTGGCAGGAGCTCTGAAACTCAGGGCTGGTCGGGCCGGTGACTGGAACAGGTCAGCAACTTCTTCCTCTGGATGGTGCAGAACAGGTACAGCGAGTTGCAGATGGCACCACGGACGCTCCTGAACTCCAAATGAGGTGAGCCCAGCGGTGAAGTGATCGTGGTCGGAGTAGCTTCGAGCAGGAATTGACAGGGCCCCAATCAAAGGTTGGGGAAGAGTGAGGTAGCCGGATAAGCAGGGACAGGTCAAACCTGGACCCACAGGGGGCAGACGACACACCCCGATGAAGAAAATGGTAACTGGAAGCTCCGGAGGCCGAATGAAGTCCTTCTTCTTGGAGATGACAGCTAACTGGTAGTCGTTTCAGCCCTCCAAAAATGGCGCTCAGATATTTAGGGAGGAAGCTGTGGTCGGACTGTGACTGAAGCTCTGGTTCCCTGCCTGAGAGCTTCTGCGAGGTTGCGGGAGAATGGCTGCTGTGGACTGCTCGGAGCTCGGATGCCGACAAAACCACCTCGCCTTGGAAGCTCTCTGGACGACCTTTCCATATATGTAGGCCTTGCCACCATGAGTATCAGGGAGCAGCTGGAGACGATGCAACTTCAGGACCCCACTCTGCTGCCTGTGCCCTGCAACCTGAAACTCCAATTTTGCAAGACCAAAGGGAGTGGGAGGGAGAGTAGCACAGCTTGGGGTGATGGCTGATGGTTTGTGGATATGGGAAGGATGTGGCTAGGGCTTCTGGAGGGTCTGGAGTGGCAGGGATAGATGGAGAGGGGGGCTGGAGCAGCTAGAGGTGGAGATGGGGGGTGGATGTGCACTAGAGAGAGGATGAGTGAGAGAGGAGGTGGGGGGCGAATTTGGCTGTAGGGAGGAAGCGAATTTCGACCTAGGGTGATTAAGGAGGTGGGGAGATGGAAGGGCACAGCCCTAGGGAGAGGGAAATTCGAATTTGGGCTTTGGGAGGGGTTAATTCAGCCTTGGGAAGGTGGTGGGGTGCTTTGGAAAGTGGAAAGGTGCCTAGGAGAAGGGGTTTCCACCTAGGGGTTGGAGGGGGAATTGAATGAGTGCATAGGGAAGGGGAAGGGGCCTTAATGAGGGGTGAATGGGGAGGAGAGAGAATGAATTTCGAAATTGGGGTGGGGAGGAGAGAGAGAGGGGGTACAACCCACTTAGAGAGAGTGATAGTAAGAGAGAGAGAGAGAGGGAGATATTGAGAGGGAGATGGCAAATGCTTTTCAATATTCATCAAAAGTTGTTACAATGAGAGGGAGGGGAGGCCTATTTATAGGATCCATACTTTCATATGACCATAATGACCCTGACAAGCTAACTAATGACCAAAGCAGTCCAAGGGAGGGGTGCCCCTGGGCCTAGCCCACTAGTTGGGCCCAATAGCTTATCAAACCAACATAATGACACATGACTTTGGTAGATAACCTACTAACCTAGGTACATGACTCAAATAATAGAAAAATTACATGGTTTAAGACTCAAATAAAATATAAAAATTACATGACTAGACTCACAAACACATGACGAACATAATGGCATAAGTCGACGACGATTCGAGCCTCAAAAAAGTGGAGGGGCAAGGGATGCCCCCATCATACCCCCGAGGTAGGGAGAACTCGACCCCGTCGAGTATGGGTCCGCCTGGCGATAGTACTAGCTCCAGAATGTCGAGGTCAAGTCGCAACAGGTCCTCCCGACTCGCCCAAGTATCCTCAATCGGGCGACGGTTCTTCCACCTAACCAGGTAGCGCTGATACACCCTGTGCCTAGTAATGATACTCTGCTCATTCAGTATTGCCTCTACCTGCTCTCGTCGGTCTCTCAAGCTATGAAGTGGAGTCCCACCGGGAGTGTCTCTCTCAAGGGGGGGTAAAGGCTCGAGCTCCTCACTGGGTTCCATCGCGGGGCCCTTGTAGGGTATCAGGTCCGCCATATTGAAAGTAGGGTGTACCCCAAAACCCTCAGGTAGGTCTAGCTCATAAGCATTACTGCCAAGTCGTCTCAGAACTCGAAAGGGTCCCGAACCCCATGCCCTCAACTTGGAGGCAGGTCCCGAAAGGAGCCGCTCCGTCCTCACCATCACCGAGTCTCCCACTTGGAACTCGCAGTGGCACCGATGAGCATCTGCCCGCCTTTTGTAAGCCTCATTGCTCTTTCCTATATGCTTGCGAGAATGCGTATGCCATGCACTATGATGCGATGTTGGTGTGAAAAGTATGGTGTGCAAAGGTGGACCTGGGCAGCCAAATGTAGATCGATCACACTTTGATGCCATGAAGACTGTGACAGACTTAGGAGGGCCGGGACATCCATAGATGAACCTTTTATGCATGGGTGTGACAAATGTAGGGGGACCCGAACATCCATGTATGCTCCTCTCATGCTTAATACTCATGATGAATGAATGTGGGCCAATACATCCAAATACGGTCCACTTATGCTTCCTACTTGACATGTGGGTGATGTGAATGAATGTATCCGACTTATGAATCATGCCAAGTGGTGTGGTAAGCCTAGACACATGCATGTTTATCCCAAAGGTGACTTCCATGTGCATATATGTGGGATGACCTTTGAACTTCCATGTGAATGGGTCGAAGGGATCTAAGAAGGTGGGCATTATGGAGAGGAGCTCTTCCTTGTCTCCTAGGCATATGTTGTTTATGGTGATGGTTCCCTTTGTGGGGCCTGAGTCTTGGAAGAGTTGGTCTTGGTCAAACATGGTTGGTTGGGGTAGAGAAAGGTGGGTTGTGGGTAAGGTGGGTGGGTCACATGGGTAACTAGGCTCCCATTGGAAGGGATCAAAGGGGTCATGGATTGGGCTTCCTAGAGGAAGGAACTCCATGCCCACAAGGTTCATACAAGGTGGGTCATCCTCTTCTAATGAAGTAATTTGATCGAAGCTCTTGGGAGGTAGATCGACCATGAGGGAAGAGCTTGGCTTTCTACCCGAGATAAGAAGCTCCAATTTGAGGAGATGGTCGGGCTCATCGGGTGTGGGGAGGAATAATAGAAGGTCACTAGTGTAGCAACCAATGGTGCACATTGAGGTGATAGACCCAACACATAGGTGTAGGAGGTCAAGGCTCCTAGGTTGTTCGGTCATGGGGGTCAACATGCTAGTCAACTCTAATTGCCATGCTAAGCCCTTGAGAAGGTCCCCTAGTGTCTCCACTTGATAAGATGATTGGATGGTGGTGCAATTGGAGTTGAAGGGCACTATGGGGAGGTGTAGCTCCAAGGAAGGGTAGGCCATGATCGGGTGAGCTGGGCTCTCTTTTAACCATCTAGCCAAGGACCCACTTATGATGAGTTCACTCCCTACTAGAAGAGAGGGCATAGAGTGAAGATCGTGATGCAAGGCTTTGTCCTCATCTTGGGCATGTGTTTCTATCAAGGTGGGAGTTGGATCCGGGGTGTTCACCACTATGGGGCTGGGTGTCAGGATTATGGGTTCTTCTTCCAAGGAGGTGGGTAGGTACTTTGTGGGTGGGGTGATGATGATTGGCGCATGGTGCATCCGGGGTGGTGAACGAGGTCGGATTTGGGTTGGGGTTGGAAGTGGAAGTAGTGGTGGCCTAGGTTGGGGTAAGATTGGGGTTGGAAGAGGAAGGTGGGGTGGGTGTGGAGGCTTGATTTGATTGGTTTTGGGAGGTGTGTCCCTTTTAGGGGGCGATAGAGGGGTAGTGGTGGGGGCCAAGGGGATTTGTGGGGTAAGGGTTTGGTGATGGATTTTGGATTGGGGGGTGGTGGCCATCATGGGCTTCGGTGGAGGGGTGGACACGGAGCGCACATGGGCTGGTGGAGCTATGGTTGTGGTGAGGACTTGGAGGTAGGGTGTAGATGTAGTGGTGGGAGATGTGGGAAGTGGTGGGGATTGGGTGATTGGGGTCTTGGGTTGGCCAAGGGGAAATGAAGGAGTTGAAATGCTCTTTGGGCTTTGGTGTTCGGAATGGGAGGGGAAAATATATCTAGCCCTAAGTTGTTCCTTCATGTCTCCCCATGTTGTGAGGGGAGCTTCCCTTCTAATTATCCTTAAGCCTTCAATTTTCAACCAATGAGTGTGGGCCCGTTTGGTAAGTTGTAATTTGGCAAATCGGACTTTCTCATCCTCGGACATGGGATACCAAGTGAAGTAATGATCCAAGGAAGCCTCCCATTCTAAATACTCATTATGATGAGTCCCATCAAAGGTGAGAGGTGAGGGAGGAGCCCTACTATCATTCACCCTTGGGGCGGGCCAATTTTCTTCTAGTTGATCAAGTCGTCTAGATAGGTTATCAAGCTTGCCATTGGCATGGGTCAAGGTTTTCATGAGGTAACTGACGTGGCCAGGGAAGTCATGGGTGTTAGTGGTAGGTATCCCTTGGGGTTTTGGATTCATGGTGGTATTTAGAAGAGGATGGATTGACTTGATAATGGACTCCACTACGAGTGGTCATGCAAAGTTGGGTGGGCTATGCAAGGGTGTGCGGATGCACCTATGAAAGACTTAGTGTGACCCAAGACTAGACTTGTACGGACAAGCCTATGACCGCTCTGATACCACTTGATGTGGCACAGCCCAATGATGACTAAGTATGTAATGAACCACCTAGGACCTAGACCCGCAAGCATACAAGCACTCAATGATTCTCACAATAACGTCTTACTCACACGGCACACGCGATCACCCGGCGGGGCCGGGGGATGATGGCAAGGGTCCGAGGCAGGACCCAATGAGTCTAATGGACTTAGTTGGCTTAGGCTGACCCCGAAGAGTCCAGGATTCCCAACTTAGTGGGCGGCTGGCCCGCAAGGCGGGGTTTGGGTGGCACTCTCTCACGGCCCGCGGTGGGCACCAACAAATGAACATACAAGAACGGACCCTCTTCTCACCGTCCGACGAGCAATCAAAGCAATACTAAACTTGCAGAAGTAAGGCTATCAAGGTTAGTATCAGTGGCTCACCTGATCGGTGTGAAGACACCGATCCCGCTCGGAGACGAGGGCGCGCCGGGAGGCGAGGGTATACACCCGATCGCCGCGGCGATGTAGCTTGACCTGAAAATGCAAAGGTGTACAACACTACGCCTCGCGCAGGAGGGGTGATCTTGGGGTGGGGATTAGGCTTATTACATTCAAAACTACCTCCACGCAGGGAGGGGCCTTCAGCCGGCCAAGCGGGGTGGGGAATTAAGCTAAGGAACCCGACTTGTCGAATCCCGCAGGTTCTGCCAATCTGCAAATTTGCCAGATAGTGGGGCGGTGTTGATGTTGCCAAAAATTCCACAGAGCATGGATCTTGATGAAACCTGCCCCAAAAGTTCTCCAACAGGACGGGGATGGTGTCTGAATTTTGGCAGGAGCTCTGGAACTCAGGGCTGGTCGGGCCGGCGACTAGAACAGGTCAGCAACTTCTTCCTCTGGCTGGTGCAGAACAGGTATAGCGAGTTGCAGATGGCACCACGGACGCTCCTGAACTCCAAATGAGGCAAGCCTGGAGGTGACGTGATCATGGTCGGAGTAGCTTCGAGCAGGAATTGACGGGGCCCCAATCGGAGGTCGGGGAAGAGCGAGGTAGCCAGATAAGCAGGGACAGGTCAAACCTGGACCCACAGGGGGCAGACGACACACCCCGACGAAGAAAATGGTAACTGGAAGCTCCGGAGGCCGAATGAAGTCCTTCTTCTTGGAGATGACAGCTAACTGGTAGTAGTTTCAGCCCTCTGAAAATGGCGCTCAGATCTTCAGGGAGGAAGCCGTGGTCGGACTGTGACTGCAGCTCTGGTTCCCTGCCTGAGAGCTTCTGCGAGGTTGCGGGAGAATGGCTGCTGTGGACTGCTCGGAGCTCGGATGCCGACGAAACCACCTCTCCTTGGAAGCTCTCTGGACGACCTTTCCATAGATGTAGGCCTTGCCACCAGGAGTATCAGGGAGCAGCCGGAGATGATGCAATTTCAGGACCCCACTCTGCTGCCTGCACCCTGCAACCTGAAACTACAATCTTGCAAGACCAAAGGGAGTGGGAGGGAGAGTAGCACAGCTTGGGGTGATGGCTGATGGTTTGTGGATATGGGAAGGACGTGGCTAGGGCTTCTGGAGGGTCTGGAGTGGCAGGGATAGATGGAGAGGGGGGCTGGAGTAGCTAGAGGTGGAGATGAGGGGTGGATGTGCACTAGAGAGAGGATGAGTGAGAGAGGAGGTGGGGGGCGAATTTGGCTGTAGGGAGGAAGGGAATTTCGACCTAGGGTGATTAAGGAGGTGGGGAGATGGAAGGGCACAGTCCTAGGGAGAGGGAAATTCGAATTTGGGCTTTGGGAGGGGTTAATTCAACCTTGGGAAGGTGGTGGGGTGCTTTGGAAAGTGGAAAGGTGCCTAGGAGAAGGGGTTTCCACCTAAGGGTTGGAGGGGGAATTGAATGAGTGCATGGGGAAGGGGAAGGGGCCTTAATGAGGGGTGAATGGGGAGGAGAGAGAATGAATTTCGAAATTGGGGTGGGGAGGAGAGAGAGAGGGGGTACAACCCACTTAGAGAGAGTGATAGTAAGAGAGAGAGAGAGAGGGAGATATTGAGAGGGAGATGGCAAATGCTTTTCAATATTCATCAAAAGTTGTTACAATGAGAGGGAGGGGAGGCCTATTTATAGGCTCCATACTTTCATATGACCATAATGACCCTGACAAGCTAACTAATGACCAAAGCAGTCCAAGGGAGGGGTGCCCCTGGGCCTAGCCCACTAGTTGGGCCCAATAGCTTATCAAACCAACATAATGACACGACTTTGGTAGATAACCTACTAACCTAGGTACATGACTCAAATAATAGGAAAATTACATGGTTTAAGACTCAAATAAAATATAAAAATTACATGACTAGACTCACAAACACATGACGAACATAATGGCATAAGTCGACGACGATTCGAGCCTCAAAAAAGTGGAGGGGCAAGGGATGCCCCCATCAAAACCGAATACAACGAAATAAACACAAATTACACACATAAAGTCTAACTAAATATGATAAATGGGGAGGCTCAAGGCGGAGTCTCTAGGCTATCTCCGAGCCAGATGGACGCTGAGGTGGCTCGAGTCGTGCTCCGTGTGCGGTACCGGTGGCTCGGCATATCACGCCGCTCAACTGCGCGGGTGTCCGCACCAATTCTCCCCGGGTGGGAGAAACTCGACCCTGTCGAGTAAGGGTCTGCATCGCTCCTGTATCGCTCCAGAAGGTCTGGATCGATCCGCTGCAATTCGCCATGTGTGATCCATATGTCCTCAGTAGCGGGCCGTCCTCTCCACCGCACTAGGTAGCGCGGGTAAGATCCACTCCTGGTAACTGTCACTTGCTCGTCCAGTATACGATCTATATGCTCACGCTACCGTGAAAAAGGGGCCAGAGGTGGAAGTGGACACTCAGGTGTGGGATCACTCTCAAGGGGAGGGGATGGCTCAAAAGGTTCACTAGGGATCACCGCTGGGTCCCTATATGCAACAGGATCCGATACATTGAAGGTAGAGCTTATACCATATTCCTAAGGTAGGTCCATAACATACGCATTGGATCCAACGTGTTTCAACACTCTAAAGAGATCGGCTCCGCGAGCTTGCAACTTCTTAACGGTTCCAGAGGGAAACCGTTCAGGTCTTACCCTGATCATGACGTATTCGCCCTCGTGGAACTCTCGGTGGTGTCGGTGGGCATCGGCTAACTCCTTGTACCGTGCATTACTGGCCTCAATGTGACGACGGATGTCGTCATGCAAACTCCTAACATGCCTAGCAAACGACTCGGCCGACTCCGACACTCTAGCATGGATAGGCATGGGGACAAGGTCAACAGGTTTCCTAGGCCTATAACCTGTGACAATCTCAAATGAACTCATGCCGGTAGACCTATTCACCGAATCATTGTATGCAAACTCAGCCATGGGTAAAATGAGATCCCAATCCCCAATGCGGTCCCTGACTAGACACCTCAAAAGATCTCCCAGACTCCTATTGACTACCACAGTCTGGCCATCTGTCTGGGGATGATATGCAGTAGAAAACTTGAGGTGAGTACCCATCATATGCCATAGTGTCTTCCAAAAATAGGAAGTGAATCTAACATCACGGTCAGTCACTATAGTGCGAGGTAACCCGAACTTGCACACCACCTGCGTAAGGAAAAGGCGGGCTACCCTCGAAGCATCCGAAGTCTTCGAGCAAGGAATAAAGAGGACCATCTTCGAGAAACGGTCAACCACCACATAGACCGAATCATGCTTCCTGGAGATACGTGGCAGTCCTAAAACAAAGTCCATGCTAACATCCTGCCACGGGACATCAGGCACGGGAAGAGGTGTATAAAGGCCCGAGCTTTGCTTCTTCATCTTGGCCGTAGCACATGTACGACACTGAGCCACGATGTTAGCAACATCGCGCTTCAAGCTCGGCCAATAAAATCGATGCTCCACTGTCTCAATAGTCTTGTTCCGACCAAAGTGGCCGGCTAGACCTCCCGCATGTAGTTCCCACACTAAGAAATCTCGAACCGAAGTTCGGGGAACACATAGCCTGCTACCTCGAAAGAGGTAACCCTCCTGAAGCACATACTCATCAAGGTCTCTCGAGGGTCCGGCCTGGAGAGTGGTAAAAATCTGACCAAAGTCAGGACAATCAACATAGGCCTCCTTCATCTTCTCTAACCCTAGGACCTCGGCACTCATGGTGGTAAGCAAACATGCTCGCCGACTCAAGGCATCAGCCACCTTGTTCTCCACTCCAGCCGGTGAACTGCTGGAGATACTCGACCCAACGACTATGACGCGAGTTAAGCTTCTTTTGCGAATGGAGGTACCTCAATGCCTCGTGGTCGGAGTATAGGATAAACTCCTGATGTAAAAGATAGTACCTCCAATGCCTAAGAGCCTGAACAACTGCGTAGAATTCTTTATCATACGTGGAATATCACAGTTTCGCGTCATTCAGCTTCTCGCTGAAATATGCGATCGGGTGGGACTCCTGACTCAAAACTCCTCCAATCCCAACACCCGACGCATCACAAGAGACCTCAAACACCTTCGAGAAATCAGGCAATCGAAGGATAGGTGTCTGGGTCATGCGCTCCTTGATGTCCTTGAAGGCGGCAGATGCGGCCTTCGTCTATACAAATGTGCCCTTCCGGATGCAATCCGTGATCGGGGCGGTGACGGAGCTAAATCCGCAGATGAAGCGATGGTAGAACGTCACAAGGCCATGAAAGCTGCAGACATCATGAACCGTACGGGGTTCTGGCCACTCAACAATGGCCCGGACCTTCTCCGGATCGACGGAGACCCCAGTACTAGACACGATAAAACCCAAGAAGGTAAGCTGAGGTGTCATGAAGGCACACTTCTGTGGGTTCGCAAACAGTTGCTCTCGCTGAAGAAGTAGACAGACCTGCCGAAGGTGGTCTAAGTGGTCCCCTGTGGTGCGACTATAGATAAGGATATCATCAAAATACACCACTACAAAGACTCCAATGAAAGGCAGAAGGACCTGAGTCATGAGCCGCATGAAAGTGCTAGGGGCATTGGTCAACCCAAAAGGCATGACCAACCACTCATATAGACCATCCTTGGTCTTAAATGTGGTCTTCCACTCATCACCTGGCCTAATCCTCACCTGATGGTAGCCACTCTTAAGATCAATCTTCGAAAAGATAGTGGCACCTGCCATCATGTCTAGCATGTCATCAAGGCGGGGAATAGGGAACCTGTACTTCACGGTGATTTTGTTGATGGCACGACTATCAATGCACATTCTCCACGTGCCATCCTTCTTCGGGGCGAGTAATGCGGGCACAGCACATGGACTCATGCTGTCCCGAACAGACCCTCTCTGCACTAACTCATCGACCTGCTGTTTAAGCTCGGCATGCTCCGTGGGACTCATGCGATAATGAGGAAGGTTGGGCAAAGAAGAGCCCGGAACAAGGTCGATGGCATGTTGAATATCCCGCATGGGTGGGAGTCCCTCGGGAAGCTCGTCGGGGAATACATCAGCATACTCCTGCAGAATGGGAACAACCTCGGGTGGGAGCTCACCCTCGGAGTCCCGCTCCACCTCTCGGACCGTAATGGCAAACACCGGACAGCCCTGACTAAGCTCCTGCTCCATTTCCCGGGAGCTAATCATCATCAATCTCCTCGTCGAGGGCTCTCCTGGGCCAGAGGTAACGGTCATAGCCCGAGCTGGGGATGGGGTACTAGGCCCGGGAACTGAAGGCTTCGGAGTACTAGGGCCAGTAGGACCCCTGACTGATGGGCTCCTGGGCCGAACAGGTTGGAGGGTGACCCGCTGGCCAGCGTGGTCGAAGGTACAGGTGTTCGATCGGCCATGGAGCGTGGCATCCCGGTCGAATAACCACGGCCTACCGAGAATGATACTGCCCACTTCCATGGGTAGAACATCACACCAGATCTCGTCACGGAAGGAGTGGAGCTGCAGCGGGACCAAGCACCGCAGCCTGACCGAAATGGAAGTGGTATCCACCCATGATACCTGATAGGGACAAGGATGGTCTACGGGTGTGAGACCAAGACGGGTGACAGCGTTCGTGGAGATTGCATTAATACAACTCCCGCTATCGATGACCACCTTGCAAATTTGCTTTCCCAGCCTACAGAATACATGAAGGATAGTAGTTCGTCGCCAGTCATCACTGACCTGCGGCTGGGTGAGGATACATCTGACGACCCCCACGTGGGTATCGTCCGAATGCTGGGCATCCTGGGCCTCACCTCCCATCTCATAGTACTCGTCAACTAGCTCTTCATCTGCCTCATAGCTGACTAACTCGAGGCCCGTAGGGGTGGTATCCTCGGCCTGTGTGTCCCCAATGTGAAGAGATGGGCGGGTGGGACACTGGTTGGCGAAATGGCCAAACCCATTGCAGCGATAACACTGCTGCCGTGATCCACTAGGCTCCCCAATCATAGGTCCTTTACCTTTATCCTCCCGACGGATAGGAGGCGTAGGCAACAAAGGACGTGCAGGAGGCGCGGGTGCCGGTGGACGGGCTGTAGGTGGGGCCGTAAGATGCTGGGGACGAGGAAGGTCCCTCGGGGGTGGAGAACGGGGCCTAGGAGCAAACGGCTCGGGACGAGCGGGCTCCTGAGGTCGAGCCATGGGGGCCCTCGGATACGTGCCAGAAGAGCCACGGGGCTCGACACTACGAAGGGGAAAAGAGCCCAACCGGTGGGGTGACTCGAACTCGGCCTCGAACTGCTCCAATTCGAGAGCAATCTGATACGCCTGCTCCAAAGTGGTCGCATTACGGCGGAAGAGTTCATATTGGTAATTGGGCCGCAGACCTCTCCGAAAGCGGGATATCGTCATGGTGCTCTCTTCCGTGACCCCGCACCGCAGGTAATACTCATCGAACTCGGTGGTGTACTCGGTCACGGATCGGTTCCCTTGGGAGATGCTTTGCCACTTGTCTATAAGACGTTGGCGATATGAGGCGGGAAGGTATTTCTCCCTCAATTTGATTTTCATATCATCCCAAGTATCGATTTGGGGTTGACGTCGCTGGTTGAGCAGGCTCTCCACATTGATCCAATAAGTTTGGGCCTGCCCTTGCAGCTTCATCTTCGCGTATCGGACTCTTCGGTGGTCCGTCATCTCAAACCACTCGAAGTATCGGTCCATGCCGGCCTCCCAATCTAAATACACCCTAGGGTCCAAAGACCCGCTAAAAGTGGGAGGGTCCGCATGCACGCCCCTAAGAATGCGGTCGTCATCCTCGTCATCACGATTCCGTCGTTGATTACGACGACCGTTACCCCCTTGATCATTGTCAGATGCATAGTCATCCACTACTTGCACCTGTGGCCTCCCAACATCTACCGCCTGAGCCCTTGGTGTAGCAGGTTGCTGCACCGGCTCTTGTTGTCCGTTCATCGGCGTGGGTTGCGCCGCTACTGGGCCTCTCTCGAGGATGGCAATTCTCCCAACTAAGCCCTGGATGGACTGATCTGAAGACTCGGCCCGATCCTCGAGGGCTTTCATCCGCCCTTCTAGACGCGTTCCTATGCCATCCATACGCGTACTAAGACCATCCATACGCGTGTCAAGATGATCCATGATAGCTCGGAACATCTCGGCCGTCGAGGACTCATCGGAGCTATGGGCCCGGGAATCCGCCATAGGTGGTGGTGGCGAGTATTGGGTACCTCGACGGGTGGGCATGCAAAGACACACGACCTAGAAGACACCGACTAATGCAAACACTCACTAGATGATGCACTTAGACCTAACCAATATCCGGTACGAGGCGGAGACAAGCGATCCGAAGATCACTCGCGCAAGTACACTACCCTCCCGATAGGCATAACCTAATGTTCGGGCAACGCCTTTTAATATACCGAGCTATCGGGTGAAATGCAATTTAAAAACACTTTTTTTTTGTTGTTTTGAAATGATGATCCTAGACTCGACTTATACTATGCAAGACATATGCAACGACTACCCTAGACTCAACCTGGCTCTGATACCAAACTGATGCGGGACGGACACGGGAGACGACACTATATGGTGCCACCCTCGGACTCTAGATGAAGACACGACCAGCAACACACACCAGGGAGACATTAAGCCTGACACTACGAGCTCCTAGTGGCGAAACATCGCTAACAGAAGTGGAAGCTCACTCGTCGTCCCAAGCGAGGGAAAGCGCGGACCGTGCGCGGTTAAGGAACCGGCGGAGGTCAAGGGTAGTCCGACTCAACTTCCGGATTCGGATCGAGTCGCGGGACGGATCACTCTCACTCTCACAGCGGTGACATGGACACACGGGCTAGTACCTACACTCTCGGCAGCGGCTTAAGACCATATACTAGCTAAGCAATGTAACGCCAAGGAGTTAAGACCTTTACCTCCACGCACCCGGCGTGGCGAAGACACCCCGGCTGACTTACGGGCCCCCGGTTAACATAATTCACAGCGGTACAAAGAGATTCAACCCACTCCACGCAGGGAGGTAAAAGGTCACATGTGGGCCCCGGGGATCACGCAAATCAGGTTGACGTGCAGCATCTTGATGTCGTCTCGACGCGCCGAACTCCGCGTTCTCGTGCTTTCCAGACGGCGAAATCAATGGGCCGTGGGGCCCACACGCTGTCCTATCCTCTGGGTCTGGCGGGGTGGGTCCCACTGTAATGGGGACCCCTGGCAGCACGCTTCCCTGGACGGCGGTCAGCCGGCGACACTCACCGGAGGCCGGGTGCCCCGGTTCCCAAGTGGAGAGAGTGCTGTCCACGAGCTGATGTTGCTGTTTCAACAGCGCGCGCTCCGGCGAAAATGGCCGCTGCGATCGGCCCCGTCGCCAGAATACGACGAAACCAGCGCCGTTGGAAAGAGGATTCGAAATCCTTCAATCTAGGGCCAGTGGACTCTTCTGAACCTGCGTGGACCTGGGCTTTAACTATTTTTCAATTCTCTGCTCCACAGCTCCCGAAATCTTAGATCAGCATATCAATTTCCTGTAAATGGCCGTTGACCACCAACGTACAGTTGGAGTCAGACTTTGAGCTCATTTTAAAAGTTGTAGGTAAGCAAACCACGGAACGGGGACTGTTTTTAGAATTTGATTTGGAGGTGGGTGCGATTGTTTATGATTTTTGGGGTGACTGGTGGTCGGATCTGAGAACAGGTGGACAAAACTGTAGATGGGTCTGAGAATAATTTTTAGAAAATATGAGATGGGAGAATAAAAAATTGTGAAAAATTGTGGATGAAGGGGTGGATGGATGGAACCCCCAGTAAAATGGAGAGAACTAACAGAAATCAAAAGGTGGCTCTAAGACAAGAAACGCACGACGGAGGTGAACCTGGATAGAACTCTAGTAGAACCGAAATGGAAGAGTGGACGAAAATCAAAATATAGGAAACGTGATCTGAATGCTGGCCTGATTTTTTTGGGTGGAGAGGAACATCCCAGGAACAATCCTCCAAATTTGGTAGCCAAATGAGCTCAGGGAAGACCTGTGAATTTTGAACAAGCTGTTGTGGTACTGCCCAAGCAGAACTCCGTTGATGGCGATGGCGGTGCGGTGGCGGCTCGTGGCGGCGGCGGCGGCGGCGGCGGCGACGGGAACTAATAGGGTGGAGTCACACCACCAAGAAGAAACCTTCACAGCTGCAAGGGGGAGAGGGAGAGAGGAAGGGGGCGTCCTAGGCCATGCTCCAACAATTTTCAAGTTCAAAATGGCATTAATTCTTCCAAAATGGAAAATACAAGCTTAAATAGGTTACATCTCACATCCATCCACAACCGTAGGATCTAGCGGTGGGAGATGAAGGGCTGGGATGGCATGTGACACACACACACAAAAATAAATAAAAAATAAGGGGAGGGGGGCGGCCCTTGGACCAAGGAGAGCGGGCTTGACTTGGTAGGTGGGGTGGGTGGCTAAAATGTGGACTTTCCAAGCCACTTGTCCCCCACTTGGTCCACCCTTCTAGAAGCCTCCATGTGGAAGGTTGACTGACCCCACATGGGACCCTAGGCTGAGGTGGCTCAATGGGATGGGGCCTGGGGGGCCCGTGGGGCCCACGGGGTCCAAATTGCACATAAGCCCCTCTTACAATCAAAATAGCAAACCGAATACAACGAAATAAACACAAATTACACACATAAAGTCTAACTAAATATGATAAATGGGGAGGCTCAAGGCGGAGTCTCCAGACTGTCTACGAGCCAGATGGACGCTGAGGTGGCTCGAGTCGTGCTCCGTGTGCGGTACCGATGGCTCGGCGTATCACGCCGCTCAACTGCTCGGGTGTCCGCACCACCCCCTCTCCAGCGAGTACACCCACATCCTGAGTCTATCCGTGTACGCCAACTTACGATGACGAAACGCCCTCCATGATGCCGCGCCTAATTCCTACACGAAATCACGTGCCTACTGCTCACCCCCCCATCCGGCCATCGGCCACTCGGATTAACAACTCGACTCTAGTCAGACCTTTGGCCCGGGAATCATAGTCCTGGGGCCGACCTCGACTCCCTAGCATGACGACACTCGCCGTTCGAGACCCAGACCCGACCGCTCACCTTGAGCCGTGTCCGACCTCCACCAAGCGCCAATCCACATCCGCCCCCGCCACCAAGGCAGTCGGGCTCGCATCGATCCCTTTGTAAAGGGTTTCTGTAAAACACGTAGATATCTGCTTTATTACATAATGACCCGGGGACCGACCCACGTGTCGGAGTTGTCCCGCGGCTTGCGTCGGTTATACTTTGGCCCCCTCGGCCTATTTGTAAGGCCCACGCGGCCCTCATGCAACATCAAACCAGTGGAATACAAGCGCCCATATTCGGGTCCTCGGATTTCTACCTACACCACTCGGCATACGTGCCTAACATCCTGACTCCAGTAAACACCCCTCAGTCGAAAGTGCACCCACAGCTGCGGAATGCTCCCGGCCCTCTACCCACGGCTTCAGATATATACATGCTTCTTTTCAGCATGGAATGAAGGTGTTTGGATTCAATCTGATGTAAATAAACATTGATTGCTTGCGGTCGGTGGGGAAAGACGTCCAGTACACGATTCCCACAATCGCCTGCGCACTCGCACCCGTGGAACCCCTTCTCTCCACGTGTCGCCCGATCTCTCGAGCCCACGTGCCGCGTCTTGGTGACGCTCCCCCGGTCAACCATTGGTTTTATGGGTGATTATCGAGAAATCGACTGGCACGCCCGCACCCTGTCCGGCTAACCCATACCCTTACATTTCCGTGCCATTCGACCCTTTTCGACTTTCCGTAAGAGGAGAGTGCCCGATACCACCGTGAAAGGCATGCAACCGTAAGGAGGATACCCAAGATACATAAAACTCTCGTATTTTCCTTCCCCTGTTGTATCCCTTCCTTCACCCCGGTCATCGACATAAAAACCCCCGCAACAACTCTTCATATGCTTTCTGTCCAATGCATATTTCTAAAAATCTTGGTCTACTACAGCATCTCATTAGATATCCATGTTCACTATGCATTAGCTCATGAAGCCCACTTTTGGCGCCAGCTGCGCACCAGTGTGATTTTAGCAAACTCAGAGAATGTGCTCGCTGCTGGAGCTTGATGTACTTGTCCTCATCATTTGAAACTTCCTGCGTAAATAATCTAGTGCATTTATCATAAATCCCCATGCTGCTGAAACTCATGTCTAATCTGAAAGCTATTTTTTTAATGTATAATAGCATATGATTGTTCATGGCATGTACATATTCGAGGAGAGTCTTGATCTCTTCACTTTTAATTCAACATCAGCCCTTGAGTTAGAGAATCTTGTGATCAAAATTCATAATTTTCTGTTTTGCTTGCTTTGCTTCCAGCAACCTCCAGAGTTGGGACCGGCCATTGCTCCCCTTTCTGAATTTTGGCTCACTGTAGACCCTTTAATCCAGTCCATGGTGAAATTCTCATAGCTGTCCACCTACTCCCTTTTTTTTATCGTTACTGCCAGTAGAGTTCTAATCCTCATATACCCATGTCTTCAACAGGGGCTATTCATTCAGGCATTGTGCTTCAGTCTGCCCATATTTGCCAATAGTCCATTTTTATTAAGTTCATAGTTTTTAGAAAAATCGGACAGCACCTCCCCTGGACCCGGGCTTTAGGGGTGAAGAATAGGGACACATCCACCGAGAAATCCCCGGATGGCCCCAAAATAGAGCAAGTCAAGATTGACGGCTCTATGTCCCAAATCGGATAGGGAGAATACCCCGTGGGCTAGCCTACGAGAGGTACCTCAACCAATCCATGGATGATTTTTATTTTCTTAGCTGCACCATGCCCCATGATGCGGGACGAATGAGGGACTTGATGCCAAATGATGCGAACCTTAGACTCTATCTGACGACGCGACAAATTGGACGACGCGACCAGCGACACGCGAACAATGGAGCTACCTCGGCTCGACACTAAGAGTTCCTATGGGATATATGCCTTAAATAGAAATGCGAGCTCACTCGTCGTCCCAAGCGAGGGAAATGCGGATCCGCGCGGTTGATAAACTGACAGAGTCAAGAGTGGTCAAACTCACTTCCGTGCTCGGATCGAGTCACGGGACGGGTTCACTCTTTTTCTCACATCGGTGATAAAAAAGATTTAACGAGCTAAGATTCTAATGCACTCATGCAGCGGTATATAATCATATACTAAACAAGCAAATGCAAAGAAGGAGAGATTGTTACCTCCATGCTCCGGGCGTGGGGAAGATAATCCCGGCCAAGATCGTACTCTCGGTTAACAATTATCAATAATTACAGAATTAAACCCACTCCACTCAGGGAGGTAACAGGTAACATGTGGGACCCGGGAGGATCAAAATTGGTTTGACGGGCAGCATCTTGAATAGCTCCGTCGGTGCCGACACGCTGCAATTTGATGATGCTCGGGCGGCGCGGGCTGACGGTTGTGGGGTCCACGACCTGCTCAGACGGCCGTCTGAGGTGGGGTTGGTCCCGCTGCGAAGGGGACCCTTGGAGGGACGATCTCTGTGAGGCGGTTGCACTGGTTCACCTTGTGGAAGGCGAAGCGGCTCAGTTCGTCGAGTGTTGAAGCTTGCTGCCCCGGACCTGTGCTGCAGTTTCAGGGATGCGCGATCCGACGATAAAAGTTGTTCTGATCAGCCCTAACTTCAAAATGACGCGAGACTAGTGCCACTGGGAAGCTCTCTCAAAGATCTACGACTATAGGTTGTCACAAGAATTTCTCTGGGGCGAGATTTTCCATGGGGGAATTTCAAACAGGGGAGTTTTCTATCTCAGATCTGATCGGGCAGACTGAGATCTCCTAGAAGAGGCACGTTGACCGAGGGTGAAACTTGTGATGTAGGAGTTGGGATTTTTATGGAAGCTAGAGGGGAAAGTAAGGAACACGGGGATAATTTTTTTGTAAATTTTGGTGTTGGTTTGATATGGGAAAGGGATTTTCTAGCAGGGGTGGGTCGGATCTGGACTACAGGGGGTAGAACAGATTTGGGAACTTGCAGAGTTTTTTTGGACGGGAAAGAAAATTCCTAAAATCACAAAAAAAGTATGGAAGATGGATTAGGTGGACAGAACTCCCAGTTCAAATTTATGATCATTCTGAAATCTAAAAGGGGGTCTCATGGGCGTAGTGTTAGGTTGTTGGAACACAAGTCTGCACAGGGACAGACTGTGTGGGCTGTGGGAAGCTAAATGGAAAAATGGGAAGATGAAGTGGAAATGATCTGAATTTTTTTTTGGGCCGTAGGATCAACCTTGGGAACTCACCCTGAAAATTTCAACCTCGTTAGATCTACGAACTGAGAGCTAAAATTCTGCCTTTGGCTTGCTATCTTGCGATTGGCAGAACTCCGGTGAAGGTGGTGGTGGTGCAACGGCGGCTCGATGGCGGCAGCGACAGCGATGGCGATCTTCACACTCTGATAGGGGAGGCGTCACACCTCAGATTGGCAGCCTTCACAGCTGCAAGAGAAGGGAGAGGAGAGAGAGGGGGGGCGGTCTTGGCCTCTTGGAGCAAAATTGCTGAATTTCTTCTATTAATTGGGGTGAAAATAGAAAATACAAGCCTTAAATATGAAATGGGGACCCTAGGTAAATGACTAAGACTACTCTTAGATCTAGGGTTTGTAAGGGGTACAATGGGGATGCCAAATTCCACTTTTCCCCATGTGGTCAAAGCCAAAATAAAAAAAATAGCCTAATAAGGCCAAAAGAGGGGGCACCCCCTTAAAGAAGACAAATGGCATTTTTCTTCTCTTGGTCCAATGGTCCAAGTCCAAGCTGGACAATGGGCCGGCCCCTATGGGTCCCTGGAAGTTAAGTGGCTCAATGGGGAAGAGGGTGGAGGGGCCCGCGGGGCCTAGGTGGCCCTATTACAAAGAAACCCACTTATTTATCCTAATTACACTCTCTCAATCCCAAATAAAACCAAATAAGTCCACATTACACACCAAATAAAACCTAATAAATACTAAAAATACTAGGACTCAATACGGAGACTCCAGACTGTCTCCAAGCCATAGGGATGTCGGTGTAGCTCGAGTGGTGCTACGCGTACGGTACCGACGGTTCGCCGACTCATGCTTCTCGCTTGCTCTGGTGTCCGCACCTATTCTCCCCGGGTGGGAGAAACTCGACCGTGTCGAGTAAGGGTCGGGATCGCTCTGGTAGCGCTCTAGAAGGTCCGGATCTATCATCTGCAATTCTGCCCTGGTGATCCACGTGTCCTCGGTGGCGGGTCGCCCTCTCCATCGCACTAGGTAGCGGGGGTAGGATCCACTCCTGGTAATAGTCACCTGCTCATCCAGTATGTGATCTATATACTCACGCTGCCGTGGAAATGAGGCTGGTGGCGGACACTCAGGTGTGGGGTCACTCTCAAGAGGGAGGGATGGCTCAAAAGGCTAACTGGGGATCACCACTCGGTCGCTATAAGCAACTAGATCCGACACATTGAAAGTAGAGCTTATCCCATATTCCTCGGGCAAGTCCACAACATACGCATTGGATCCGATGCGTTTCAACACTCGAAATAGACCGGCTCTGTAAGCTTGCAATTCTTGACGGTTCTAGAGGGAAACCATTCAGGTCTATCCTTGATCATGACATAATCACCCTCTTGGAACTCACGGTGGTGTCTGTGGGCATCGGCTAACTCTTTGTACCGTGCATTGCTGGCCTAAATGTTACGACGAATGTCATCATGCAGACTCCTAACATGCCTAGCAAATGACTCAGCAGACTCCGACACTCGTGCATGAATGGGCATGGGAACAAGATCCACTAGTTTCCTAGGCCTACGACCTGTGACAATCTCGAAAGGACTCATACCTGTAGACCTATTGACCGAATCATTATATGCAAACTCAGCCAGGGGTAACATGAGATCCCAATCCCCTACACAGTCCCTAATAAGACACCTCAAAAGGTCACCCAGACTCCTATTGACCACCTCGGTCTGACCATCTGTCTGGGGATGATATGCAGTGGAGAACTTGAGGTGAGTACGTAACATATGTCACAGTATCTTCCAAAAGTAACGGGTGAACCTAACATCACGGTCAGACACTATGGTACGAGGCAACCCAAACTTACACACCACATGAGAAAGGAATAGACGGACTACCCTCGAAGCATCTGAAATCTTAGAGTAGGGAATGAAAAGGGCCATCTTCGAGAATCGATCTACTACCACATAGACCGAATCATACTTCCTAGAGGTTCGTGGCAATCCCAAAACAAAATCCATGCTAACATCATGCCACGGGGCATCAGGTACGGGAAGAGGCGTGTAGAGGCCTGAGCTTTGCTTCTTCATTTTGGCTATAACACATGTACGGCACTGGGCCACAATGTGAGCAACATCTCTCTTCAAGCTCGGCCAATAGAACCTGTGCTCGACAGTCTCGATAGTCCTGTTCCGACCGAAGTGGCCGGCTAGACCTCCCGCATGAAGTTCCCAGACTAAGAAGTCGCGAACCAAAGTTCGGGGAACACAAAGCCTGCCTCCTCGAAAGAGGTAACCCTCCTGAAGCACATAATCACTATGATCTCTCGAGGGTCCGGCCTGGAGAGTGACAAAGATCTGACCAAAGTGAGGACAATCAACATAGGCCTCTCTCATCTTTTTAGTCCTATAACCTCGGCACTGATGGTAGTCAACAGACATGCACGCCGACTCAAGGCATCAGCCACCTTGTTCTCCACTCCAGCCTTGTGCTTGAGCACAAATGTGAACTGCTGGAGATACTCAACCCATCTGCTGTGACGCGCATTGAGCTTCTTTTGGGCATGGAGGAACTTCAAGGCCTCATGGTCGGAGTACAAAACAAACTCCTGATGTAATAAGTAGTGCCTCCAATGCCTAAGAGCCCGAACAACTGCATAGAATTCCTTATCATAAGTAGAGTATCACAGTTTCGCATCATTCAGCTTCTCACTGAAATATGCAATCGGGTGGGTCTCCTGACTCAACACTCCTCTAATTCCTACACCTGATGTATCACATGAGACCTCAAACACCTTCGTGAAATCTGGTAATCGAAGGACCGGTGTCTGGGTCATGCGCTCCTTGATGTCCTTGAATGCGGCAGCAGCGGCCTTCATCCATACAAATGTGCCCTTCCTGATATAGTCTGTGATCGAGGCAGTGACGGAACTAAATCCGCAGACAAAACAACGATAGAACGTCACGGGGCCATGGAAGCTGCGAACATCATGGATCGTGCGGGGTTCCGACCACTCAACAATGACCCGGACCTTCTCTGGATCAGCGGAGACCCTAGTACTAGACACAATGAAACCCAAGAAGGTAAGCTGAGGAGTCATAAAGGCACACTTATGTGGGTTTGCAAACAACTACTCTCACCTCAAGAGTAGGCAAACCTGCCATAGATGATCCAAGTGGTCCCCCGTAGTGCGACTATAGATGAGAATATCATCAACATACACTACCACAAAGACTCCAATGGATGGTCGAAGGTCCTGAGTCCTGAGTCGCATGAAGGTGTTGGGGGCATTGGTTATCCCAAAGGGCATAACCAACCACTCATATAGACCATCCTTGGTCTTAAATACTATCTTCCACTCATCACCTGGCCTAATCCTTACCTGATGATAGCCACTCTTAAGGTCAATCTTCGAAAAGATAGTGGCACCTACCATCATGTCAAGCATATCATCCATGAGGGGAATAGGGAACATGTACTTCACGGTGTTTTTGTTGATGGCACGACTATCAATACACATCCTCTAAGTGCCATCCTTCTTTGGGGCGAGTAATGCGGGCACAACACACGGACTCATGCTGTCCCGAATAGATCCTCTCTGCATAAGCTCATCGACCTGCCACTTTAGCTCAGTGTGCTCAGTGGGACTCATGCGATAGTGGGGAAGATTGGGCAATGGGGATCCCAGAATCAGGTCGATAGCTTGCTGAATATCCCGCATAGGTGGGAGTCCCTCGGGAAGCTCTTCGGGAATATATCAGCAAACTTTTGCAGAATGGGAATAACATCGGGTGGGAGTTCACCCTCGGACTCTCGCTTCACCTCACGGACCGCGATAGCGAACACATGACTCCCCTTACTAGCCTCCCGCTCCATTTCTCAGGTGCTAATCAACAACAACCTCCTAGACGGGGGCTTACCTGTGCAAGATGTAACGGTCATGGCCCGAGCTGAGGATGGGGTACTGGGCCCAGGGATGGAGGGCTCCAAAGTACTAGGACCAGTAGGACCCCTAACTGAAGGACTCTTGGGCTGAGAGGGGTGGAGGGTAATCCGCTGGCCACCATGGTCGAAGGTACAAGTATTCGACTAGCCATGGAGCGTGGCATCCCGATCAAACAACCATGGCCTACCAAGAATAATACTGCCCGGGCGTCCCTAAGCGAGGAAAACGTGAACCTGGCCATTTGATGCGGGACAGACAGCGAACCTGGGACTCTAGCTCGCGGACGTCCCTAAGCGAGGGAAACGCGGGATCGTGCGTGGTTAAGAAACCGGCTATGAGCCACGGGTATCGACTTTTCCGCGTGTACTCGGATTGAGTCACGGGACGGGTTCACTAACTCACTCTCGTAGCTGTGATAAAAACAAATATTGAGCTAGTAATCCTATCACTCTAGCAGCGGCATTCAAAAATATATGAGATAAGCAAATACGATAAAGAGGGAGATTAGTTTACCTCCACGCTCCGGGCGTGGGGAAGACGATCCCGGCCGAAACTCGTACTCCCGGTGTACAAATATCAACAATAATTACAGAATTGATGTAAGGCCCACTCCACGCAGGGAGGTAAAGGGTGACAACGTGGGACTCGGGAGTAGCAAACTTAGGTTGACGGGCAGCAATTTGGGCCGGAGACGGGCTGCTGGTCGGCACGGTCCTGCGGGGCCCGCGGGACAGTAGGTGGGTCGGCTGATGGGACGGCGGTGCTCGGGACTCTCCTTGCTACTGCGGCTTGCTGGGGCGCTACTGGAAGGTTGCTGATCGATCCTCGGGAGGGTGGTGGCTGAGTGTACGCCGGCATATTTTTCAAGGAATTAAGTCCCGGACTGAGTTGTTGGCCTGTCCTCGGATCTGAACTGCGCGCCTCCACGAAAAGAATTTCTGCGGCCAGATCCGATGTCGGATCGACGCAAAAGTGGTACCTATAGATAGAGGACTCAGAGGGCTACAACATATAATTATTTTAGATCCATCAAGTGAATGTATTGAAAATGAAAATGACTGTCCCTCAAAGGTTTCTGCTGGTTCGGACTGACAGACACACAGGACAGACTGAGTTTTCCCTGAAAATGAATTTTGACCGACAGGAAGACGATAGATCTAGACCCTAGAAAAATTATGGGTGGAAGGTAGGAAAGTGAGTGTTGGCCCAGAGAGATGGCGGATAAGAAGGGGGGTTGAATTGTCCCCTTTGACGAGATGGCAGATTTTAAATACTTTCTAAACTAAACATAACAGAATCAAAATCAACTACGTTAAAAAGCCTAAACAAACGTGAGATTAAAATCTTCTCTCAAGCTTTCCGATCTCACTCGAATGAACTAGACAATGGATAAAAGAACCTATGCCAAACACGGATTATCGATGCAAGGAACAATTAAAATTAATCCTAACGTGGATAGCGAATGAAGCAATGTGCGATGATGTAGTGAGTAAAGACCTACTAAATCGACCTGTGAAGGGAGATAGAAGAAATGAACAATCACACAGGCAATCACAATAGACATAGTGATTTTTAGGTGGTTCGGGACCACGACGGGGTCCCTACGTCCACCCCTCACCGAACCCCGGTGAGGCTTCACTACACGCGACAAAATGTAGCAACACGGGGACGAACCCCAACACCACACACGCTACTTCCGCAGCAATCCACACACACGGGGCCTGTCCCTAAAATGCTGCCACCGCAGCACACTCACACACGACGTCGGGGAACACACCCCGGACACTAAAACCACACGGAGACGCTGCTCCGTCCACATACACAGTAATATTAAGAGTTTGGCAACATACAAGGATTTACAACATATGCTCACAATAGTATGTAAGTGGAGAAAAACTATCATCAAAGGGTGGATTAAGAATGTAGAATGTTTTCCCTTTGTTTTCCAATGGCCGTTTGTAAATTTACCTTGAAACTTCGGTTGGAGAGAATCGAATCTGCAATAGGATGGAGCACCCGGTCATCTTCCTTGAAGATCCGGGATCGTCTGCAACTTTAGCAACTCATACTGAGTATATCCTTCAAATCCTAGCTCCAGTCAAACCTGCATACATCGTAAAAATGATTAACTTCTTAAACCCCTCTCCTCTCAACCTTGTAGCCGCACTCCTCCTTCTTCTTCTGCAAGAGAATGGAAAGCCTTAGCTCATCTTGTTCCTCAGGATGAAAGTCGCAGCACTAATAAGAGGGCAGCAAGTAGATAGACAAAAGAACATGTATATGTATATTGCACCTCTTAGATAACCATTAAAAACCTTGAGCAATATCAAACAAAAGCATATAAGTAAAAGATCAAAACAACTCCCTCGGATTTTCAACGAAATGCTTTGATAGGGAGGTAGGGTGTGCTGGAAAATTGATTCACAGAGTGGGAAGCGGCCAGGCTTGAAGAATGAAACGCTCAAGACATCCGACCGCGAAGAGCAGCAACAGTAGCCTCTTGATCGAACCTCATGCTCGTGGATGACGTCTTCAGCAGCGTCTTCTTCCTCCTCCTGCTATATGCATCTCCATTCCTCTAGCTTTTACACCCAGATCGTTGTTGAAGAAGCCTTAGAGCTGCAGCTGTCCACCTGCACACACAAGTGTTAGGAACAACCTGAAATTTTAGATCTAGCTTGGTTCCTTAAGGTTTACAACCCAATAAGATGTATTTATGCTTCTAGGTCGGTCAAGGGACAGCCATGAGACAAGATCCACAAAACATGGAGTGATTTGGGGCAGTTGGACCAGACTTGGAAGACTTTTGGCGCGCCTACACTAAGGTCATTTTTGACGGCGCCGCCACGGATGGGAAAGGGTCGACCCCTGGGGTCGACCCTTGTGGGGTTTTTAAAGAACCAAGTTCAATGGGTCGACCCTTGGGGTAAACCCTCGTGACCTTCCCGTGCGGGTAAAAAAAATAAGACTCTCAGGGGTCGACCCTTGGGGTCAACCCTCACGTGAGTGGGTCGACCCTTGGGGTCGACCCTAGCAGGTATGTAGAAGGAACCACTGGGTAAAAAATAATTACTATCAGGGGTAGACCCTTGGTGTCAACCCCAGGGGTCGACCCATGCAGGCAGACTGCGGGTAATTGTTTCTGTCCTGTCAGAAACACAAAGGGTCGACCCCAGGGGTCGACCCATGTCAGTTTGGGTTATAAAAACCCATCAAACCTCCATGAATTTAAGGGAAAATAAATGATTAAATATTACCATAATCCCATGATGATCAACCATGAATATTATCTCTGAAACACATGATAAAACAAGAGGTTAGATCAAAATCAAAATATTTAGATCAAGCATTAACATATGAAGCTAGTTTTGAGACCGAGACCCAAATGACTTGAAAGATGATTATAAAAGCATTAGCATGAGGCACATAAATGATTTGAACACACTTTCATCTCAAGAATATGCATAAGACATGTTGAAACCATTAAGTCCTCAACTAGCAAATGAAGTCAATTAAGAGCACAATTAATGAATCAATCCCAATCTAGGCACATGAAAATTCATTTCCTACTCATGGATACTTACCATGGATTCAAGGGTAGTAACCAAGAGTGGAAGCTTACCATTGACTCCAAAGAGGTTTTGGCAAAGTGGAACCTGTATAGTATATCAAAGTATTGATCATGCATTTGAAAGGGCATTTCCAATACAAATCTATCAAACCTCATATGAGTTCCAACTTTAGTCCAGAGCAACATTTATCCAGTCATCTGAGAGCATTTAGATCCATTGAGGCATGATCTTGCATGAGTGAAAGGAAGATGATGATCCTTTCAACAAAGACAAACAATGAAATGGAAATGATTTTACACAATGCCATGCAACCAACTCAATATCAATGAATACTCAATGAGTCCACACTAGTATGGGCAAAAAGAACAAGAGCATTAGTCTCAACATTCCCACACTAAAATATGCATGAAAGCGCATGCATTCTCTTCCTGTAGCAGTACCTGCAAAGTAAGATATCAACATGTGAGTTCGTTTATCATGAAGACGTTCTCCACTAATCAAGCACATAATATTTCACACAATATATTGTGATCATCAAAACCATTATCAAAGATAAAGAGGGAGAGACACGAACCCAACAATCTCCCCCTTTTTGATGATGATAATATATTGTGACCTTCCAAAACTCTCTCCCCCTTTGACATTATCTAAAAGTGGGGAACCAAAGAGAACAGATGTGAAAGTTTAACCAGAAGCAGACGGATATATAAAGACTGTGGTGCACGAACCCAGTAATGAACCGCCCATGAAGGGGAGGTGTGTGAACCATGAACTCTAAGCAAGATTGTGGAATTTGAAGTGCAGTATGCAAGATGACAAAAGCATATGCAAATACTCATCAATTTTTTTTTGAATTTTGTGCAAAGTTGATGACCAAAGAGATGACATTTGACATGCAATATGCAATAGGCAATATGCAATTATACAATGCAAGAAATGTAGTCTGGACAAGACTATCCTCTCCCTTAAAATAATACAATGCTCCTTATTCAGAATGAAACAAGACTTTCAAGAATGTAAGGTGAGAGGTATGTCAAGAATAAATTTAGGAGGGTTGACATGGCAACATGCAGAATACAGGATCTCTCAAAGATAGTTTAGTAAATAGAGTGAGCAGGATCTGAGCAGGTGTGATCGAATTTCCAAAACACAATATTGGAGAAAAAAAGATTTTCAGTGAGGTATCCATTCCATATATCCATGTTTAGTTTCAGATTCTTCTATTATAAAAGCTTATGAAATGGCTTTAATTGACATGCATGGTTTAAGAGTGATGTATACATGGTTTGTCAACGAGATTCAATACTCATGTTTAAAACAATGTTTTAATAAAAATGAACCAATTGCTCACATAACTTTCTAGTTCAGCCTCCTTCCATCTTACTCAATTAATTTCAATAACTTCGTTAGAAGTTACACAAAGTAGTATTGAGATTAAACAACTGAGAATGCATCTAAAATTTTAACAAAGCTTTCAAAAAAATTTCTAATACACACTGTTTTCAGATTTTTACTTTTGAATCTCAATTTGTTTTTCAATGAACAAGTTTGGTTAATCAACACCTTTTTACATGAGGGCACAACATGTCTCAGGTGAAATGACCCAGTTACTCAGTGTCATAACCGTATTGCTTCTCAATGAAGAGAACAGAGTTAACATTAGAAGTATCTTTTTTCGTGAGGCGACACCTTGATTAGAGGCAGGAATCCCCAGTTACTCAATACAATCATGCCACTACTCTGTCAAATTTTCATACAATTTTTAGCATAGTTAACTATGGCACTTCATGACATGGGTTTACTCCATTTCTTGATAGAGGACCCAGTTTCTTGGTGACCAAAATCATTGCTCTGTCCATAACTTTCTTTTAAGATAAATTCAGACAGATTAAATATTTACGAACAATACAGACATTATGTATCTCAACCAAAGAAGAGCATGGTGTTAATTTTTCAGATTTCAAGAAGGTCTTGCATGAATTTACCTAAGACAGTCAGTTAATATTTATTAAAAGATTGATTCAGATATTTTCAAGTCCTTCAAATTCAAACTTAGGAATACATTAGACTTAAACCACTTCAAATCAACAACATTCTTAAACCTATATAATAGAAGATTCTTCATAAGAGATGATTTCAGATTTATGAAAGGGTGCACAAACTGATATCTCTTCAATTCTCAGTTCAATCAATCATCTTGACAGTGACATTCCGCAGTAGAGACATTAACAAGCATGCATAGAAAGTGAATGAATTTGAACTCATGCTTGTGGCAGATATGATCAACATGCATCAGACAGATTTTCAGAAAACCAATGGCAGTGAATCAATGTAGTTCAGGAATCAATAACAAAGTCTGGAATTCAGTCAGACCAACTTGACAGTTGTGGCAGGGATGAGTTTCAAAGATAAGCTGGCAAAAGAAGTTGCAGCTACCTAGATAGAGGAATTTGAGTCAATGAGAGATTGATGAATTCAAAATCCTCCCCCTGCCTATATGCATTGAACCGACTCTTTTTGGAGTTTTTCAAAGTAAGTGATATGCAATGTAGCTCACTACATGTATGCATATGCAATGACTTTCCTAGAAGCATTACATGCACATGAGGGGCATGAACATTATGGAGGGACAGTCAGACTCCCCCTAAATATATGCCATGCAACAAACATGTCCAAATCAATGCAAGTTCATCTAGCATGATGAAGAGAAGAATATACATGCGGCATGCAGTGAGATGAATGTTTCACACAAGTTGATTACCGGTACGTGGCGGAGATAGAGGTCCAAGGACCCTACTCACGCATAAGAAGAGCTTCCAAGTGGATGTAATCCACCTTTCCACTAACCTCATTTTATATATCGATTAATCATGGGGTTCAAGCACACAAGTATGTAAGGATGTGTATGACATGTGCAATGTAAAGTATTTAAAAACTAAAGATATTCACAAAATATAAAACAACTCCAAACATAATTTTTACCTTTTCAAAATTTTCAAATGAACCTGAACAGATGAATTCTTAGAATCAAACCATTTTCTTTCTTGCCTTGAGAAGCCTTTATTTATCGACATCTTCATTGTCCTCAAGGCACCCTACAAAACAAATTCTCATTTTGGACATTTGGGTACCCAAGCCATCTTGGGTCCCGAGGGGTTAGTTATAACATGAGAAAATATATTCTTTTTATTTTTCCTTTCATACCATTCATCATCGGCCCTCATCATGGTACAATCATCCATTGAATGTCCATTCAGCCCACAATAGAAACAATGAGAAGATTTTATTTTCATGAACCATTTGTCATCTTTTTCCATTAAGGAACATGTATTTATTACATGTCCACGTTCACCACAATAATGACATGAAGGTTTTCTTTTTACAGGCCACTCATCATCATTTTTCTTCATAAAATAATTTTCCATTATGTGGCCACGCAAACCACAATAGAAGCAATGAACAATGAAATTTTTCTTCTTTGATTTTTCAGAATTTTTAGAATCATCAATAATTTTCATTTGTGACTTCATTACCTCATTGTCATCAAATTTCACTAAAGAGCAATCATACATATCATGGCCAAATTTACCACAATAAAAACATGATACATTCCTTCTTTTTCTTAGAACATGAGCAAACTCAACAGTGTAAGATTTTTCATGCTCACAATGACAATCAATGATATTTTTCTATTTTTCATTTCCTTTATCACTCAAGCACATGGACTCATTCCAATTCTTGATCTCATCTTCCAATGATGAATTGTGCACTTCACAATTGGCAAGCTATTCTTCACACAATACAAGTTTATCATTCAACGGAGAATTGATGGATTTATAGCTTGCAATTTCTTGTTCCATAGCATGAATGTTTTCATTGTCATCAACAATCACTTGTTTTCCTTTTTCAAACCTGTTGAGTTTATCAACCAACAAATTATTTTGATGATTTAACTTCTCAATTTCTTCAACAAGTCTTGCATTTTGAACAAGTTCATCAAGCAAGAATTGATCACTATCTGAATAGCTCCACTTTTCTTTAGATCATTTTTCAATGTTTTCAAATTCTGAAAGTTTAGCCATCAAAGTTTCATTTTCAATTTTCAGAATTGAAATAGTTTCTTTATGCATATCAATATCATGCAACAACATTCCATTCAAGTTCCTAAGCTCAGAACATTTTTCACATGACGAATCAACGACACAAGAGTTTTCAACTTCAGAATATTTAGTACATGGTGAGTTAACATGCGATGAATCATCAAATTTCTTTTTCAGTTTCCTATTTTCATATTTTAATGCTTTGTATCTGTCAAATAGTTCATCATATGCATTCATCCACTCATCATAACTAAGTTCATCTTCTTCCTCAGAGTCGGAGTTTACCTTAGAGTTTTCCTCGCTATGGCCTTCATTTTCTTTATTTGCCACGAGACACTCACCATTCCAGTTTTCTTCTTGGGCTTCGCTTAGCCCATCCAAAATCTCTTTGGCTGACCTACAAGATGAAATAAAGGGATATACGTCAGTGTTCACTACAGCCTTAAGAGTGTCTAAAACAAAAAGATTATCAGAATCCTTTTTCTTGTCCTCATCGGTGCACTTTGACTTATCTTTTGGTCGAGCATGAGGACCGTGAGTCATTAATTTCAAAAGATTCGGATTAGTACCAAAAATCCAAACACAGTTTTCCAAGCCATGATGTAAAATCAAAACCATCAAAGATAGGAAGTTAATTCAAACTAGCCATCATGAAAAAGATCTTTTCTCCTAGACCGTGAGGTCCATAGAATAAAAATCAGAGACTGGACTCTGATACCAATTGTTGGCCCAGAGAGATGGGGGACAAGAAGGGGGGTTGAGTTATCCCCTTTGACGAGATGGCAAATTTTAAATACTTTCTCAACTAAACACAACAGAATTAAAATCAACTACGTTAAAAAGCCTAAACAAACGTGAGATTAACATCTTCTCTCAAGCTTTCCGATCTCACTCGAATAAACTAGACAATGGATAAAAGAACCTATGCCAAACACAGATTGTTGATGCAAGGAACAATTAAAATTAATCCCAACATGGATAGCGGATGAAGCAATGTGCGATGATGTAGTGAGTAAAGACCTACTAAATCGACCTGTGAAGGGAGATAGAAGAAATGAACAATCACACAGGCAATCACAATAGACAAAGAGATTTTTAGGTGGTTCGAGACCACGACGGGGTCCCTACGTCCACCCCTCACCGAACCTCGGTGAGGCTTCACTACACGCTACAAAATGTAGCAACACGGGGACGAACCCGAACACCACACACACTACTTCCGCAGCAATCCACACACACGGGGCCTGTCCCCAAAACACTGCCACCGCAGCACACTCACACACGACGTCGGGGAACACACCCCGGACACTAAAACCACACGGAGACGCTGCTCCGTCCACACACACAGTAATATTAAGAGTTTGGCAACATACAACGATTTACAACATATGCTCACAATAGTATGTAAATGGAGAAAAACTATCATCAAGAGATGGATTAAGAATGTAGAATGTTTTCCCTTTGTTTTCCAATGGCCGTTTGTAAATTTTCCTTGAAACTTTGGTTGGAGAGAATCGAATCTACAATAGGATGGAGCACCCGGTCGTCTTCCTCGAAGATCCAGGATCGTCTGCAACTTCAGCAACTTGTACTGAGTATATCCTTCAAATCCTAGCTCCAGTCAAACCTGCATACATCATAAAAATGATTAACTTCTTAAACCCCTCTCCTCTCAACCTTGTAGCCGCACTCCTCCTCCTTCTTCTGCAAGAGAATGGAAAGCCTTAGCTCATCTTGTTGCTCAGGATGAAAATCGTAGCACTAATAAGATGGCAGCAAGTAGATAGACAAAAGAACATGTATATGTATATTACACCTCTTAGATAACAATTCAAAACCTTGAGCAATCTCAAACAAAAGCATAGAAGTGAAAGATCAAAACAACTCCCTCGGATTTTCAATGAAATACTTTGATAAGGAGGTAGGGTGTGCTAGAAAACTGATCCACGGAGTGGGAAGCGGCCAGGCTTGAAGAATGAAACGCCCAAGACATCCAACCGCGAAGAGTAGCAACATAAGCCTCTTGATCGAACCTCATGCTCGTGGATGACGTCTTCAGCAGCATCTTCTTCCTCCTGCTGCTATGTGCATCTCCCTTCCTTTAGCTTTTACACCCAGATCGTTGTTGAAGAAGCCTTAGAGCTGCAGCCGTTCACCTGCACACACAAGGGTTAGGAACAACCCGAAATTTCAGATCTAGCTTGGTTCCTTAGGGTTTACAACCCAATAAGATGTATTTTTGCTTCTAGGTCAGTCAAGGGACAGCCATGGGACAAGATCCACAAAACATGGAGTGATTTGGGGTAGTTGGACCGGACTTGGAAGACTTTTGGCGCGCCTACACGAAGGTCATTTTTGACGGCGCCGCCCCGGACCGGAAAGGGTCGACCCCTGGGGTCGACCCTCGTGGGGTTTTTAAAGAACCAAGTTCAATGGGTCGACCCCAAGGGTCGACCCTCGAGACCTTTCCGTGCGGGTAAAAAAAATAAGACTCTCAGGGGTCGGGGTCGACCCTCGCGTGAGTGGGTCGACCTTTGGGGTCGACCCTAGCAGGTATGTAGAAGGAATCGCCAGGTAAAAAATAATTACTATCAGGGGTCTACCCATGTAGGTAGACTGTGGGTAATTGTTTCTGTCCTGTCAGAAACACTAAGGGTCGACCCCAGGGGTCGACCCATGTCAGTTTGGGTTATAAAAACCCATCAAACCTCCATGAATTCAAGGGAAAATAAATGATTAAATATTACCATAATCCCATGATGATCAATCATGAATATTATCCCTGAAACACATGATAAAACAAGAGGTTAGATCAAAATCAAAATATTTAGATCAAGCATTAACATATGGAGCTAGTTTTGAGACCAAGACCCAAATGACTTGAAAGATTATGAAAGCATTAGCATGAGGCACATAAATGCTTTGAACACACTTTCATCTCAAGAATATGCATAAGACACTTTGAAACCATTAAGTCCTCAACTAGAAAATGAAGTCAATTGGGAGCACAATTATTGAATCAATCCCAATCTAGGCACATGAAAATTCATTTCCAACTCATGGATACTTACCATGGATTCAAGGGTAGTAACCAAGAGTGGAAGCTTACCATTGACTCCAAAGAGGTTTTGGCAAAGTGGAACCTGTATAGTATATCAAAGTATTGATCATGCATTTGAAATGGCATTTCCAATACAAATCAATCAAACCTCATATGAGTTCCAACTTCAGTCCAGAGCAACATTTATCCAGTCATCTGAGAGCATTTAGATCCATTGAGGCATGATCTTGCATGAGTGAAAGGAAGATGATGATCCTTTCAACAAAGACAAACAATGAAATGGAAATGATTTTACACAATGCCATGCAACCAACTCAATATCAATGAATACTCAATGAGTCAACATTAGTATGGGCAAAAAGAACAAGAGCATTAGTCTCAACATTCCCACACTAAAACATGCATGAAAGCGCATGCATTCTCTCCCTGTAGCAGTAACTGCAAAGCAAGATATCAACATGTGAGTTCATTTATCATGAAGACGTTCTCCACTAATCAAGCACACAATATATTGTGATCATCAAAACAATTATCAAAGATAAATAGGGAGAGACACGAACCCAACAGTGAGGAACACGCATGAATTTTTGGGGATTTTTGGGAGATGTATAAGGGGATGGGAAAAATAGAAGAACAGACTCCTATCTTGCAGATCTGTAAACTGGCAGACTGTCAGGGGTGGAACTAAAATTACGGAAAAAATAGCAAATGACCTCTGATTGGCAGAAATTTAAAATGGAGACTTAGGATAACAATAAGAACAAACACTAAAAATTGCAGCTCGATAAAATCTCCTGATGTGGAGATAAAAATCGGGCTTCAACCTTCTGTCCTGATGTGGATAGAATTCTAACGCGGTGGCGGTGGCGGTGCGACGGCGGCTCGATTGCGGCGGCGGCGGTGGTGATGAGCTTCACACTCAAAGAGGGGGAGGGGAGGAGGCTTCACACCTCAAGAAATTCACAGAACTCCATCAGCAAGGGGGTGGGATAGAGAGAAGGGTGCCCTTGGGCTTCCTTGGACAATTTCTGAAATTTTCTCACATTAATCTATGAAAATAGCTAATTACATGGGTTATATAGAAATGTAAAAATGTCCTAAACTACCCTCAGATCTAGGTTAGGGGAGGGGCAAACTAAGGATAGAAAATATTCTTCCCATGTGGTCAAAATGGCCATAATAAAAAACCATTAATGGGGGGTGCGCCCCCTTGACCAAGATGGCCAATTTGAATTTTTCTTCTTTTAATATCCTTGGTCCAATTTTGGAAAAGTCTAGTCCAAGTCCACCTTGGACTTTGAACCAGCCCCACATGGGTCCTAAACCAAGTGGACCAATGGGAGAGAGGGTGGGGGACCCTGCTGGACCTACTGAACTTTTACAAAAAAATCCAAAGACTTCTAAAGACTAACCCTTTGGCTTATAATGCCTTACAATTTCAAACCCAATTAGCCAAGGGTACAAATGTAAATAAAAGGACACAAATGAAAAAATAAAAATGTTAGTGCCCAGTGTTGGTTCCCATCAATCCTCCCTAGGTGGGAAGAACTCGACCCCGTCGAGTAAGGGGTGCAGCTGCTCGTGAGGCTCCGGCGGATCTGTCACCGACCTGGTAGCGCAGAGTATGCTCCACTCCAAGTAATCGACACCTGCTCATCCCGTATATATTTGACATGCACATGATGCTATGGGAATGAGGCTAGTGGTGGACACTCCGGGGTGGGGTCACTCTCAGAGGAAGGAGACGACTCAATGGCTCACTAGGAATCACCGCTGGGTCCCTTTATGTGACTAGATGCGATATGTTGAGGTAGATGTTGATATGTTTCTCCGCCCGTCTGTTCCTTCCAAATGTCTTCCCAATGTCTATTCTACCATATCCGACATGAGAAACAAATCAAGACAGAAGGAACGGGAAGAAACAAAAACTTGTGATCGCCACCAAAGCGCCGAACGTGATGAACACGCCGTGCCTTGGAAAGAGGGAGAGACACTCACCTGGTCTGCAGCGCTGGAAAGATGAATGGCTCCGGGAGAACCGCCTTAAGCATGCACGGTCTCACGATAGACCGTTTAAGGACGTTGCAGAAAGATGCGGGAGGAGCACTCCTGGCTGTTGAACGGCTCTGTCACGACCGTAGGAAGAAGATGAACGGTCCAGTCTGCACCGCACGTCTCCTTGAACGGACAGTAGAGAACCGTGCAAGACCACCAAGTCAGAAGTCGCAAAGGGTCCAACCTCCACCCTCTCCAGCCGGCCAGAGGGGATGGGCCTCATGCTAGGGATTGCTGACCTGCAAAAATAACGTGAAAACACAAAGAGAAAACCTAGATTAGAACTGGGAAGTGTAGTAGATGTCAAAATAGTAAGAGGTGAACATGAATAAGTGGAAGGGGGATACCTGGGGGATTTTAAACCCCTAGGGCGTCAAAAACGTGGGTGGGTGTGTGCATGGCAATGAAAATGAAGGAGAACGTGGGGAGAAAGTAATGAAAGTAGTGCACGCAATGAAAAGAGGATGAAACTATCAAACGCAAAAGACTTAAAACTCGACTACTCCCTGAACCGGAGGCTTGTATGAACGTAGAAAGCCTCCCTCCTTGGTGCTAGGTCGCTTAAGAATGCGGCAGGGCTTCGCCGTCGACCAAAAAATATCCCCCCCCCTTCCAACCCGGCCTTTAGGGTCTATTTATAGAGCACCTAAAGTCCTAGCTCGAAATTAGGGTTTAGAGGCATTTTCAGGTCGAGATAATCAAAGGAAAATCGTAGATAATTGGATTATCTCTTATCCAGTCGAAACAACACTCAAAATGGTTGATTATCCGCGGAGAAAATGATGGGAGAAGTTGGGGATAAAACCATGGATAAAAGGGATAAAATCTGTTGAAATTCAGCAATCGAAGGGTTGAACGGTCTTACAATAGACCGCTCAACTGGATGGGCGGTCATGTCCTGGCCGTCCAACCCCGTCGGTGGAAATTCAAAATAAATCATCAATAATCCAAATTATCCGTTGAACTGACCGAAACCTTCGCCGTTGGACTCTCACAGATGAACATCTCCAATGAGACCGTCCAAGTGTAGAGCGGCCAAAGACAAACCGTTCTAGCCTTGTCGGTGATAAATAGATTAATTGGATAACTATCTAAGAAAACCACCAAGCGCAGGACTCTGAGAGATGAGCGGTCACCATCAGTCCGTCCATCAAGATGAACGGGCAGAGTGGGGCCGCATAAAGGCTTGTCGGTGGAAATTCAAAAAATTAACAAAAATACTCCAAAATAGTGGAAATTCAAAAAATTAACAAAAATACTCCAAAATATATGGACGGTCCACAGTCAACCGCATATGGAATGAGCGGCCATGGATGAACCGTACATGCATTTGGGTATTGAAACTCATAGAAAAGCCCAATCAACCACAATCAAGGCCCGTTAAGCCCTGAATCAACTCGGACCTAACCAAGGAGGGAGGCAACTCATAAAACTGGCCTAAAGCATGCCTGAAAATAGCCCCAATGAGTGATGGACAACTCAAGGCATCAAGAAATGAGAGTAAGAGAAACGACTCAACTTATCAGCAAAAAATGGGTGTCAACAGATGCCCCTCCTTAACGTCCTCTTTGCAGGGGAGCGAGCGGAGGTGAAGCGGAAGTGACGTAGAACATGGAGATGAAGCGGAAATGCAGCGGAGTGGACCGAAAAAGTGGGCGTTAAGGTAAAACGACACCCGTTTTTACCAACAAGCGATAAGAATCGCTTGGAAAACTCTGAACCAAACGCAAGGAACAGTCAGATCAAAAGGTGACACCAATCTGGAGGAACTAAACTAAATGAAATAAATCGACAAGACCAACCTCATGGAGGACACAATCCCGCGGTCCAATGAGGAGGCCAAAAGTAGGCAGTAAAAGTAAAGGAAACAGGCTAAAGCTCAAGACGGGGACCTCTTAATCAATCAAACCAAGCGAATCGACCAAAGAGAACCTTCCAACTCAGAGTGGAATTAGTTCCTCTTACTCAAACACTGAACGCGCAGCTAACCATCACTGATGAGACATTCTTCAAGCAAACCATGGGTCATGAAAGCTTAAAAGATGCGTATGATGCATGTTGGGCTAAAATAAAAGAAATCGTTAAAATAAATGTACAGAAAGATTAAAATATAAAATACTCGAGAATAATATTGCTAAGCTGGGAGAATCAGAGTCAAGATACCATCTGCAACCACAGCGGGCAGGATAGAACCATCCTCCCCATGACATCCCAACCTAACGGCCTATCCAAAGATTAAACACGTGAACCTGGATCATCATCATTTTTGTTAGAGGGGAACATCAGATCCTGGAACACGTAGATAACCAACTGGTTCTTGAGATAATATATTATAGTACCATATAGTAATGCAATAAGGGTGACAAGGATAGAAGGCCATACCTGACTTACCTGTGCAGGCGAAACGATAAGTTTTTTCTGGCTTTTCTTTTTTCGGATTTTTATGGATTTCCATGTATAAGACAAATAAGATAAGCGTAACGATTAACATAACAATATGACAGAACATGACGAATAGAAACAACACAACAAGATGAACAAGCACATAGGCAAAGGCATAAACAGACAATACGTATGCATGAACATGGAGTGACAAGACAATAATCGGCAGGACAACACACGGTTGAGATAAGAACATGACGGATCGCATGGTTGGGACAACACATGGAACATGGAGAAACGACCATCGACATGTGCAAGACAACTAACAACATGTGGTGAGGAACAAAATAACATGTGTGGGACAACACGGTGGGACAAGGACATGAGACAAAGATACGGTGGGATAAAAGAGACATAAACAAAACACGCTCTTCAATCGAAACTCGAGATCAGAATGAAGCAGAACCGCCAAGTTCATAATCGTGACGTAAAGCCCTCTCATAAAGATATGATCATTGCAAAAAAAAGCTGGGAAGGATATGAGCTTTAGAATAGATCGAGAATGGATTGAAGAAGAGAACAAATCAGAGATGTAGACAGGAGACAGATAGAACAAAATATGGAGCAAGGAAAGCTTGAGTACTTGTAACCTGCACACTTAGTAAATAGATTATGTATCTATTCTCAAAATCAATCCGAAAAAAAGAAAACAAAAGACACATTTTTTTGCTTTTTTGTAATTTTATGGATTTTTGAATAGTATTTCATTTTTCTGGATTTTTTGACAATATCTTATTTTTTTTAGATTTTTGCCAATAGCATTTTTTGGATTTTTGACAATATCTCATTTTTTTGATTTTTGATAATATCTCATTTTTTGGATTTTTGACAATTACAATCCGCAGCACCCAAGGACAGGCTCGAACTACTGGCCGGGGATCATCGTCCCTCCCCTCTCATTAAAGGCTTCCCTTGAGCGGGGCGTGCACGTGAGGGTGGCTTACTACAACCAACTGTCTCTAAAGAATGGTGCCCCTACTAAGGCCATACCCGGGATACAACCCAGCCTAAGAGGGAGAAACAGAAGAAAAATTGGAGACAAGCTTTATGCAGGATGGGAGACATCAAGACTTGAATTCCTTCCAGGGCACTACCCCTCAAAGAGATAGTCTGTTGCATCGGGGCATTGTGTCTTTGATTTTTAGACCCATACTTATCAGGCATGCATGCGACCGGGCTCATGACGTCTCGCGGGGAACTGTACTGCCACTCTTGCCATGCCTTTGATTCATAATTTTCTTTTTGATTCATCATTTATGATTTTGAGAGCCCTTATTGGCCAGATATTGCATGAAAGCTCACTTTTGAAGAGGGTCAAGACTGCCCCTATTTGAGACTTCTCTCGTATTAGGGAGTGCCCAGGTTGGTCATCTTATCCATCCTTCTCTTGTCCCTGCACTTGGCCGAGCAGAGAAAAGAAAAAGACCTTTGTGCATACCCAAAGTATGGCCAAAGCAGCAACGGTGCGCCTATGGACGCACTTAGTTTCGAGAGATCTTCGTTCTATTCATTTATCCGTTTGTTGGTTTTATTAAGTGCGTGGGCCTGCCAGTCACATAGTGACGATTTGTTCGGGCTCCGGAGAGCCCTGGTGCGCTCGATCTGACTCAGTCAGGTGATTGTGTGGTTCGAGTCGGAACTGAGACCCGTTGTGCCATAAAGGTCACAACATTATTTACATCCCCTCGGAGAGGGGAATACCCTTGATTAATTGCCAGAAATAAGGGCTCCACGGCCGAAAGAAATACTGATTAATGTTGGAAGGAAACACCCGTCGGGTTATGCCGTGAGCCCGAGGCGGGGGCCTGAGTACTCGGGTCATGTCGGTCACTGATGGACCATTTCATATTTGGACACAAGTTCACACGAGAAATGAGATGATAACCCGGGGGACGAATCCGTACAAATGTTTGCCGAGGGAAGGCAATTTTAATGCAGGGAGGCAAATCAGATCCCGACGAGGGAGGGGACCTTGATGAATTATCGGCCCGAAGTAAGGCCGGGCGGTCACCATGACAAGAGAGAGAACTCCCGAGAGTGACTTCCAGCTTACAGGGGCATCATTAATATCCCCGGGTTCGGAATCCAGGAAGGAGAGACTGCTGCCATATTGTTGTATTCACGATGGTCGTCGACGCTTGTTATTATCGTTTGTGTATTGACAATACCCTTTCTTTGATATTATCTTCCCTTGTTGTTATCTTGGTAGGGACCACCCCTTTTATCTCATTATTGTTATTACTATTCATCATTCCTTTTATCATATAGCCCCCCTCCCTTTTTATTGCATGCATGTGTGTATTCGTTGGGGAGATGATGGAGACTAGGGCGTACCACTGAGAGATGAATGGTGTGTGTGGTTCAACGTGTAAAGGAGGGTGTACCGCGGGGGAGCGTGTCGCTGGAAGAATGGAGATGGGCGTACCGCTGAAGGGTAGGGGGGTGTAGCGTACCGCTGAGGCACCAGGGGAGCACACCGCTGGGAGAATGTGGGACGTACCGCTGGGGGACTGGAAGCGTACCGCTGGAAGGGCTGGAGGAGTTGATGCGTGAACTAGCCACGAGGACTGTACAGACTTGCTGTATGCAACAGACAATGTATAGACTTGCCCAGCGATGCAATGTATAGACTTGGCAGCGGGATGCTCACGATGTGTAGACTTGCGTGTTATGCAACGGACAATGTATAGACTTGGCCAGCGGTACAATGAATGTATGGACTTGTTCAACGATGCACACACATAGTGGCGATGTATGGACTTTGCAAGACGATGAATGAGGCGGTGCAGTGTATAGACTTAGACAGACTTCACTAGCGTGGAATGTGCAGACTTCATGCAATGCAACGTACATACTTTAGAAAGGAACGTGCAGACTTCATGCAATGCAACGTACAGACTTTAAAAAGGAATGTGCAGACTTGGTGCATGAAGCAAGCCAATGAGGAATGTATAGACTTATGAGTGCAACGTAGGTAGAGATGCCAGTGTATAGACTTATAGGTGTGTGCGACCAGACAGTGTGCAGACTTCATGCACAGGCTGTACAGACTTCAATTCAAATGATGCAATGCATGAACAGGAAGACGATGTATAGACTTTGAACGTGAATGATGTAGTGATGTATAGACTTGATGGAACACTGGGAGGATGCGTGCCGCTCAGACAGCAAGGGGGAGCGTACCGCTGGTAGATAGAAGGTTAGGGCGCACCGCTAGAAGAGGTAGGCCAGGGTGTACCGCTGGGAAAAGTAGCAAACGAAACCAAGCGGATTGTGCCGCTGAAGGGGTGGGCCAGGACTCAAGAGAGGATTCCTTGTTCAGTTCAAGACGAGGCACCTTAGATGGTTAAGCTTTCATTCTCCTGTCATGAGATTGAGTCCCAAGTCATATTTTAGCAATACAGTGCTTGAAGTCTTGTTCAGTCCAGTTCCTTGAATCTTGCATAGTCCTTTTAGTTGGCTAGGGTGTTTTTATCATTGCTCAGTCCATCTGTTTACAGCTTCTTTTCATCTCTTAAATTTATTGTTATTCCTGGTGAAAATTCGGCAGCACCTCCCCTTAACCTGGGAGGTAAAGGAATAACAAGGAACATGCCCATGGGGGTGGCATGAACCAACAGCAGAGGGGGGTGCCGGAGCAGCCGCCTTTAGGGAAACTGATAGGATCGGTGCGCTGGATTCAGAGGGGGGGTGAATGAATGCCACCCTTAAAAACTTTTCATTCAATGAAAACTAGAACACTAACTAGAACAAGATAGACAAACTGGATAACTAATCAGAATCTCTTTTGAACCGAAGAACAAACATCTATCTCGCGCCTAAACAATCAACTAGCGGAAGCGGAAGAAGGTAATCAACCTACTGCAAGATAGCAATATGAACGCTCAGACAATCTGAAAGGTGGTAGAAGATATGGAGCTAACGCAAAAGGCAAACCACTGCACATATAATTTTTTAGGTGGTTCGTTCCTCCAGACCTACATCCACCCCTCACTCCCAACCGGAGTGAGGCTTCCACTAGCACAAGCTAGAAACTGCAGACTCAGTCTGTGAACAGTATGCTGCCACACAGCTTGACCAGGGGAACAGCCTCCCCTCTTCCTCCACACCGGAGGGACACCCCAAGTGACTCCCAGCCACTTGGAAACCAGAGACCGAAGTCTCTCTTCCTCTAGACCAAGAGGGGACACACCAGTGACTCCCCGTCACCAGCAAACCAGAGGTCACATACCTCTCTTCCTCCAGACCAGGAGGGTCCCGACCTCTATCTAGAGAATCGGAAGAACAAAGATAACCAAAGTGACAAAAGAAAAACAAAAATAAGAAATGAAAATAATCACAGCAAACAGAAAGATGTAAAGCGAAATCACAATTTGGCTCTCTCAGGAGCTGACTGGCCTGGATATGATCCACGGTCCAGTATGAACTGATTTGCTGATGAAGCTTCTTATCTCTCGATCTCTCTTCTTCTTACTCTTCTTTTACTTCTCTGCTTCTTTCTCTCACTGTCTTCTCTTCTTCTCTCAATCCTCACGACCTCTCTCTCTTTCTCTTTTTCTTCTGCTGCACTCTTCTTTCTTCACTCACAGTCTCGATCAGCCCTCTTCTCTTCTTATTAGTCTTCTTCTGAGGAAGACGTCTTCTATATATATAGCAGCAGCTTAGGGCGTGTGCTTTTCACTTCTCCCACCCAATTGATGCTACCACATGTCAGCATCTCAGCTTCTTGGATCACGTACCAGGTGCCCACCTCGGGTCATGTGCCCAGACACATTAACCTCGTCCAACAATTCTGTCAGTTAATCAGTCGAAGACAGTATCAGCTTAAGGCAATGTTCAGACTTCATTCATCAAGCAAGGCAAGCATGGATGGCTGTACAGAGTTGATCGTGTGAGGCAAGACAAGTGTACAGACTTCTTACCACATGCTGTAATATGCATATATGATGCAGTGTATAGACTTGCTGACACATGCTGCAGTATGCATATGATGCAGTGTATAGACTTGAAGAAAGCAATTCATACACAATGATGCAATGTTCAGACTTTGATCATATATGAAGAACATATGCTGTACAGACTTGCTAATGAGTAACGTAGAATCCATCAAGTAAGATAATGCATGAAGACCATTGTGCATACATGCTGGCAAATGGATGTACAGACTTCATGTATGCAAGTCTGTGGCATTGTACAGACTTTGTGGATGCAAGGCTGAAGCAATGTATAGACTTCAATGAATAGACTTCGATGAGAACAATGCATGAACATAGTGTATAGACTTGCTGAGTGCCTAGCTATCATGCGGATGTATAGACTTGTGTTATGCAGCCTAAGTATGTACAGACTTGATGAGGTGCTAAGTGACAGAGCTGGCTGTACAGACTCTGAGGAAACACAAGCAGCGTTGTATAGACTTGAAAAACGCTAGATGCACGATGTATAGACTTTGCCAAATGAAATGGTTGTACAGACTTGATCAAGGCAAAGCAATCGAATGTATGGACTTTCACAAGGTATAGACTTGCCAAAGAACTGGACGATGTACAGACTTGAACAAGGGAAAGTCTGTACAGACTTGAAGGTTCACAACGTATACACTTTGGCAAGACAATGGCTGTACATACCTCAACTCGAGCAATGTATAGACTTGCAGGTGCAACGTAGGTAAAAGTACCAATGTATAGACTTGCGAGTGTAACGTAGGTAAAGGTACCAATGTACAGACTTCGAAGTTGAACAGGTGGATGTACAGACTTCACTTCGTGCAAACTACAGTGCAGTGTACAGACTTCAGACATGATGCACTGTATAGACTTCAATGAAGAATGCACACGATGCAAAGGACTCTGTACAAACTTGGCCAATGTATAGACTTAGCAGTAGCATGATGGCGAGTGCTGTACAGACTTTGTGTGCAATGGCCAACAATGTGCAGACTTGGCCCAACTAAGAACCGATGGATGTATAGACTTTACGAGCACAGTCCAATGTATAGACTTTGCGAGATACAGACTGGGCAATGTACAGACTTGAAGATGTGAACGACACAATGTATAGACTTGGCCCCTTGACGAATGTACAGACTTGGCTTCGTGCTTGCTACAGGACACTGTCTAGACTTGATGCAACTTCAAAGCACAATGTGCAGACTTTAGCAATGTGACACAATGTACACACTTCATGAGACGATGGATGTACACACTTCAGCTAAGCAAGCTGTAGTGAATGTATGGACTTTATGAACGACACAAATAGCTCTGTACACACTTGGTGTGCCGTGCATGAACAGTGCAATGTAACGGCTTACGTGAATGCAACAGTGATGTTCAGACTTGGAAGCCGATGTGTAGACTTGCTGAGATGCAAGGCAACACAGACACTGGCTGTATAGACTTGCGTTCACACAGTAGTGTATGGACTTCGAATGCCTGCCTGCATGCGATGTACAGACTTGAGTTATGCAATTGAAGGCTGTACAGACTTGCTATGAAGGTGAGATGCAATGTGAGACACTCGAATGTACAGACTTGCTGATTGTGTTAAGACACAGCATGAGATGCTATGATCTGGGGGGTCGACCCATCTAGAAGGGGGGTCGACCCACTTGTGTCCAGACTGTGCTAGAATGTAATGATGCATGGATGTTTAGCATGTACTGATTTCCACAAGCAGAGTAAAGCAACTGATGTATATGTATATAAGTGCTTTATGCAACAGATAACATGACTGAACATCAAATGCAATGCTTTAGATCTGATAAACTGACATAATGTGCATGACAAAGAAATGATGTGTGCACACAGTGTATATAATGGAATGTCATTCACAAGCACACATTCACAAATACATGAACACATATGAATGCACTTAACTGAATCAACAAGGTCTTTCATGCACACATGCATATGGTGACTTATAGTGTTTGCTATCATCAAAACCAATCATCAAGACCACATGGGCACAACAATCTCCCCCTTTTTGATGATGGCAACACTATGAGTCATACTGACTCAAGTCAAAATATTCTCCCCCTTTGACTTCAGCAAAAAGACATTAGTTTGAGAGAGGAAAAATAAGCAGTTATGAAACAATTGAAATAACATTTCTCCCTTTAACTACATGAAAGCACATTCTTCCCCAAAGAGCAATATGACTCAAATCAATTTCTCCCCTTTTGTTTTTTTTTTTAAAAAAATCATGCAGAGGTATGAATGCAGAGATGCAGATGCAGCAAGAAATGCAATACCTCCCCCTAAGAATATGAATGCAGGGTCACAATTGATATGAACATGATTCAATATGACAAAGAAGCTCCCCCTGAATAGATACCAATTGATATGCATCTGTTGCATTTCTACCAATTGATGTGGTTGAGATGGAGACCACAGTGGCATTCAAGGGTAAGTTCAGGTCAATGAACCAAGGACAGTGAGGAGAAGAGTTTCAAACACAAGAAGTTCAAAATAAGATTTTCAAGGAGATATCAATCTCATAAATCTAAAACATAATTTTTCAAAGTCTTCCATTATAAGGGCTTATGAATGAATTTTATTGATCAGCATGGTTTAAACATGATGTATGCAATGTTTATCAATAAAATTCTGTATTGATATCTAAAATCAAGGTTTAATAAAAATGAACCAAGCCCTCATAATTCTATCTTGATTATCCTCCTTTTCTCTTACACAATCAAATTTATTGACTTCTTTCAGAAATACATGCACTAGTATTGAGATCAAGCAATTATGAAGTCATGAGATTTTGTCTAGGGTTATAACACTTTGATTTTTGCATCAATATTCAAATATTGCAATTAACAAATTTTCATACTACAAATTTTACGAGCACTCTAGTTCAGTGTACACTTTGTAACTAGAGGATATACCTTGATCAGAGGCCAATATCCCTAAGCACTTAGTGTGACTAACAGTCATGCTTTATATGAACAGAGGTAGCATTTACACATCATGACACACTACAAATCATTTCTTTGATGAGTGAGTTGTATTTCTCAGTGTGCATGCCATTGCTCTGCCTGATTAACAATCATTCTTGAGCAGAGTTAACTATGGCACCTCATGACACAGTCCTTTGGACATGTGTTTCTCAGTGACCAAAGTCATTGCTCTGACTGAAATTAACCCTTTAAATAATTCAGACAAATTCATTTGCTTCAAATCAATAATAATTTCATGTACTTAACCAATTAAAGCCATGTATTCAATAGTGCAGATTTCAGAAGGTTTTACAAGGAACATCATGAAATAGTTGGTTAAGGTTTATTAAACATGATTCAGATATTTTTAAGAGAATTACAAACAAACTCTATGAATACATTTAACTTAAACCACATGAGTTATTTCAGACATTCATAAAATCGTATAATAGAATATTCCTAGTTCAAGTGTTTTCAGATTTATGATTGAAATAGTCCCATTGAAATCTTCATGAAAGACTGATAGAATTCTGATACCAAATGATAGAAGAGATTTTGAAGCTCAATGTTTTCAGAATATGATCAAGGTTTGTTAACAAAATCAATAAGGAAGGATATGCAATGAATTCTGACAAGTGTATGCATTTGACAACCTACATGCCATGCATTGACTCCCCCTGACAATATGCATTCAGTCAATATTTTTGGCATTTTCCATGAAATGTAATACAATTAACTACATGTATGCAAAGACATGCAAAGACTCAACATTGTTTGCTATGCAAAGACATGCAATTAACTACCCCTGAAAACATGCAATGTTTGCCATGAAAACTGAACATATGTCTTTGTGACTCATGCATATATAGACTGCCCTATCAAAGCAAAATGACCCATGGTACTAGGCGGAGCACTTGGTCTAAAAGACCACCTCACACATAGTAAGAACCTCCAGATAGATTTGCCTGCCTTTTGGTAGCTTACTATTTATATACCATAGTGGTCAATCATGATAATTCAACATGCAGTCCTATAGGCAATCCAGATTTTCAGTGAGCTATGCAACAGACAGATTTCAAACAACATTCATATGTAGTTCAGGTTTTCAGATATTGCAAGTTTATTCTCATTTCAATGTCTAAACAGATAATTCAGTATGAGCATTGAGAGACTTGAATATTCATAGTGTTCAAAAGATGACAAATATGCAAGAGCACATCAAACCAGATATGCAATGAATTTTATTATGCAAGAGAAGATTCAAATAGAGTTGTGCAGATGACACATGCAGCTATGTATGCTTAACAGATTATGCAAACATCTAAACCAAAAATTTCAGATGGCAAGGTTTAAAAATAAGTTTTCAGAACTGACCCGAATAGAGCAATCCTAGGGGTTTCATTATTGAATGCCTTGGTTTATTACCCCTCTTTATTCTTCAGCTTCCAAGGCATACCTGTAACACAAAGCTTATTTTACACAAACAGGTACCCAAGAGGTCTTGGGTCCTGAATTGACAGTGACATTTCTAGCAGGTTTTCTCAACAAGTTTTGTGCATGAAGGTCATCAGATTTCATTAAATAGCAATTATTCATTGAATGACCAAAGCCACCACAATAACGACATGAAACAGAATTTTTGTTCTCATTGTACACATTAGCATGAACATGAAATCTATGTGTATGAGAATTAAAGTTTCTGTTATTTGCATGAAGGTTCTGTCCTTTGTTATCATTCGGCCAGCAATTTACAGCTTTGTAGCCAGACTTTTCATATTCAAAATGAGAAGAGTGATTTCTTCTCTTAAAAGGTGACCAGCACTCTCTACCCAGATGGCCTGGCTTCCAACAGTTAGAGCATGCAACAGACTTTCTGTTAGAGACAAATTCAGGTTTATCAAAAAAATTTCTATTTGCAGGGAATCTACCAGATTTATAGTTAGACTTCCTTCCCTGAGCATGCCAACATTCAATGGCCCTGTGGCCTGTCTTTCCACATTCAAAGCATGAAATAGAATTTCTTCTACCAACATTCAACCAACATTCAATGGCCCTATGGCATGTCTTTCCACAGTTGAAACATGCAGAATATTTTCTATTTACAGCAAATTTATTCCTATCAACATCATTATGGTTTGCAGGGAATTAGCATGATGTGAAAAAGACATTTTCTTACCACTTGCAAACCAGCATTGTGCAATGCTGTGTCCTAGTTTGCCACAGTGCAGACATTCAGTTTTTCTTTTCTGAGGTGAAGGATTTTTATCATGAAATCTCCTAGCATTCATATCATCCTTCTCCATCAATTTACAATCATGCATCAAATGACCAAATCTATGACAGTAATGACAGATCATTTTCTTTTTAGATGCATGTGAGTGTGTGTGAGGACTGTGATCAACATGCACTGATGTATCCTTTTTATTTATTTTCTGTTTTCCAGTCCTTTTCTGATTTTTATCTTGTTTTTCTATTTTCTTAACCTTGTACTGAGTTGGAGATGGGGTAGAAGGCTTTTCCTGTTCAGAAGATTTAACAAAAACAATTTTCAGGTTAGTTCCATCAACCTTCCTCATAACTGGATTGTAACCCAATCCCTCCTTTTTAAAATTAACCTTCAATCCCAGCATTTTCTGAACAATGGGCTGTTTGTCTTTAGAGGTTGTGGCTACATTTGAAGCATTTACAAATGATGTTATCAACTTGCTCTGAAGCTCTTGCTTGTTGATCTTATTGTAGCCCAGCCCTTCCTTCCTAGGGTTGATTTTTATACCGAGTAGCTTGTCTAGGTTTTTCTGCCCATCAACAAACTTTGACAGAGAGTTCCTCAAGTCTTGATTTCATCTTCTAAAGAGGCAATGTGTAACTCGTAACTGGCAATCTCTTGCTCACTATAATTCATAGCTTCATTCAAAACTTTGTTAGCAGTTTATATTTCTCAACTTCATGTTCTAGATTGCTCAGTTTATCAGAATCTTCAATGCAAACAGTTTTTCCTCTTTCTAAGGCTAGAACTCTCTCAGACATAGTGGAGTTCAGCACTTTTAACTTCACATTTTCTTTAACCAAAGTATCATTTTGAATTAACTCATCAAGAAGAATCTGGTCATCTTGAGATACTTTTGGATTATTTGGAGTTTCATACTCCCTTTGCAAATTTTCAATATTTTTCTAACACTCCATGTTTACAGATTTTATGGCATCAGATTTTTCAATCAGCAATGTGTTCTCCTTTTTAAGTTTCTCTAATTTTTCTTCATTTTCTTTAACAGATTTTCTAAGAGAGTCATTTTCAGATTTTAGCTTGTTTAAATCTGAGTTCACACTTTCGAAATTTTTCAGCAATTTTTCATACTGGTCATGATAGTTAACAAGAGTCTGATTATCATTATTTGAACTGAGTTTCTCTTTGAGTTCAGATATCTCATTTACATGATCTTGATTCTCAATTTTCAGCAACGAAATTTATTTTTTCAGCATTTGAAAATCAGACATACAAACATCATGAACATTTTTCAATTCAGTACAATTTTTACATGGAGAACTTGAACTATCTAACCCAGTACCCTTCTTCAATTTTTTATACTATTTTCTTAACCTCTCATGTGACTCTAATAATTCAGCATATGCATTCTCCCAATCATCTAGACAAAAATTCTCGAAGAGATTTACCTCCTCATCATCCTGTCCTTCTACTTGATTGCTGCTTTGTCCACTTCCGCGAGCCATCATGCAGCTTGTTTGATTTCCTTTCTCGGCTCTCTTCATCATCTCTAATATATCACTTGCAGATCTGTAATCAAGGAAACATGAATGAAAGGCTTTGTCAGTAGCTGCCTTCATCAGATTCCAAGCCTTCTGATTTTCTGCACACATAGATCGATGCTTATTAGTCCATTTAGACTGATCTTTTGGTAGTCTATGTGAACCATGTGAAATTAGTTTCCACAGATCTGGATCAATAGTCGTAACAAACATATGCAAGTTTTTAAACCAGACATTAAAGTCCGTACCACTGAAAATCGGTGGATGAGCCATGAAGACAAATCAACATGCAATTTTTTTTTAAAACAATATGTAGAAGACAATGATGCACCAAAACGCTAGCAGGATCCTCTGCAGATCGTGGGTTCTGTAAGTCAGAAACTGCTCTGATACCAATTGATAGGATCAGTGCGCTGGATTCAGAGGGGGGGTGAATGAATCCCACCATTAAAAACTTTTCGCTCAATGAAAACTAGAACACTAACTAGAACAAGATAGACAAACTGGATAACTAATCAGAATCTCTTTTGAACCGAAGAACAAACATCTATCTCGCGCCTAAACAATCAACTAGCGAAGCGGAAGAAGGTAATCAACCTACTGCAAGATAGCAATATGAACGCTCAGACAATCTGAAAGGTGGTAGAAGATATGGAGCTAACGCACAAGGCAAACCACTGCACATATAATTTTTTGTTGTGTAGTGGACAGCGGATCTAGAGGGGAGGGGTGAATAGATCTGCCCCTCTTTTCGCAATGGAACCCTCTAAATAGCTAGATATAACAAATCACAGCGGAATATAACTAGCTAAATGAAGGACACAACGATTTGCTTAGCAAGATGATTACTATTATATCGATTAGAACTTAAGCATGCATCTAGAACGAAACAATCACACAAATAAATCACAACACATGAGATTTTAAGGTGGTTCGGACTGAATCACCAGTCCTATGTCCACCCCTCATCAAATCCGGTGAGGCTCCACTAGTGCCACGCACTGAACCGTAAATCAGAAAGATCACCGATTGCCTTCCTACTACCCGCCGGTAGGGACGTCAACACCGCAGATGGGACAACTTCCGATTGCCTTCCTACTAACCACCGGTAGGGACGATCTTCAGTTCCAAATGTTTGAATGAAATGGAAAAGAACAAGTATGAAAATACTCAAACAAGATATGAAATATGCTCAAGGAGAAAAGATCTTGTCTGAGTTTGCTGGAGCTTGAATCTGATGCTTCACTTGGCTTGGAGTTGATATCCTCTTGAAGTAGCTTGAATCACTTGGAGATATGATGATGAACTTCTTCCCGGAGTACTGTTCACAGCTACAGTACTCGAACTCCTGTCCCTTGAACACACCCTTGCAACCTCCTTTGATCTCCCTTATTAGCCTTTCTTGCTTCTACTCTTCCTTGGAGGTTGCTGGATTGAGATATGAACTTGAATCACCTTGAGTTGATGGAGAGAGTGTTGGATGTAGCTTTGATCTTCTTTTTGATCCTCTTGAGTTGATGAAGAGGAAGAAGGATGCAGTTTAGATCACCTTTAAACCCCTTGATTGCTTCTTCTTCCTTGGAGGTTGAGATGGCTTCAGATCTGGACTTGAATGCCTTGGAATGGATGGAGAACTCCTTCCCGAAACACTGTTCACGGAGGTGCTACAGTGCCTCGAAAATGGCCTCCCTTGATCTCTTTTGAAGCCTTGAAGCATTAGGGTTTCTAATCCCTCAAGTGAGAGTTTTGTAGACCTTGAATGGTCTATAGACACCCCCTAGACCAGATCCACAATTTGTGGCAAGTTTGGTGCCTTTTGGATTAAACAAATCCATGGTGAATGGCCCTTTTCGAAGTTGGAAACAAAGTCAGCAATTGATGGCTCGGGGCTGGCGGTCGACCTGCCGCTCCTGGCGGTTGACCGCTACTATGAAACCAGCAAACGGGCGGTCCCTGGGATTTTCGGTCGACCGCCAGTGGCTGGCGGTCGACCTGCAGCTGAAGGAACTACAGACGGGGAGCCTCTGGCAGGGGCGGTCGACCGCCCCTGTGCTGGCTGTCGACCGCCAGCTGGGCAGACCCCGGCTCATCCCAGGTCGGTTCGTTATCTGTTCTAGCTCCGTCGCTTGACTTCTTTAGCAGCCCGTTCATGTCTGTGGCATCTCCCTTGATAGTCTAGAAGGTATAAACTGAGTCTTTAACCTTGGATTCTCTTGGCTATACTTCTTTGTGCATTGACCTTGGATGAGTGACGAGCCGAATATGAAATGTCGACTTTTGCTTGTAAGAGAGATGAGATTTGCATCCTTGCTTGGGCGCGATCAATGAGTTTTCACTTTGGCCATTGCCACTTGATTCCTTGTCCATTCATTAGCATATCTGTCATGAATAAAAACATCACGTATGTCAATCACATGAGAGTGGAAGATATCAATGACTAATAGTGTTTAGCCATTATCAAAACAAAGAATACCACAGGACTCATATGACCATAGAATGATGTCGAATGACCCAAGTGACCACAGAATGACTCAAATGACCTCAGGGACACAACATTCTCCTCCTTTTTGATGATGGTAACACTGTGAGTCATTATGTGATAGTAATGTCTAAAATGGCACAAGTTATAACAAATCTAACATATGCAGCTCAAGATCCATGATAGTAATAGCATGCGAATGCAATTATGAATGCAGATATGAATGCTATGCAATTATGCAAACCCCATCACATACACATATGAGATGCAAAGTGAGCAATGGAATCTCCCCCTTGGACTCTCCCCGTACATCATTCACACATCCCCCAATGACAACTCACAAAGCAAATAGGCTCTCCCCTTTGACAACGCGATAACGCATAGCTTATAAAGGACTCACACAAAGAATTCTCTCCCTTTGCCAGCAGCAAAAAAAGGAGTGATAAAGGAAAATGTTTGTAAGAACATAGCTGAAAGGAGTGGAGAGCAAGCCATTATATGCAAAACTGAAGCATGCCGTGAGCAACATATATGGTTCAAAGCTAATGAAATCCGAGATCATCAACAGAGTTCAAAAAGTAGCTACATCTAAGATTTAATAGAAATGAACCAAAGGTGCATATCATGGCAATGTTTAACTTTCCTTTGTCTTATATATCCATATGTAATAACGACAAAGGCAATAACACAAAAGCATGTATTGAGGCTAAACAATCATGACTAAAGTATGAATTTTAGGAATTCAACAAGTTTGATTATCAATATCATTTGCATTTGAAGGCACAAGACTCATATTTTACGAGCAATCAAGTCTAGTACATGCCTCCAAGCCGTAAGAATACACGTTGTTTAGATGCCAGTATTCTTAGGTATTTGGTAAGACTAACTATGATGCTTCAAAATGAACAGAGATAGCAAAGTCACGTCATGACATATCCAAATTCATTTCATTGATGAGAAGATATGTTTCTCAGCAATTATACCATTGCTCTGCCTAGAGTCCAGATGAATTAAGACAGAGATAACAGAGGCACATCATGACATATCATTTGTCACTTGATTTTGATGACATGACATGTTTCTCCGTGCAACAATATCATTGCTCTGTCAAAATGATTTTCAGGAATTCCAACTCAGCAATATGTTTAGAAGCAATACTAAGCCTGAGTGTATCACCAAAGTTGTCAAGATGTTTGGATTTTCAGATTTCAGGATAGTCATGCAAAACACAATATGCAGTCTCTAGTTAAGGTCTATTAAAGCTTCATAACATAGATGATTTCAAACAAGATATATCAAAACTACAAGGAAATCATTAAATCTGAACCATTTTCATTAAATGGACAAGCATCAAGGCACATAATAGAAAGCTCTTACACCATATGTTCGTCAGTCTCATGATCTCAAATTCAGACTATAAGCCAAGAAGTGCAGATTGCAAGAGGTTAAGAGAATCAACAAAACTCCTCCTAAGGATATGCAATGAATTCACTGAAGGAGTTATGTTTACAAGCAAGTTGAAACGTTTTCCTTATGAAGGTGGAAGAAATGAAATGTATGACCCAACCTGTGGTTGTACACTTATTAAATGCCACAGAATGAATATGAAATATATGTATGAATGTTGCACAAGGACAACTCCCCCTTACTATATGGCCTATATGCGACATTGACACATGGTACTTGGCGGAGGTGAAACCTCACGCATATTGAGTGCTTCGAGACAAGCATAACCTGTCCTTCCATACATCAACATTTGATATACCATGGCCATGCAAGAATGATGCGACACAAACCATGCAATGCATTGTGAACATAAATTCAACTTTATTATGCAACTACATGCAATGCGACACCATATGCAAAAAGACATATTGACATATAAACAATGCATGAATACCAACGTGCAAAACACACAACTAATTGAACATGATCATCATTTCAAATTCTTATTGGCCTGAGGTTGGCAAAGACCAAGCTCCCTTCTGAGTGTTGAAAACCTGTCATTACACAAGGGCTTGGTGAAAATATCAGCAATTTGATTTAGAGTATCAACAAAATGCAGTTCAAAATTTTTCTTACTGACCTCATCTCTAATGAAGTGATGCCTAATCTCAATATGCTTAGTCCTAGAGTGCTGGACTGGATTTTTTACAAGGTTGATTGCACTAGTGTTATCACACAGAATCGGGACACAACCAAGATCCACCAAGTAGTCTTAGAGTTGGTGTTTAATCCACAACACTTGGGTGCCACAGCTCCCCGCAGCAACATATTCTGCCTCCGCGGTTGAGAGGGCAACCGAGTGTTGTTTCTTGGAGGCCCAAAAAATAAAATACCTGCCTAGAAACTGGCAGTAGACACTAGTACTCTTGCGATCCAGCTTGCATCCAACGTAATCCGCATCAGAATAAGATATAAGAGATAAATCACATGATGACGGATACCATAATCCCAAATCTTGAGTGCCGACAAGATATCGAAGGATACGTTTGACGGCAGTCAAATGAGATTCTCTAGGACTACTTGAAATCTAGCACAAAGGCATACAGTAAACTAGATATCTGGTCGGGATGCAGTCAAATAAAGTAAAGAACCAATAATACCTCTATAGACCTTTGCATCCACCAATTTACCATTTTCATCCGAATCCAGTGAAGTTGAGGTGCTCATCAGAGTTGCAATGATTTTGCTGTTTGCCATGTCAAATCTTTTTAGCAGCTCTTTGATGTATTTGGCTTGGCTTATGAAGCAACCATCTTCTCCTTGGTTGACCTGCAAACCGAGAAAGAATTGAAGTTCTCCCATTAGGCTCATCTCAAATTCGCTAGTCATGAGGTTAGCAAATTCCTCACACATTTCAGATTTTATAGAACCAAACACAATGTCATCAACATAAATTTGAACTATCAAGATGTTCTTACCTTGCTTCTTGGTGAAAAGTGTTTGATCTACCTTACCTCGTGTGTACCCTTTTTCACTGAGGAACGAGCTTAGTCTCTCATACCAAGCTCTTGGTGCTTGCTTAAGTTCATAAAGCGCCCTGTCTAGCTTGTATACAAAATCTGCATTGTTAGAATTCTCAAAGCCAGGGGGCTACTCAACATAGACTTCTTCTTTGATCAAGCCATTCAAGAAAGCACTTTTGGCATCCATTTGATACAGCTTTATTCTAAGGGAGCATGCAAAGGCAAGTAAAATTCTGATGGCTTCGAGTCTAGTAACTGGGGCATAAGATTCATCAAAATCTATCCAAAACTCTTGATTATACCCTTGAGCCACCAATCTAGCTTTGTTTCTTATTATCTTGCCATCTTCACTTAGTTTGTTCCTAAAGACCCATTTAGTGCCTATGACAGATTGTGATGAAGGTCTAGGAACAAGATGCCAAACTTTGTTTCTTTCAAACTGGTTTAACTCGTCTTGCATGGAATTTATCCAGTTTTCATCTTTTAATGCTTCATCAATATTTTTGGGTTCATGCTGCGAGACAAGAGCAAGTTGATCTAATTCTTCCACAATTTTAAAATGTGACCTAGTTCTAGGTGGGTCATTCAAGTTACCAATGACATTCTCTAAGGGATGATCCTTAAGAATTCTAATATTTGTAGAATCGTTACCTTCTCCTGGAGCTTGATCCCTTGCATTGCTTGATTCAGCTAGGTCACCATCTTCTTTTATTTCTTCTTGTGGAGGATCACTCTTGTCCTTTATGCTTAGGAATTCTCCATCTTCATCGTTTTTCCTACAAGAGTTATCATTGTTAGAATCATGATATTCATTAAAGGAAACATGGGGTGATTCTTCCACAGTTTGACTTTTGATATTATAAATTCTATAAGCCCTAGATCTATCAGAATATCCAAGGAATATACCTTCATCGCTCTTGGGCTTGAATTTATCTAAGTCTCTTTTGTCATTGTTGTGAATGAAGCATTTCGATCCAAACACTTTCATATGTGAGAGAGAGGGCTTGTTACCTTTTAACAACTCATAAGGAGTCTTTTTGGTGTGTGGCCTTACCATAGAGCGGTTGATAATGTAACATGCTGAGTTTACCGCTTCAGCCCAAAACCTCCTTGGAAGTTGCCATTCAGCAAGCATGGTTCGTGCCATCTCTACAAGTGTCCAGTTTCTCCTTTCAACCACACCGTTTTGCTCCGGCGTTCTTGGTGAAGAAAATCGGTGTGAAATCCCTTCGGCCCTGCAAAGGTTATAGAAGTTAGCATTTTCAAATTCACCACCGTGATCAGATTGAATCTTGGAAATTTTAAACTCACCGTCCTGCTTTATCTTCATGTAGAGTGCCTGAAACTCATCAAAAGCATCATTTTTGTGTGTGAGAAAGAAAACCCATGTGAACCTAGAAAAGTCATCCACCAAGACATATCCATATTTTCTACCACTTAAGCAAGCAGTTCTGGTTGGGCCAAATAGGTCCATATGAATTAGCTCGAGTGGTTTGGATGATGTATTTTCAGATCTTCCTTTGAATGATTTTCTAGTTTATTTACCTAGGGCACATGCATCACACAATTTATTTTCTTGTTTAAAGGATAGTTCAGGCAAATCTTTCACCATTGAATGCTTCAAGAGTTTATGCAAGACATTGTAACTAGCATGTCCTAGTCTACGATGCCATATCCATGCAAGTTCAGATTTTGGTGCAGCAAGATAAAGATTTAAATGAGCAGGATCATCTAAGTCAATCATGTAAACATTGTTAACTCTCTTACAAGAAAATTTTACTTTGTCAGATTTTGGTTCAAGAATTCTGCATTCATGAGAGTCAAACAACACTTTGTGACCCTTATCACACAATTGACTTATACTAAGCATGTTATATTTCAATCCTTCAACTAACAACACGTTACAAATGGAGTTGGAGAGGTTCTTACCTACATTACCTGTTCCAATGATTTTTTCTTTATCGTTTCCTCTAAATGTGACATATCCTCCTTCCTTTTCCTCCAAGAGATAAAATTTTGATTTGTCTCCAGTCATGTGTCTTGAACAGCCACTATCAAGGTACCACCTGTTATGCATGGCTGCAAGACATTCCTGCACAAGCAATTAAGCAATGGTGTTTGGAACCCAACCAAATTTGGGTCCCTTCAAGCTTTTCAGAATTTCAAAACATGAAACCATTTCTTTTGGAATCCAAACCTTCTTAACATTCATGCTTTGTTTGCTTAGAGCAGGGATTTGATTTTTCTTTTCCATCTTGACATTCATTTTTTGTTTAGAACCTCTTTGTTAGATTTTGTGGAAGTTTGAAGAGGTTTGCTTCTTAAACCATTGAGGCCGTTGGTTGGTTTTGGGTTGAAACTGATTGTTTTGCCACCTATGGGATTGATGAACACAGAAATCACAATTTTTCCAAAGATATGGTGATGCTGGCCTATATGAGTGTGCAATCCAATTGTGGTGAAATCTGGAAGGTTGAGCATGCAATGGCCAAGGAAGTGTTGACCTATGCTGCGGGGAAGGTCGACATTTCTTAGGTTTTTGGACATACTTTTTGGGAATGTTGGTGACTGCCTCTTCAATCTCTTCTTTCCCTTTCTCCTTTTGTTTTTGTTGGTTTTGTGTGGGAGTTGTGTTTGAGGTGGAAGCTTCGGAAGATGAAACAAATGTGACAGTTTTTAGCCCAATTGGCCTTTTATTTGTTGGTTCAAAACCCAACCCTTCCTTGTTAAAATTCATTCTAGTACCTAGCAATGCATCTAGGTTTTCTCTTCCATCCACAAACTTTTCTAAAGATTGTTGTTTATCCTTCAACTCTTTTTGTTGGCTTTCAATATTTTGAAGAAGTTGAATGTTGACTTGTTTGACAGCTTCATACTTTTCATTGCTCAATTTACTATCTTTTTCATAGCTTTGCATTTTGAGCTTCATGCTATCAATCTCATTTCTTAAATCCTCATTTTCAGTTTCCAAGTCAGCCATTTCTTTTCTTCCTTCCTCCAAATCCTCAATCATTTTCTTAAGATCTTCAATTTCAGTCTCAAGTAGAGCATTCTTATCATTCATATTATGATCATGCACAAATGAGTTAATTTTCTTTTTCAATGATTTATTCTCCTTTTTTTACATTTCATATTTTTCCATGAGTTGTATATATGCATCTTTCCAATCATCAATTGTATAATCTTCAAATGGAGAATTTACCTTAGTTTCTTCATCACCTTTGGCCATCAGGCAGAAATCTTCTTTTTCTTTGTCCGAAGAGCTAGTTCCGTCATCACTTTCCTCTTCATCGCTCCATGTGGACACCATGGCCTTGTTCTTCTTCTTGCCCTTCCATTTGTCAGCTTTTCTGAATTTATCGGGACAATCATTCTTGAAATGTCCTGGTTTATTGCAAGAATAGCAAATGATTTTGTCAGATTTCTTAGAGTTTTCAGAATTAGATTTGAAATCATTTCTTACCTTTGACCTTCCTCTCATGAAGCTCTTACCTTCCTTTCTCAGGAATTTTTTGAACTTACGTGTGAGCATGGCTACGTCATCCTCTTCTCGCTCACTTGCTGAATCCTCACCTTCATCAGAAGTGTCATGACCGCTAGGTCCTGTTTTAAGAGATAGGGACATCTTCTTAGGTGCCTCAGCCTCTTTGTTCTTGAAGTTGATCTCATAGGTCATCAATGACCCAATGAGTTCATCTACCTTGGTAGTTGCGAGATCTCTCGATTCTTCAACCACGGTAGCATTTGTGTGCCATGCTGGAGTTAACAATATGAGAATTTTCCTTACAATTTCTTGCTCTGAATATTTCTTTCCCAAATCAGTTAAACTATTAGTAAGCACAGTTAAGCGAGCATACATATCTTGAATTGACTCATTAGGCTTCATGCGGAACATTTCATATTCAGAAACTAAAATATTATCTTTTATTTCTCATACCTGAGAGGTTCCTTCATAGATTACCTCTAGCTTATCCCACATTAGTTTCGCAGATGCACAAGTAGCCACTCTTGAGAATTCAACTGGATGGAGTGAGCATTGCATGATATGTTTAGCACTCCAGTTGACAGTGGATTGCCTTATTTGTTCTTTGGTCCACAAGCCCTCATTATCCGTAAGCTCATACGGACCTTTGTTGATCACTCGCCAAAGTTCGTAGTCTTGGGCGCAAATGAACACCTGCATACGATGTTTCCAATAAGGATAATTAGTTCCAGTAAAGTAAGGAGGCCTATTCACAGAATGTCCTTCGGGTAGAAAACCCTTGGACACTGATCCACCAATTCCCTCAAGGTCGTTGGACCCCATAATGAGAGATTAGGCTCTGATACCACTTGTTGTGTAGTGGACATCGGATCTAGAGGGGAGGGGTGAATAGATCTGCCCCTCTTTTCACAATGGAACCCTCTAAATAGCTAGATAGAACAAATCGTAGCGGAATATAACTAGCTAAATGAAGGACACAACGATTTGCTTAGCAAGATGATTACTATTATATCGATTAGAACTTAAGCATGCATCTAGAACGAAACAATCATACAAACAAACCACAACACACGAGATTTTAAGGTGGTTCGGACTGAATGCCCAGTCCTACGTCCACCCCTCACCAAATCCGGTGAGGCTCCACTAGTGCCACGCACTGAACCGCAAATCGAAAAGATCACCAATTGCCTTCCTACTACCCGCCGGTAGGGACGTCAACACCTCAGATCGGACAACTTCCGATTGCCTTCCTACTAACCACCGGTAGGGACGATCTTCAGTTCCAAATATTTGAATGAAATGGAAAAGAACAAGTATGAAAATACTCAAACAAGATATGAAATATGCTCAAGGAGAAAAGATCTTGTCTGAGTTTGCTGGAGCTTGAATCTGATGCTTCACTTGGCTTGGAGTTGATCTCCTCTTGAAGTAGCTTGAATCACTTAGAGATATGATGAAGAACTTCTTCCCGGAGTACTGTTCACAGCTACAGTACTCGATCTCCTCTCCCTTGAACACACCCTTACAGCCTCCTTTGATCTCCCTTATTATCCTTTCTTGCTTCTGCTCTTCCTTAGAGGTTGCTGGATTGAGATATGAACTTGAATCACCTTGAGTTGATGGAGAGAGTGTTGGATGTAGCTTTGATCTTCCTTTTGATCCTCTTGAGTTGATGAAGAGGAAGAAGGATGGAGTTTAGATCACCTTTGAACCCCTTGATTGCTTCTTCTTCCTTGGAGGTTGAGATGGCTTCAGATCTAGACTTGAATGCCTTGGAATGGATGAAGAACTCCTTCCCGAAACACTGTTCATGGAGGTGCTACAGTGCCTCGAAAATGGCCTCCCTTGATCTATCTTGAAGCCCTGAAGCATTAGGGTTTCTAATCCCTCAAGTGAGAGTTTTATAGACCTTGAATGGTCTATAGACACCCCCTAGACCAGATCCACAATTTGTGGCAAGTTTGGTGCCTTTTGGATTAAACAAATCCATGGTGAATGTCCCTTTTCGAAGTTGGAAACAAAGTCAACAATTGATGGCTTGGGGCTGGCGGTCGACCTGCAGCTCCTGGCGGTCGACCGCTACTGTGAAACCTGCAAACGGGCGGTCCCTGGGATTTTCGGTCGATCGCCACTGGCTGGCAGGTCGACCTGCAGCTGAAGGAATTGCAGACGGGGAGCCTCTGGCTGGGGCGGTCGACCGCCCTTGTGCTGGCGGTCGACCGCCAGCTGGGCAGACCCCGGCTCATCCCGGGTCAGTTCGTTATCTGTTCTAGCTCCGTCGCTTGACTTCTTTAGTAGCCCGTTCATGTCTGTGGCATCTCCCTTGATAGTGTAGAAGGTATCAACTGAGTCTTTAACCTTGGATTCTCTTGGCTATACTTCTTTGTGCATTGACCTTGGATGAGTGACGAGCCGAATATGAAATGTCGACTTTTGCTTATAAGAGAGATGAGATTTGCATCCTTGCTTGGGCGCGATCAATGAGTTTTCACTTTGGCCATTGCCACTTGATTCCTTGTCCATTCATTAGCATATCTGTCATGAATAAAAACATCACGTATGTCAATCACATGAGAGTGGAAGATATCAATGACTAATAGTGTTTAGCCATTATCAAAATCAAGAATACCACAGGACTCATATGACCATAGAATGATGTCGAATGACCCAAGTGACCACAGAATAACTCAAAAGACCTCAGGGACACAACATTTTTTAGGTGGTTAGGTCCTCCAGACCTACATCCACCCCTCACTCCCAACTGGAGTGAGGCTTCCACTAGCACAAGCTAGAAACTGCAGACTCAGTCTGCGAACAGTATGCTGCCACACAGCTTGACCAGGGGAACAGCCTCCCCTCTTCCTCCACACCGGAGGGACACCCCAAGTGACTCCCAGTCACATGGAAACCAGAGACCGAAGTCTCTATTCCTCCAGACCAGGAGGGGACACACCAGTGACTCCCCATCACCAGCAAACCAGAGGTCACAGACCTCTCTTCCTCTAGACCAGGAGGGACCCGACCTCTATCCAGAGAATCGGAAGAACAAAGATAACCAGAGTGACAAAAGAAAAACAAAAATAAGAAATGAAAATAATCACAGTAAATAGAAAGCTGTAAAGCGAAATCACAATTTGGCTCTCGCATGAGCTGACTGGCCTGCATATGATCCACGGTCCAGTATGAACTGATCTACTGATGAAGCTTCTTATCTCTCGATCTCTCTTCTTCTTACTCTTCTTTTACTTCTCTGCTTCTTTCTCTCACTGTCTTCTCTTCTTCTCTCAATCCTCACGACCTCTCTCTCTATCTCTTTTTCTTCTACTGCACTCTTCTTTCTTCACTCACAGTCTCGATCAGCCCTCTTCTCTTTTTATTAGTCTTCTTCTGAGGAAGACGTCTTCTATATATAAAGCAGCAGCTTAGGGCGTGTGCTTTCCACTTCTCCTGACCAATTGATGCTACCACGTGTCAGGATCTCAGCTTCTTGGATCACGTGCCAGGTGCCCACCTCGGGTCACGTGCCCAGACACATTAACCTTGTCCAACAATCCTGTCAGTTAATCAGTCGAAGACAGTATCAGCTTAAGGCAATGTTCAGACTTCATTCAGCAAGCAAGGCAAGCATGGATGGCTGTACAGAGTTGATCGTGTGAGGCAAGACAAGTGTACAGACTTCTTACCACATGTTGTAATATGCATATATGATGCAGTGTATAGACTTGCTGACACATGCTGCAGTATGCATATGATGCAGTGTATAGACTTGAAGAAAGCAATTCATACACAATGATGCAATGTTCAGACTTTGATCATATATGAAGAACATATGCTGTATAGACTTGCTAATGAGTAACGTAGAATGCATCAAGCAAGATAATGCATGAAGACCATTGTGCATACATGCTGGCAAATGGATGTACAGACTTCATGTATGCAAGTCGGTGGCATTGTACAGACTTTGTGGATGCAAGGCTGAAGCAATGTATAGACTTCAATGAATAGACTTCGATGAGAACAATGCATGAACGTAGTGTATAGACTTGCTGAGTGCCTAGCTATCGTGCGAATGTATAGACTTGTGTTATGCAGCCTAAGTATGTACAGACTTGATGATGTGCTAAGTGACAGAGCTGGCTGTACAGACTCTGAGGAAACACAAGTAGCGTTGTATAGACTTGAAAAATGCTAGATGCACGATGTATAGACTTTGCCAAAGGAAATGGTTGTACAGACTTGATCAAGGCAAAGCAATCGATTGTATGGACTTTCACAAGGTATATGATAAGTGTCCATTTCTTATGATAATTCATCACATGAACACCATTTTATGTGCATATAATTAGGCAATTATGCATATTTCGTAGTTAACCTCAACTCCGCATTTAAATTGGAGCTTTCATGCAAATTGATTAATTTGGTAATTTTATTTAATAATTTGAAGTTGAGGGCCATGAGCATTAATTCTCCATTGCATAACTATGAGCATTTGAGATTTATGTGCACATTATGATAAGTTTTATGGACTAGATTGTAATTATGTGTGTGCAGGACACCGAAGGTAATTGCAAAAGAAGCCGGGGGCAAAACTGTCATCACCACTTTGACCAAGTCAAATAAAGAATTTAAATTATTTTGGATGGAGGGAAAAGAAAGTTCAAAATTTTGAATTCAAAGTTTGAAAAGGAGGAATCTAAAGTTTAAGTTTGAAATGGAGGAAAAGGATATTCAAAGTTTGAAATAAAGGAGAGACATGATGAGCCTTGGGAAATGGGGTGCCTAAAGTCTAAAAAAGGGGGTGCCCACCTACTTTTTCTCTTCCCCATGTATCATATTCCACTTAAATCTCAGCCATCCATCTCCTTTTGATACAATCTCCACCCTCCATCTACCCAACTTTTCCTATAAATAGCCCATGACAAGGAGGAGAAAGGGAGTTCTTTTTTTTTGGTAATCTTTCACTCTTTCTCTCCCAACCTTAGGTCTCCGATTTCTCTCACGTAAGTTCATTTTATCCTCTTGCTTTCTTCATGAAAGTTCTTTGTTGTTAAGTCCTCTACAACTTCTTCTTCTGCATCATCTTCTAATTCCTTCTGGTTTTCAAGCTATTTCGTATTCTTCACTGTGCTGTCCTATTCATCTGTGAAATAGTGTTTCTGTCTGTTCTTCCCCTTATTTCTCCCTCTTCTAGTCATTTTCTGCTCTTGCTATCTTCATGAAAGTTCTTTGTTTTTACGTGTTCTACAACTTCTTCTTCTACACCATCTTCTAATGCTTTCTGGTTTTTAAGATATTTCTCATTTTTCAACTTACTGTTCTGTGATTTTACTGTTCATCCGAGGTGCTAGTTTCTGTTATTTCTCTATTTTGAAGCTCTTCTGCTCTTCGTTTCTATCTGAGTTCTTCATCAAAGTTCTTTCTATCTTCCTTCTCTTCAACTTCTTCTCCTTGGACATCCCCTAATTCCTCTTGGGTTCAAAGTTATTCACCCTCCAAAGATAGCTTCAACGACAAAGGCGACTTCCTCCCGGTGTACACGGTGATCTCTTTCAAGGCGGAGGGATCCTCTCCAAGGCTCGGCGAGGAGGAGACGACGGCGTCATCACCATTGCTACTACTATCTTCACATCTCAGGCCCCTCTTTTTGTCATTACTTTTGTGTTATGTTATTTCATTGTAATCTTGTCACCTCTTTGTTGTAAGCTTGTCTTGCACTTCATGTACTTTTTCTTTTAAGTTAATGAAGAGAGTTATTCTTTTAATCTAGTTCTTGATCTTCTTCCATCTCTACCCCCTTCTTCTATCTCTTCTTTTCACTTCATGCAATTAATTTCTATAGCATAGGCGCATAATCATAGGTGTTTTTAATTAAGTGTTTAGTTTGTCTTCATTTCACAATTTTCTTTAAGCAAAGCAAAATCACAAATATTTTTCAAAGGAGTCCAAAGTTTTTAACTTTAAAAATCTCTTCTTCCTTGTGGATTCGACCCGTGCTTGCCATAGTACTACATTCTCTTTTGATCATTTTGTGTGAGTGCGGTTTTAAGATTGTTATACGCGTGGTTTAAACGATGAACTTTCGCGTTATCAAATTTTGGCGCCGTTGTCGGGGAGGAATGGTGATTTTTGACTTAAGAACTTTATTTTCCTTATATATATAGTGTATTAATAAAGTTCTCTTTTCTTATTTTTACAGGAAAAAAGAAAAAAAAGAAGCAACTTGAAAATTCAAAAAAAAATTCAGAGGTAAGTCACCACCTTTTCCTTGGTCTTTTTGTCATTCATTTTGAAAAAAAAAGAACGGGGGAACGCTTTTCAAGTAAGTATCCAAACTTTTTCTCCTTCATTTTAATTTTATTTCTCTACATTTTATATCTTGTGGTTAGATAGGTTCACTAAATAAAAATATAAAAAAAAGCATCACTTGAACTTCAATAAAAATCTTCATTGCAAGAGTAGAAATCACACTTTCATATTCTAAGTCATGCATCATTTAGGATAGAAGCTCTTTTTCTTTATTGTCTAATTATTGTTAATTACATTGTTGAAGATTACGGGAGGCAAGGTTAGTACTCTAACTTTTTCAAAAGCATGCTCATGCATTTTCATGCTTGCATAGAACCCCTTGTTTGAACTTGCTTTGTTGCATATCATTTCAAAATATCTTAAGGGTAACACCCATAAGCAAGATAAGGTGGGGATTTCATCACCCTTCCTTAGCCCACAAATCATAATTCTCTTGCATCTTTGCATCACCTAGACCACAAATAAAATTCAGTAGACATTGGCCCTAAGTTCACATTGTGGTTCTTGTGTTATTTGAGCTTACCCTCTAATGAAAATCGGTGCCTAAGGCAAGACGGTCGGACGGCAAACGCCTTAAGCGGGCTAGTGGTTTGGCATAATTAGGTCCCTGTGAAAGTAGGGGGAACCTCCCACTACCCCACCCCTTACCTGGCCGGTGGAAATATTGAGGGTGAACTTAAGTTTCACTTTAGCCATTTTGTGAAACCCAATTTGTAGGTCTAGGTCACATCTAGGGCATTAAGTAATTTGTGTGACAACTTGTTTGTGTTTGCATAAAAAAAATAAAAACAAAATAAAAACAAAAAAATCTCATCTTCTCTCTCTTCGTCCTAGTTTGAGTAAAAACAAAAAAAAACAATAAAATAAAATAAAATAAAAAATATCATAAAAAATTCTCCCATCTCTCATCTTTAACCTTGGTTTATGCAAGGGAGAAGATCTCAACACCGTGACTTAGTTGAGCCCATTAGTGAGATTGAGCGATTCATTTTTAATCCGGCTCAAAATCAAACCCAACCTATGGCTGAACAACACCAATTAGGGGTGCCCAAATAGATGAAGGAATATTTTATTCCTTCAAATTATCAGCCATCTACTTGTATCCAACTGCCTAATGTCCCTACTTTGCACTATGAGATCAAATCTAGCACCATTCAGATGCTCACATCCTTTTATGGGAAGACCAATGAAGATCCCTATAAACATCTGGATGAATTTCTAGAAATTTGTTCTACTGTGAAAATTCAAAATTTCACAGATGATGCTCTCCGCCTGACCTTATTCTCTTTCTCACTTAAGGACAAAGCCAAATACTGGCTAGGGACCTTAGGGAAACCTATTGGCACATGGGCAGATATGCAGCATGAGTTCCTTAAGAAGTTTTACCCCATCGGTAGAACCAACACCATGAGATGTGTAATCACAGGATTCGTGCAACTCCCAAATGAACAAATACATGAATCATGGGAGAGATTAAAGGAACTCCTCAGAAAATGCCCACATCATGGGCTCTCCAAATGACAAATAGTGCAAGCTTTCTATGAGGGCCTAGATGATCAAGTTAGGCAGATTGTGGATGCATCATGTGGTGGGGCCTTTATGAGCAAGAGTGAGGATGAGGCATATGCCTTATTTGAAATGTTGAGCGAGAATTCAATCAACCATGCTTCCTTATCCTCATATGAGAGAACCATTGGGCCCTCTAAACGGACCGGGATGTATCGAGTGGAACCTGAAGCTAGGGTGGATGTGAATTTCATCTATCAAAAATTAGACAAGGTGGACATCATGGCCCAAAAGCTAGAACATGTTGATATGCTAGCCCACAAATTAGACCAGCTCCTGGCCCAAAATAAACAAGAAACCACCATCTCGACTATATCCAACCCATACCCGGACCCAACACACCATGAGGTGTGTGTTTTATGTGCTAGCCCGGACCATCATATGTCTGATTGCCCAACAGCAGCCCAGTTACCACCTTTTATACAGGAGCAAGTCCAAGCAGCCCAGGGGTTCTCTAAGCCCAACTATGACCCATTTTCTAACACCTATAATTCGGGTTGGAGGAATCACCCCAATTTCAATTGGAGAAATCAACAATCTCCCAATCAGCCCACCATCCCCTCTGCGTCTCAAACTCACAAACCACCCATTCAACACCAATTTCAAGCACAGCCACCATTCCAAGGAAATGCTTATGGTCGGGGACCGCAAGCCCAACAACCACTTCCCCGATTTAACCAGGGTCAGGTCCCATACCAACCTCCTCAGCCCAATTACGGGCAATCTTCCAATTCCCACTAAATCTATCAACCTCCTCCACAACACCACTAGGACTCCCAAACTGATGATAGATTCCATCAATTACAACAACTAATTCTGGCCCAAAACCAATCCTTCCAGCAAACCATGCAAGCCCAAAATTAATCTTTCCAACAAACCTTCCATGCCCAACAACAAACTATTTCTAAGTTGGAAACCCAATTGGGCCAATTGGCTGAAGCCACCATGAGAAGGGAAATGGGCCAATTACCAAGTCAGCCTATTGCTAACCCCCGCAATCAACAACCTCCAGGCTTCCCTCTAAGAGCTCCCATTCTTCCTCAACCCAATCAGCCCAATCAACCTCAGCCGCCCCCTCTTGTAGGTCCTCAGTTTGAGAATGCCAAAGCCATCTCTACCCTTAGGAGCGGGAAAATTCCTAATGATCCTTATCAGGCTAAGGATGTGGGTAGTAGTTCGGGTCAAGATGCTCCCATGGAAAGTGATAGTGAGGATGAGGAGCCTGTGATTATGCAAGAGAGGAAAAAGGCAGAGAGTGGAGAGAAGAAGCTGGATAAAGGGAAGGCAAAAGTTGATGAAGGACCCCAAGAATATGTGCCTAAGGTCCCTTTTCCCGATGCTCTAAAGCCGAAAGCTCACAAGAAACCACCGGTACAATAGGAAGAATTAGTGGAATTGTTTAAACAAGTGAATATCAATATTCCACTCTTGGATGCAATCAAGCATGTGCCGGCATTTGTAAAGTTTTTGAAAGAGCTTTGTACTCCAAAGAGGGAGCCAAGGGCGGTGACTCAAAAGATCCGCTTGTCTGAGGATGTGAGTGTTGTTTTGATGAATCATTTGCCAAAAAAATTGAATGACCCCGGAGCCCCTTTAATCTCATGTGATATAGGTGGAGTCACTTTTGATCGAGCATTGCTAGACTTAGGTGCTAGCATGAATCTTTTACCCACCTTTATCTATGAGCAGTTTGATCTAGGGGAGTTAAAACCCACTTCAATCATCCTCCAATTGGTGGATAGGTCGGTTAAAACACCAAGGGGTCTGTTAGAGGATGTCATTGTTAAAGTGCATGAATGTTATTTCTCGGTGGATTTTCTCATTCTTGATATGGCCTCGTCCCAGGATTTAAAGCACACACCTATTATTTTGGGACGTCCTTTTCTAGCAACTGCTAAGGCCAACATCAACTGTGCCACGGGAATGATGGATATATCATTTGGAGGCGAAAAAGTTTCTCTAAATATTTTTAAGGATTCTCAGTATCCGGATCAAGGAGATGAATGCAATGTCATTGATATCTTTGAGGATGTGATTCCGGATAACATTGAGAACACCCTAGAAGAGGGTAGCATGCTTCAGGCTTCTCCTCTCTCTTCTGCACCCTGGTCTAGGGTAGAGTCACTTCCTCCATTACAATCCGAACCTACTCTTCCATCTCTGGAACATCCGCCTACTCTCGAATTGAAACCTCTGCCAGACTCCCTTAAATATGCATATTTGGGACCTAATCACACTCTACATGTCATCATTGCCTCTAATCTCACTTCTGCTCAGGAATCCCAACTCTTAATTGTTCTTAAGGAGCATAGGGGGGCAATAGGTTGGTCGGTGGCGGATCTCAAAGGGATCAGTCTGGATGTTTGTATGCACCATATCTATTTAGAGGACAATGCCAAACCGAGCAGGGAGATGCAACGCCGGTTGAATCTGAACATGAAAGAGGTGGTTAAGCAAGAGGTGGTGAAGTGGTTAGATGCCGAAATTATATATCCCATCTCTGACAGCAAGTGGGTCAGCCCTACACAAGTTGTTCCAAAGAAGTCCGGGCTGACCGTGATTCAAAATGAGAAGGGTGAAGAGGTGCCTATAAGACTACAAATGGGGTGGAGAGTCTGTATTGATTACAGAAAATTGAACTCAATGACAAAGAAAGATCATTTTCCTCTCCCGTTTGTAGATCAGATTTTGGAAAAATTGGCTGGGCAAAGATATTTTTTCTTTCTGGATGGATACTCCGGGTATAATCAGGTTGCTATCTACCCGAAAGATCAGGAAAAGACTACATTCACATGTCCGTATGGCACGTTTGCATTTAGAAGAATGCCGTTTGGGCTTTGTAATGCCCCTGCCACCTTTCAGCGATGTATGATGGCAATCTTTTCTAAAATGGTGGGAGATTTTTTAGAAATTTTCATGGATGACTTCTCAATTTTCGGAGACTCATTTGATTGCTGTTTGGAGAATTTGCAGAAGGTGCTGGCACGATGCATTAAATCCAACCTTGTGTTAAGCTGGGAGAAAAGTCACTTTATGGTAAGAGAAGGCATTGTGTTGGGCCATGTTATTTCTGAAAGGGGAATAGAGGTAGATAAGGCTAAGGTTGATCTGATTTCTAATCTTCCTCCCCCTTCGTCTGTCAAGCAAATCCGCTCTTTTCTTGGCCATGCGGATTTTTATAGAAGATTCATTCAGAACTTCTCTACCATTACTCATCCGCTCACTAAGCTCCTAGCCAAGGACACTCCATTCCAGCTAGATGAGTCTTGTCTTGAGGCTTTTCAATCTCTTAAAGCGGCCCTCACTCAAGTCCCAATCCTACAGTCTTTTGATTGGTCGCTCCCATTTGAAATCATGTGCGATGCCTCTGACTATGCCATAGGAGCTGTCTTGGGCCAGAGAATTGATAAGAAACCTGTGGTAATTTATTATGCGAGTCGCACCCTCACCGATGCTCAATTAAATTATACCACCACAGAGAAAGAACTTTTGGCTGTTGTATTTGCCCTAGAAAAATTTGGCTCATATCTTTTGGGGGCCAAAGTCATTGTTTATTCGGATCACGTTGCATTGAAATACCTGCTCACCAAGAAGGATGCTAAACCCCGTTTGATTAGATGGATTCTCTTGCTACAAGAATTTAATCTTGAGATCAAGGACAAGAAGGGGTTAGAGAATGTTGTAGCTGATCACTTGTCTAGGATTGTGATTCCTGAAAGTGCTCCTATGTCTGATTCCTTTCCTGATGAGCAAATTCTTTCCATCTCTCACAACTCAACCCCCTGGTACGCTCACATAGTCAATTACCTGGCAGTAAGATAGATTCCAGGAGGGTGGTCTAGGTAAGAGAAGGATCGATTCTTTTCAAAGGTTAAGCACTACTTTTGGGAGGACCCCGAATTATTCCATGTTGGTCCGGATCAAATAATTAGGAGGTGTGTCCCCGAGGAGGAACACCAAAGTGTTCTGAACTTTTGTCACACTCTATCTTGTGAGGGACATTTCTCGGGAAAGAAAACAGCTACCAAAGTGTTGCAAAGTGGATTTTTCTGGCCCACTCTCTTCAAAGATGCCTATGAATTTAGCAAGAATTGTCTTAGGTGTCAAGCTGTGGGGAACATAAGCAAACGAGATATGATGCCACTTAACCCCATTCTAGTGGTTGAAATCTTTGATGTTTGGGGAATTGATTTTATGGGGCCCTTTCCGCCATCATTCGGACATGAGTACATTCTTGTAGCGGTCGACTATGTGTCTAAGTGGATTGAAGCCATTGCCACCCGGACCAATGATCACAAAGTTGTCATGAAGTTTGTCCGAAAGAATATATTTTCAAGGTTCGGGTGTCCGAGGGTGATCATTAGTGATGGAGGTTCTCATTTCACTCATGCCCAATTTCGAGCTCTTCTCGGGAAATATGGGATCACTCATAAGATTGCCACCCCCTACCATCCCCAAACAAGTGGCCAAGTGGAGACATCCAATAGGGAGATCAAAAATATCCTGCAGAAATCTGTTAGGCCCGATAGGGAGGATTGGTCTGAAAGATTGGATGACGCTCTTTGGGCCTATCGGACAGCATACAAAACTCCTATTGGCATGTCTCCATATAGGGCCTATTGGGCTATTAAGCAGTTCAATTTTGACTTGGCCCAAGCCGGATCTCATAGGGCCCTACAACTAAATGAGTTGGAGGAGTTGAGAAATGAAGCCTATGAAAATGTCAAGATTTATAAAGCCCAGACTAAAGCATTCCATGATAAATATATTTCACGAAAAACTTTTCAAATCAACCAAAAGGTCTGGCTTTTTAACTCTAGGCTGCGATTATTCCCCAACAAATTGAAATCTTGATGGGATGGACCATATGTGGTAATTAAAATATTTGATCATGGTGCAGTAACAATTCTTGATCCTAAAACTGGTCAAACTTTTACTATCAATGGTCAACGTTTGAAACCTTACATTGAAAATCTTCCAATGCTGCAGGAGGACTCTCTCAAACTGAGTGACCCATTGTGAGCTATATTGTGTCTGGCTGAAGACGTTAAACTTAGCGCTTCTTGGGAGGTAACCCAATTATCCTATCTCTTTTCAAAAAAAAAAATTATGATTGGTTTTCTTCTTTTGTCTTAGGAGCATGGAGCATGGAGCAATATTTCTTTGATGACGACATCTCTCTCTCAGGTCGTATCTATCCTTCCCTCTACTTTTTATGACTTTATTTCATTTCTATATCTTATTCATGCCATTAGGGACAATGTCACCTAAGTTGGGGGGTAGCTTGAGCTCTAATTTTCTCAAAATAATTGCAACCTATCATCACACCTCTAACAAGTGTTTCATGTTCATATTTCATTATGAGAAACTTTTCTTAGAATGATAGGACTTAGAGTCTTACTCGTGAAAGTTGCAAGTTAAAAGGATGAATTAATTGGTTATGTCTTTAGCCCTTTCCTCAGAATACACCTGAAAATTCTATTAAACTTGCACACAATTGCACAATAACAAGATCGGTGGATGACAAACGTTAGGATGATGGAAATTTTACTTGACACTTAGGTGATGATGAATATTACGCCCATTCGTTGAACGTAATCGTGAGGAAAAAGCTACCTGCCAAAAAAAACACACATGGAAAATGCCCCTGAACTTAGTAACCGGGCCTGCTTCTCCTAAGGCAAGACTTGAGGTTCGCGTCAAACGGTGAAGGGATGTGTAGCACCATGTGTCAAAAAAAGAAAAAAAGAAAAAAAGAAAAAGAAGAAGAAGTATAAACTGGCAGAGTGAAGCTACCTGTAATTCGAGAAGCTTAATTCAAGAGGTGGGCAGAATTGAAAATCATCTTTAAGGGAAAGGTAGAAAACTCATTCATCTAGACTGTTTGGTAATCACTAGTCAAGTTATATCACTCATACACAAAGAGATATTTAACTTTGAGTGTATCCTGAGGAAAGGTCTAAACACATGGACTGATAAAATTTGTACCGAATAAATTCTACTTGAACTTGTAATACTCCAAAGTCTAAATCATTATGCATAATGTTCTTGCCGCGAACTGTGACACATGAGTGTTTGCTAGTCCTAATTTTATAATTGTTTACATTGCTAAGGGACTAGCAATATTCAAGTTGGGGGGTGTGATAAGTGTCCATTTCTTATGATAATTCATCACATGAACACCATTTTATGTGCATATAATTAGGCAATTATGCATATTTCATAGTTAACCTCAACTCCGCATTTAAATTGGAGCTTTCACGCAAATTGATTAATTTGGTAATTTTATTTAATAATTTGAAGTTGAGGGCCATGAGCATTAATTCTCCATTACATAACTATGAGCATTTGAGATTTATGTGCACATTATGATAATTTTTATGGACTAGATTGTAATTATGTGTGTGCAGGACACCGAAGGTAATTACAAAAGAAGCCGGGGGCAAAACTATCATCACCACTTTGACCAAGTCAAATAAAGAATTCAAATTATTTTGTATGGATGGAAAAGAAAGTTCAAAATTTTGAATTTAAAGTTTGAAAAGGAGGAATCTAAAGTTTAAGTTTGAAAAGGAGGAAAAGGACATTCAAAGTTTGAAATAAAGGAGAGACATGATGAGCCTTGGGAAATGGGGTGCCTAAAGTCCAAGAAAGGGGGTGCCCACCTACTTTTTCTCTTCCCCATGCATCATATTCCACTTAAATCTCAGCCATCCATCTCCTTTTGATACAATCTCCACCCTCCATCTACCCAACTTTTCCTATAAATAGCCGATGATAAGGAGGAGAAAGGGAGTTCTTTTTTTTGGGTAATCTTTCACTCTTTCTCTCCCAACCTTAGGTCTCCGATTTCTCTCACATAAGTTCATTTTCTCCTCTTGCTTTCTTCATAAAAGTTCTTTATTTTTAAGTCCTCTACAACTTCTTCTTCTGTATCATCTTCTAATTCCTTCTGGTTTTCAAGCTATTTTGTATTCTTCACTGTGCTATCTTGTTCATCTGTGAAATAGTGTTTCTCTCTGTTCTTCCCCTTATTTCTCCCTCTTCTAGTCATTTTCTGCTCTTGCTGTCTTCATAAAAGTTCTTTATTTTTACGTGTTCTACAACTTCTTTGTCTACACCATCTTTTAATTCTTTCTGGTTTTTAAGATATTTCTCATTTTCGACTTGCTGTCCTGTGATTTCATTGTTCATTCGAGGTGCTAGTTTCCGTTATTTCTCTATTTTGAAGCTCTTCTGCTCTTCTTTTATATCTGAGTTCTTCATCAAAGTTCTTTCTATCTCCCTCCTCTTCAACTTCTTCTTCTTGGGCATCCCCTAATTCCTCTTGGGTTCAAAGTTATTCACCCTCCAAAGACAGCTTCAACGATAAAGGCGACTTCCTCCCGGTGTACACGGCGATCTCTTTCAAGGCGGAGCGATCCTCTCCAAGGCTCGGCGAGGAGGAGACGACGGCGTCATCACCATTGCTACTACTATCTTCACATCTCACACTACCAAAAAAAGCGGGATTTCAGACGGATATTTCAGACTGATATTTTCCGTCTTAATATCCGTCTGTATTTGTGACGGATTAGTTTCTGTCACAAATTCCATCTCTATTAACGACAGACTACATTCGCTCTGAAGATCCGTCTATAATTATAGACGGAATATATTCCGTCTTTATATCCGTCATAAATTTAGGACGGATATTCAGACGGAAGTAATCCGTCTGAAATTTCAGACGGAAATAAGTTCCGTCCAAATTTTCGTCTCAAAATTCCCCCTTTCCCGCCACCGTCGGCCCCTCCCTCCCACCCCTTCCACCCGACCCCATTTCCACCCCCCCCCCACTCTCCCTCTCACTCTCTCCTTCTCCTCTGCCCTCTGCTTCCGGTCGTCGCCGCCGGAGCCGCCGGAGCCGCCGGAGCCGCAAAGTCGTCAGAAGCCACCGTCGCCATCCTCAACGTCGACGTCCTTGCTATCGTGCCCACCGCCATTCGTGTTAGCTCGCAGCCGTGCCCACCTTCCTCGCCGAAGCTCAGACGATCGCCGCCGGTATGTCCCCCCTCACCCTCTGTCTTTTTTTTAACCTGCATTTGTTCTCGCTGGGGGTGTGGGAGGGGTGTCGATGGGGAAGGGGAGAGGAGGGGCGTCGTTCCCGTGGCGGCGGCTGGCGGCGAGGGGAGGGGGGTCGGTTGGGGAGGGCAGTTGGGAAGGGGATGGGGGTTCCCATGGCGGCCGGGGGTGAGGGGATGGGGGTTTGGGAAGGGGAGGGGGGCCGGCGATGAGGGGACGGGTGTTTTGGAAGGGGAGGGGGTTCCTGCGGTGGCCGGCAGCGAGGGGACGGGGGGGTCGGTTGGGGAGAATACTCAGATGGGGAGGGGGGTTTCATATAGTGTGGGGGGTGGGGGTGGCTTACTCTGGTGAGAAGGGGGTAGGGTGGGGCAGGGTTACTCTGGTGGGTGAGGGGGGCTCACAGTGTGGGGGTGGGGGGGGGCTAACTTCAGCGGGGAGGGGGGTAGGGTGTGGGGGCTACTCCAGTGGGGAGGGGGTCAAACAGGGTTGGTGGGGGGCTTACTCCCACCGGGAGGAGGCAGCATAGATGTGGGGTGTGTGGGGGGCTTACTCCCACCGGGAGGAGGCAGCATAGATGTGGGGTGTGTGGGGGGCTTACTCATGCAGGGAGGGGGGCTGCAACTACAAGGTGGGGTGATGGAGGGGGATTTACCTTGGTGGGGACTGGGGAGGGGGGGTTGTAGTGGCAGGGTGGGGTGGTGGAGGGGGCTTAACTCCGACGGGGATGGGGAGCATACGGTGGGGTGTGAGTGTGGGGGCATATTTCGGTGGGAGGTTGGGGAGGGTGTTACAAATTATTTTTATTTTATTTTATTTTATTTTATTTTAGTTAGGTATATGTTAATTTTTTCTCAATGTCTGGTTAAAATTAATCATGGTTAGATTCTCGGGCAATAGCGAATAATTACGACAATGACATTTTTGCACAATTAGGGTTTATAGAGTAGGGCTGTCAATGGGGCAGGCCGATCCGACAGGCCCTCGGGTTTGGCTTGATTTCGGGCCGGGCCACAAGATTTTTTTCGGCCCGCGGGTTTTTAGTCGGACCTAAAAGCCCGGCCCGACTAGACCCGCGGGTCGGGCTCGAGCTTTGAGTTTGACCCGCGGGCCGGCCTGGCCCGTTCTCTTTTTTTATTCCCACTTTAAAATTTAAAAATTATTTAATTAAAATTATGTTATTTTACTTACTTAGAAAATTTAAAACTCTCTTTTCACATAAATTATGTAATTAATATCAATTTGTTAATTAATTTAGTGAGATTATAAACTTTATATTATTAAATATATTATTTTTTATTTTTTTTATTTTTCTATTTACGTTGTCGGGCCGAGCCAAGCCTTAGTCGGGCTTTATATTTTTTAAATAATATCGGGCCCAGCCCGAGCTCGAGCTTAATATTAACAAGTCGGGCTCGGGCCGGGTCAACTTAAGCTCAGCCCAGGCCCGGCCCATTGACAGCCCTTAATACAGAGTGATATAACTATTAATGTATTTTCACGAGTAATTTTTTTTTTACAAATTCACGTCTAACAATAATTTTCATGCAAAAAACCCGCGGTAAGTGGCCTCGCTCTCCCTCTCTCTCTCCCGATCATGTTCCCCTCCCTCAATCCCTCTCCCTCTCCCCTGTCCGGCTCCCTCACTCCCTCTCCCTCTCCCCTCTCGCGCTCCCTCACTCCCTCTGGCCGCCCTCCCCCACCCCCTCCACTGCCCTCTCTCCCCTGTCCGGCTCCCTCACTCCCTCTCCCTCTCCCCTCTCGCGCTCCCTCACTCCCTCTGGCCGCCCTCCCCCACCCCCTCCACTGCCCTCTCTCCCCTGTCCGGCTCCCTCACTCCCTCTCCCTCTCACTCCCTCTGGCCGCCCTCCCCCACCCCCTCCACTGCCCTCTCTTCCCCTGTCCGTGGCCCCTCTCCCCCTCTCATTATGATGCTGTTCTTGTAAAATCTAGTTTGAACATTAGGTGGATGTATTTTAATTTGTAGAATCTATCTAAAAACTCGTTGGAGTGAGATATCGCAAATTCCGAAAATAGACTCAGTTTGAACATGTCTTATTCTCCTCCAAAAATCTATCAGGGCGCATAAGTCAAGATCTTAATACTACATTTGATTAAAATGATAGAGATGTCAGATATTTTAATGAGTAGAATTTTAAAACTCATCCCACAAATCCAGCCAAACTCCACGTAACGGAGTCATAGATAATTTGGACCCGTGGCCTAAGTGACCGTCTCACTCCCTGCCCAAATTGGCCACTGTGAACAATTTCACATCACTTGGGATCTCCCTGGGTAGCTTCTTCCTGATTAATTTGGACTGAATTAGACTGGGGAGACTCGTCGGACCCACGGAGACTGATTTGGACTGAACAACCATGGGTTTAGTTTAACGATACACAGGTTATTTTTTTTAAAAAAAATAAATCGCTTGTGTGAAATGCTACACATGTTCCTAGTCTTGCCCCGGACAGAACTTGATGATAGCTGTATTTTTCCTTTCCTGGGCATGTGACATTCTAAACGCAATAAATAGCCAGAGTTTACAAGAACACCATCAAAGAACCTTCATTCAATCAACAATCATTAATTTTTAGTTCAGATGGTATGCAGGAAAGTGAAGTTCCAACTTCTGATCCGAGAAACAATGTCCTTTTTGGAGTTGACATTGATAACCCTCTTGGGATACCAATGCCTAGTGATCCTTTACTAGCAAAAAATATAAGCTCTGGCAAAGACTATCAGACTGATCTCACTTCAAACAACATTATTTCCAATTCCAGTGGCTCCAAGGAAACTCAAGCAGAATTCTCAACATCAATTGTTTCTCAATCTTTTGGGGTTCCAGATGTGGCATTTAATTCTAGTGACTCCACTAATGATAGCAGCTTTTTGATTGGTAGATCAATAGATATCACTCGGTCTTCGGGCAATGATGAGTTGAAGTAGGATCTTGCTCGACTGTTCAGCATACAGAGGAGAGGGGGGAGCTCTGTGGGAGGGGGGTGGAGCTTGGTGGGACGGGGAGCTCCGTGGGAGGGGGGAGGGGCATCCGAGAGGGTTCCAGTGGGGGGGAGCTCAGTGGGAGGGGGGAGGGGCATCCGAGAGGGTTCCAGTGGGGGGGGGAGCTCTGTGGGAGGGGGGTGGGAGGGGGGGAGCTCTGTGGGACGGGGCGCTCGGTGGGAGGGGGGAGGGGCATCCGAGAGGGTTCCAGTGGGGGGGAGCTCAGTGGGAGCAGGAGGGCGGGTGGGAGGAGGGGGAGCTTTGTGGGAGGGGCATCCGTACATGCTCCACTGAGGTTGAAAGTGATCCCATTTGAACCTTGTCTTATGATGATAAGAAGATATAGAGAAATGGAATGACCACATATCTTAAGTAGTACATATATACAAAGATGTGGATAAATGCAAAGAAATCAGAATTCTCTATAGCAATAGGTAAATACCCAAAAAATTCGTTTTGTGATTTAAAACTTTGTGGATTTTAATTGCATGTAAATATAATTTTAAATCTGATTTTAATAGAAATTTGATGTTAATTTAGCTCAAAAATGTAGATTGTTTTGCTTCGATGTTATTCATTTGAAAATTTTTGTAATTTGGGTGTTATTTAATTTGATATGTGCATAATGATAATTGCGTTGTTATTTAATTTTATGTTATATAAATGCATGGGGTATTCCCTGTGAGTTGAGGTGCGTGGGTGCGACCTAACATTACACGCACCTCAGGAGAGCGCGTTAAAACCGTGTCAATGTGCCTTCCCGTTCAAGACTTTGGGATTGATATGTATGTTCTCATTTATTTATGAGAATGTATATATCTACCTCAAAGTCTTGAATTGTCCCGTTTGGACAGTCTGTGAATGTTTGATCGCACTTAGGCAGTCATTTACTATATATGTTTGTATGGTTTGTTGAGAATTTCGGTTGCGTCTCCTCACTCTTCTCTGATATACCATTATTGATTTTGAGTGTTTTCTTAACCACTTACTTGTAAGTGTTTAAGAAAATTTCAAAATCAATAAATATATTTGGTATATCGGAGAAGTGTGGGGAGATGATGCCGAAATTTTTAGCAAATCGTGCAGCACATATAGTAAGTGATTGTGCGATCAAACCTTCATGGATGGGTTAAAAAGTGATAATCTAATCAATATTCCTCTTCCAACTGCAAATGGTCTATGATGAACGATGTGAGGAAAGGGTCGGGTGTAATATTATGAGTAATGATTTGAAAGTTAGGATGTGTATTGTCATTTATTGGGTGCAGGCAAAATGTCGACAGATCGTTCATGGATGTATCGTAGAATAGTTGACCGGGTGGTGTCAGATGACTTTAAGCTTGGGGTTGAGAGTTTCATTCAATTTGCATTGGGGAATCCAAATGCAGCAATAGATCGCGACGGTCACATTCGTTGCCCTTGTTCAAGTTGTAGAAACTTGAGGTGGTGTTCAACATGGGATGTGCAACATCATTTGTACACGAAAGGGTTCGTGGATGGTTATACGAATTGGACGTGTCATGGTGAGCAATTCGGGAGGTATGAGCCCGACAATATTGCAGGCACAAGTGGGTACGTGGATATGGTTGTAGATGCTGCTGGTCCTAGTTTTAATATTCACGATGAAGTGCCGAATAAGATAGCCGGAAGATTTTATGAACTACTTAGGGATGCTGATGAGCCGCTGTGGGATGGTTGTGAAAATCACACTCGATTGTCTGCAGTGTCACAGTTGTTGAACTTGAAATCTGAATTTCACATCAGTGAGACTTGTTTTGACCGTCTCCTCCTCTTGATCAAGAGTATGTTACCTCGAGACGAGAAGTTGCCAGAAACTTTTTACCGTGCAAAAAAGATGGTCAATGACTTAGGACTTGGATATGTGAAAATAGATGCATGTCCGAATCATTGTATGTTATATTACAAAGATGATGCAGATAAGATATCATGTTCAGTTTGTGGCCATGACAGATTCAAACCTAAGGGGGGGGTCAATTCAAAGGCAAAAGATGTACCTTACAAGGCGTTGCGATACTTCCCTCTTGTGCCTAGGCTGCAGCGACTGTATATGTCCTCAAAGACGGCTCGGCATATGACATGGCACACCGAAAGAGTACGTCGTGCCGATGATATAATCAGTCATCCTGCCGATGGTGAAGCTTGGACTCACTTTAGTCGTACTCATCTTGCCTTTTCAAGGGAGTCACGTAATGTTCGATTGGGTTTATGCACAGATGGCTTTAATCCATTCGGTGGTTCAGTGGCAGCTTATTCTTGTTGGCCAGTGTTCATGACACCGTACAACCTTCCGCCGCACATGTGCATGAAGCGAGAAAATCTGTTTTTGTCCCTAGTAATTCCTGGTCCAAAAAGTCCCGGAAAAAATTTGGACATATATCTCAGGCCGTTGATTGATGAGCTCAAAGTTTTATGGACTGATGGAGTTGTTACTTATGATGCATATAGGAAGAAAAATTTTATTATGAAGGCTGCACTGATGTGGACAATAAGTGACTTCCCTGCATATGGAATGCTATCTGGTTGGAGCACACATGGGAGGCTAGCATGTCCTTACTGTATGGAAGATACCAAATCATTTGTATTGAAACATGGGGGGAAAAGCTGCTGGTTTGATTGCCATCGGCGGTTGCTACCAAGTGACCATCCTTTTCGAAGGCAAAAAGACTCGTTTAAAAAAAATACTGTTGAAATGGATGAAGCTGACTTGCAACGGGTGTCGGGTCTACATATGGCGTCACGGGTGCACAATTTACCAGATGTAGTTCAATTGTCTGGTAGCACACGGCAACTCCCTAATTTTGGAAAGGATCACAACTGGGTCAAGAAAAGCATTTTTTGGGAATTACCTTATTGGTCAACTCTTCTTGTACGACACAATCTGGATGTCATGCATACCGAGAAGAATTTTTTTGATAATGTGTTCAATACGATCATGAATGTTAAAGGGAAAACAAAGGACAACGCCAAAGCACGTATGGATTTAAAGATGCTTTGTAGACGTCCAGAATTGGAACTACAAAGTGTCAATGGCAAAACTGTGCAGCCTAAAGCAACTTATGTGCTTCATGATACACAGATCAAGGAAGTATGCCAGTGGTTGAAACAACTGAGATTCCCAGATGGATATGCATCCAACATAGCCCGTTGTGTGAATGTTAATGAGGGGAAAATATATGGTATGAAAAGTCACGACTGTCATGTGTTCATGGAGAGGCTACTGCCCATTGCATTTCGTGATTTGTTGCCAAAGCAGATATGGGGAGCACTAGCTGAGATGAGTCAATTTTTCAAGATTTTATGTGCATCTGAACTCAGACTTCGGGATGTACAAACTATCGAACAAGATGTTGTCACAACCATTTGCAAGCTAGAGAAGATATTTCCTCCGGCATTCTTTGATTCGATGGAGCACCTGGTAGTTCATTTGCCATATGAGGCTATCGTCGGAGGTCCAGTACAATTTCGATGGATGTATCCATTTGAGAGGTATGTGACAATTTTTGTTAACTTATAAGTCGTCCATAGCCGCTACATTTTGTTGCCATCTGACTTGTTGTTGTAGGTGCATGCATGAATTAAAAATGAAAGTTCGCAACAAGGCACAGGTGGAGGGTTCGATTGCTGAGGCATACATTCTTGAAGAAATTTCGAACTTCTGTTCTATGTACTTTGAGCCAGAGATTCAAACTCGTCGTACTCGACCTCCACGTAATGATGATGGGGGAGTGGATGAATCGTCCGATCGGCTCTCCATATTTAAACATCCTGGACGTGCGTTCGGACGTTGCTTGACTCGCACGCTCGAAGATAGAGAGTTGCACGCCGCTGAGATATATATTCTTTTGAATTGCCTCGAGATTGAACCTTATGTTGAGTAAGATATTAATTCACATTTCCAGCAACTCCATAAGTCTATACATCCTCAAAGTCTATACAACATTGACTTCACAAAGTCTATACATTGGCTTCCTCAAAGTCTATACATTGGCTTCCTCAAAGTCTATACAACATTGACTTCACAAAGTCTATACATTGGCTTTATCAATTTTTTTAATCATTTTTTTTACGGGGTGCTACATTTATATTGCAGACAATTTGATTCAGAATTAGCTGAAAAATGTCCAAATATCCAGGATGTGGAGATTGAAAAAGAACGCGACAAGTTTTTTTCCAAATGGCTAAGAAACCGAGTTAGTGTGAACTCTGAATATATATGTTTGTATTTACGTATGTTGAGGTAATTGTTATTATTTTAACTACTCTAATTTGAATATAGGTTGAACAAGGTCTCATTACTGATCAAAGAGTACAACAGATAAGTTATGGCCCCTCGAACCAGACACGTGCCTATCCGGGATATATTGTGAATGGATACAAATTTCATACAAGGGATTATGGGCGAAATAAGTCTACGATGAACAGCGGCGTATGTGTGAAGGGAAATTTATACAATGAAATGGAATTGGACTACTATGGTATTATTGAAGAAGTCTTAGAACTTCAGTATTTGGGACAAGACAATCATGTATATATATTTAAGTGTCAATGGTTTGATCCTAATTCTGTTCTACATGACACAAATTATGGGATTGTCAATGTCAAGCATAGGTTTAAACTTAAGACCTATGAACCGTTCATTTTAGCCGCACAAGCCCAGCAAGTGTACTATTCAAGCTATCCATCATCCAAGAATAGAGATTGGTGGGCAGTTTGCAGGGTTAACTCAAAACTCTTTCCCACTTATGAGTTAACTATGAGTGGAGATGTCTCAGAGGTTGCTCGTGCTGAATATTATCAATCAGACGAAGTTGGCGTTGTCGGTTCCTCTAGGTTTAATATGGACGAATCTGATGAGCCACTGTCATTACGTACGCGAGATGGCGTGGAAGAAGTCGATCCGACGGAGCTAAATGTTGATGTTAGAGGGGAGGAAGAATCAGATGAAGATGAAGATTTTGAATCTCATGAGACTACTATGGATGACGAAGATGATGAAGTTGAGCTAGATATATCAACATGAGGGAGGCATGTTTTGATAATTTAGTAAGAAGATTCTTACTTTTAAGCATAATTTTAAATAACATTTGTCTAGCCTTATATAATTGTGGATTAATATGTATTAATTGTTTTGTTATTAATAAGGAAATGGTGCGAGGAGGTCGTAGTAGGGGTGGGAGGAGATCTAGCAGTGAGAGGGGCACTACTATCTCCTCGCTACCATCTTCTTCAGACACAGGTATATTTGATCAATAAGTTAGCTATATAAATATTTTATTTATTTACAAACTTAAAAGAATTTATTTATAGGTGCAAGTGTCGGCTCACCACCACTTGTACATACGCCACCACCTCCCGCTACAGGTATGTATATTTTAATTTAAATTCTTGAACATTTGTTCTACTTATGAAAATAAGTTCTTGCAGGTCTCAGTGGCCTCCCACCTGTTGTGCATACGCCACTCCCACCACCTTCCGCTGCAGGTATGTATATTTTAATTATATGTTCGCAATATTTGTATCACTCCACATGACAATAAATTCTTGCAGGTCTCAGTGGCAAAAAGACTCGAGGATCATGTATGTATATTTTAATTTAAATTCTTCAATATTTGTTCTACTTATGACAATAAATTCTTGCAGGTCTCAGTGGCCTCCCACCTGTTGTGCATACGCCACCCCCACCACCTCCCGCTGCAGGTATGTATATTTTAATTATATGTTCGCATTATATGTATCACTCCACATGACAATAAATTCTTGCAGGTCTCTGTGGCCTCCCACCTGTTGTGCATACGCCACCCCCACCACCTCCCGCTGCAGGTATGTATATTTTAATTATATGTTCGCATTATATGTATCACTCCACATGACAATAAATTCTTGCAGGTCTCAGTGGCCTCCCACATGTTGTGCATACGCCAACCCCACCACCTCCCGCTGCAGGTATGTATATTTTAATTATATGTTCGCAGTATATGTATCACTCCACATGACAATAAATTCTTGCAGGTCTCAGTGGCCTCCCACATGTTGTGCATACGCCAACCCCACCACCTCCCGCTGCAGGTATGTATATTTTAATTATATGTTCGCAGTATATGTATCACTCCACATGACAATAAATTCTTGCAGGTCTCAGTGGCCTCCCACATGTTGTGCATACGCCAACCCCACCACCTCCCGCTGCAGGTATGTATATTTTAATTATATGTTCGCAGTATATGTATCACTCCACATGACAATAAATTCTTGCAGGTCTCAGTGCCCTCCCACCACCTCCCACTTGTACAGGGCCCACCCCCACCAGTCAGCCCCTTGACGATGTCGGCAGTTGTCACGAGGGAGGCACGACCCATGATAGACGTCGCCCGTGTTGGGTATCCGGGTAAATCTATAAGGTTATATTACATTAATTAGCCCTCAACTGTGTAATATGAATATTTTGACATTTGCAATTGCAGTATGAAATTTGAACCCCACGGCGCTGTCCATCATTCCACCGAACTCATGTTGGCACATGTGCCCGGGGCAGCTTCCACTTTCAGAGATTTTCCGATGTCCGTCCGCGATTCATTGTACAACATGTTCTTAGTAAGTAATTACGTCATTTAATTCAAGTATTTCCCAAAGTCTATTTACAACTTTATACTAAGTGTGAAAAGCAATTGATTTACAGCGGTCTTTTCAATTCACATGTGGACATGACGCGGCGAGATGTCGTCGTGCCTGGGAGTCTACTATGCTCTCAAGTTACAAGAGGAAAATACATGAGGCCCGAGCACACGCTAAAAAATTGAGTGGGGGGAGTGAAGACCGACAATTGTGGAAGGCGCATCGCCCTCTATGGATGAGGCAGGAGGATTGGGAGATATCTTGTGACCATTTTGCCGACCCCAAGTGGATAGAAAAGTCCGAAAAAGCCAAAGCAAACAGGGCGTCAAAACCAGGTTCAAATTTGCATACGAGTGGGTCCATCTCTTATGCGGCTCATAAACAAAAATTGGTAAGTAATATACCAATTTATCTTCTTACAATTTATCCCAATATTTGACTTTTTTTTACTATGAATTGTATAACAGGCTGTGGAGCTTAATCGACCTCCGTCGTTCCTCGAGGTGTTCGACAGAACACACAAAAAGAAGGGGACTAATGATTTTGTGAGTGACACAGCTAAGTCAGCAGCGGTAAGTTTATCTACATATGTAACTTGTACCGTTCATTTAAATCGGCATGTAATTCATATGAAATTGACTAGTTATTTTATTCAATTTGTAGGAAACATATAGCAAAGCAGTGACAGAGAAGTACGGGGAGGGAGACACGCAGCAGCCGGAGTTCGATCCGGTGGAGTGGGTGGCAGCAGCTGGCGTACCGAAGAAAGGCCGAATATATGGTTTTGGGGAGAGCCTAGACGCAAGCGCGGTGACATCAGCGTGTGCGAGTTCTAGCTATACTTCTTCCAGTGGCAGTGCCTTCACTATACCTTCCGTTGCCCCCAGCGCTTCTGCCAGCGACATGATGGACATGGTCCGATCGCAGATTTCTGATATGCAGCGGCAGCAGCAGCATTTCCAGCAAGAGATCTCTAGCCAAGTGTCAGTATTCTTGCAGGCAATTAGTGGCCTCCTCTCCCAGAGCGGAATGGTCCCTCAGAAATCAACCACCACCACAGCACAGCCCGCACAGGTGAGTCTCTAGCCAAGTTTTTATTTTGATGGAATTACTCAATTATGTTCATTATTAATTTTAAAACTCATTTACTTCAGAATAATTGAGAAAATCCGGGGGTCTAAAATTTGAAATACCGGTCGGACGGCCGTGCCAATCATTCCAACGCGACCGGGGAGATGAAAGTGACTTGACAGAACTGACGGAATCCAAATCGGATGCCCAGTTTGATCTCGGCGCTAAAAGTTCAGTTTTAAAATACACTTAGTTTAAATGAACTACCAGGTCGGGTCCGGGGGTCTAAAATTGGAAATACAAGTCGGACGGCCATGCCGATCATTCCAACGCGACCGGGGAGATGAAAGTGACTTGTCAGAACTGACGGAATCCAAATCGGATGCCCGGTTTGAGCTCGGCACTCAAAGTTCAGTTTTAAAATAAACTTAGCTTAAATGAACTCCCAGGTCAGGTCCGGGGGTCAAAAACTTGAAATACAAGTCGGACGGCCGTGCCGATCATTCCAACACAACCGGGGAGATGAAAGTGACTTGTCAGAACTGACGGAATCCAAATCGGATGCCCGGTTTGAGCTCGGCGCTAAAAGTTCAGTTTTAAAATACACTTAGTTTAAATGAACTACCAGGTCGGGTCCGGGGGTCTAAAATTGGAAATACAAGTCGGACGGCCGTGCCGATCATTCCAACGCGACCGGGGAGATGAAAGTGACTTGTCAGAACTGACGGAATCCAAATCGGATGTCCGGTTTGAGCTCGGCACTCAAAGTTCAGTTTTAAAATAAACTTAGCTTAAATGAACTCCCAGGTCAGGTCCGGGGGTCAAAAACTTGAAATACAAGTCAGACGGCCGTGCCGATCATTCCAACACAACCGGGGAGATGAAAGTGACTTGTCAGAACTGACGGAATCTAAATCGGATGTCCGGTTTGAGCTCGGCGCTAAAAGTTCAGTTTTAAAATACACTTAGTTTAAATGAACTACCAGGTCGGGTCCGAGGGTCTAAAATTGGAAATACAAGTCGGACGGCCGTGCCGATCATTCCAACACAGCCGGGGAGATGAAAGTGACTTGTCAGAACTGGCGGAATCCAAATCGGATGTCCGGTTTGAGCTCGGCACTCAAAGTTCAGTTTTAAAATAAACTTAGCTTAAATGAACTCCCAGGTCAGGTCCGGGGGTCAAAAACTTGAAATACAAGTCGGACGGCCGTGCCGATCATTCCAACACAACCGGGGAGATGAAAGTGACTTGTCAGAACTGGCGGAATCTAAATCGGATGTCCGGTTTGAGCTCGGCGCTAAAAGTTCAGTTTTAAAATACACTTAGTTTAAATGAACTACCAGGTCGGGTCCGAGGGTCTAAAATTGGAAATACAAGTCGGACGGCCGTGCCGATCATTCCAACACAGCCGGGGAGATGAAAGTGACTTGTCAGAACTGGCGGAATCCAAATCGGATGTCCGGTTTGAGCTCGGCGCTCAAAGTTCAGTTTTAAAATACACTTAGTTTAAATGAACTACCAGGTCGGGTCCGGGGGTCTAAAATTGGAAATACAAGTCGGACGGCCGTGCCGATCATTCCAACACAGACCGGGGAGATGAAAGTGACTTGTCAGAACTGGCGGAATCCAAATCGGATGTCCGGTTTGAGCTCGGCGCTAAAAGTTCAGTTTTAAAATACACTTAGTTTAAATGAACTACCAGGTCGGGTCCGGGGGTCTAAAATTGGAAATACAAGTCGGACGGCCGTGCCGATCATTCCAACACAGACCGGGGAGATGAAAGTGACTTGTCAGAACTGACGGAATCCAAATCGGATGTCCGGTTTGAGCTCGGCGCTAAAAGTTCAGTTTTAAAATACACTTAGTTTAAATGAACTACCAGGTCGGGTCCGGGGGTCTAAAATTGGAAATACAAGTCGGACGGCCGTGCCGATCATTCCAACGCGACCGGGGAGATGAAAGTGACTTGTCAGAACTGACGGAATCCAAATCGGATGTCCGGTTTGAGCTCGGCGCTAAAAGTTCAGTTTTAAAATACACTTAGTTTAAATGAACTACCAGGTCGGGTCCGGGGGTCTAAAATTGGAAATACAGGTCGGACGGCCGTGCCGATCATTCCAACGCGACCGGGGAGATGAAAGTGACTTGTCAGAACTGACGGAATCCAAATCGGATGCCCGGTTTGAGCTCGGCGCTCAAAGTTCAGTTTTAAAATACACTTAGTTTAAATGAACTACCAGGTCGGGTCCGGGGGTCTAAAATTGGAAATACAGGTCGGACGGCCGTGCCGATCATTCCAACGCGACCGGGGAGATGAAAGTGACTTGTCAGAACTGACGGAATCCAAATCGGATGTCCGGTTTGAGCTCGGCGCTAAAAGTTCAGTTTTAAAATACACTTAGTTTAAATGAACTACCAGGTCGGGTCCGGGGGTCTAAAATTGGAAATACCGGTCGGACGGCCGTGCCGATCATTCCAACGCGACCGGGGAGATGAAAGTGACTTGTCAGAACTGACGGAATCCAAATCGGATGCCCGGTTTGAGCTCGGCGCTCAAAGTTCAGTTTTAAAATACACTTAGTTTAAATGAACTACCAGGTCGGGTCCGGGGGTCTAAAATTGGAAATACAGGTCGGACGGCCGTGCCGATCATTCCAACGCGACCGGGGAGATGAAAGTGACTTGTCAGAACTGACGGAATCTAAATCGGATGTCCGGTTTGAGCTCGGCACTCAAAGTTCAGTTTTAAAATAAACTTAGCTTAAATGAACTACCAGGTCAGGTCCGGGGGTCAAAAACTTGAAATACAAGTCGGACGGCCGTGCCGATCATTCCAACACAACCGGGGAGATGAAAGTGACTTGTCAGAACTGACGGAATCCAAATCGGATGCCCGGTTTGAGCTCGGCGCTAAAAGTTCAGTTTTAAAATACACTTAGTTTAAATGAACTACCAGGTCGGGTCCGGGGGTCTAAAATTGGAAATACAGGTCGGACGGCCGTGCCGATCATTCCAACGCGACCGGGGAGATGAAAGTGACTTGTCAGAACTGACGGAATCCAAATCGGATGTCCGGTTTGAGCTCGGCGCTCAAAGTTCAGTTTTAAAATACACTTAGTTTAAATGAACTACCAGGTCGGGTCCGGGGGTCTAAAATTGGAAATACAAGTCGGACGGCCGTGCCGATCATTCCAACGCGACCGGGGAGATGAAAGTGACTTGTCAGAACTGACGGAATCCAAATCGGATGTCCGGTTTGAGCTCGGCACTCAAAGTTCAGTTTTAAAATACACTTAGCTTAAATGAACTACCAGGTCAGGTCCGGGGGTCTAAAACTTGAAATACAAGTCGGACGGCCGTGCCGATCATTCCAACACAACCGGGGAGATGAAAGTGACTTGTCAGAACTGACGGAATCCAAATCGGATGCCGGTTTGAGCTCGGCGCTAAAAGTTCAGTTTTAAAATACACTTAGTTTAAATGAACTACCAGGTCGGGTCCGGGGGTCTAAAATTGGAAATACAAGTCGGACGGCCGTGCCGATCATTCCAACGCGACCGGGGAGATGAAAGTGACTTGTCAGAACTGACGGAATCCAAATCGGATGTCCGGTTTGAGCTCGGCACTCAAAGTTCAGTTTTAAAATACACTTAGCTTAAATGAACTACCAGGTCAGGTCCGGGGGTCTAAAACTTGAAATACAAGTCGGACGGCCGTGCCGATCATTCCAACACGACCGGGGAGATGAAAGTGACTTGTCAGAACTGCGGAATCTAAATCGGATGTCCGGTTTGAGCTCGGCGCTAAAAGTTCAGTTTTAAAATACACTTAGTTTAAATGAACTACCAGGTCGGGTCCGGGGGTCTAAAATTGGAAATACAAGTCGGACGGCCGTGCCGATCATTCCAACACAGCCGGGGAGATGAAAGTGACTTGTCAGAACTGCGGAATCCAAATCGGATGTCCGGTTTGAGCTCGGCGCTCAAAGTTCAGTTTTAAAATACACTTAGTTTAAATGAACTACCAGGTCGGGTCCGGGGGTCTAAAATTGAAATACAAGTCGGACGGCCGTGCCGATCATTCCAACACAACCGGGGAGATGAAAGTGACTTGTCAGAACTGGCGGAATCCAAATCGGATGTCCGGTTTGAGCTCGGCGCTAAAAGTTCAGTTTTAAAATACACTTAGTTTAAATGAACTACCAGGTCGGGTCCGGGGTCTAAAATTGGAAATACAAGTCGGACGGCCGTGCCGATCATTCCAACACAGCCGGGGAGATGAAAGTGACTTGTCAGAACTGGCGGAATCCAAATCGGATGTCCGGTTTGAGCTCGGCGCTCAAAGTTCAGTTTTAAAATACACTTAGTTTAAATGAACTACCAGGTCGGGTCCGGGGGTCTAAAATTGGAAATACCGGTCGGACGGCCGTGCCGATCATTCCAACGCGACCGGGGAGATGAAAGTGACTTGTCAGAACTGACGGAATCCAAATCGGATGTCCGGTTTGAGCTCGGCGCTAAAAGTTCAGTTTTAAAATACACTTAGTTTAAATGAACTACCAGGTCGGGTCCGGGGGTCTAAAATTGGAAATACCGATCGGACGGCCGTGCCGATCATTCCAACGCGACCGGGGAGATGAAAGTGACTTGTCAGAACTGACGGAATCCAAATCGGATGCCCGGTTTGAGCTCGGCGCTCAAAGTTCAGTTTTAAAATACACTTAGTTTAAATGAACTACCAGGTCGGGTCCGGGGGTCTAAAATTGGAAATACAAGTCGGACGGCCATGCCGATCATTCCAACGCGACCGGGGAGATGAAAGTGACTTGTCAGAACTGACGGAATCCAAATCGGATGTCCGGTTTGAGCTCGGCGCTAAAAGTTCAGTTTTAAAATACACTTAGTTTAAATGAACTACCAGGTCGGGTCCGGGGGTCTAAAATTGGAAATACCGGTCGGACGGCCGTGCCGATCATTCCAACGCGACCGGGGAGATGAAAGTGACTTGTCAGAACTGACGGAATCCAAATCGGATGCCCGGTTTGAGCTCGGCGCTCAAAGTTCAGTTTTAAAATACACTTAGTTTAAATGAACTACCAGGTCGGGTCCGGGGGTCTAAAATTGGAAATACAAGTCGGACGGCCGTGCCGATCATTCCAACGCGACCGGGGAGATGAAAGTGACTTGTCAGAACTGACGGAATCTAAATCGGATGTCCGGTTTGAGCTCGGCGCTAAAAGTTCAGTTTTAAAATACACTTAGTTTAAATGAACTACCAGGTCGGGTCCGGGGGTCTAAAATTGGAAATACCGGTCGGACGGCCGTGCCGATCATTCCAACGCGACCGGGGAGATGAAAGTGACTTGTCAGAACTGACGGAATCCAAATCGGATGCCCGGTTTGAGCTCGGCGCTCAAAGTTCAGTTTTAAAATACACTTAGTTTAAATGAACTACCAGGTCGGGTCCGGGGGTCTAAAATTGGAAATACAAGTCGGACGGCCGTGCCGATCATTCCAACGCGACCGGGGAGATGAAAGTGACTTGTCAGAACTGACGGAATCCAAATCGGATGTCCGGTTTGAGCTCGGCACTCAAAGTTCAGTTTTAAAATAAACTTAGCTTAAATGAACTCCCAGGTCAGGTCCGGGGGTCAAAAACTTGAAATACAAGTCGGACGGCCGTGCCGATCATTCCAACACAACCGGGGAGATGAAAGTGACTTGTCAGAACTGGCGGAATCTAAATCGGATGTCCGGTTTGAGCTCGGCGCTAAAAGTTCAGTTTTAAAATACACTTAGTTTAAATGAACTACCAGGTCGGGTCCGAGGGTCTAAAATTGGAAATACAAGTCGGACGGCCGTGCCGATCATTCCAACACAGCCGGGGAGATGAAAGTGACTTGTCAGAACTGGCGGAATCCAAATCGGATGTCCGGTTTGAGCTCGGCGCTAAAAGTTCAGTTTTAAAATAAACTTAGCTTAAATGAACTCCCAGGTCAGGTCCGGGGGTCAAAAACTTGAAATACAAGTCGGACGGCCGTGCCGATCATTCCAACACAACCGGGGAGATGAAAGTGACTTGTCAGAACTGACGGAATCCAAATCGGATGCCCGGTTTGAGCTCGGCGCTAAAAGTTCAGTTTTAAAATACACTTAGTTTAAATGAACTACCAGGTCGGGTCCGGGGGTCTAAAATTGGAAATACCGGTCGGACGGCCGTGCCGATCATTCCAACGCGACCGGGGAGATGAAAGTGACTTGTCAGAACTGACGGAATCCAAATCGGATGTCCGGTTTGAGCTCGGCGCTAAAAGTTCAGTTTTAAAATACACTTAGTTTAAATGAACTACCAGGTCGGGTCCGGGGGTCTAAAATTGGAAATACCGGTCGGACGGCCGTGCCGATCATTCCAACGCGACCGGGGAGATGAAAGTGACTTGTCAGAACTGACGGAATCCAAATCGGATGCCCGGTTTGAGCTCGGCGCTCAAAGTTCAGTTTTAAAATATACTTAGTTTAAATGAACTACCAGGTCGGGTCCGGGGGTCTAAAATTGGAAATACCGGTCGGACGGCCGTGCCGATCATTCCAACGCGACCGGGGAGATGAAAGTGACTTGTCAGAACTAACGCAATCTAAATCGGATGTCCGGTTTGAGCTCGGCACTCAAAGTTCAGTTTTAAAATAAACTTAGCTTAAATGAACTCCCAGGTCAGGTCCGGGGGTCAAAAACTTGAAATACAAGTCGGACGGCCGTGCCGATCATTCCAACACAACCGGGGAGATGAAAGTGACTTTTCAGAACTGACGGAATCCAAATCGGATGCCCGGTTTGAGCTCGGCGCTAAAAGTTCAGTTTTAAAATACACTTAGTTTAAATGAACTACCAGGTCGGGTCCGGGGGTCTAAAATTGGAAATACCGATCGGACGGCCGTGCCGATCATTCCAACGCGACCGGGGAGATGAAAGTGACTTGTCAGAACTGACGGAATCTAAATCGGATGTCCGGTTTGAGCTCGGCGCTCAAAGTTCAGTTTTAAAATACACTTAGTTTAAATGAACTACCAGGTCGGGTCCGGGGGTCTAAAATTGAAATACAAGTCGGACGGCCGTGCCGATCATTCCAACGCGACCGGGGAGATGAAAGTGACTTGTCAGAACTGACGGAATCCAAATCGGATGTCCGGTTTGAGCTCGGCGCTCAAAGCTCAGTTTTAAAATACACTTAGTTTAAATGAACTACCAGGTCGGGTCCGGGGGTCTAAAATTGGAAATACCGGTCGGACGGCCGTGCCGATCATTCCAACGCGACCGGGGAGATGAAAGTGACTTGTCAGAACTGACGGAATCCAAATCGGATGTCCGGTTTGAGCTCGGCACTCAAAGTTCAGTTTTAAAATAAACTTAGCTTAAATGAACTCCCAGGTCAGGTCCGGGGGTCTAAATATTGTTTCAAGCTAGTAGTTGATCTATAAAATCTGCAGTTATCAATTTGATATGTTTGATTTATATTTATGCTCATTTCTTCGCACTAATTTTTTTATCTATGAATGAATGTTATTATTTTTTTAATGTAGGGGGATCCTTCTGCGGGCAGCGACAGAGGAGATGAGCAGGGCAGTGACGATATGGATGATGAGGATATTGACGATGTACCAGATATTTCTTGATGTTTAATGATATTTGTTTTATGTTATTCAGACGGATCAGCAGGGTTAATGTGTTTTTCTTTGTATTTATTTTGTCAGCATGGTGTTGAATTTTTTTATTGGTGGTGTTTATTTATTTGAACATCTATGTTATGTTGAGATTTTTTCGGTGGTGTTTATTTATTTGGGTATGTTGATGTTGAGTTTTTTTTTGTGGTTAGTTGCAATAATTTTTTTTAACAGGTTTATTAGATAAATAAACTTAAATTTTTAAAAAAATATATTTTTTTTTCAGACGGATTTATAATCCGTCTGAAATGACGTTTGTAATAGAGACGGTAATTTCAGACAGAATTTATATCCGTCGTGAATTACGTTTTAAACACCGACGGATTTAGGACGAACAACATATGGAACCGTCGTTGGAAGTTACGACGACAAAGTAATCCGTCGTAATATCCGGCAGAAATAGAGACGGATTTCAGACAATATTTCAGACGGATTACGGACGGTATTTACAACGGATAATAAATCCGTCTTAAAAACCGTATGAAATACAGACGGAAATTTCAAACTGATAATTACATACGGAAATTTTATCGTGTGAGATTTAGACGGAATTTATGACCGAAATTATTTGTGTCTTAATTTCAGACGGAATTTCAGACCGAAAAGTTAACTGTCACAAATTTGTGACTAAGAATTTCAGACGGTCGAGTTCGGTCTTAAATCCGTCGGAAATCCGTTACAAATATGTGTTGCGACGGATTTTCAGACGGATTTGAGACGGATAACGTCCGTCTGAAATCCCGCTTTTTCTGGTTGTGTCATGTCCCTCTTTTTGTCATTGCTTTTGTGTTATGTTATTTCATTGTAATCTTGTCACCTCTTTGTTGTAAGCTTATCTTGCACTTCATGTACTTTTTCTTTTAAGTTAAAGAAGAGAGTTGTTCTTTTAATCTAGTTCTTGATCTTCTTCCATCTCTACCCCCTTCTTCTATCTCTTCTTTTCACTTCATGCAATTAATTTCTATAGCATAGGCGCATAATCATAGGTGTTTTTAATTAAGTGTTTAGTTTGTCTTCATTTCACAATTTTCTTTAAGCAAAGCAAAATCACAAATATTTTTCAAAGGAGTCCAAAGTTTTTAACTTTAAAAATCTCTTCTTCCTTGTGGATTCGACCCGTGCTTGCCATAGTACTACATTCTCTTTTGATCATTTTGTGTGAGTGCGGTTTTAAGATTGTTATACGCGTGGTTTAAACGACGAACTTTCGCGTTATCAGTATAGACTTGCCAAAGAACTGGACGATGTACAGACTTGAACAAGGGAAAGTCTATACAAACTTGAAGGTTCACAACGTATACACTTTGGCAAGACAATGGCTGTACATACCTCAACTCGAGCAATGTATAAACTTGAAGGTGTAACGTAGGTAAAAGTACCAATGTAAAGACTTGCGAGTGTAACGTAGGTAAAGGTACCAATGTACAGACTGCGAAGTTGAAAAGGTGGGTGTACAGACTTCACTTTGTGTAAACTACAGTGCAGTGTACAGACTTCAGACATAATGCACTGTATAGACTTCAATGAAGAATGCACATGATGCAAAGGACTCTGTACACACTTGGCCAATGTACAGACTTAGCAGTAGCATGATGGTGAGTGCTGTACAGACTTCGTGTGCAATGGCCAACAATGTGCAGACTTGGCCCAACTAAGAACCGATGGATGTATAGACTTTACAAGCACAATCCAATGTATAGACTTTGCGAAGCACAGTCCAATGTATAGACTTTGCGAGATGCAGACTTGAAGATGTGAACGACACAATGTATAGACTTGGCCCCTTGACGAATGTACAGACTTAGCTTTGTGCTTGCTACAGGACACTGTCTAGACTTGATGCAACTTCAAAGCACAATGTGCAGACTTTAGCAATGTGACGCAATGTACACACTTCATGAGACGATGGATGTACACACTTCAGCTAAGCAAGCTACAGTGAATGTATGGACTTTATGAACGACGCAAATGGCTCTGTACACACTTGGTGTGCCGTGCATGAACAGTGCAATGTAACGGCTTGCGTGAATGCAACAGCGATGTTCAGACTTGGAAGCCGATGTGTAGACTTGTTGAGATGCAAGGCAACACAGACACTAACTGTATAGACTTGCGTTCACACAGCAGTGTATGGACTTCGAATGCCTGCCTGCATGTGATGTACAGACTTGAGTTATGCAACTGAAGGCTGTACAGACTTGCTATGAAGGTGAGATGCAACGTGAGACGCTCGAATGTACAGACTTGTTGATTGTGTTAAGACACAGTATGAGATGCTATGATCTGGGGGGTCGACCCATCTGGAAGGGGGGTCGACCCACTTGTGTCCAGACTGTGCTAGAATGTAATGATGCATGGATGTTTAGCCTGTACTGATTTCCACAAGCAGAGTAAAGCAACTGATGTATATGTATATAAGTGCTTTATGCAGCAGATAACATGACTGAACATCAAATGCAATGCTTTAGATCTTATAAACTGACATAATGTGCATGACAAAGAAATGATGTGTGCACATAGTGTATATAATGGAATGTCATTCACAAGCACACATTCACAAATACATGAACACATATGAATGCACTTCACTGAATCAACAAGGTCTTTCATGCACACATGCATATGGTGACTTATAGTGTTTGCTATCATCAAAACCAATCATCAAGACCACAGGGGCACAACAGAAACTTCGGGAAACTCGGAGAAAACATCGAGCGAGGAACCAATAGCCTGACGCAAACTGTGAGTACACCGGGAAGTGGCAATCAAGGAGTGCCAGCCTGACAGTCCAAGGGTGTGCCGCTGAGTGGCCAAGGAAAAGGGGGGTGTACCGCTGACAAGCAGAGAGAGGGTGCACCGCTGAATGGCCCTGAGGAGAGTGTGCCGCCAAGCAGACTCAAGGAAGGCTGCACCGCCAAACGGCCGCGTGGGAGAGGCGTGCCGCTGGGGGCCTTGAGTGGTAAAAAGGCTGGGAGCTTGAGGGTGTGTGGGCATGCCACTGGTCCCGAAAGAGGGCAGAGGAGAATGCTCTGGACATCGAGTGACTCCAATGTGTCAAAGAGAATGGGCTCCCACAGACCCAAGATAGAAGGGGATATCAAGGGTTGTTGTGCAACTGAGAGCCATTGAAGAGGGACAAAGCTGGCCATACTCTAATGACTACATAAACTAGCGCTACAGGAAATCAAGTAGAACAGGGAGTTGGGAGGTTGAGGGAAGAGAAAGCAAAACCACAAGAGACCGGTGAGAAGAAGATAACAAATGCAGTAAGAAGCAGAACCAAACACTATTTCATTCATGGAAGATTCAGGATGATAAAAAAAAGGAATCATGGCCCGAAGACCACACATCATACAATGCATCCCTGAACAAACGGAGGAAAGAAAACAAAGAATAGAAAAAAAAGAGTTGGAGAGAGGGCTGGAACGAGGAAGGGTAACCATTCCCTGTCCTCTATTCCTCCCCCCTCTGCTACATGCAACACCCCTCTCTTCTTCCTACATTTCCTCTACCTTCTTCTTCTCTTCTTCCTTGCCTCGAACGGGCCTCTTCGCACGAAGATGCTCTCTTCTTTCCCTGTGTTTCTTTTCTCTCTCTAGCAGAAATCCATCCTCTTTTTTTTCTTTCTGTCTGTGGGGGGCCTTTTATATGCGGACGGTTGACGAGGTCGCCTCATGATGGCACTGCCATCCGAGGTTGACTTCAGTATCTTCCTCGTCAGGCGAAGATCTCCCCTCCTCCAGCCAGAAGGTGACACGGAGACAGGCACTAGCTGGCTTCGAAGTGGATGGACTGTGCGCCAATGGGTCAGCCTATTGACCGTTGTGTCTTCTGCCGGTGCATGCCGTCGGGAGGCTTTCAGCGCTGTGCCGCTGGGGAAAGGGCGCATGGCGTTGAGGGTAGAAAGGCTGTGCTGCTAAAGGGCCAAAGGCCTTGCCGCTGGAAGGGCCAGGACTTGGTGAAGGAGTGTATAGACTTCGTGGGCAAGGCAACCGGACAATGTACAGACTTGAGAGTTCACAATGTCCATACTTTGGCAGAGCAAAGGCTGTACAGACTTTAGCTCAGCTCCAATGTATAGACTTGCAGGGGCTTGCGTCAAAAGTGGTGTACAGACCTCATTAATGTATAGACTTTGGCAAAGCAAAGGCTGTACAGACTTCAATCATGCTGCAATGTATAGACTTGCAGGGGCCGGTGTATAGACTTGGAAGCTCAACCGGCGGATGTACAGACTTCGCCAACGTGCGGACTTTGGCGGTTGAACTGGTGGATGTACATACTTCACCACTGTATAGACTTTGGCTGATGGCTGTACAGACTTCGTTTGATGCAGCGAACCAGTGTACAGACTTGGAGCTCGGATGTATAGACTTCGCGTTTGCCAGAACTCTGTACAGACTTTGCACTGTGAGCATACATGAGCCTGTACAGACTTCAGGCATGAATGTATAGACTTGGTGAAACCCTGCATGAAGCGTGCCGCTGAAGGGCCAAACGGCCGTGCCGCTGGAGGGCCACATGGCCGTGCCGCTGAAAGGCTGAAGGGCCGTGCCCCTGGGGCTTATGGTCGTGCCGCTCATCCCGTGCCGCTGGAGGGCCTTTGATTTTGCTTAAGTTACTTGAAGCCGTGCATTCTTTGGGATATTTCTTCACCGTCAAGGGCCCGAGGGAGGGTCCCTAGCAGTGTGTTAATTCAGGAGGACATCCTGTGACTCCTCGGTCTTTTAATGCGCCCATGCAAATGCGGGGATTTTCTGGGCGGTAGTATCTTCCCGAAGCCCTTGGTGGCCAGTCTCTCCGGGTCTTCCTCCTTTGACTTTGACATTTAATGCAAGGCTCGGTGGGATGTATGGACGTGTAATTTTATGCGTCCACAAATGCCCCCACCCACGGGTAGCACAGGTGAAAGATGAGCCGGGCGGTGCCTGCGGGTGTACTGGTCTCTTTTTCTCTTCGTCAGCGCCGACGGGGTGTCGGGAGCTGACTTGGTTTGTTGGTCTCTTCTGTTCTTTTCTTTCTCTCTCTTTTTTTCCTTGAACCACATTACCGATACAAGCGCCCTTTCGAGTTTTCACCGGCACCGGCCCTCTCTTGCTTTTGCCCACGAGCCCTCTCGGGTTTTCACGCGGCGGGGTACCCGATTTTGCCCGTAGCGCCCTTTCGGGTTTTCGCCACGGCTGGGTTGTTGCCCTTTTTGCCCTCGTCCCGGAGTAGGGGCGAGTCCGGCGGGGTATCTCTACTTTTAACCCCATTTTTCTTTCTTTTTGACGAGCGAGTGATACGCAAGTGCCGGCTAGGGCATGAAGTCTTGCGCCGGAAGGTAAGGCTCATTCGTCGACAAGAATAAGATGCCAGCGCAACGGGAGAATTCGTGCCGATTCGGACGTAGGGTCCGTAATGGCAATATTGTATGGAGTGGGTGGCTATGGCACGGAGCCTTGCGTCGGAAAGGGGTGTGTTCGCTGGTAAGGGACGAATGCCAGCGCAAGGGAAGAGGTTCTGCCGAGCCGGGCGTAAGGCCCGTGACGGCGACTTTGTACGAGAGAAGGTGGCTAGGGCACGAGGCCTTGCGCCAAAGGAGAACTTATTCGTCGGTGAGGAATTGATGTTGACGCAAAGGGTAGAGTCATCCTCACCCGTACGGACGTCCGTCGGCTCGGAAGAACGTGAGGATGGACCGTTCCAACGGAGACATATATCATGGTGCGCTATTTATATACGTATATATATATATATATATATATATATATATATATATATATATATATATATATACCCCCATGGTTGTGCATAATATATATATATATATATATATATATATATATATATATATATATATATATTATGCACAACCATGGGGGTATATATATATATATATATATATATATATATATATATATATATATATATATATATATATATATATATATATATTATCTTATGCACAACCATGGGGGTATATATATATATATATATATACATGTGTAGATATATATGTTTATTATTATTATTATTTTCTCTCTCTCTTTTTCCCCTTTTTCCTTTTTTTCTCTTTTCTTTCTTATTATTTTTTTCCTTTTTATTCCCTCCTTTTTTCTTTTCTTTTCGCTTGCCATAAAAAAGCGGGGGGCGGTTCGAACGGTCACCCCGTTTCGAATTCTCCCTCCCCTCTTTCTCTTTCTCTCTCTTCGGCGGACGAACCCCCCTCCCTTCTTCTTCCTCTTCACCGAACGTCGCCACCGCCGCTGTCGTCAGCGTCGTCTTCACCGGGGTGAGGGGTCGTGACGGAGGGGTCTTCCCCCCCCCTTCTCCTTTCTCCTGCTCTCTCTTCCTCTTCTCCTTTTTTTTCCTTCCGTTTTCCTCTTCCTTTCTCTTTTCTTTTCCTTCTCGTTCTCCTCTTCCTCCTTTGCTCAGGGGCGACGGAGCCCTAGGCTCCCGTCGTCTTCTTCTTCCTCTTTCTCTTTCTTCTTCTTCTTCTCTTCCTTCTTCTTCTCCTCTTTTCCTTCTCCATTTTTGTTCCTCTTCTTGGCATGGGGGCGGCCATGGCGTCGGACTGTGCCGCTGGCGAGGGCACATACCGTGCCGCTGGGGGGGTTGGTGCGTGTGTGCCGCTGAGAGTGGGCACGGGTGTGCCGCTGAGTAGGGGGCATGAGTGTGCCGCTGGGGCGACCAAAAGGGCATACCGCTGGGGTGGCCAGGGAGTGTGCCGCTAGGGCGGCCACTGGGGTGTGCCGCTGGGGCCACCGAGGGCGTGCCGCCAGGGGGCGTGCCGCTGGGAAGAGGCACAGGGTGTGTGCCGCTGGGGCGGCCACTGGGGTGTGCCGCTGGGGCCACCGAGGGCGTGCCGCCAGGGGGTGTGCCACTGGGAAGAGGCACAGGGTGTGTGCCGCTGGGGCCACTGAAGGCGTGCCGCCAGGGGGCATGCCGCTGGGAAGAGGCACAGGGTGTGCCGCCAGGGGATGTGGCCTGGGCGTACCGCTGAGGAAAGAAGACTTCTTCAACCGGAGGACCTCCGATGTCACCCTTGGGCACACCGTGACTTTGTTGGAGCCGTCACTCCGTGTGGGCGTGCACCCGTGTTTTCCCTTACGCCTCCGGCCTAGGGGAAACTCTGCCAAAATTTCGTTAGAAATTATTGGCATTCTTTTAATTCAACTGTAGTGTAGCCCCCTTTATAATTTCCTTTCCTTTTTCTTTACTTATGCCTTGGTCTGACTTGCGGTATCTTGCCCTTTACAGAGAAATGGCTGCCCCGAGAGATTCTGCTGCTTCCGGTGCCGAGCACGTTCCCCCACCTCCGGTGCCAGCAGTCACTAGGTTCAACGTAGAAGACTTGGATAGGGAGCACACCGAGATAGCGGCACTGGCCGGATCGTCGGGCTAAGATACCGAGACAATGGATTACCGCAGGCTTACTCGGGTTGACGGCGTCATGACTTTTGACCGGGCTATGGGAGAGTACCGGAAGGACTTCTCGAAGGACAAGCATCTCGTTCGCTTCCTGAAGCACCTCAGTCACCAGGAGAGGCGGAACTTTCGGGTTGTCAAAGAGGCTGAGCAGACGATTCTGCAGTCCCGAGATAGCCTATTTTACAGTGTTTCAAGGAGCATCCCGATGTACTTAGTGGGGGAAGCTCGGGAGTGGAAGCCCATCTTGGGGCTCGAAGCCGTGCTGCCGGCAGAGGACAAACTAGTGCGGGCGCCTCAGTTCATCCCTGCTCGGTGGGACACATCTGCCGGGCGGGTTCAAAGTGAGCATCCCCAGTTCGGTCTGTTCCTGGCTCCGTTGAAGTGGGGATACAGAGAGGAACCTTTTCTGCTGGACTGCTTGGCCGTCCGATTCAAGCATGAGCTGGCTCTGGGCTAGTTCGGAGAGTTGAAGCTCAAAGACGCGCACAACTTCGGGGAAGGGGCCGTGGAATTCACAGAGTATGTGCTATTCAACTATGCCCCGATCCTCATCCGGGCTGGCGTCTACCACAGTGTGTATGCCTCCCGGTACAATTACCCTATTTCCAGGTGTCTTTGCTGTGGGATGATCGAGGTGTTTAATGCAGAGACCAACACCTTTTACACCGCAGAGGGCGAGACTTCGTTAGACCTGTGGAGTCTCATTCAGCTCAGTGGCTTGCCTATTGATGGGGAGCCTTACGAAGAAGTCTGTCCGCCGGATATGATCAAGGATGAAACCAACGGAGATGGCTACTATTCTCTGGGCTATTCATACCGGTACCTTATGAAGGCGTACCGGGAACTATATCAGCTATCGCACGGCGGGAGGCAACCCCCCCGAGGGGACCGGAAAAGGGTCCGCATGGTCCTCTGGGTGCAGTATTTCTATGATGGGTTGAAGCAGTATGAGGAGTTCCCACACATTGGCACTGCTGCCGGCCGGAAGAAACGTGCCAAGTCAAAGGTTGACGTGAAGATCCCTTCTCGAGGGCGCCGCGGCGGGCCGAACCCGATGGGAGTCGACCCATTGACACATTGCGCGGCATATCTGACGTACTGGCTGTGCTCGTTCGCCATGCCCCACGGGGATGAGACCGTCATTCGCCCAGACGCCATTTACCCTGCCTGTCAGATGGCCTGGGGTATCAAGCTATCTTTGTGCCCGGCCACGCTGTGTCTGATATACAAAGCGCTCGGGGACATCAGCCGCCAACAGTTCCCGCGTCAAGCGCGGTATGTGTGCCCACTGCATTTTTTCAATGAATGGGTCTGTTCTTTATTCCCAGAATTCGCCCCGCGCACCATTCAAGGCTGGGGATTGGTTCCATGGATGTTGGAGTTTGCGAGTGTGGCGTCAAGCTCGATGTCCATGCGACTGTACGACATTCGAGGCAAGTTGACGACGGTGCCCCTTGATGCTGCGGGCACCATCCACTTTTGGACCATGGCCGCTCACTCAAGTCCATTAGTAAACAGTAACCGGGAGTGCCGAGACGACCAAGTGGAGTAGTATGTGCACCCGATCAGTCAGGAGAATGTGGTTCGCCCGCTATTGGAGCCGGAACTCAGGGCCTGGGCATTGTCCATCCGTCCTAGTGTGCTAGCCTTATGCAAAGGGGACAGTTTGCTGTTGGAGCCATATTATCCTTTTCGCTTCGGTAGGAATTTTGGATATGACCAGCATATCCCGGCACACAGTGCTTACTTTGAATTACCGGTGCGAAGTCTCCGGGGGAGTCCAACCGCCGAAGCTGCCCGAACCTGGTGGGATTTCTTTCATCAGGCAGACACTGCCAGCTTCAGGGTGCCAGCCCCGGGTCGGGTTCCACGGGTGACTCCCGAATATGTGAAGTGGTGGAACGCCCAGACAGCTTTTTACTGACTATGCCGGACCGACTGCTGGGACGGGGCCGAGAGGAGATTTCTGAGCCGGCAGCCAGTGCCGGTACTGGATATTGACTTGGAGCACCTACTCCGATTAAGGCGTGGCAAGGAACAGGAAGTCGCCGCCTACATGGTTGCGCGCAAGGCAGCTCGTGAGACCAAGCCAGCGTCGCAGGCCAAACTGCCTCCTGTGGCAAAGGATGATTTCAAGAAGACCTTATGAGACCTCTGCCACATCGGGAGTGACCACCTGGATCTGATCAACTATCCATTCCCCATGGAGGAAGAAGGCACCCTGGCGAGGAGCTGGCGCCCAAAGAGGGATGCACTGTGTCCCTATCGCACATTTGTGAGGAGGGAGGAGCGGAACCCGGAGAATTACAAGGACACCACGTGGCTCTACGTCCTCCTTCGAGTGCACGGGTTGAAGATTGAAGATTCAGCCATGGTCATCTTGGGCAAGCGCCTCCACATCGCCTACTACTATGCCGAGGGATGGGGGATGGACCATTTCAACCTCTTTTGTCACCTGGCTGCCAAGAAGCATGCAGACCTGGCTGCCCTCTCAGATCGCTGCCAGAAAATTGAAGACGTATGCTGGCTGGTCCGAGAGGCGGCTCGTCGGGACAAGGAATCGTCCCTTAGCTATTGTCCGATAACGTTACGGCTGTACACTGGCCCCCACGGTACTTAGTGTTTTCTTCCTTCCCTTGTGTTCCTCAGTGCTGACCTTTCTTGAATATTGGACGTTGATTGGGTCCTTTGTTTTCCCCTTTTTTGACAGATCACCCCGACAGCACTTGTGACGGCCCGAGAATCCGATTATCGGGAAGGCCCGATTACCCGAGACTCGCACCGCCGCCCACGAGCCGGGAGGGCTCGGAAGGGCTAAAAGGAGTGTGGAGGCACAAAGAAATAGGAAATAAAGCAGGACAATTCAACAATTAACAGAAATAATTAAGCAACTATAACAGAGTCCAGTCCAACAGAAAGTACAGTCTAAAGCAGTAAAACGTACTGCATGCCAAGTGAACACTCGGCCCGGCAAGCTGGCAGCTAAGAACCTCCGCTCCGCGTCCTCGAACCATGAGGAAGAACAGCTACACCTGAAAAGCAGGGAATGAGTCTCCAAAACAGAGACTCAGCAGGGATCCCGCGGAACCCCAACCGGAAACGACGGCGGTAGCGGAAAGGAACGCTACAACTACAGCAGGAACAACAAACCGGTGGCCGGTCAAAACTCGACACTACAGCTACTCCTACTGTACCAGAAACACACCCCAGACTCACGGTCAAGGGCTACCGAACTACACTAGTATCGCTTATCGAAGTGAAAAACCCCCGGCAACCACGCCGTAGAGGCCTGTCTCCCAGAACACGGCCAACCTGGACACGCTGTCAAAAGTGCAACCCGGACACCTGGTCACGGGTACCGCACGACAAGACACAACCTCGGTAAAGTCACTAGCACTAGCCTCACGGCACGAAAACTGACACGCGCCACGGCGAAACAATCGAAAACTCAACGGTCAACACGACCGAAACCCGAAGGTCGAAGTCACACGACTGACAGTCCGTCACTCTCTGTCCAGAACAGGAGTACCTCCCACTAGAAGAACGACCGGATGCGTCCGCTGACGTCTTACACCGCGTCACAAGTGTCTAGCTACACGCCCTAGGCGTGAGACTCAGACACACACAGTAATCAGTACCACAACAAGGACTAGCTGGGGTCACGCTCGTCAGCGCGTGTCCTAAGCCCCCAACTACGTGTGCACACACAGACCATCTGCTCTAGGTCGGGTCCTCTAGCTGGCTTTCCCCCCCACCGGACTCTGGTGGCAAAGGCAAGGGGCCGACGGAAACCAGCCTAAAAACCGCGTCTCACCGGGTCGCGCTCTCCACCACTCCCAGGTGGGTCCGCACACGCGTGCGCAGGAAGCTACGACTAGTGGAGGATCACTGAGAGAGTAGACTCTCAAAACAACAGAAAACGACGTCCGAACCTAACGAAGTACGGGGACCATCCCACGTAGCAGCACCATCACACGGTGACCACGATCGGAAAAGAAACGGGACGCACAGTCCACGGTCAAACACATAACCCACTCGGGAATCATCTTCCAGGAAGACTCACGACATGCGGGGGAACCCCACCGCACACATACCGATACACGGTGACTCGATCGAGCGAGAATACGGAAACCCGAAACGCCTGGGGTCACCCGGACTCACCAAGCCCACGGGCACGCTTATCGAGGTAACACGGCACCTCCAGACACCCCAAAACACGGTAACAAAACCCACGGGGTGCCCGGGACACTCACAAGGCCAAAGGTCGACCACTGCGTCACAACCGGGTCGACCGGAGACCAACACAACCCAATCGGAACACTAGTAAACCGCCCGGACCCTTACACTCACGAGCGCGCAAATCAAGGTAAACGGAACCCCCGGACACCCCAAAGACACGGTCACGGAACTCCACGGGGTGTCCAAGGCACACACGGCCCACGAGGAGCACGATCAGCCGCAGACCGCCCGCCCCGGGCAGCCCGGCTGGTCCCTCCAAGAACGCGCTATAGGTCCATAGCGCGTTCAAGCAGAACGCGCTAGGAGCCTATAGCGCGACAAGCCAGGTCGCGCTATGTTTCCATAGCGCGACAGTCCAGAATGCGCCGTAGCCCTATAGCGCGACAGGAACCGCCATACTGTTCATCTTCTCCGATGAACGCGCCCCGTCGGGGCGGCGCGACCCTCAAGAACGCGCTACTGGAGTATAGCGCGTTCTCAGTCCGCGCCCGAAAACGGTAGAAACGGCGGGAAAACCCATTCCACGCCCCGATCACCCCCGGGTGATGGGGAAACAAGGGGGGAAACATTCCCCAACCCCTCTGGCACCGAGAGGACCCATTTAAACCCCAAAAACACGATCAAAACACAAGATTCGGCTCACACCCCAAAAACATGCATTTTTCCCAAATCACCCCGTTTAGCCCGCTCGGCTCACCACGGCCTACGAAACTCGCGGGAATTGAAGTACACGGGTTGAGGGTCCATCTCCCTACCTCCACCGAAGATTCGACGCGCCGTGGATGCCGATCCACGAAGAAAACGCCGTTTAAACCCTCGCCGGTTCACGATCCCACGAACCGCCTCCACCACCGCGATCCTCATCCCGTACCCGTCGCTCCACGCCCACGAGCCACGCCGCCCCGCCCTCGCCGCCTCCGTCGGCCGCCCGGAGTGAGAGGGGGAGAGGAGAGAACGTGAGAGAAGAGAGAGGGAGGGAAGAGAGAAAATGAGATGGGGAGAGAGAAAAAGGAGGTTATTATATAGAAAATCCGGAAATTCCCGAAAATACCGAAAAATAGAAAATCACATTTCTGCGATCCTCGGAACACACCGATCGCAACGGTACCACTCGCGCCCTGGTGAACAGCCCCGTTCACCCGCAACGAGGTTCCGAAGGAATTACCGAAACACACACCGGGAATCGGAAAACACACGCGGAAAAGCCGCGGAACGCTTCCGGGCCTCCGAAACAACTCCGGATCGCGCCGATCCGAACACGAAAGATGTCCGAAACGAAATTTCGGGCACCTCGGAGTCGGACACTCCAAGAAACCAGATCCGGGACCCATGAACAAGGATCCGAAAAATCCGGGGCATTACAGCCCTCCCCCCTTAAAGAAATTTCGTCCTCGAAATTCAGGACTAACACCAAGTCACAGGGGAAAAATGCCGTAACCCACTGACAACGCCGTCAGAACCCCAACATAGAAAAACCTCGATCTCGCAAAAGCGCCAATCATGAGGGATACAGCCAGACCATAATCACGAACAACGCCACGCTCCGCACGCCGCACACACATCGGCCACTAGAGCAGGCATAAGACAAGGGCACAAGTCTGGTATCACCTCAAACACAACGGAAAACACCCACGGCATCGCTGCCACCCTCTCGCTCACCGAGGGAACGCAATCCTCGCCACAAGAACCAATCCACCGGTCAACGCCCACGCTCGGCGGACCAACCAAACGCCAGCTTCACAACCGCTGATCGATCTCACACCCTGCACCAGGGGTAACCAATCACTGAGCTTCCATCAGCTCACACCTCAGAAACGGCCACCAGAAGGCCTCGCTTGCACGCCGCTCTCTCCATTCTCGAACCCTTACAACCAGCATCTTCTGTCTCTGAAAAGACCATCCACTGGTCGCCAGACATTCGCCAACGGAAAACCTCCACCGGCCCAGCAGGCACGATCCAACACATGACAGGCCATCTGCTGACTCACGCACAGACCAACGCCACCTCAATCTCGAACCTCACGCCAACTCTACCCTCTCAGGGGAGCACTGCGAAACCACATGACTCCATCTCCACACAGTCCTCACGTCACTCGACTCAGACTTACGGGGAATCCTCCCTTGCTGGCCACAGACTGAGGATCAACATCCAACGCCAACGTCTCATCAGAGACCACTCTCCGACGCCAATCTCACGAAAAAAGGCCTCCGCCCACAGGCGTCACTCTTCCATCTGGTCTCATCAAATCCTTCGATCAATCCAAATGGACACCTGCCAATGCCATGAACCACAATATCTCAAGCAACGGCACGCCAACCAACATGTCTCACACCGTCGGAGACAACGCACACCGATGAACCAATCCTCCACTGCTCTACACTTCTCAGAAATCCACCCGCAGCAACCAACGCTACGATCCACGCACTCTGATCCACACGCACAGCCACCACAACGCCAACTCGAGATCCACCATCTCGACAACCATCTGCAACCCCGCAGACTCCGATCCTCCACACATCGGGAACCGCGACACCAACCGCAAATCTCAAAAACAGCGCCCAGTTGACACTCATCCTTCCGGAACAGCGCCAACATCCTTACACATCAGGGAACGGGCAACGATTCTCACAGGCAACCACCTTGCCAAGACAAAGAGCACGTCTCGCACGAACTTCATGACACACAAGGCCAACCAATCCAGACACGCAATGCAAGACGACGAACCTTAGCCAAACACGATTCTCTCCAACCAAAGGAGAACCCAATCGCACCTCCGACCAACGGAAGGAAAACTCCACACTCGACCTGACCTCGAGCCTCACGCATGCTGGGAATAGCACCTTCCAGCACAAAGAAAACTATCACTTCCGTCAGGTCAGCTCCTCCGACAACACTTACCAAGTGTCCCGTCGGACCATGATCACAACATCTCTCGATGCACCACCGCTACAATCCCCCGAACTGCAACATGCCCGCCGACAACCTCTGCCCAACGCAACACAACCAGGGCCACCACTCAAGGGGGAAAGCTCTTGACCTCGATCTTTAGACCCCACGCCGACACAAAAGCCGTGAACAACAACCACCTTCACAGCGCCGCACAGCGCACTCAAACTCTCAAGCGAGAAACAAAGCGAAAAACATGCACGAAACCCTATGCCAACTGCTGACTGTACTGGACCTTACGGACTCTGATCACTGCAATATCTCGCATTCCTATGTACGTCCACAACCACTGCTCTGATACCAGCTGTGACGGCCCGAGAATCCGATTACCGGGAAGGCCCGATAACCCGAGACTCGCACCGCCGCCCACGAGCCGGGAGGGCTCGGAAGGGCTAAAAGGAGTGTGGAGGCACAAAGAAATAGGAAATAAAGCAGGACAATTCAACAATTAACAGAAATAAATAAACAACTACAACAGAGTCCAGTCCAACAGAAAGTACAGTCTAAAGCAGTAAAACGTACCACATGCCAAGTGAACACTCGGCCCGGCAAGCTGGCAACTGAGAACCTCCGCTCCGCACCCTCGAACCTCGAGGAAGAACAGCTACACCTGAAAAGCAGGGAATGAGTCTCCAAAACAGAGACTCAGCAGGGATCCCGCGGAACCCCAACCGGAAACGACGGCGGTAGCGGAAAGGAACGCTACAACTACAGCAGGAACAACAAACCGGTGGCCGGTCAAAACTCGGCACTACAGCTACTCCTACTGTACCAGAAACACACCCCAGACTCACGGTCAAGGGCTACCGAACTACACTAGTATCGCTTATCGAAGTGAAAAACCCACGGCAACCACGCCGTAGAGGCCTGTCTCCCAGAACACGGCCAACCTGGACACGCTGTCAAAAGTGCAACCCGGACACCTGGTCACGGGTACCGCACGACAAGACACAACCTCGGTAAAGTCACTAGCACTAGCCTCACGGCACGAAAACTGACACGCGCCACGGCGAAACAATCGAAAACTCAACGGTCAACACGACCGAAACCCGAAGGTCGAAGTCACACGACTGACAGTCTGTCACTCTCTGTCCAGAACAGGAGTACCTCCCACTAGAAGAACGACCGGATGCGTCCGCTGACGTCTTACACCGCGTCACAAGTGTCTAGCTACGACGCCCTAGGCGTGAGACTCAGACACACACAGTAATCAGTACCACAACAAGGACTAGCTGGGGTCACGCTCGTCAGCGCGTGTCCTAAGCCCCCAACTACGTGTGCACACACAGACCATCTGCTCTAGGTCGGGTCCTCTAGCTGGCTTTCCCCCCCACCGGACTCTGGTGGCAAAGGCAAGGGGCCGACGGAAACCAGCCTAAAAACCGCGTCTCACCGGGTCGCGCTCTCCACCACTCCCAGGTGGGTCCGCACACGCGTGCGCAGGAAGCTACGACTAGTGGAGGATCACTGAGAGAGTAGACTCTCAAAACAACAGAAAACGACGTCCGAACCTAACGAAGTACGGGGACCATCCCACGTAGCAGCACCATCGCACGGTGACCACGATCGGAAAAGAAACGGGACGCACAGTCCACGGTCAAACACATAACCCACTCGGGAATCATCTTCCAGGAAGACTCACGACATGCGGGGGAACCCCACCGCACACATACCGATACACGGTGACTCGATCGAGCGAGAATACGGAAACCCGAAACGCCTGGGGTCACCCGGACTCACCAAGCCCACGGGCACGCTTATCGAGGTAACACGGCACCTCCAGACACCCCAAAACACGGTAACAAAACCCACGGGGTGCCCGGGACACTCACAAGGCCAAAGGTCGACCACTGCGTCACAACCGGGTCGACCGGAGACCAACACAACCCAATCGGAACACTAGTAAACCGCCCGGACCCTTACACTCACGAGCGCGCAAATCAAGGTAAACGGAACCCCCGGACACCCCAAAGACACGGTCACGGAACTCCACGGGGTGTCCAAGGCACACACGGCCCACGAGGAGCACGATCAGCCGCAGACCGCCCGCCCCGGGCAGCCCGGCTGGTCCCTCCAAGAACGCGCTATAGGTCCATAGCGCGTTCAAGCAGAACGCGCTAGGAGCCTATAGCGCGACAAGCCAGGTCGCGCTATGTTTCCATAGCGCGACAGTCCAGAACGCGCCGTAGCCCTATAGCGCGACAGGAACCGCCATACTGTTCATCTTCTCCGATGAACGCGCCCCGTCGGGGCGGCGCGACCCTCAAGAACGCGCTACTGGAGTATAGCGCGTTCTCAGTCCGCGCCCGAAAACGGTAGAAACGGCGGGAAAACCCATTCCACGCCCCGATCACCCCCGGGTGATGGGGAAACAAAGGGGGAAACATTCCCCAACCCCTCTGGCACCGAGAGGACCCATTTAAACCCCAAAAACACGATCAAAACACAAGATTCGGCTCACACCCCAAAAACATGCATTTTTCCCAAATCACCCCGTTTAGCCCGCTCGGCTCACCACGGCCTACGAAACTCGCGGGAATTGAAGTACACGGGTTGAGGGTCCATCTCCCTACCTCCACCGAAGATTCGACGCGCCGTGGATGCCGATCCACGAAGAAAACGCCGTTTAAACCCTCGCCGGTTCACGATCCCACGAACCGCCTCCACCACCGCGATCCTCATCCCGTACCCGTCGCTCCACGCCCCACGAGCCACGCCGCCCCGCCCTCGCCGCCTCCGTCGGCCGCCCGGAGTGAGAGGGGGAGAGGAGAGAACGTGAGAGAAGAGAGAGGGAGGGAAGAGAGAAAATGAGATGGGGAGAGAGAAAAGGAGGTTATTATATAGAAAATCCGGAAATTCCCGAAAATACCAAAAAATAGAAAATCACATTTCTGCGATCCTCGGAACACACCGATCGCAACGGTACCACTCGCGCCCTGGTGAACAGCCCCGTTCACCCGCAACGAGGTTCCGAAGGAATTACCGAAACACACACCGGGAATCGGAAAACACACGCGGAAAAGCCGCGGAACGCTTCCGGGCCTCCGAAACAACTCCGGATCGCGCCGATCCGAACACGAAAGATGTCCGAAACGAAATTTCGGGCACCTCGGAGTCGGACACTCCAAGAAACCAGATCCGGGACCCATGAACAAGGATCCAAAAAATCCGGGGCATTACAGCACTCAACTGGCGACGTATCGCAATCTCCTACGGCAGGCAGGGAAACCTGGTTACTTCGAGGAGGTGCCAGCGGCTCCGACCACGACCCCCCTGCCCCCGCCTGCGAAGAGGTCCCGGGCGAAATCGCCCGTGAAGAAGGCTGTGGATGCTGCTAAGGCGGTTGGGCGGCGGGAGGGCAAACACAGAAAGACCGAGGCCGCCAAAGCCACGCCGACCGCTCCCCCGGCACCCGTAATCTCCTCATTCGAGGAATTCGATGCTGCTCAGGCCGAGCCGAGTCAGTCTACAGGTTGGGTCCCTTCTGCTCTTCGAGGCTCTTCAAAGTTTGTTGAGATGCTAAGAGGGACGCTCCTTGTGACACCCGTGTCCTTTTATTTCAGCTGTCATAAAGAGGCCCGCGCCTGTGACCCATGTGGTGGTAGAATCCGTCAAAGAGACCTTCTTCGCCCCAGCTCCCGCTGCCGAAGTAGAATGAGGTATATCACTTTCTCGAGCGGTCATTCGTTTAATTTTCTTCATTCCTCGAAATTTTGCGGGCCTAACCGAATCTGGATTTTGCCTTGCTTATGCAAGAGCTGATGTGGCGGTCCTAGAACTGGAGGCGGCCCCGGAGGCATCCCGGTTCGGGCAGATATATCGGAAGAAGGGGCGGCGGTCAAGGAAGGCGCGACTGCCGACCCCGGATGTTGAGGTGGGGGCTGCCTTGCCAGCAAAGGAGGTGCCCACCAGCCCTAGATCTTCGTCGGGCGAGAAGGTAGACTACGGCTACTCCTCTGACGAAGTACTCTCAACTGAGGGTGTTCCCAGAGAACCCCTACTTCAAGTTCCTGCCTGGAAAGCCCCGGTACTGTCTGTGTCTCTTAGCCTGGTGAAGCAGGCGCCCGTAAGTGCGAACCTGTTAATTTAGGTTTTCTTTCTTTAGGCCCTCGACTAATCTTCTTGATCTTATTGTTTTTGGCTTTCAAAGGGACAGACCTCGTCAGAAGGTGCAGAGACCCAAGTTCTGGGGGCGGGAGCTATCAGGCGAGAGATAGCTGTTGCGGCTTTGGACGAATTGGCATTCCTGGCCGAGGCTGTGCGGCGAGAGGAGGTCATGGCGAGCTCCGACGTTGCCGTTTTGACCGCCAAGATCTCATTTCGGGAAGAAGCGGCAGTGGCTGTGAGTGGATAGTTTCCTCTTCTTTCCTTCTGAGCTCTCGCTCGGAGTTATTGATTTATTTGAGGCAATACAGGCTCGTGCTTCTGAAGGAGCCGTGGAGACCTCTACCCCAGCCACCGGAGCCCTAGAAGAGGGAGAGATAGCACCAGAGGTCGAAGTGCAATTGCCGGTGGTACCCGAAGCTGAGACTCGGGAGGAGACAATTTCTGAAGTTGCTGCCCGGGGAGAGGTAACGCCGGAGAGCAGCATAGTGCCGGCGGGCGAGGTAAGCAGGGGAATACGCTGGGCTTTCTTGAAGATTCAATGATTTATTCCACTTGGCAAACGGCTAACTTCTCTTCACATGGCCAGGTGACAACAACGCCCCACGGAGCACGCGCTCCTCGGGCTCGTAAAGCCGTCCCCAGGTGGAGCTCATCTTTCCGCGTGCATGCGGCTAAAAGGCTGAAGATGCTTTTGGGGCCGGACGTGGGGTCCTTGACATCTCTTCTACAGATGGGAGTCGTCCCACATTTGGTGATCCCACTGCCACCGATCCTGACGCCGGTGATACCTGAGGAAGCCAGCTTCTAGGGAAGATATTGGCGATCCTCCACGAGCATTCGAAAGAATTCCAGGCAGGGGGAGATGAAGACTTCCCGGGAGCGACACTGGACCCGCCCGCCATAAAGACTTTGCCAGCCGAGGTGGCGGAGGCCGAAGCAACTTTGTCTGTCGGGGCTCTAGTTATGATGGAGGAGGCGGCATCGTCGGGTTCGGGACCTGCCCGGTCTATGGAGCTGGAGCAGCCGCTCATCATGGCGGCGCCGAACGTCTCTGTTATGGTCTCTCCCTCACCTGTGGTGGTGGCTGGTCAAGGGTCATCTTTGGAGGCCGGGAGACCCCTCCTTTTGTCCGTGGCCCTTCCGGGTAGCTCGGTCGTGGTCGACACAGAGCTGTGGGCGGATGTGGACAGCGAAGTCAGCTTCGACCCACCAGTCGTCCCTTCTGTCGGCCATGTGAGCTCGGATCTGCCCGTCCGCCAGACCCTATTGGTATTGTGCTCGATGGTCATCGCCAACCCGACGCTCGCATACCAGGGCGCGAAAGCTATTATGGAGCAGCTGACCAAGGCATTGCAAATGATGGGCTACCCACTGGAAGAATGTTTACGACGTGTTCTCTTATTGTTGAAATACGTAAATCGTCGTGCATTCCTCAAGACGCTAGCCCCGACCGAGCTCACAGCTATCGGTGCCCAGAGGGACGAGTATCTGGAGGTGCTGGCTGTTCGGAGAGACAGTCGGGAGCAACATCAAGGAGCCTTGGATAGGTACAATGCCGACATTGACGCCTTGGGGAGCCGGATAGAGAAACTCCGGGGCTAGCTTACCCAGGCGGAGTCTGACTTGGTCAAGGTAGAGACGGCTAAGGCCCAGGAGGCTGAAGAGTTGGCCGTTGCCGAGGCAGGCGTGGCCTCTGTGATGACAGAATTGGAATGCCTCGAGGCGCAAGAGGGCCACCTACGTGAGATGGTAAGCTTCCCTTGCGTCGGGATCCTCCCTTTTGAGGACATCTTCCGAGGGCTAGAATAGCCATCGATTCCCCTTCCACTCCCTTCTTTGCATGTCACACCGGGGTATGCCCCGAGGCCAATGTAGATTTTTTTTCTGAAAAGAATACAATGCAATTATTTCATGTGTCTATGGTATGCGTGTGGTGTCGGACGGTTTCTTCCCTCCCTTTCTTTTTTCTTGCTACGTGATGGAACGCAAGTTCACGTTAACAGTTTATTCGAGGAGACCCTGATGAGATCCGTATATGAGCATAGGAGAGTGCTCGCCCCTTCCAGAGGGGGGATGAGGGGACCACTCCACCATGTCCATAAAGCGACTCAGTCGAATGATGTCACCGGTATGTTTAACCCAAGTAGGTTGATCCGACCTTGGAGAGGCGGAGAGAAGAATTTGTTCATCCGGCGACCCAGACGGGAGGTATTGGTCAGAAGGGGTTGTTCGTCGCCCGAAGGGACGGAGAGAAGAGTTTGTTCGTTCAATGACCCCGACGGGAGGTCTTGGTCAAAAGAGGGTTATTCATCTGCACCGACAGAGTGCCGATGACAGGTGTGGTTTATTTGTCTCTGGGTCTCTTCGTTGGTATGGGTGAGCACCAACGCAAGGAGGAGGGTTGATTCCCCGATCCCGGGCGAAAGGTCCGGTTTGGGTATTCTTCGTCAGTGCTGACAGAATGTCAAGGGCTGACAGGGTTTATTCGTTTATTGGAATATTCGTCGGCACGGGTGAGTGCCAACGCAAGGAGATGGGTTGATGCCCCAATCTCGGATGAAAGGTCCGGGTGGGGTATTTTTCGTCAGTGCCGACAGAATGTCAATGGCTGACAGGGTTGATTTGTTTATTGGAATATTCATCGGTACGGGTGAGTGCCAATGCAAGGAGATGGGTTGATGCCCCAATCTCGGACGAAAGGTTCGGGTGGGGTATTTTTCGTCAGTGCCGACAAAAATGTCAAGGGCTGACAGGGTTGATTCGTTTATTGGAATATTCGTCAGTACGGGTGAGTGATAACGCAAGAAGATGGGTTGATTCCCCAATCTCGGACGAAAGGTCCAGGTGTGGTATTTTTCGTCAGTGCCGACAAAAATGTCAAGGGCTGACAGGGTTGATTCGTTTATTGGAATATTCGTCGGTACAGGTGAGTGCCAACGCAAGGAGACGGGTTGATTCTCCAATCTCAGACGAAAGGTCCGGGTGGAGTATTTTTCGTCAGTGCCGACAAAATGTCAAGGGCTGACAGGGTTGATTCGTTTATTGGAAGGGCTGAATCCTCCTCTTCTTTTCTTTCTTTTTCTTTCTTTTCTTTCTTTTCTTCCCTCTTTTTTTCTTTTTTTCCTTTCTTTTCCCTTTTTTTGTCTTTCTTTTCCTTATCTTTCTTTTCCTTTTCTTTTTTTCTTCTCTTTTTTTGGTATGCGCGCGTTCCCTTTGGTCGCTTCTCTTGTGGTCCATAACAGGCGGCAAGCAAACCATTCAAGCAATTGAAAGTAAATCCGCCCGCCGTGGGGCGGGTAAATGTATAATTCATTGAATGGAGGAATTGGAGCGTGATACAATCTTAGATGCCTACCATTAAGGGGTGGAAACTGGACCTCCCCCCGATGATCGACTATCACATATGCCCCGCCTTCATAGACCTTTTGGATTACATAGGGTCCAAGCCAATTTTCATTCAGCTTGCCCTTGGGGTTGGAAGCCATGACTTCCCTTCTTTTGACCATAACGAGGTCACCCTTCTTGAATTCACGCTCTTTGACGAGCTTGTCGAAAGCGCGAGCTATTCGGGCTTGATAGATCTGGATGTTCTGCTGGGCGTTAAGCCGCTTCCCCTCTAGGTCGGAGAGCTCTTCGAGCCTTCGCTCGACATTTGTTTGCTCTTCATGGACTAGCCCGTGTTGGATTGCGACCCGAAGGGAGGGTATTTCCAGCTCAATGGGGACGAGTGCCTCTGAGCCGTACACTAAAGAGAAGGGCGAACAACCCGTCTGATGTGACACGACCCCTTGGACCTAAATTTGCAAGCAACCAGACCGAACGGCAATATCTCACAAGCGGGTTCACCCGCGTCGCGCGCACCCGGGTCCGTAGGTGGACCGGCGATGATGGTGAGGGTCCGAGGTTGGACATTGGGGTTCCAAGAGTATGGCTGGCTAGGGATGGACCCAAATGGGCTAGGGATGCCTAATTTCAAGGGCGGCCAGCAAGCCGAGGGCGTGGGATGTAGTGTCTCCCTCGCAACTCACCCGCGATGGTACTCGATTAGATGGAAAGTAGGAACGAGCACTCTCTCACTACCGACGGCGCAACTAGAGATAATACTAGGCTAAGAAATAGTAAAACCAGCAGAGAAAATGACCCGAAGCTCACCTGATCGGTGTGAAGACACCGATCCCGGCCGGAGACGAGGGCGAGCGGGGAAGCGTGGGCTACCCCCACGCCGCGCCGATGACGCTTCGGCCGAGGACTTGCTAATACATGCACTACTCCTCACGCAGAAGAGGGAACTCGGGGTGGGGAGAGTAGGGTATAAGCAAACACTACCTCCACACAGGGAGGGGCGGTAAGCCGGCCAGGCGGGGCGGGGAGTGGGGCTAAGGAAGAAGCCGAATGACCCAACGTGGTTCTGCCCGCCTATCTGCCCGTCTGATAGGTGCTCGCTATTGACGCTCCCGAGGACGCTCCCGATCTTAGAAGCTGACGAAACCAGTGCCAAATCGTCACTGACTGGTCCAGGATGACTCCTGAATTTTTCCGAGCTCTCAAAGTATCGCTGGTGGTTGGAGCAGGTGCTGGACCAGCGCTGCCTGGTTCTGGTTCGAGCAGGTTTCAGGATGCTTTCGTGGGAAGATGAAGCCGCCCCGGGTGCTCCCGTGATCAGAACAGCACAGGATCAAGACGGTTGCGAGCGTGGCCGCGTTCTCTTAGATCAGCAAGCAAGAACGGCACAAGGGGAGGTCGGGGTCGAGAACAGCGGCCCGAGAAGTAGGGAGGTATCGGGACAGGCCCTGGCTGACCTGAAAGATGCTCCGGTGGTAGAAAAATTGGTGCAAGCAGCTCCAAACTCCAAATGACTCCCCGCTGACTGGGTTGGATAGGGGACTGGTGGAGGATCATCCCGGTCAAGTGGCTCACCAAGGGGTGCCAAGGTGTGGCCGCAGGAGCTTCTGAAAGTCACCTCTGGTTGCAGTCTGGTCCAGATCTGCGCAGTCGAGGGAGAAAGGTTCTCCCGGGCTACCCCGAACTCGGAATGGAGTGGGATCACCTCGCCTGCGAAGCCACCTGGAAGAACTTTCCGGAAATGTATAGTACACCTCCAGAGGATGCCGAACGACTCCGAGGTAGGTTCTGCAAGTCGGGTCCCAACTGCTACCTGTGAACTGGGCAGTGTAAAAAGGGGGGGGAGGGGTTGTTGGTGAAGATGGGAGGGGGAAATGGAGCGGAAAGTGGCTGGGGCATCCCCTGGTTGATAGGGGGTCAAAGGGGGGTCGAACCAAGGGGTGAGAGGGGGAAAATGGGGGCTGGAAGGGGGTCTAGCAGGTGGGGGACTGGAGAGCTACGAATTTTGGTATTGGATGGGAGAGGGAGACCTTTGGCTTGAATGAGTGATTAATGGAGGGTTATTGTTGCTTTGGGGAGGGGAAAGGTTGTGTTGGGGATGGGAAGGGTTGTATGGGAAGGTGGAGGGGTGTGTGGGGAAGAGGGAGGGATACTTGGGGAAGTGGGAAGGGTGCTAGGGAAGTGGAAGGGTTGCCTTGGAATGTGAAAGGGTGCTTGGGGCTTGGTGTGATTAATTGTGGGATTGAATGGACCTAGGGAAGATGAGGGGTTGGGGCTGATGTGGAGGGTGAGGTGGCAAGGGGGGAGAGGAGAGAGAGAGAGAATTGCACCCTAGAGAGAGAGGGGGGTCGCCCCTTTTAGAGAGAGAGAAGAGAGAGAGAGAAAGAGAGAGAGGGGAATCCACCCCTAGAGAGAGAGAGAGAATCTCACACAATTTTGGTGGATTTCAAACTTTCATTCAACAATTCATTAGCTCCAACTGGTGGGAGTGGGGTCCTATTTATAGGATTCCCATAATTTAACATAAGTCCCTGACTTTTGGACTACTAACACTAAACCAAGGGGAAGGGGGTGCCCCTGGGCCTAGCCCATATAATTGGGCACATTAACCTATCAAACTAACATAATGACTCAAGACTTAGGTAAATAGCTACTTAACCTAGGTATTGGACTCAAATAAATGGAAAAGTACATGATAAGAAAATAAAATTTACATCATATGACTCGAAATAAAGTAGCGAACAAGATGAAGCATAGTTGGCGAGCATCAAGATCCTTGAACAAATGGGATTGCTGGTGATGTCCCCATCATACCCCCGGGGTGCGGAGAACTCGACTCTGTCGAGTATGGGCCCACCGGGGAAGTGGTCCTCCAATGTTGCTCGGGGGTGAACCTCGACCTCCAGGCTCAACCCTGTGTCTGCAACTAGGGGACGATCCTTTATCCTCTCAAGGTGGCTCGAGCGCACCCTCTTGCTGGCGATGGAACCCTGCTTGCCTAGTATTGCCCCTGTGTGCACACGTCGGGCTCTCAGGTTGATTTTTGGAGGCTCTCCGAGGGTATCACTCACAAGGAAAGATATAGGCTCAAGGTACTCACTATGATCCACCGTGGTGCCCATATAGGGTGCTGGATCCGCCACATGGGAAATGGGGTGAATCGTAAAACCCATTCGTAAGTCCAACCCATAAGCCGGGTTGCCAAAGTCACTCGGAACTTGGCAAGGTCCAAGTCCTCGTGCCCTCAAGTTGGAGGTGACTCTAGGGTAGAGCCACTCCAATGCCACCATCGATAGGTTGCCTACTTGGAATTTCAAGTGGCGCTCGCGAGCCTTTTCCTGCTCTTTGTGAACCTCACCGCTCGTTGCGATTTGCTTGCGTGTATGCTCATGCCATGCATTATGATGCGGTGAGTGGTTGTGAAAGTGGGTAGTGTGCAAAGGTGGGCCGGGGCAACCATAAATTGACCTATCATGCTTTGATGCCATGTGAACCTTGATGAACTTAGGTAGACCGGGGCATCCATAAGTGGACCTATGATGCAATGATGCCGTGTAGACTTTGGTCAACCTAGGTGGGCCAGGGCACCCGTAGGTGTACCTATCATGCAAAGTGGTGATAAATATCGGGGGACCCGGACATCCATAGATGCCTTTGACATGTGTATGACCAATGTTAAATGAGGGAGGGCCGATACACCCGAATATGAACCAATCATGCATCCTACTTGACATGTGGGTGATATGAACGAGTGGACCCGAATTAAGAATCATATCAAGTGGTGTTGTACGCCAACACTTATGCACTTTTGTACCAAAGATGTCTCCTATGTGTGGGCTTTTGGACCTCCATTGGAATTGGTCAAAGGGGTCATGGAAGGTGGATATCATGAAGTGGGGCACTTTCTCGATCCCTAAGTGTGTATTGCCCAAAGTCATGGCTCCTATGGTGTAATCTGAGTCTTGGGAGGGATGGGTTTGGTCCAACATGGTGGGTGAGGGTAGGAAGGAGTGGGTGATAAGTGATGTGGGTGGACCACATGGGTTCCTGGGTTCCCATTGGGAGGGGTCAAAAGGATCAACATAAGTGTATCCGGGGGAAAGGAGCTCTAAGTTTATCTCAACATCCTCAAGGTCCTCACAATATGGTGGTGAGTCATCCTCCACCAAAGTAATTGGTCCAAGATCTCTAGTGAGTTGACCGTTTATGGCATTTGGGGTCTCAATGGGTGGGGAGTAGACCGGAGTGGGTTCTTCCTCCAAGGGGAGAAATAGAAGAATCTCAATAGTGCAATGCCCACTCGTGCAAATGGAAGTGATGGAGCCACTGGTGGGGTGGGAAAAGTTAATGGTGCTAGGCTCCGAAGGTCCCATGGCAAGCAAGCCGGTCAAGTGGACTTGCCAATATAGGCAATCCACTAGGTCTCCCAAGTCTCCCACGAAGTAGAAGGTTTGTAAAGTGACATGGGGAGACCAGGTGGGAACAATTTGGGATTGATATCTCAATGGTGGTGATCTCAGGAGGGTGGGACTTTGCTTGAGCCATTGGAGTATGGACTCATCTATGGTGATGGTGTGCGGCTCATGAGGACCCAAACTAGGAGGGGTGGGTGAGTTTTGTGGCTCCTCCTCCTCAACGGTGTGGGCTTGGGTTTCCTCGAGGGTCGGGAGGGGGTCTAGGTCGATCTTACTTCCAAGGGATCAGGTGTTTGGATCATGGGCTCTTCTTCCAAGGGGAGGAATGGGTCTTTTTGTGGAGGAGTAGAGATAGCCGGCTCATGGTACTCCCGGGGTGGTGAACATGGATGGGCTTGGGTTGGGCTTGATAGGGGAAGTACTTGGGTTGGAGTTGGGGGTGGAAAAGTGGTTGGTTGAGGAGGTCCGGATTGGGGTGCGTAGATCTTTCTAAGATCGGCCCTCATTTCAACCCAAGATTCAATGGGTGCTTCCCCTTTGGCTTCTCTCAAACCTACAATGTACTCCCATTCTTTCCTAGCTTGGCGCAAGAGCAAACTCTTGGCATAGCTGACTTGGATAGGCCCTGACAGGGTGAACCTCCCAAAGTGTCGGTCTATGGACTTCTCCCATTCTAGATAAATGCTAGGGCGGGATCCATCAAACACAAAGGCTTCTAATGGGCCTAAGAGTGGCGAATATGCCAAGTATGAGGTAGTCATGATGGTGGACAAGGGTGATGCATGCAATGGCCCTAGGACAAGACTTAGTAGATACAAGTCTAGAACTTGCTCTGATACCAAATTGATGTGACACGACCCCTTGGACCTAAATTTGCAAGCAACCGGACTGAACGGCGATATCTCACAAGCGGGTTCACCCGCGTCGCGCGCACCTGGGTCCGTAGGCACACCGGCGATGATGGTGAGGGTCCGAGGTTGGACCTTGGGGTTCCAAGAGTATGTGATGGGGGCATCCCTTGCCCCTCCACTTTTTTTGAGGCTCGGATCATCGTCGACTTATGCCATTATGTTCGTCATGTGTTTGTGAGTCTAGTCATGTAATTTTTATATTTTATTTGAGTCTTAAACCATGTATTTTTCCTATTATTTGAGTCATGTACCTAGGTTAGTAGGTTATCTACCAAAGTCTTGTGTCATTATGTTGGTTTGTTAAGCTATTGGGCCCAACTAGTGGGCTAGGCCCAGGGGCACCCCTCCCTTGGACTGCTTTGGTCATTAGTTAGCTTGTCAGGGTCATTATGGTCATATGAAAGTATGGAGCCTATAAATAGACCTCCCCTCCCTCTCATTGTAACAACTTTTGATGAATCAATTTGAATAGAAATATCTCCCACATCTCTCTCCCCCCACTAAATTTCTCCCCTTCTCTCTCTCTCTCTATCTCTTTTTCTCTCTCCCACAAGGAAAGGGGCGAACTTCTCCTTCTCTCCTCCCCCTCCCAATTACTCCCAACCCCCACCTACCTCCACTAACTCCCCACCACTCCCCATAACCCCTCTTTACTCCCCTCCTTGTCCCAAGGAAGTTCCACCAATCCAAGCCCCACCATCCAACTACCACCTACCCAACACCACTTCCTAAGCACCCCTTCCTCTCCCCAAGGTTGAAAGGGCTCTTCCCAAGCCCAATTTCGAATTTCCCTCTCCCTAGGGCAGTGCCCTTCCATCTTCCCACCTCCCTAACCACCCAAGGTCGCCCCTCCCTTCCCCATCTAGCCCAAGTTCGCCCCCCTCTCTCCCTTGCTCTCTCCTTGCCCACCAAGAGCTCCACCTTCCCTCCACTCATCTCACAGCCCTCTCCAGCCATTTCACCCCCCCCCCCCAACCTTCATTCCCCTACAACTCTCAGAACCCCTAAACACCCCACATCCCCCCTCCATAGCCATTAGACACACCTCCCACCTCTTACTCTCTTGGCCATCCCCTTCCCCACACCCTCTTCCTCTCCTCATTCTATCTCTGTTTCAGGCAGCAGAGTGGCAGCGACTTGCAGAGGCAGCCACGACCGTCTCTCCAAGATTCAGGTGGCAAGGCCTATATTTCTGGAATCGTCTGTGAGGTAGCTTTCCAACGGTGGTGGTCTCGCATCCATCCGAGTCCGGAGCTGTTCGTATTCGAGCATCTCGTCCAACTGCGCATTCTGTCCCTGTCTGAAGACCTGAAGCTGAAAGCAGAAGCTGCCACGGCCAGCTCTTGAAGGATCTGAGTGCCATTTTTGGAGGTCAGAAACTATGTCCAGTTAGCTTTCATCTCCAAGAAGAAGGACCTCATTTGGCCACCGGAGCTATCAGTTACCATTTTCTTCGCCGGAGTCTGCAGTCTGCCACCTGTGGGTCCAGGTTCGACCAGTCCCCACTTCTCCGGTCACCACTCTCTTCTCCGACCTCGTATTGTGGCCCCGTCAACTTCTGCTCAAAGCTACTCCGACCACGATCGCGCCACCGCCAGTTTCATTGCATTTGGAGTTCGGGACCGTCCGCAGTGCCTTCTGCAACCTACTGCATCAGTTCTGCATCAGTCAGTGGCAGAGCATTGCTGTCCTGCTCCAGTCACCGGTCCAATCAGCCCCGCGTTCTAGAGCTTCTGCAAAAATTCAGACATCATCCTCTGTCAGTTGGGAAACTTTTGGCACTGGTTTCATCAAGTTTGGAGTTCTGTGGAGTCCGTGGCAGCATCGTAATCGACACCCTGTCCAGCAAGCCTGAAGCTTGGCAGAACCGGCGGAGTTCGGAAAGTCGGTCTTCTTTGCTTAATTCCCCCACCCCGCTTGGCCGGTTGAAGGCCCCTCCCTGCGTGGAGGTAGTTTTGGTTGTACTAAGCTTAATCCCTACCCCAAGATCACCCCTCCTGCGAGAGGTGTAGTGTTGTACTTCTTTCACTTTCAGGTCAAGCGACACCGCCGCGGCGATCGGGTATATACCCTCGCCTCCCGGCGCGCCCTCGTCTCCGAGCGGGATCGGTGTTTTCACACCGATCAGGTGAGCCTCTGATACTACCCTTGATTGCCTTATTTCTGCGAGTTTAGTATTACTTTGAATGCCCGTCGGGCGGTGAGAAGAGAGCCCGTACTAGTATGCTACTTTGAAGGTGTCCACCGCGGACCGGGAGAGAGTGCCACCCAAACCCCGCCCTGCGGGCCAGCCGCCCACGAAGTTGGGAATCCTAGGCCCTATGGGGTCAGCCTAAGCCAACTAAGTCAATTATAATCATTGGGTCTCGCCTCGGACCCTTGCCATCATCCCCCGACCCCGCTGGGTGATCGCGTGTGCCGAGTGAGTAAGACGCTATCGTGAGAATCATTGGAGTGCTTGTATGCTTGCGGGTCTAGGTCCTAGGTTGCTCATTTCATACTTAGTCATCCTTGGGCTGTGTCACATCAAGTGATATCAGAGCAAGTTCACAACTTGTCTCTATCAAGTTGGTCCTAGGGCATGTTTATGCATTTAGAGTCCTTGGTTGCATCTTTTGGTCCCTAGCATGGCCATCTCTTACCGACCTCACCAATCGGTCCTCTCCATAAGTCCAAACCACCAAAGGATGCCTACCACTAACACACATAACCTCCCGGGCCATGTCAACTACCTCATGAAGGCCTTGACCCATGCCAATGAGCGGCTTGATAACATATCGGGTCGACTCAACCAACTTGGAGAAAATGGGCCCGCCCCAAAGACGGACGATAGAAGGGCATGTCCCCCACCTCCCATATTTGATGGAACTCAACCTATTGATTATTTAGATTGGGAAGTCTCGATAGACCATTACTTCACTTGGTATCCCGTGTCCGAGGATAAGAAAGTCCGATTTGCCAAATTACAACTTACCAAACGGGCCCACACTCATTGGTTGAAAATTGAAGGCTTAAGGATAATTAGAAGGGAAGCTCCCCTCACAACATGGGGGGACATGAAGGAACAACTTAGGGCTACATATATTTTCCCCTCCCATTCCGAACCCCAAAGCCCAAAGAGCATTTCAACTCCTTCATCTCCCCTTGGCCAACCCAAGACCCTAATCACGCATTCCCCACCATTTCCCACCTCCCCTACTCAAACCGCAACATCTACATCCTACACCACAACCATATGTCCACATACCCAATTGGACCCCATGTCCACCCCTCCACCTAGGCCCATAATGGCCACCACCCCCAAACCAAACTCCCCTCACCCAACCCACCTTCCACTTCCCACCCCAATCCTACCCCAATTTAGGCCTCCACTACTTCCACTCCCAAGTCCAACCCACGTCCAACCTTGCTCACCTCCTCGGGTGCGCCATGCATCGACTAACACCAACCCATCCACCATAGACCTTCCTACCCCATTGTCTTTAGGAGTTGCCACCCACACACCCACCCAAGTGGAGAGGGATACCAATCCGGATCCACCTCCCAAAATCGAGGAAATCCAAGGGCCACACAACTCACCCACCACTCCTAGCCTAGATCCTCAAGAGCTACACACCCTTCCCCATGACACCGTCACCATAGATAAGTCCGTACTCCAATGGCTCAAGCAAGGCCTCACCATTCCTAGTTCACAACCAAGCCACCTACCCATGGGACATCAATCCCAAATCATTCCCACTCAGCCTCATGTCACTTATCAAACCTCCTATTGTATGGAAGATTTGGGAGACTTAGTAGCCTACCTACATTGGCAAGTCCACTTGACCGATATGCTAGCCATGAGGCCGTCGGAGCCTAGCACCATTAGCCTAGCTTACCCCGCCGTTGGCTCCATCACTTCCATCTACACTAATGGCCAATTTACAAGTGAGATCATACTCTTGCTCCCCATGGAGGAGGAACCCATCCTAGTCTACTCCCCAACCATTGAGATCCCAAGTGCTTTGATTGGCCAACCCATTAGCAACCTTGGCCCAATTATTTTGGAGGAGGATGACTCACCATCTGAGGACCTTGAGAACATGGAGTACCCCTATCTAGGTGACTCTTACCATGACCCCTTTAACCCCTTCCTAAGGGAGCCTAAATCTCCATGTAACCCACTCCCCCTATTCACCACCCACCTCACCCTACCCATATCGCCCATGTTGACCCAAACTCCTCCCGTCCTAGAATCGGGTCACACCATGAGAGCCTTGACCTTAGGCAACAAACACCTTGGGAGTAATGAGATGCCCCACCCCATAACCACCTTCCTAGATCCCTTCGACCCATTCACATGGAAGTTCAAAAGTCATCCCACATCTATGCACATGGAAGACACCTTTGGGATAAACATGCATGTGTCTAGGCTTACCACACCATTTGACATGATTCATAAGTCGGGTACATTCATTCACATCACCCACATGTCAAGTAGGAAGCATAAGTGGACCGTATTCGGATGTATTGGCCCACCTTCATTCATCATGAGTCTTAAGCATGAGAGGAGCATACATGGATGTCCGGGTCCCCCGACATCTGTCACACCCATGCATAAAAGGTTCATCTATGGATGTCCCGGCCCTCCTAAGTCTGTCACCATCTTCATGGCATCAAAGTGTGATTGGTCTACATTTGGCTGCCCAGGTCCACCTTTGCACACCATACTTTTCACATCCACATCGCATCATAGTGCATGGCATACGCATTCTCGCAAGCATATAGGAAAGAGCAATGAGGCTTACAAAAGGCGGGCAGATGCTCATCGGTGCCACTGCGAGTTCCAAGTGGGAGACTCGGTGATGGTGAGGACGGAGCGACTCCCTTCGGGACCTGCCTCCAAGTTGAGGGCACGGGGTTCGGGACCCTTTCGAGTTCTGAGACGACTTGGCAGTAATGCTTATGAGCTAGACCTACCTGAGGGTTTTGGGGTACACCCTACTTTCAATATGGCGGACCTGGTACCCTACAAGGGCCCCGCGGTGGAACCCAGTGAGGAGCTCGAGCCTTTACCCCCCATTGAGAGAGACACTCCCGGTGGGACTCCACTTCATAGCTTGAGAGACCGACGAGAGCAGGTAGAGGCAATACTGGATGAGCAGATTAGCATTACTAGGCACAAGGTGTATCAGCGCTACCTGGTTAGGTGGAAGAACCGTCGCCCGATTGAGGATACTTGGGCGAGTCGGGAGGACCTGTTGTGACTTGACCTCGACATTTTGGAGCTGGTACTATCGCCAGGCGGACCCATACTCGACGGGGTCGAGTTCTCCCCACCCCGGGGGTATGATGGGGGCATCCCTTGCCCCTCCACTTTTTTTGAGGCTCAGATCATCGTCGACTTATGCCATTATGTTTGTCATGTGTTTGTGAGTCTAGTCATGTAATTTTTATATTTTATTTGAGTCTTAAACCATGTAATTTTCCTATTATTTGAGTCATGTACCTAGGTTAGTAGGTTATCTACCAAAGTCTTGTGTCATTATGTTGGTTTGTTAAGCTATTGGGCCCAACTAGTGGGCTAGGCCCAGGGGCACCCCTCCCTTGGACTGCTTTGGTCATTAGTTAGCTTGTCAGGGTCATTATGGTCATATGAAAGTATGGAGCCTATAAATAGGCCTCCCCTCCCTCTCATTGTAACAACTTTTGATGAATCAATTTGAATAGAAATATCTCCCACATCTCTCTCCCCCCACTAAATTTCTCCCCTTCTCTCTCTCTCTATCTCTTTTTCTCTCTCCCACAAGGAAAGGGGCGAACTTCTCCCTCTCTCCTCCCCCTCCCAATTACTCCCAACCCACACCTACCTCCACTAACTCCCCACCACTCCCCATAACCCCTCTTTACTCCCCTCCTTGTCCCAAGGAAGTTCCACCAATCCAAGCCCCACCATCCAACTACCACCTACCCAACACCACTTCCTAAGCACCCCTTCCTCTCCCCAAGGTTGAAGGGGCTCTTCCCAAGCCCAATTTCGAATTTCCCTCTCCCTAGGGCAGTGCCCTTCCATCTTCCCACCTCCCTAACCACCCAAGGTCGCCCCTCCCTTCCCCATCTAGCCCAAGTTCGCCCCCCTCTCTCCCTTGCTCTCTCCTTGCCCACCAAGAGCTCCACCTTCCCTCCACTCATCTCACAGCCCTCTCCAGCCATTTCACCCCCCCCAACCTTCATTCCCCTACAACTCTCAGAACCCCTAAACACCCCACATCCCCCCTCCATAGCCATTAGACACACCTCCCACCTCTTACTCTCTTGGCCATCCCCTTCCCCACACCCTCTTCCTCTCCTCATTCTATCTCTATTTCAGGCAGCAGAGTGGCAGCGACTTGCAGAGGCAGCCATGACTGTCTCTCCAAGATTCAGGTGGCAAGGCCTATATTTCTGGAATCGTCTGTGAGGTAGCTTTCCAACGGTGGTGGTCTCGCATCCATCCGAGTCCGGAGCTGTTCGTATTCGAGCATCTCGTCCAACTGCGCATTCTGTCCATGTCTGAAGACCTGAAGCTGAAAGCAGAAGCTGCCACGGCCAGCTCTTGAAGGATCTGAGTGCCATTTTTGGAGGGCAGAAACTACGTCCAGTTAGCTTTCATATCCAAGAAGAAGGACCTCATTCGGCCACCGGAGCTATCAGTTACCATTTTCTTCGCCGGAGTCTGCAGTCTGCCACCTGTGGGTCCAGGTTCGACCAGTCCCCACTTCTCCGGTCACCACTCTCTTCTCCGACCTCGGATTGTGGCCCCATCAACTTCTGCTCAAAGCTACTCCGACCACGATCGCGTCACTGCCAGTTTCGTTGCATTTGGAATTCGGGAGCATCAGCAGTGCCTTCTGCAACCTACTGCATCAGTTCTGCATCAGTCAGTGGCAGAGCATTGCTGTCCTGCTCCAGTCGCCGGTCCAATCAGCCCCGCGTTCCAGAGCTTCTGAAAAAATTCAGACATCATCCTCTGTCAGTTGGGAAACTTTTGGCACCGGTTTCATCAAGTTTGGAGTTCTGTGGAGTCCGTGGCAGCATCGTAATCGACACCCTGTCCAGCGAGCCTGAAGCTTGGCAGAACCGGCGGAGTTCGGAAAGTCGGTCTTCTTTGCTTAATTCCCCCACCCCGCTTGGCCGGCTGAAGGCCCCTCCCTGCGTGGAGGTAGTTTTGGTTGTACTAAGCTTAATCTCTATCCCAAGATCACCCCTCCTGCGAGAGGTGTAGTGTTGTACTTCTTTCACTTTCAGGTCAAGCGACACCGCCGTGGCGATCGGGTATATACCCTCGCCTCCCGGCGCGCCCTCGTCTCCGAGCGGGATCGGTGTTTTCACACAGATCAGGTGAGCCTCTGATACTACCCTTGATTGCCTTATTTCTGCGAGTTTAGTATTACTTTGAATGCCCGTCGGGCGGTGAGAAGAGAGCCCGTACTAGTATGCTACTTTGAAGGTGTCCACCGCGGACCTGGAGAGAGTGCCACCCAAACCCCGCCCTGCGGGCCAGCCGCCCACGAAGTTGGGAATCCTAGGCCCTATGGGGTCAGCCTAAGCCAACTAACTCAATTAGAATCATTGGGTCTCGCCTCGGACCCTTGCCATCATCCCCCGGCCCCGCCGGGTGATCGCGTGTGCCGAGTGAGTAAGACGCTATCGTGAGAATCATTGGAGTGCTTGTATTCTTGCGGGTCTAGGTCCTAGGTTGCTCATTTCATACTTAGTCATCCTTGGGCTGTGTCACATCAGTATGGCCGGCTGGGGATGGACCCCAATGGGCTAGGAATGCCCAATTTCAAGGGCGGCCGGCACGCCGAGGGCGTGGGATGTAGTGTCTCTCTCGCAACTCACCCGCGGTGGTACTCGATTAGATGGAAAGTAGGAACGAGCACTCTCTCACTGCCGATGGTGCAACTAGAGATAATACTAGGCTAAGTAATAAAACCAGCAGAGGAAATGACCCGAAGCTCACCTGATCGGTGTGAAGACACTGATCCCGGCCGGAGACGAGGGCGAGCGGGGAAGCATGTGCTACCCGCACGCCGCGCCGATGATGCTTCGGCCGAGGACCTGCTAATACATGCACTACTCCTCACGCAGGAGGGGGAACTCGGGGTGGGGAGAGTAGGGTACAAGAAAACACTACCTCCACACAGGGAGGGGCGATAAGCCGGCCAGGCGGGGCGGGGAGTGGGGCTAAGGAAGAAGCCGAATGACCCAACGTGGTTCTGCCCGCCTGTCTGCCCATATGATAGGTGCTCGCTGTTGACGCTCCCGAGGACTCTCCTGATCTTAGAAGCTAACGAAACCAGCGCCAAATCGTCACTGACTGGTCCAGGATGACTCCTGAATTTTTCCGAGTTCTCAAAGTATCGCTGGTGGTCGGAGCAGGTGCTGGACCAGCACTGCCTGGTTCTGGCTCGAGCAGGTTTCAGGATGCTGCCATGGGAAGATGAAGCCGCCCCGGGTGCTCCCGTGATCAGAATGGCACAGGATCAAGACGGTTGCAAGCGTGGGCACGTCCTCTTCGATCAGCAAGCAAGAACGGCACCAGGGGAGGTCAGGGTCGAGAACAGCGGCCCGAGAAGTAGGGAGGTATCGGGACAGGCCCTGGCTGACCTGAACGACGCTCTGGTGGTAGAAAAATTGGTGCAAGCAGCTCCAAACTCCAAATGACTCCCCGCTGGGTGGGTTGGATAGGGGACTAGTGGAGGATCGTCCCGGTCAAGTGGCTCGCCAAGGGGTGCCAAGGTGTGGCCGCATGAGCTTCTGAAAGTTGCCTCTGGTTGCAGTCTGGTCCAGATCTGCGCAGTCGAGGGAGAAAGGTTCTCCCGGGCTACCCTAAACTTGGAATGGAGCGGAATCACCTCGCCTGCGAAGCCACCTGGAAGACTTTTCCGGCGATGTATGGTACACCTCCAGAGGATGCCGAACGACTCCGAGGCAGGTTCTGAAAGTCGGGTCCCAACTGCTCCCTGTGAACTGGGCAGTGAAAAAAGGGGGGGGAGGGGTTGTTGGTGGAGGTGGGAGAGGGAAATGGAGCGGGAAGTGGCTGGGGCATCCCCTGGTTGATAGGGGGTCAAAGGGGGGTCGAACCAAGGGGTGAGAGGGGGGAAATGGGGGCTGGAAGGGGGTCTAGCAGGTGGGGGACTGGAGAGCTGCGAATTTTGGTATTGGATGGGAGAGGGAGACCTTTGGCTTGAATGAGTGATTAATGGAGGGTTATTGTTTCTTTGGGGAGGGGAAAGGTTGTGTTGGGGATGGGAAGGGTTGTATGGGAAGGTGGAGGGGTGTGTGGGGAAGAGGGAGAGATACTTGGGGAAGTGGGAAGGGTGCTAGGGAAGTGGAAGGGTTGCCTTGGAATGTGAAAGGGTGCTTGGGGCTTGGTGTGATTAATGGTGGGATTGAATGGACCTAGGGAAGATGAGGGGTTGGGGCTGATGTGCAGGGTGAGGTGGCAAGGGGAAGAGGAGAGAGAGAGAGAGAATTGCACCCTAGAGAGAGAGGGGGGGTCGCCCCTTTTAGAGAGAGAGAAGAGAGAGAGAGAGAAAGAGAGAGAGGGGAATCCACCCCTAGAGAGAGAGAGAAGCTCACACAATTTTGGTGGATTTCAAACTTTCATTCAACAATTCATTAGCTCCAACTGGTGGGAGTGGGGTCCTATTTATAGGATTCCCATAATTTAACATAAGTCCCTGACTTTTGGACTACTAACACTAAACCAAGGGGAAGGGGGTGCCCCTGGGCCTAGCCCATATAATTGGGCACATTAACCTATCAAAACAACATAATGACTCAAGACTTAGGTAAATAGCTACTTAACCTAGGTATTGGACTCAAATAAATGGAAAAGTACATGATAAGAAAATGAAAATTACATCATATGACTCGAAATAAAGTAGCGAACCAGATGAAGCATAGTTGGCGAGCATCGGGATCCTTGAACAAATGGGATTGCTGGTGATGTCCCCATCACCGTCGGAGTTTTGTATACAGTTCGATATGCCCACAGGGCCTCATACATTTTCTCTTCCCAGTCCCTCTTGTTAGAACTAACAATTTTGGACAAGAGAGTACAAAGAGTCTTGTTGAAAGCTTCTGCCAAACGATTGGCTTGTGGGTTGTAGGGGGTTGACATTCTCCAGTCGATCTTGTACTTCTCGGCCAGCCGATAGACTTTCTGGTTGCGGAAGTGACTTCCATTGTCTGAGATGATTCGATTTGGCGTACCAAACAGGAATATGATGTTGCGCCGGACGAATCTGGCGACGATCTCACCAGTCACTTCTCTCAAAGCAACGGCTTCTGCCCAACGGGAGAAGTAATCAGTTGCCGCCAAAATGTATTTGCACCCGGCAGATGACGCAGGTAGTGGGCCCACGACGTCTGTTCCCCACTGGGTGAACGGCCAGCTGGGCAATGTCGGATGTAGCGGCACAGGCGGCCTCCTGGGTACTGTGGCATGCTCCTGGCATTTCTGACAAGACTTGGCGTACTTGCAGCAGTCATCAAACATGGTTGGCCAGTAGTAGCCAAGCTTCTTTATTTCAATTTTCATTTTTGGTCCCGCCCGGTGTGCACCTGCTGTTCCGGCGTGGACTTCTTTCATGACCCTCCAAGCTTTTTCCGTGGATAGGCACCGCAGGAGTACTTTCCTTTTGGCATCCGCCATAATTCGGAATAGGATCCCGTTCCGGATCTCATAAGAGTCCTTTGTTCTGATCAGCCTAATCTTTCTTCTCTCTTGGGCAATTGCTGGTATTTAAACCATTGCATGAGGGAATCCCTCCAGTCCGGCAGACCGACAGCTTCTGCTGTAGCGACCTCCAGTTCTTCTTCTTCTGGCTCTTCTATCATGCTAGGCACCTGGCGCTGATTCACCACCCGGATGCTAAGAGACCCATCAGGCGGGACTGCTAATGAGCTTGTCAGTTTTGCCAGTGCGTCGGCTTGTGCATTTTCTCCCCGGGCAACATGGCCTATCTCAATAAGGTAGAATTGTTCCATGAGCCGCTTTGCTTTAGCATGGTAAGGTAGCAGCTCATGCTTTTGGACATCAAAGTGCCCTTGGACTTGCTTGACGACTAGTAACGAATCGCCAAATACTTGCAGCATTCTAATCTCCATCTGCAACGCAACTTGGAGACCAATAATCAGAGCCTCATACTCCGCCTCATTATTTGTGCAAGATTTATTGATGGAGCAAGATGTATGCAATACTTCTCCCTCGGGGGATTTGAGGACAATGCCAGCCCCTACCCGTACTTTTGTATGTCCGAACAGGGCCGTTTCTGTTCTCGAAGCTCCATGGAAGTGAAGTTGCCAAGCGACCTATTGGACTTGGTCCACCTCCAGCGTTTCATCTTCGGGCAGCTCTGTAGCCAATGGGGAATCTTCGGGCACAAGATGTGCTGCAAAGAATTCGACCACGGCTTGACCCTTAACGGCCTTCTGCGGCACGTAGGTGATATCAAATTCCATTAGCAGCACGGCCCATTTGCCGAGACGTCCCTTCAGGACTGGCTGGGAGAGAATGTGTTTGACTGGATCGGCCTTGGAGATCAGGCTCACTTCATGGGAGAGCATGTAATGCCTCAGCTTCTTGACTGCGAAGACCAGGGCAAGACAGACCTTCTCGATCAGGGTGTATTTTGCTTCTGCCCCCACTAGCCTCCGACTGAGATAATAGAGAGCCTGCTCCTTCCCTTCATCATTATTCTGAGCGAGCATTGCCCTCAGGGAGCATTCGGTGGCGGCTATGTATAGAATAAGCGGCCTCCCCTGAACAGGTGCCCCCAGCACAAGCGGGGTCCTTAAGTAGTCCTTCAGCTGATCGATGGCCTTTTGGCATTCCTGGTTCCAGTTAAAAGGTGCATTCTTCATCATCAATCTGTGGAATGGCTGACAGCGCCCCGACAAATTAGAAATAAATCTTCGGATGTAGGCCAGCCGGCCCTGCAGGGATCTTAGCTCTCCTAGATCCTTCGGAGGAGGCAGCTCCTGGATGGCTTTATTTTGAAAGGGTCGATCTCGATCCCTCTATATCGGATAATGAAACCGAGGAACTTCCCGCTGGAGACGTCGAAGGCACACTTCATCGGGTTCATCTTCAGCTCGTACTGCCGGAGCCTCTCGAAGACGACTCTAAGGTCCTTCAGGTGATCTTCCCTTTTCTTTGTCTTGACGACCAAGTCGTCAATGTAGCATTCGACTTTGTTGTATAGCAGCTCGTTGAATATTTTGGTCATCGCCCGCTGGTAGGTGGCGCCGGCGTTTTTGAGGCCGAAGGGCATTCTTTTGTAATGAAATATTCCTTTGGGCGACCGGAAGGCCGTATGAATTCAGTCGTGCTCAGCTATCTAGATTTGGTTATAGTCGGACGATCCGTCCATGAAGGACAGGGCCTCGTGGCCAATGGTTGCGTCAATCATCACTTCAGTGATGGGCACCGGGAAGTCATCTTTTGGGCAGGCTTTGTTCAGGTCGCGAAAATCCACGCAAATCCTGATCTGTCCATTCTTCTTCTTCACTGGCACAATGTTGGCCAACCAGGTAGTATACTGGTTCTCAGCTACGAAATCGACATCTATGAGCTTGTTGACTTCTTTACAAATTTGGTGTATCAGTTCCGGTCTCATGCGTCGGGGAGACTGTTTCACTGGCTCGACCTTGGGGTCGATGGCAAGAACATGTTGAGTCACGCCATGACTCAGGCCGGGCATCTCCTTATAATTCCAGGCAAAACAGTCCCGGAACTCTTGTAGCAACTTGATATACCGCCCCCTCTCCTGTAGAGGAAGAAGGGCACTTAGAAAGGTCGGCTTGGGGTGCCCTCCGTGCCCAGGTTAATTTCGATAAGTTCATCTGATGTGGCCTGACCGCCATCTTCAATTTCTGGCGGTGCTGGCAATAAGTCGACGAAATCTTGATCTTCGCCGTCTTCTGCTTCGAGGACACCATAGATGTCACCCTGCTCCGCCTCATTGGGCAATGAGGCTTTGCTAATGTCCCCCTATTCCAGGCTTGCAGGTTGCGGCTCTGGGGGGTTCTCCTGTGCGGGGAGACAAAGAACCTCTCCGGGGTCTTCTTGGTAGTCATCATAGACGGCTCCAGTCGGGACCGAAGTAATTGATTGCCACATCGGGGGCCGGTTCTCTGCCGGTGACCGGGGTTGCCCTTTCTCCACCACCTCTTCAAAGATCTGGTGTTGGACTGACACCATGTAGATATTTCTTTCGGGGTTACCTGTCGCATGAGGGCGTGGTGGAGCTACCACGTAATCTCCCATTCTGAGCTCATCTTTATCAATTAAGTCCTGAGCAATGTCCTTGAAGACGTAGCAGTCTTCTATGGAGTGACCCAGTATTTGGTGGTACTGACAGAACAAAGGGTCACCACTTCTGCGAGCAACTTGCGGCCTCTTGGGCCTTGGGAGGGTAACCTTGCCATAGTAGCAAGCCCATTCGAAGATCCCCCGGGTTTTATTCCTCGGGAAGGAGTAGGGCCTCCGCATTCTCTCTTGTAATGTGGGATTCCGGTCGACCGGCCGTCTGACTGGAGAAATAGTTGTGCCTCTGGCCTGCTTTCTCCAGTGCGTAGGGATGTTCGGGGTGGCCCCCCGGGGCAGGTGCATGCCGATATTCTGCTAGCGGAAGATGCCCCCAATCAAGTCAGATATGAGTGCGGTTACTTCGGCCAACCGAGCCTTCAGCATCTCGATTTCTCGCTGCTGTTGATAGCACATGGCAAATAGGGCGGAGTCGCACCGAGGGAGGCCCGGAGTTCGACTTGCCTCTTTGCCTTTTACATCAGTGTCCGACGAAGGCAATGACGGCCCGTCACTGGAGTCGTTCGGGGCCGCTCCCTCAGAGGAGGACGGGGCCTTCCCCTTGTTCTTGCAGGGAGGCGGCTTCATAAGAATACCTCCTCGTCCTGATCTTCACCGACTGAAGGCTTAAGGTACTGCCGACCTTGCACTTCCTGTGGGCCTTGGGCGCCCGTGAGGCTACTGCCGCTCAGAGCCGAGACCGATATAACGTCGGCTTCGTAGGAATCCTCTAATGAGAAACCTAATCCAGGGCACCGGGTGATTTGCAACAACCTCCGGTCTAGGTTTGGTGGGTTCCACATCTTCTCGAACATGTCCTTCTGACTGGAGAGCTGGCGAAAGGGGACCCCTTGTTTCCTGGTCATTCTGGCTACACGACCAGTCATGTCGGGCAGTCCCGTAATCGGGACGAGTGGGTCATGCAGTTCATCGGGGAGTTTACAATCATCGTCCCCTCTGATCGGGTGATGGTAATCGACACCGAGCCAGTACCTTTTCATATTACATTTATATCCTTTAGTTTATTTTTATATCCACGGGAAAGTATACGCGCAATTGTACGGCTTTATCGGCCAATGCGTCACTCCCGTAGATTGTGTGGGTTTCTATGTAATTTGTCAGTAGGACCAGCAAGGGGGCCCTCAGCCCTTTCCCATTGGTCCATGTCATCTTGTGGGGCTGGTCAACCATCCTAGGTGGACATCTAGAAGGTTGGACTAGTCATATGCCACATGGGTAGACAAGTGGCCCATTTTGTCCAAGGTAGGCCACCTACCATTCAACCACCCATTCAACCTTCTACTATATGGTCAAGGGGGCGCCCCTCTCCCTTATTAGATTATTAATTTGTGTGTGTGATTCACACTTAATCCTAGCCCTTCAATCCCCTTCCCTAGATCCAAGGGTCCACATTGCATTTGATGTAAAACATATATAAGCTTGTATTTTTATGAGAAAAGCAATGAAAAATCAGAATTTTTGTGTGTAAGCAAGGAGCATATTGCGCCCCCAGCCCCTCTCCCCCTGGTTCCTCTCCTCCAACCTCAAGTTCTAGAGTGATTCTACCTTCTATCATCTCCTCTCAACCTCCGGTGATCGTCTGTGCCGCCGCCGCCGCCGTTCGTGCCGCCATCGAGCCGCCTCTGCAGTTCTGTCTTCATCCGACCACAGCAGCTTCCACGAATTGTCTGTCTCAGCCACGAGCTTGGATTGATCTTATGGTGTGTTCTACCCTTTCATCCCAAGATGCACCTAAAGTTTCACGCCAAAATTCCATCTTTTAGTATTTTTACATTTTCGTCCAACCTGTCATCCCAGATCTTCCAGGTTTCTATCTACAGTGACAGAACCTCTGCGTTCTCCCCCTACGACCATCTTTTTGATTTATCCAAACTCTCCCAATTTTACTGGGAGTTCTGTCCATCACTCCCTACCTCCACTAATTTTCTTAATTTTTTATCAGCCTTCTATCTATTTTTAGAAATTTGTGTTCTTCCTCTAATACAGTGTTTTTAGTCAGATCCCAGATCCGACCACCCTCCACTTCTAAAATCAGAACAAATCACCACCACCTCCAAATCCATATCCAAAAATAGTCCTGGTTTCCTTGTTCAAATTCCTACAACCTTGCAGAAGAACACATCTTCCAATTCGGACGTCTACTTCACGGTCAAAGGCAATCAACAGGAAAGTTCTCTGCAGATCTGAGTCTTCGGTTACTGTACAACAGCAGCATATAAAATTCGCCAACATAAAGTACAAATCTGGTGAATTTTTTTGAAGGCTACTGGATTGTAGTACTTCGAAGCAGCTTTCTAATGGCCATGATCTCGTCACATTCCGACACGGTGCTGATCGCAGCGTCTGTTCTCGTCGGAGCGCGTGCTGAAATACAGAACCGGCAGATTTTCGATCGGTTTTTCCGACCGGTGCCGAACGGAGCCGCCCAGCCTCCGGCCGGCGAACCAGCGTGCCGCCAGCCCGGGGAGCGCTACTCCAAGTGTCTCCACTACAGCGGTACCACCGGGTCCCACACGGCCCCTCCGGACAGCACGTGGGCCCCACGGTCGTGAACACGCGTGTAGTCGAATCAACACACGAAGCTGCCTGTCAACCCGAATTCGGTCCTCCCGGGCCCATTTGTATAGCCCTTTACCTCCCTGCGTGGAGTGGGTATGTTCCCATTGCTGTAATTATTGTGTGTTAAGTTTCCCGGGAGTACGAGTTTTCGACCGGGTCCGTCTTCCCCACGCCGAGCGCGTGGAGGTATCGTTCTCGCTCCCTACACTCGCCATTTGCTTATTTTCATATATACTTGTTTATGCCGCTGCTAGAGAGCATGCTTTAGGTCCGTTAGCTCGCTATATTATCATTCACCGCTGCTGAGAGAGAGTGCGAGACCGTCCCGTGACCCGATCCGGGCACACGAGAGAGCCGATCACCCTAGCTCACTGCCGGTTTCTCAACCGCGCACGTCCGACGCTTCCCTCGTTAAGGGGCAGTCACGAGCTTGTCGTGTCCGTGTCTCGTCCCGCATCATCGGGTGTTCGTTAGCCACATAGAAAATAGTGGACGGTCCTCCGGGGTTAGGCACCTCAAAGGTCCTCAATGGTTCAGCCGCTTGGCAGTCAACTTCTGCGAGAGGCTTGATGATCCCGAACGGGACCCTGATGTCCTCCAGCAAGTCTTCGAGGTGCGGCAACCCCGGTGCGGGGTAGATGGAAAGGGGAGTTGCTTTGAATACTCCTTCTGCCCCATAAACAAATGATTACTTGACGGGGAGCCACATATCCTGGCGGCGGTGGAGGGAACCAACTGTCCGGCTCCGCCTTCATCTTTCCCTTGTCTAAGGTGACTTGAGGAGTTTGCCTCGGCTTTTCTAGATACAGGTTGGCGTCTGAGAGATGGCACTTGAACACCTCAAAAGGGTGGAGGTCGGTAAAGATTATCTCCTCCTTCCCGTTGCCAGGGTACTTGATGCATTGATGCAGAGTAGACGGCACGACCCTATTCTGGTGCAGCCAAGGCCGGCCGAGTAATGCTTTGTAGGAGGTACCAGAGTTAATAACATGAAATTGGACCTTAGTCGTGAAATCACCGAGAGAGAGGTTAAACTCTGCAATCCCCATGGGGACCTCACACTTCTAGTTGAAGCTGGCGATCTTAACATTCTTGACCTCGATCAAATGCACGTCGAAGTAATGTTTTTGGTATACTCGGTAAGGGAGTATGTTCACTACCGCCCCAGGGTCAATCAGTACCCTATTAATGGGGTGCCCATTCAGCTGCCCTTTCATGTAGAGTGGCCTGTTATGACTGCAGGTAGGCAGGAGCATATCTTCTTCCGTGAAAGCCACCGCTACCTCGGGTGACATTTCTGAAAGGCAAGCCTCCACATAAGCTGGCGTCTGGAGTGCTGCGATGATGGCCCACCGTGTCTCTTCATTCAGAGATAGAATCTCCCAGACGGTAAACCTGGCTGGGATGTTCTTCAAGTGCTTGACTATTCTGTTGTCGGCTCGGACCTCGAGTAACTTCATCTCTTCGGCTCTGCTACGCCTGACCCCAGTCTGGGCCTGGGGAGTCGGCTCAGGGGGTGTCTCTTCCGTCGGGTGAGGTATTACTTGGGCTTACGGGGCCTGTTGGGTTTCTGCCTTCTCTTGCATGAACTCGGTAAGGTTCGGGATGTTGCCAGTCTCTTCCCTTGACAGAGGAGGACTTGCCACGAGTGGGGCCGAGAGGCTACTTGCTTCTTTGACCTGTCGAGACTCTCGGGGGCATGACTACCTTTCCCCTTGAGTCGTTAGAAACTCAATGAATGAAGGGGTATTTCGGCCGATCGGCTCTCCGGGGTAGAGACCCGAGGGAGGGGGAATCTCCATGCCTTGGATCCTAGGTTCATGGATATGATATGGCTGTTCTCCCCTGAGCAGGATGTTATGGTTGGCCTAAGGAGGGCGTCCCCATTTCCTTCCCAACCTGGTGGCATGCTGGGAGGTGGATGCCTCAGCCTGGTTCACTTCTGATGGCTCAATGGGCGTCTCTTGCTCTTCCTCCCCTAGAGAGAGGGCAGTGTCAAACAATGCTGACAGGGTGTTGTAGGAGAGAACAACCCCGCTCTTCTTCTTGTTTCTGGTCCTTTTCTTCTTCTTTTTCTTCTTTTCTTCAGTGGCTGGCAACTGGCCTTGGGGAGGCTCACCCCACAAGAGGGGCTCTTCCTTTGCTTCGGCTTCTGCTTCTGGCGTCAGTTCGAGTGATTCGAACTCCCTCCAGGGGACATATTCCTTCAGCTCCACAGGCCGGATTTCGGGCTGCTCATAATCTTCAAGCCCATCAATAATGGCCGGGAGCCTTTCCACTGCGGGACTAGTCTCTTTGTGCACCCGCATCGGGGTATGCTTCTTCCTGTTGTTAGTGAAGCGCCGCACGACTAGCCGGGGGGCTGTATCATGCCAAACAAGCGTCACTGGTGGTGGGACTGGTCGAGGTGTGACACCCCTTATATGAACCTCCGGTGTGGGCCGGGGGGCTTGCCTTCTTCTTCTATTCCTCGTCGGCACAGCCTACCAACCTCCTTGGTCTTGAGCTGGTGCCATGACAAAGGCTTCATAGGTTGCAACTGTACTGGCCTCTGCCCATTCCTCAGGCAGCTACTGGTAAAGAGAGATCATGTTAACAGAAGTGCCGAGGTTTGGCATCTCATGCGGCTGCGGAGGATCCACCTTGTGCTCCCCCATGTCCAGTTCTCCCTTCTTCACCAAGGATTCAATGACATCCTTGAAGATATAACACTCCTCGATAGTATGCCCCAGCATCTGGTGGTACGGGCAGAAACGAGGATCATCCTTTCTTTTTATGTCGCCAGGCCTCTTTGGTTCTGGCAATGTAATTTTATTGTATCTGGTGGCCCATTCAAACAAGATCCGGGACTTATCTCGAGGAAAAGAATACAACTTATTCCTCATTTTCTCCCGCAGGGAAGGACCTTCCCGTCGTTCAGTAGCCCTGACTGGAGGTGGGTTGGCCATCTCCTTGGCCTTCTTCGTCTGTTTCTCAAAAGCTTGGAAGTCCAATGTGTGGACTTCTGGCGGCATCGGCTTCTTCTCGGCTTGTCTGGCCCTTTGACTTGATGCCGTTGGAGTGGAAGAGTATCGAGCAAGGAATGCCTCGATCTCCGCCACTATATTATTTAAGCGGTCAAATGACTTTATTTCCGCACCGATCATTCTCTCAAGGATTTCTTTCTTCAGGTTCTGTTTACAAATTTGCACCGCGTCCTCCTGATGCGGGGGACTCCTGCATCTCATGCTGAGGTTCCTCCACCTCTTTATGTAGTCGAGTGCCGACTCATCACTTCTTTGCCTTGTGGCGTAGAGTTCTACCACAGTGACCTCCCGTTCAGCTATGTAGAACCTTTCTTTAAATTTCTTCTGCATGTCGGGCCAGTCTACAATGGACCCGGCGGGCAGGCTCGAGTACCATTCGAAAGCAAGCCCGGTAAGTGTTGAGCCAAAGAATTTGAGGAGATAGGCTTCATCTGCAGCTAAATCCCCCATAATATTCACATAGTAGGCGATGTGCTCCCTAGGAGACCCTTGCCCATTAAACTTTTCAAATTTCGGCGGTTTGGTGATGCCGACCAGGAGCCTCCTTGCATCATAATGTGCCGGATAAGGTACCCGATACACATCAAAGGGCGTGCAATCACTATCGCCCCTCTCTGCCAGCTTCATGTCTGTCATCTGTTCCAACATAAGTCTGTTCACCATCGCCGGGTCCACCGGGTTCGGGTAGAAATGAGCCGGTTGCGCCAGTGGCGTCGTTAACACTGTCGCCTGAGGCGCAATGGTGGATCCCTGGAACAGTAGGTTCGGCGGCGGGGCCGGAGTTATGTGATGTGGCTGGTGCAGGGGTATGCCCCCGGTGTAGCCGGGGATCAACGGAGACACCGTCGCCTGTGGAGAAGCTTCCGAGGCCTGACCGTTACCCCCAGGGGTCTCTGGTAGTGCTTCGGTCTGCCCGGACGTTGAGGGTTGAGCAGCTCTGTTGGGCAACTACTTTTTTAGCAACTCGATCTCTCTTTGATATTGCTGCATCATGAGTAATACAGCGGGGTCACTCATTGAGAGGCTGGGGGTGCCCCCTCTTTCTTCGGCTGGCGCCTCTTCGGAGGAAGTGGATGGTCCTCCCGTGGTACCTTTAGTAATGACGTTGGCGTCCAGGGCCGTCGACGATTCCCCGTAGTCAGTTCTTTCAGTGTGAGCTTGTGTCTTTTCGATTGCTGCCTTCCCTCTTCTGGTGAGAGGTCCTGGCATTGCCACAAGTCTGGCCATTTCTTCGGGCTTGGTCGGTAAGGCCCCGTACCGGCCGGACACTCCCGCCATATTGTAAGTGTAGACCCTTATGTCCCTGCCTTTTCTTGTTGCTCTCCTTGACGGCCTTCCTGGGAAGACCAATCTGTCAAAGACTAACCCCCGCGGCCTCACCTCTTCCCTCGGCGGGGACTGATAGCGCTCCTCGGAGCAGTTCCTCGACTCGGCACTAGGCACGGGTCGGGCTTCTTCTTCTTCAAATGCTGAGGCTACTGCCCCCAGCAATCTCTGACGACCCAGGGGAGTGCTCCCCGGGCCCCGCAGATAGTTTCTCATGGCCTGCTCCACCCCTTCCCAGTCTTGATCTGGAGGAGAAGCCGGTGGTATGGCCCTGTTGACAGTAACAAGCATGCAGGCTGCAGGCTCCTCACGGGCAGCCTGGTAGTGACGTTGGTGGTGTCGACGGCGGGTGTTCTCTGGTGGGGTCAGTGTGGCCGATGCCGGCTGATAGACGGGGGCCGATGTCTTGACCCGATCTTCTTGTTGAGCCCTTGCCGGGCGAGAGGTGCTGGGTCCCCTCAAGGCTGGTGAAATAGCCCGGGCTGCTTTGGGAATCCACGCCTGCTTGCCCTTCGCCGGCCTAGGGGCCGGTCGGTGCTGTGGGACTGTGGCCGGAGCTGCGGGCGTCATCCTGCCCTTCATCTTCTCCAGTGGCTGAAAAGAGTTACGCACTGGAACGGCGGGTATGATGCGATCCGGGATCACTTCGGAGCGCTGCCCGGAAAGATGCACCCGGAGCGTTCCGACGACAGCAGACTTGCCGGTGCCGGAGACCCGGCCTCGGGATGATGTGGTTGCATGACTCCTCCGGAGCCTTCTCTGATGGGAAGCCAAGCTTGGGCGAGATGGGACGGTGGTTTCGTGCACATGGTGCACGTTGCAGCCCAGTATCTTCATAGGGGCAGTCTTGGGGGATTCGGCCATTGGTCGGCTGGCAGCAGCTTCGGTGGCCCCCTGGGTGGAGGCTCCGTTCTTGATCCTGTCAGACGCTTCCACGCCCAACAGGTGAGTGAAGGCCACTCCCAAAAAGTTGGGGAAGCCAACCAAGGGAGGGAAGCTCCCGAAGGTGAGAGGGACGGCCATGTAGCCGTTCTGCACGTGACTCTCGACGGGTTGGTGGCCGAAAGTGGGTGCCATCGGGACGTCCGTGACGCAACCTGCATTTTCAAATTAGGGAATCAGTATTACAAGAAGGGGTCCGTGGAGCCCATGGTTCCGGCAAAAGATGAAGGGTGATGTAGTCCCACCGGGCGTGCCAGACTTGTGGACGTAGTTAGTTTCAAGAGATCTTCGTTCTATTAGTTTATCCGTTTGTTGGTTTTATTAAGTGCGTGGGCGTGCCAGTCACATAGTGATGATTTGTTCGGGCTCCGGAGAGCCCATGGTGCGCTCGATCTGACTCAGTCAGGCGATTGTGTGGCTCACGTCGGGACTGAGACCGGTTGTGCCATAAAGGTCACAACGTTATTTGCATCCTCTCGGAGAGGGGAATACCCTTGATTAATTGCCAGAAATAAAGGCTCCACGGTCGAAAGAAATATTGATTAATGCAGGAAGGAAACACCCGTCGGGTTATGCGGTGAGCCCGAGGTGGGGGCCTGAGTACTCGGGTCATGTCGGTCACTGATGGACCATTTCATGTTTGGACATAAGTTCACACGAGAAATGAGATGATAACCCGGGGGACGAATCCGTACAAATGTTTGCCGAGGGACAGCAATTTTAATGCAGGGAGGCAAATCAGATCCCGACGAGGGAGGGGACCCTGATGGATTATCGGCCCGAAGTAAGGCCGGGCGATCACCATGACAAGAGAGAGAACTCCCGAGAGTGACTTCTAGCTTACAGGGGCATCATTAATATCCTCGGGTTCGGAATCCAGGAAGGAGAGACTGTTGCCATATTGTTGTATTCACGATGGTCGTCGACGCTTGTTATTATAGTTTGTTTATTGACATTACCCTTTCTTTGATATTATCTTCCCTTGTTGTTATCTTGGTAGGGACCACCCCTTTTATCTCATTATTGTTATTACTATTCATCGTTCCTTTTATCATATAGCCCCCCTCCCTTTTTATTGCATGCATGTGTGTATTCGTTGGGGAGATGATGGAGACTAGGGCGTACCGCTGAGAGATGAATGGTGTGTGTGGTTCAACGTGTAAAGGAGGGTGTACCGCTGGGGAGCTTGTCACTGGAAGAATGGAGATGGGCGTACCGTTGAAGGTTAGGGGGGTGTAGCGTACCGCTGAGGCACCAGGGGAGCACACCGCTGGGAGAATGTGGGACGTACCGCTGGGGGACTGGAAGCGTACTGCTGGAAGGGCTGGAGGAGCTGATGCGTGAACGAGCCACGAGGACTGTACAGACTTGCTGTATGCAACAGACAATGTATAGACTTGCCCAGCGATGCAATGTATAGACTTGGCAGCGGGATGCTCACGATGTGTAGACTTGCGTGTTATGCAACGGACAATGTATAGACTTGGCCAACAGTACAATGAATGTATGGACTTGTTCAACGATGCACACACATAGCGGCGATGTATGGACTTTGCAAGACGATGAATGAGGCGGTGCAATGTATAGACTCAGACAAACTTCACTAGCATGGAATGTGCAGACTTCATGCAATGCAACATACAGACTTTAGAAAGGAACGTGCAGACTTCATGCAATGCAACGTACAGACTTTAAAAAGGAATGTGCAGACTTGGTGCATGAAGCAAGCCAATGAGGAATGTATAGACTTATGAGTGCAACGTAGGTAGAGCTGCCAGTGTATTGACTTATAGGTGTGTGTGACCAGACAGTGTGCAGACTTCATGCACAGGCTGTACAGACTTCAATTCAAATGATGCAATGCATGAAAAAGAAGATGATGTACAGACTTTGAACGTGAATGATGCAGTGATGTATAGACTTGATAGAACGCTGGGAGGATGCGTATCGCTCAGACAGCAAGGGGGAGCGTACCGCTGAGGGATAGAAGCTTAGGGCGCACCGCTGGAAGAGGTAGGCCAGGGTGTACCGCTGGGAAAAGTAGCAAACGAAACCAAGCGGATTGTGCCGCTGAAGGGGTAGGCCAGGACTCAAGAGAGGATTCCTTGTTCAGTTCAAGATGAGGCACCTTAGATGGTTAAGCTTTCATTCTCCTGTCATGAGATTGAGTCCCAAGTCATATTTTAGCAATACAGTGCTTGAAGTCTTGTTCAGTCCAGTTCCTTGAATCTTGCATAGTCCTTTTAGTTGGCTAGGGTGTTTTTATCATTGCTCAGTCCATCTGTTTGCTGGTTCTTTTCATCTCTTAAATTTATTGTTATTCCTGGTGAAAATTCGCCAGCACCTCCCCTTAACCCGAGAGGTAAAGGAATAACAAGGAACATGCCCACGGGGGTGGCATGAACAAACAACTGAGGGGGGTGCCGGAGCAGCCGCCTTTAGGGAAACTTCGGGAAACTCAGAGAAAACATCGAGCGAGGAACCAATAGACTGATGCAAACTGTGAGTACACCGGAAAGTGGCAATCAAGGAGTGCCAGGCTGACAGTCTAAGGGTGTGCCGCTGAGCGGCCAAGAAAAAGGGGGGTGTACCGCTGACAAGCAGAGAGAGGGTGCACCGCTGAATGGCCCTGAGGAGAGTGTGCCGCCAAGCAGACTCAAGGAAGGCTGCACCGCCAAACGGCCACGTGGGAGAGGCGTGCCGCTGGGGGCCTTGAGTGGTAGAAAGGCTGGGAACTTGAGGGTGTGTGGGCATGCCACTGGTCCCGAAGGAGGGCAGAGGAGAATGCTCTGGACATCGAGTGACTCCAATGTGTCAAAGAGAATGGGCTCCCACAGACCCGAGATAGAAGGGGATATCAAGGGTTGTTGTGCAACGGAGAGCCATTGAAGAGGGATGAAGCTGGCCATACTCTATTGACTGCATAAACTAGCGCTACGGGAAATCAAGTAGAACAGGGAGTTGGGAGGCTGAGGGAAGAGAAAGCAAAACCACAAGAGACCGGTGAGAAGAAGATAACAAATGCAGTAAGAAGCAGAACCAAACACTATTTCATTCATGGAAGATTCAGGATGATAAAAAAAAGGAATCATGGCCCGAAGACCACACATCATACAATGCATCCCTGAACAAACGGAGGGAAGCAAACAAAGAATAGAAAAAAAAAGAGTTGGAGAGAGGGCTGGAACGAGGAAGGGTAACCATTCCCTGTCCTCTATTCCTCCCTCCTCTGCTACATGCAACACTCCTCTCTTCTTCCTACATTTCCTCTACCTTCTTCTTCTCTTCTTCCTTGCCTCGAACGGGCCTCTTCGAACAAAGATGCTCTCTTCTTTCCCTGTGTTTCTTTTCTCTCTCTAGCAGAAATCCATCCTCTTTTTTTTTTCTTTATGTATGTGGGGGGCCTTTTATATGCGGACGGTTGACGAGGTCGCCTCATGATGGAATTGCCATCCGAGGTTGACTTCGGTATCTTCCTCGTCAGGCGAAGATCTCCCCTCCTCCAGCCAGAAGGTGACACGGAGACAGGCGCTAGCTGGCTTCGAAGTGGCTGGACTGCGCGCCAATGGGTCTGCCTATTGACCGTTGTGTCTTCTGCCGGTGCATGCCGTCGGGAGGCTTTCAGCGATGTGCCAATGGGGAAAGGGTGAATGGCGTTGAGGGCAGAAAGGCTGTGCCGCTAAAGGGCCAAAGGCCTTGCCGCTGAAGGGGCCAAGAAGCCCTGTGCCGCTGGAAGGGCCAGGACTTGGTGAAGGAGTGTATAAACTTCGTGGGCAAGGCAATCGGACGATGTACAGACTTGAGAGTTCACAATGTCCATACTTTGGCAGAGCAAAGGCTGTACAGACTTCAGCTCAGCTGCAATGTATAGACTTGCAGGGGCTTGCGTCAAAAGCGGTGTACAGACCTCATCAATGTATAGACTTTGGCAAAGCAAAGGCTGTACAGACTTCAATCATGCTGCAATGTATAGACTTGCAGGGGCCGGTGTATAGACTTGGAAGCTCAACCGGCGGATGTACAGACTTCGCCAACGTGCGGACTTTGGCGGTTGAACTGGTGGATGTACATACTTCACCAGTGTATAGACTTTGGCTGATGGCTGTACAGACTTCGTTTGATGCAGCGAACCAGTGTACAGACTTGGAGCTCGGATGTATAGACATCGCGTTCACCAGAACTCTGTACAGACTTCGCACTGTGAGCATACATGAGCCTGTACAGACTTCAGGCATGAATGTATAGACTTGGTGAAACCCTGCCTGAAGCGTGCCGCTGAAGGGCCAGACGGCCGTGCCGCTGGAGGGCCACATGGCCGTGCCGCTGAAAGGCTGAAGGGCCGTGCCACTGGGGCTTATGGCCGTGCCGCTGAAGGGCCTCAGGCCCGTGTCGCTAGAGGGCCTTTGCTTTTGCTTAAGTAACTTGAAGTCGTGCATTCTTTGGGGTATTTCTTCACTGTAAAGGGCCCGAGGGAGGGTCCCTAGCAGTGTGTTAATTCAGGAGGACATCCTGTGACTTCTCGGTCTTTTAATGCGCCCATGCAAATGCGGGGATTTGCCGGGCGGTAGTATCTTCCCGGAGCCCTGGGTGGCCAGTCTCTCCGGGTCTTCCTCCTTTGACTTTGACATTTAATGCGGGGCTCGGCGGGACGTATGGACGTGCAATTTTATGCGTCCACAGCGCCTCAGAGAGATCGGCTATGGCTTGCCATGTAGTGTGTGAAAAATCCATACTCATAGGTCACCCTCAACAATCGGGGAAAGAAACTAGACTCCCAGCGCGGAGCTATCACCGGCCTAAGGATGCTGCAGAAGCAAACTTTTTTAAATGACCTAAATGAACTAAGCAGATTTCTAAAAGCCACTTAACCATGTTGAGGAATAGCATTATAACCATGTGCAGAAATAATAATGGAAATGAAAGCATGTTTCTTTGCTCAAAAATAAAGATACCTTTGCAACTCCATGGCATGAAACCAGCATCCTGAAGCGATCTCGATCATCGAGCTTTGAGGAGCGCAAACTTTGTTTTCCTTGCTTGTCAGGATAAAGGATGAAAGGAGAGCAAAGGATTGGATTCCTCGACATAGAGGAGTGGCAGACATATACTGGATGAAGAAGGGATAAAAAGGAAGAGAGACGAGGGCTAGAACTCCCTTGTTAAGGCACTGAGGCCCTGATAACAAGGAACCAGATACAGAATAACCAGTGATTAACTAAGATCAAGGCGGGCTAAAGCCTCGAAAACAGTAAGAAAAAGGGTAATGACCCTTAAAGGGTGAGACAGACAGAATAGAAAGACGACGAAAAGATTCCTGCGAGGATAAGGTAGAAAGAGAAAGATCATCCGAGGTGGTCGGAGGAAAGGAATAGCGATCACCTGCCAGAGGCGGGGAATAAAATGTATGAACACCCGACAAGGTCGGAGAAAAGAAATGGAAACCACCCGACAAAGTCGGGGAAGGATAAGAGAAACCACCCGACAAGGTCGGGGAACGAGCGCAAGGGATTCCCAACACGGTCGGGGGAAAGAGACGAGCAGTGAAATCTAGACGTGTCTGGGGAGGAAAGCTAGAAGATGCCCCTGGCTCAGGGAAAGAGGAGGACATAGGTCGATGCCTAGAATGGTGAGAATATGAGAAGATGGTGGAAATATGGTCAGGTGGTGGAAGGTACACCACCCACGGATAAGAACCGAGCAAAAGAAAAGATGAATGGATAGAAGAAGGAGAGGAGGAAGTGGACCCCCAAATGTACAACTGACGGCCCTTGAACTTACGTCGCCGCCTCTTCTTAGCCGAAATCTTCTTGAAACAACTCCGCCTGGCGCGGACTCGACTTCTCGGGCTCCTTGTCTTGCAATACTTTCTCAAATAACGGGCCCATCTGATAGACTGCCTGGCCCGGTCATGAATATGCAGCTTCATCGAGATGGTTGCCCCTAGCTGTGTGGCGCTAACCTCAGAAAGACATTCCAGAATAGTTAACTCCTTGGGATGAACATCAGGAAACAGCGGAGTCTTATCCGTCGGCACTAGAAGCATAAGATTCGGCAACTCCACTTGGCAATCGGACATGAAGCACAACTCCCTTGCTAGAAGTACTGGACGGAACTGAGGGAGGGTGATGTGCGGCGTTGATGTGGCCGATTCACCAATAAACCGAGGAAGACTACATAAGACGTGCATAATGTCCTTGGAAAATGTAGAAAACACGGCCAATTGCCCCTTGAATGCCGAATTCATTAAGCCTTTGGCAGCCGTGTGGGTTAGCACCATCCGGGAAGAAAACTCTTCTGGGCCAGTGTATTGAATAGCAATCAAGTGAGGGGTGATAACAATGTTAATCGTGAATTCTCCGGTAAGCAAAGAGATTGCCACTGGCCTCGCTTCTGAAGCTGGTACCAGTGCTAAGGAACTCTTCTCAGCAACCGTCTTCATAGCAAATGCAGGCTCTTGGTTCCCAAAATAGCCAAGGGCTAGGACTCGGACTAGCATGCGGGAAAGAACATCCTGGATCTTGAAATGCACAATCGAAACCCGGCTTGGCTCTTTATTTCCCTGGGAACTAGACCCGAGGGGCACCAAAGGTAGCGTGTACCTGCTTCGCGAAGTGGGAAGTGGTAGAGGGAGGTTAGAAGGAGGAGGTTTGAAGGGTGCGGGTGGCGTTGGTGCAATTGATGGGGGGATATTGATGATGATGGGCATGGGTGGAGGTAAAGGCAAAAATGGAGGTATGGGTTCAGGGTCGGCCTGCTCGGGCTCAGAGGACGATGGCGAAAGAAGTGGCATCGGTCGTGGGGTTGGTTGTGAAGGTGACGGAACAAGGATCGTTGCGAAAGGAGGTGATGAAGACGGTGGTGACGGTAATGGGGATAATGGAGAAGGTGGTGATGGAGACGTGGCTAACGGAGGCGGCGAGGATGGGGGTGGAGAAGGTGGTGGCAAAGGGGATTATGGGGATGAAGGTAGGGGTGGGGAACAAGGAGGAGAGGAAGGTAGTGGCATAGTGGAGGAAATGACGAGTGGTGGCGCTCTTCGGCGTATCTTTACAACACGTCGAGAGGCATTGGGAATAGGTGTGGTGGTGGAAACGGAGGGTGAAAGAGAGGTTGCCTGAGCGGAGGTTAGGGTAGGTAAAGGTGGTGGAGAAGATGGGATAGAGGAGGAAGTGGGTAACGGAGCAGGTACATTATCAACTGAAGAAACACCAGGGTGCCCCTGGTCTTGACGTGGAGACGGCTGCCTAGGCGGCACGGCTTGCTGCGGTGGCTGTTTGCTACTAAGATCTGAAATAACTTAGTGCATGACAGCCCAATCAATCATCTTCTTATCATCCAAACTATAAACAAGTTCCCGGAACTCGGGGCAATTCTCGACCACATGCCCCTGTTGACGATGGAACTCACAGAAATGGAGCAAATTCCCGACCGCTGGTCGGCAAGGCATAACCGGAGGGAGCTACAACGAGTGAGCGGCCATCAAAGCCCTAAAAACATATGTTAAGGATTCCGGCAATGAAGAGTGAGAAGCCTGCTTCGGGCAAGGTGGATGCCGAGGGGTGTGAGAAGGTAGTGGGGATGGTAGCGAAGGTTGCGTAGGTAAGGGGGATTTAGTAGGCGAAGGCGGAGGGCTAGAATGATGTGGAGGCGTGGAGGGAGTGGGAATGTAATGGACGTCATCTACTCATTCTGGGTGTAGTGTTTCCTTGACCGGAGGTGGAGGGGTGTGGTGAGATGAAATAGCGGAGGGCTGACTCGTGGAGGGATATAAGGTGGAGCACATGGAGGTATAGGGGTGTGGGGGAGCGGAAGGCCGACTCGTGGAGGGATATGTAGTGGAGGGCTGACTTGCAGTGGAGGGCGGAGGGAAAGTGTATGTAGAAGGTGATGGTGGAGGAGACTCATGGTCAAAGGAAAGTATGAGTTGTTGGCTAACGAAGCGGGCTCGATTGTAAAGCTGTTGCCAGGATGTGATATCATTCAGGGCTAAGATGCACCTGAGCTCGGGCGTTGCATTAGAAATAACCATCTTGATCTGCTCACCCTCTAGAATATGCCCCGGGACTTGTGCGACTAGGCGATGCCAGCGGTCGATAAACGTGGAGAATTCCTCGCCGGGCTTCATCTTCTCTTGGGCCAGATCAACCATAGAATATCTGGGCCCAACCTGATCCTGGTACTGCTGAATAAATCTTGCTTGGATGGCTTGAAAATTCATCATCTACTCTTGCGGCAATGTGAAGAACCAATCCTTGGCCGAGCCCTCTAAAGATAGGCCAAACAAATAGGCCATCAAGCGTTGATCATGCTGGAACTGGGCCGACTCATATAAGAACTCCTTCAAATGTACGTAGGGGTCACCGACTCCACCGTAGCGACGATAAGCTGGGATCTGTGAACGTGGTGGGAGTTGAAGACCTCGAAAGGCAAGTGGGATATCCGAAGAAGTTTGAGGATTGATTCGGCGTTGCAATTCATCAAGCTGGCGTTGGGCCTGAGTGAACATCTCCTCGGTAGGAAGAGTCCGAGAAGGATATGGGTCAGCCTGAGCAAGGGATGGTGAATTTAAACCAGGATAATGATGATGGGCCGGATAAGGGGATCCGGCCTGAGAAGAAGAAAAGCCCATTCCAGGAATCAAGGAATGCATGGGCCTGGAGGAATTGTGAATGTGGGAATGAGAATTGACTGGGCTAACAGCAGCACGGGCGGGATAAGAAGGCCCGTTAACAGAATAGGGTCCAATAGAGGAATAAGGAGATGGGCCCGCATGGGAAGAGGAATCCACACGGGGGTAAGAAGATGGAGGGGTGCAGGAATAAGGTACATGGGAGAAGTGCTCCATGGGGAGAATGGAGACTCTATACAGTGAATTTCAAATGAACACAAGGAGGGTAATGAACCTAAGACAAACGCAGCTAAATGGAGACACACGAAGATGAGCTAGACCTAATGAGCCTAATCTGACAAAAAAATGCAAATGATGACACTGTGCAACATACAATGGAGGAGAGAGATGAGAAAAGAATCAACCAATTACCCAAACAAATTCCAAATGATGCGCGAAGATTTCTTATAAGTTCTCTTTTAGGACCTTAGCGGATTGATTAAAAATGTGAGTTCACTCAACCACAAGGTACCTAAATAGGGTGAGAATGGAGAACTGGCAGACTCTAAAGAACTCTCTCTCGCACGAATGCAGACCCTAGACTAAGGGGTGGTATGGTACAACCTGTCCGGCGTCTGTGTGGGAATCCACGACTCACGGGGGCTTACGGAGGTCCTCGGCAAGGTCCCCTAGTGGGCTCCACGGAATATGGAGACGAGAGGAAACCCTACCTCGGTAGGAATGCAACTAGATGTGAATGAAATGCATGAGTCCTATGTGCACCGTAGTGCATGCAAAATCTAGCCTAGAAACTAGCAAGCAATGACCAAAATAAACATGCGAGGATGAAAGCAAATAGGCAGCAACAATATATAACCAGGGGAAGATCAATAAATGGCACCAAGGAGAACAAAGGCAATATAGATGTGGCAATCAAAGCAACCTCGGGTGCACTATGGCATCAGAAGGACGGTCTGTGGTAGACCGCACAACAAGATAGACGGTCTGGGGTGGACCGCATAATCCAGGGAGTAACGACAAAGTAACGATAGAATAACTGCAAAAATCAGTAAATGCTGGAAATGAAGGATGGCAGAGATGAGAAACGTACCAGGAAGAGCGGTCTGTGAACAGTCGCTTCAGCTATAGAACAGATCTCCAAAAATCGTATACCTGCAACCAGCCCAACCAGAAGCGTACCTATGCCAGAAAGATGGACGGCCAGGTATAGGCCGTTCGGAAGTGTGGACGGTCGATAGGAAGCCGTCTATAACAGGATGCTCGCAGGAGAACTGGTGCTGTACGCACAGGAGGGACGGTGGATGTGCAGCCGCATAAGAGATGAACGGCTCTGGGAGAACCGTTCACGTTCCAGAAGGCAGAAAACGCATCCAACCTGAAATCACTTCAAGTAAAGGACTAACACAACGAAAGAAAGGGGTCAGTAAATCACTAACACGATGAGCACTAGGTGTCCCACCGTGATCGCCAAAAAACGGGCTGTTGATATGTTTCTCCTCCCGTCCGTTCCTTTCAAATGTCTTCCCAATGTCTATTCTACCATATCCGACATGAGAAACAAATGAAGACAGAAGGAAAGGGAAGAAACAAAAACTTGTGATCCCCACCAAAGCGCCGAACGTGATGAACACGCCGTGCCTTGGAAAGAGGGAGAGACACTCGCCTGGTCTGCAGCGCGGGAAAGATGAACGACTTCGGCAGAACTGCCTTAAGCATGCACGGTCTCACGATAGACCATTTAAGGACGCTGCAGAAAGATGCGGGAGGAGCACTCCTAGCTGTTGAATGGCTCTGTCACGACCACAAGAAGAAGATGAACGGTCCAATCTGCACTACACGTCTCCTTGAACGGACAGTAGAGAACCGCACAAGACCACCAAGCCAGAAGTCGCAAAGGGTCCAACCTCCACCCTCTCCAGCCGGCCAGAGGGGATGGGCCTCGTGCTAGGGATTGCTGACCTGCAAAAATAACGTGAAAACACAAAGAGAAAACCTAGATTAGAACTGGGAAGTGTAGTAGATGTCAAAATAGTAAGAGGTGAACATGAATAAGTGGAAAGGGGGATACCTGGGGGATTTTAAACCCCTAGGGTGTCAAAAACGTGGGTGGGTGTGTGCATGGCAATGAAAATGAAGGAGAACGTGGGGAGAAAGTAATGAAAGTAGTGCATGCAATGAAAAGAGGATGAAACTATCAAACACAAAAGACTTAAAACTTGACTACTCCCTGAACCGGAGGCTTGTATGGACATAGAAAGCCTCCCTCCTTGGTGCTAGGTCACTCAATAATGCGGCAGGGCTTCGCCGTCGACCAAAAAATCTCCCCCCCCCCCTCTTCCAACCCGGCCTTTAGGGTCTATTTATAGAGCACCTAAAGTCCTAGCTCGAAATTAGGGTTTAGAGGCATTTTCAGGTCGAGATAATCAAAGGAAAATCCTAGATAATTGAATTATCTCTTATCCAGTCGAAACGACACTCAAAATGGTTGATTATTTGCGGAGAAAATGATGGGAGAAGTTGGGGACAAAACCACAGATAAAAGGGATAAAATCTGTTGAAATTTAGCAATCAAAGGGATGAACGGTCTTACGATAGACCGCTCAAATGGATGGGCGGTCATGTCCTGGCCATCCAACTCCGTCGGTGGAAATTCAAAATAAATCATTAATAATCCAAATTATCCGTTGAACTGGCCGAAACCTTCGCCGTTGGACTCTCACAGATGAACGGCTCCAATGAGACCGTCCAAGTGTAGAGCGGCCAAAGACAAACCGTTCTAGCCTTGTCGGTGATAAATAGATTAATTGAATAATTATATGAGAAAACCACCAAGCGTAGGACTCTGAGAGATGAGTGGTCACCATCAGTCCGTCCATCAAGTTGAACGGGCAGAGTGGGGCCGCATAAAGGCTTGTCGGTGGAAATTTAGAAAATTAACCAAAATACTCCAAAATATATGGACGGTCCACAGTCAACCGCACATGGATTGAGCGGCCATGGATGAACCGTACATGCATTTGGGTAGTGAAACTCATAGAAAAGCCCATACAACCACAATCCCCGTTAAGCCCTGAATCAACTCGGACCTAACCAAGGAGGGAGGCAACTCATAAAACTGGCCCAAAGCATGCCTGAAAATAGCCCCAATGAGTGATGGACAACTCGAGGCATCAAGAAATGGGAGTAAGAGAAACGACTCAACTTATCGGCAAAAAACGGGTGTCAACAGTAGAGCCGATCCCAAATTCCGGCAAGTCTACAACGTACGCATTAGACCCGACTTGCCTCACACTCGAAAGGGATTGACAACACGAGCTGACAATAGACCGACTCAACTCGATGTATGCAGACTCACTATGCACTCGACAAACAAACTGTATAAATAAGCAAAATCGACTCATAGACTTATGGTATGCGGACAGACGGAGAGACACCAACTAATGACTTCCTATAACTGATGACACATGCAAGGGACTTACTAAGACTCGGTGGGAATGTTGAACACCATCTTCATACACTAGGTGTAAAGATAGACTGACCCACAACTTAATGTCGCGAGTTTCAACTCTCGTCAACTGTCTTCGGTTGGAGAAGACTCATCCTCGGGTATAGAAATGTGTAAGGACAAGAAGGTGGGTGAGGGGAAAGTCATCCGGACTTTTGATGTGAAGCACGACAAGAAGGAAGTCCGGATGCGGTCTCTTGTACCCATGGCATAAATCAAACCATACCACGTCAACAAAGGGTGTCGACAATGGTAAGGTAGTCACTAGCAGCTGCGCAACCGTAGGAGAGACGGGTAGAAGTGGAATGGCTGACTGCGTGGGGTCGGCGGATGGCTCATCCACCGAGGATAAAGTGGGTGGGACAGACAGCTCTAGGATGACCGGTGGGGTTGGGATGACTAACAGACCATGACCCTCTATTGGATCGTTCTCTAACCCCAAAATATTAGTGAGGTACTCCTCGGCCAACTCTTGGTCAGCCTCATAACTCACTAGAATAGGCTCGGGAGAGGCATCCTCCGAATGGTTATCCTCTAAGGTAGGGGAAAGTGAAGGACACTGGTCGGGGAGGTGGCTACTCCCACTATAAGGGGCGGGCTCCGGGAGAGGTGACTGGCGTGAGCCTGTAGGCGGAGCGGATCGATGGGGGTGGGTGGCTGGTGACACGAAGGTGGTTGGCTGAATGCCGTCGTGGCAGACGAACTCACCGGGTAGATGAGGTGGGTATAAGGTGCAGGTCCTCCTATCCCGGTCAAAGGTCGCTCTCCTCTCTTCCAACCAATTTTGGCCTAAAATGATGCATGGACCAGCAAGTGTGTTGACCTTGCACCATGCTCCATCGTCATAAAGAGCGGGGCCGAACCTCCATTGGAACTCTACGAATGCTAAGCCACCATTAAGAACAATTTCCCCGGTCTTAGAGAGAGACTCAACTATGTCTTGTGAGACACAGTCAGATGACACCCTACTGATGAAGTCGATTTCTATATGCAACCCATTAGGTAGAATGGCAGTGGACACTATAGGGCGCTAGAACGACTCGGTTGTGGGATTAGGGGTCGGGTGTCGGGCCATGAAAGCATTGAATTGGGCCACCAGGGATGACCAATCAGACGCATGGTCTCAGGGAATGGCCATGGGCTGGTGGGTAGTTGGACATGCAGACACACGGGACAAGATCAGCTGACTCTTTATTGGACTAGACATGACCCTAAAATGACAATGCAAGTTGGAATGCCGACTCGACTATGAACCTAGACTCAACTCATATCCGATACGTGGCAGAGGTTTGATCCGAAGATCGCGCTCACGCAAGTGTGCTACTTTCCCGATAGGCGTAACCTAACGTTCGGGCAACACCTTTTGATATACCGAATAAAGGTATGCAAATGCAACACCTAGACTTAGACAATTTTTTCTCTTTTTTTATTTTTTTAATCAAAGACTACCCTAGACTCAACCTGGCTCAGATACCAAATTGATGCGGGATGAATGAGGGACTCGATGCCAAATGATGCGAACCTTAGACTCTATGTGACGACGCGACAAATTAGACGACGCGACCAGCGACACGCGAACAATAGAGCTACCTCGGCTCGACACTAATTGTTCCTATAGGATATATGTCTTAAACAGAAATGCGAGATCACTCGTCGTCCCAAGTGAGGGAAACGCCGATCCGCGCAGTTGAGAAATCGACAGAGTCAAGGGTGGTCAAACTCACTTCCATGCTCGGATTGGGTCACGGGACGGGTTCACTCTCTTTCTCACAGCGGTGATTAAAAAGATTTAACGAGCTAAGATTCTAACACACTCATGTAGTGGCATATAATCATATATTAAACAAGCAAATGCCAAGAAGGAGAGATCGTTCCCTCCACGCTCCGGGTGTAGGGAAGACAATCTCGGCCAAGATCGTACTCCTGGTTAACAATTATCAATAATTACAAAATTAAACCCACTCCACGCAGGGAGGTAACAGGTAACATGTGGGACCCGGGAGGATCGAAATTGGGTTGACGGGCAGCATCTTGAATAGCTCCGTCAGTGTCGACACACTGCAATTTGATGCTGCTCGGGCGGCGTGGGCTGACGGTTGTGGGGTCCACGACCTGCTCAGACGGCCGTCTGAGGTGGGGTTGGTCCCGCTGCGAAGGGGACCCCTGGAGGGACGATCCCTGTGAGGCAGTTGCACTGGTTCACCTTGTGGAAGGCGAGGCGGCTCAGTTTGTCAAGTGTTGAAGCTTGCTGCCCCGGACCTGTGCTGCAGTTTCAGGGATGCGTGATCTGGCGATAAAAGTTGCTTTGATCAGCCCCGACGTCGGAACGATGCGAGACTGGCGCCGCTGCGAAGCTCTCTTAGAGATCTACGACTATAGGCTGTCATAAGAATTTCTCTGGGGCGGGATTTTCCATGGGGGAATTTCAAACAGGGGAGTTTTCTATGTCAGATCTGACCGGGCAGACTGAGATCTACCGGAAAAGGCACATTGACCGAGGGTAAAACTTGGGATCTGGGAGCTGGGATTTTTATGGAAGCTAGAGGGGAAAGTAAGGAACACGGGGATAATTGTTTTGTAAATTTTGGTGGAGGTTTGATATGGGAAAGGGATTTTCTAGCAGGGGTGGGTCAGATCTGGACTGTAGGGGGCAGAACAGATTTGGGAACTTGCAGAGTTTTTTTAGATGGGAAAGAAAATTCCTAAAATCACAAAAAAAATATAGAAGATGGGTTAGGTGGACAGAACTCCCAGTTCAAATTTCAGCTCATTCTGAAATCGAAAAGGGGGTCTCATGGGCGAAGTGTTAGGTTGCTAGAACACAAGTCTGCACAGGGACATACTGTGTGGGCTGTGGGATGCTAAATGGAAAAATGGAAAAACGAAGTGGAAATGATCTGAAATTTTTTTTGGGGCGTAGGATCAACCTTGGGAACTCACCCTGAAAATTTTAGCCTCGTCAGATCTACGAGCTGAGAGCTAAAATTACGGGCTTGCTGTCCTGCGATTGGCAGAACTCCGGCGAAGGCGGTGGTGGTGCAACGGCGGCTCGATGGCGGCGGCGGCGGCGTTGGCGATCTTCACACTCTAATAGGGGAGGTGTCACACATCAGATTGGTAGCCTTCACAGCTGCAGGAGAAGGGAGAGGAGAGAGAGAGGGGGCGGTTTTGGCCTCTTGGAGCAAAATTGCTGAATTTCTTCTATTAATTAGGGTGAAAATAGAAAATACAAGCCTTAAATATGAAATGGGAACCCTAGGTAAATGACTAAGACTACCCTTAGATCTAGGGTTTGTAGGGGGTACAATGGGGATGCCAAATTCCACTTTTCCCCATGTGGTCAAAGCCAAAATAAAAAAATTAGCCTAATAAGGCCAAAAGAGGGGGCGCCCCCCTTAAGGAAGACAAATGACATTTTTCTTCTCTTGGTCCAATGGTCCAAGTCCAAGGTGGACAATGGGCCAGCCCTTATGGGTCCTTGGAAGTTAGGTGGCCCAATGGGGAAGAGGGTGGGGGGCCCGCGGGGCCTAGGTGGCCCTTTTACAAAGAAACCCACTTATTTATCCTAATTACCCTCTCTCAATCCCACATAAAACCAAATAAGCACACATTACACACCAAACAAAACCCAATAAATACTAAAAATACTAGGACTCAATACAGAGACTCCAAACTATCTCCAAGCCATAGGGATGCCGGTGTAGCTCGAGTGGTTCTGCGCGTACGGTACCGACGGTTCGCCGACTCATACTTCTCGCTTGCTTTGGTGTCCGTACCACCCCATGTACAGTCAATTACTACTGGCTCTAAGGCCATTACTATCCAGCCCTCCGATTAAACAGCCACCGAGGAACATGCTATGAAGAAGCAGATCCCTGGGGTGATATGAGAGCGGTTAGATAGAAAATATTAATCGACATGAAACCATGATGTGCCCATCTCCCATGGCCGGTCCTCAAGCCAACCGAACACCAAGACAATACTTTGAGGAAGCGCAGAGATGACTTCAATGAGAGTGGGGTTGTTGTATATGGCCATGGTATATATATATATATATATATATATATATATACTTCTACAGTATGACCAGGCTCCATGCTCGTAGGAGCAGATATCAAGGGGCCAATAGAACATGGCAGATGAAAGAAAGGGAAACCGCAGACATACACATATACTCCACTTTTATATATATATATATATATATATATATATATATATACATAGGGTGGAGAGATGAGCACCAAACTTATGAAATAAAATCAGGGAATGGAGCCCTGCACTTCATTTCCCCTTAACAAATGAATTACATTGAAAGGACTATCGAGGATCATGCATCATAGAACGGGAGGTGAGAAAAAAGGAAAGGGAATACTGGAATGAGCACCCACCCTCTCACAAAAGAGCTTCGCACACTCCCTTCTTCTTCCCTAAGCACCTGGCACCCAAGACTGGAAAGATTAGAAGTAGATAACAAAAATGAAAAGAAAACCCTCTTCTCTCTGAACTTTCAGCCGCCTCTTCTTCTTCACCAACGGGGCCTTCTTGTAGGAGGCTCATAGGGGGGGTGTTTGAAGGCCAGGGCTGTCCACCTCTCTCTTTGCTGTCAACGCTGCTGCCATTGTTGATTGTTATTGATTGTCACTACTGCAGCCACCTTCGTAGGTCACAACGGTAGAGGATTTCCATTTGTGGAGGGTGTGCGCCTGTTGCCTTTGTCGTTGGTCGATCGAGGTTTGCCGGAGACGTGTTGTGCGCCATTGCCATTGAGGGAGAAGCCCTGCGAACATTGAATGCACAGGACCGAGTGATGGGGCCTCCGTTCGGACTAGCACGAAGGCCCACCGGGCCTTGGGAGGGGGCTGCTGGTCGCCGCTGCGGACTGTCGATTGCAAGCGCCGGCCAACGCGGGGGCTCCGCGTGTGAGAGAGAGAAGAAGGAAAGAAAAAAGTGAGAAGGGAGACACGGGAGGAGGGAGTGTGACACAAGATGAATAGTGTCACATATTTTCCTTTTATTTCTTATTTTTTTTATAAATCCTCTCCCTTTTCTCTTTGGCCCCTCCTTTCCTTGGTTTTATGTACATGCCCTTTCCCATCCCTTTTGCTTCAATTTGGGGCCTCTTTCCATGTGGTTTGGCCCATTTGTATGTGGGCCGCTCCATCCTCCTTTCTCCTCCTTTTTTTAGTGTCCACAAATGCCCCCCACCCGTGGGTGGCCCAAGCGAGGGATGAGCCGCGCCCGCGGGTGTAGACTTCTTCAGCATATTTCTCTATTCTCCGAGCCGATAGATCATTGGTATGGTGTAAATTTGCGGGAAAGCGCTCACTCCTTCAGTGAAGGGATGAGGGGTTCGCTTCACCGCAATGGGCGTGCGGAACAAGGTGTCTAGTCCGAGTGAGGGGTTTAATCATCGGCATGGGGTCGATGCCGAAGCAAAGAGACGGGGTTTTATGCGTCGACCTGGATGAAAGGCCTAAGCTGACTGGGTGAGACCGATCCCGAGAGGGATTGGTGGCTCATGATGGGTTAAGGAAGGTCGTTTATTCATCGACTCGGACGGGAGGTCTGAGCCGAAGGCTTTGTAAGGGGCCCGATGGAACGGGAGGAGTTTGTGTGTTCATTGGTTTGAATGAGAAGTTCGAGTCAAGGGTTTATTCGTTAGTGCTAACAAAGTGCCGTAGATTGACGCGATTTATTCATTGACACGGGGTTAGTGACAAAGCAAGGGTCTTTTTGTTCATGGCTTCAGACGGAAGGTCTGGGCCATTGGTTTATTCATCGATGCCGACAGGGAGTCGGGGATCGACGTGATTTATTCATTGACACAGGATTAGTGCCAAAGTAAGAGTCTTTTTGTTCATGGCTTCAGACAGAAGGTCTGGGCCACCGGTTTATTCATCGATGTCGACAGGGAGTCGGGGACCGACGTGGTTTATTCATTGACATGGGGTTAGTGTCAAAGTAATGGTCTTTCTGTTCATGGCTTCAGACGGAAGGTTTGGGCAACCTATTTATTCGTCGATGTCGACAGGGAGTCGGAGACCGACGTGGTTTATTCATTGACACGGGGTTAATGTCAAAGCAAGGGTCTTTTTGTTCATGGCTTCAGACGGAAGGTCTGGGCCACCGATTTATTCATCGGTGGGACAAAAGGTTGTAATGTTGAGGTGGTTTATTCATCGACACGGGGTTAGTGTCAAAGCAAGAAAGGGGGTCTTGTGTTCACTGAATCCAGATGGAGGATTTAGGTCGAAGGAAGGATATCTTTTCATTCATTGACCAGGACGAAAGGTCTGAGTCAAAGCAAGGGGTCTTTGCTTTACCGGCTCAGACGGAAGGTCCAAGTCGGAGGTTTTATGCGTCGGTGGGACAGGATGAAGTAGTGTCGAGCTACGTGTGAGGTACTTTTTGCTACTGCATGGGATGCAACTATTTGGTTATTCGGCCGAGATGCGATTGTCTGAGCCGGAGGAGGGAATTTTGAATTCCGGTGGGACTTGATGAATCGACATCCCTAGGTGACTTTGACGAGTTTCACTCCCTTTCTTTCTTCTTTTTTTTCTTTCTCCTTTTTTTTCTTTTCCTTTTTTTTTGGATGTTGCATAGTCTCACGGGAGATCTAAGAAATATTCTTGCTCCGCACAAGGCGCATGTTTTAATTGTTCATGAAACTGGGGAAGTGATGTATGGTATAGTTTCAAGTGCTTTCCATTAAGGGGTGAGAATTGAGTCTCCCCCCTATGGTTGACAACCACATATGTGTTGGATTTAGTGGAATGTCAATCTAGAGGGGGAGGGGGTGAATAGGTTGACACATTAAAAACTAATAGTGCAAGATCACACAATCCTTTGAGTAAGCTATTTTTAAATGAGAATGCAGTATAAGATAATGTCGCAGTCGGACCTATTCAAGCATCTAGCGACACAAAAACCACACAGAAGAAAGCAAACCATAGATGAACGCTTGGTTTTTAAGATGGTTCGGTCTCTCTATGGAGACCTACATCCACCCCTCACTAAATCAGTGAGGATCCCTGCTGAGCCTTATAGCTTAGCTAAAGAGAGGAACAATTCCTCAACAACGCTGAGCTCTACATCTTGGCTAACAAGAGGAACCGATCCTCTTACCCGCTGACAAACAGCTTGTGGGTGAACAACCCCAAACCCCTTGATCCAAGCACAGCCCGCTTGATCAAGACACCTCCCTCTACATACACTAGTACAAGGGAGAATCGCAATAATAGAGTGCAAAGTGAACTGTAAAACTTAAGATGGAAAATAGAAAATAGAAACGAGTTTCAGATACAAATCAGAATTGGATCTCAGGTCTTGAACTCGATGATCTGAAGGATGAAGCTCTTGATCGACTGGCTTCCTCTTCCTCGGTAATGGGATGTAGAAGAGCTTGCGATTCAGCACTTTGGATGTCTCTTCTATCCAGGATGATGGAATTCTGAAACGCTTCCCCTACTTCTTCGTGAACCAAGCAGCACCAAGGAGGAAGATGATAATCCCAGATCTTCTGCTTCAGAGCTTCTCTCCACCTCTGCCTGCGACTACAACTTCTACGTGAATACCCACAGCTCACGCCCCTCTTCACGTGAATATTCCCTTGTGGGCCCCAACCAACTTTTCTGGTTAGCCCCAATGGTTGTCCTCTCACAGATGCTTCTAGAATCGCGAGGGAAAAGGAGCGCGTGCCCTTTTTGCTGATGTGGCATCTAATTTATCCTTTATAGCTTGGTTCCACCGATATTCATTTGACGAAGCCCAGATGGCGTCAACCCTGTGTGACTAAAGGGTTAACGCATACCTGCATAGCACGAAGGACTGTAGAGGCTGGATGTGTTGATGCATGAAGACCCTGCGTTAACTCGTTGGACTGACCCAGAGCCATCTTTCTTCGTTAATGAACTGATGCGTTGACGCTGTGCCATCGTAGCGTTAACGCACTAAGCTATACCAGTGACTAATTCTTCTAACTCATTGAACTGAGGCGTGGACGCCTTGAGCACCTGCGTGGACGTTGTCTCTTCTATTGAACTGAGGCGTGGACGCCTTGAGCACCCTGCGTAAACGCTGTTTGTTCCTTACAATTCAAGATAAACCAAATATATATATATGTTAATGAATCCATTTCATTATGCAAGTTGAATTCTAACACAGAGTATCTAATTCATCATGCCTGTTGAACTCAATACAAAATCTCAGGGTTCTCATCATCAAAACCAGGGGCACAACAATCTCCCCCTTTTTGATGATGGCAACAATGAGTAATATGACATTGCATCTATATCCCAAAAGATATTGGTTGGATCAAACAAGGAATTCATTTCATAGACCACAACAATAATTCATTTCATTTGAGTCAATGGTCTAACAACCAAAGAAAACAAGCAGGGCACAAAATTTTTCTTTCATACAGTCACATGAAATGCAGATGCAATATTGTCCCAGGCCCCAAAGTGAGTTCATATAGAAGACTCTCCCCCTTTGCTATCATCACGAAGGGGTGCAAGTGAGGAAGTGCCAGACTGAAGTAGGTGAGCAGAAGCAGTATCCAGTTGCTGTTGAAGCTGAGCCATAGTGGAAGCAAAGCTGTCAAGTTTATTAGAAAATTGTTGATCTCTCTGCAGAACAAACTTGTGAAACTCGTGTACTTTGGAAGTAATACTATCAAACCAGCTATGCAAGATATCAAACAGATAATCAACTTGAGCTTTTTGTTGAGATCCCCATTTAGGCTCAGAAGAGGAAGTTTTTGTGGTTGGTGGAGGGCAGTACGCATCACGCTGATCTTCAAGTGTGGGTGGAAAGTGCTCTTTTAGAATGTTCACAACATCCATAACCTCGTCACCAACTAAGGTGGACCGTTCAAACAATTTAGCAAGATCTTCACCAAAGGAGGTAATCTTTGCAAACAATTCTTGAACTTTTTCACCAAACGCATTGTTCTTGTCTATCAAAGCTGAATACTTCAAATTGAGATTGGACTGTTTGCCCTTAATATCATAATTATATGACTGCACGGCATGCAGCCTGCCTAGAAAGTGCTGATGCATGCCCTTCAGATTGTGCATGACTGTCCCAGCTTTCTCACAGACTTGAAGGAGGGATTCCATAAAATTATGAAGCTTCTTGTCGGACTTGAATTTGTCATGTTGGAACTGTTCCCATCTGCTATCCAACTTTTGCTCAAGTTGTGTGATTCTCATGTCCATAGATGAGCTCAAGTGCATTATGGAGGAATCAATAGACTTAAACTTCATTTCCAGAAACTGAATCAAGGTAGGGTTGATACCGGGAGTGTGAGTATCCATGTCAGCAGAGGCATCCAAACCAGTTGGAATATCCTCCTCAGGGTGATAAGTAGGTTCAGTATCCCTTCTAGGAGAAGGTTCCTGAAAGGGACCATGTATATTGTGGTAGCTGGGAAGATTGGAACATTATCTGGGGCAATGTTATCTAGGACAGTACTAGCCTCTGGTCTGTCTACTCTAGCAGGACTGTCCTATGGTCTTTTCTATCATTCTGCTCTCAATTCTTCAGCAAGTGCCACAGAGACAGATTCACGTTTCTGACTTGGCAAGACTCTGACTGGCTGTCCATTTACAATCTTAAATCCCATGACATCTTGAATGTATGACAAGGAATATCTATTCCCTTTAGGAATGTGAAGTTTCTTTTCATTTCCAAAATCCACTCCAACTTTTTTAAAGATAGCAGTCAGTGGGGCAGCATAGGGAAGTGTCCGAGATTGTGACAGACAAGAGCCCATAGTCTGAATAATAACATTAGTCAATGAGATTTTGACATTTTTCAGCATGCAGTACAGCAAAAATCGTTGCATTTCAGTAACCCTTTCCCTACCACTGCTTTGGGGTGTAATAATAGATGTACAAATATGATGCAACAGTCGTTTGAAGGGAGGGAACCTATTTGCCTTCAGACTAGAGAGATATGTCTGCTTGACATCGGTGGGATCACTTGGCTGTTCTATCAAGATAGCAAAAGCCTCATGTTCATCAATGTGAAAACTATGTTGGTCAACCCCACCCATTGGAATTTTCAGTGATCTGGCAAACAATTTATTTGTTAACTCAAAACTGGTATTTCTGACTATTGAGGAAACTTTAGGAATTTGTGGTTCATATTTCAGATTCTGGTAAAACTCTCGAACAAGAGTAGGGTAATATATTCTATGGTTTGTGACAAAAGACCACCAACCCTGAAAATCCAAAGTGGGAAATAACTGCGGAAAAGCCTCAAGCATTTTGACATCGGAATCAACAATATACCGAGGAATAAGAACTTTCAGAGGTTCTCCAGTATTGGTAAGAAGAGATGAGTCTGGAGACCTTGCATGCGCGTCTGAACTTTCCACAGTTTGTTTCCCCTTTGCTGCAGCTGAAGATGAGGATTTTCTGGGAGCATCGTGAGAGGCAGTCTGCTTCGCTGCCCTTGATTCCGAGAGTTTTTTTTTCTTGGCCGGCGAGCTCTTCTCTTTTCCTTTCCGTTTCCGTGGAGTTGATGGAGACGGCGTCTCCTCTGAAGAAGCCGCCAAGGGAACATTATGAGCAGCTTTGCTTCAAGACTCAATAGTGCGCTCAGCTGAGATGTGAGCTCTTCGCTTCAGACCCTTCTTCTTCTTCTTGTCCTTTTTCGCCTTTTCCGGAGGAGCCATGGCAACAGGGTGAACCTCACGACAACAGGGAAGAAACGGAGGAACCGAGGGAGGGGCAACGGTGAGGCAAGGAGAGAAAGAGGTGCCAAAAGGTTTATGCGAGAGGCAGAAAGACGGAAGCGTTTACATTGAGGGGTTTTAAAAAGGTGACACCCCAATTTAAAAAGGGCGAAGCCGATTCAAAAAGGATGAACCGGACTGGATTGACAGAATGACCACGCAACAGCGTTGACGCGGTGAAATACTGAGTTGATGCATCCAAAATGAGATAAGAACCACAGTATTAAGGTGAGTTCTAAAGACACTGAAACATGAAACATGAGATTACATTCAGGGATTTTTAATAGGTAAAAGTCAAATTCCCTTATAAGAGTTATTGCAAAAGACCCTAATTTATTTAATGATGTGGAGAACAACGATCTCAAGAGTTTGAAGTAAATCCTTGAATAAGAAGAACATGTGTATGGAATAGAGATAGAATAGTTTGTGCAACATGAACTTTCTCCAATCTATATCCCTTGATTGTTCAATTGCAAGAGACCCTTGTAGAAGTGAATTTAACAAGTATTGAAGAGAAACTCTTTAGGATTTTGTGTAAGCTTCAGGTCAACCACATATATATATTATTTTTATTATTAAATTTTATTAGCAGTCAAGTGTAGCTAACTTTTTGACACGGGTAAACATGTTTATCAGACACCAGAATCCCCGGTTACTCAGCATAGCTAACTATTCTGCTTCACTTGGACAAGAGTTGGTAACTCACATCATGACAAGTTTCTCAGCACTTCTTTGGTGCATGGAGGCAGTTTCTCAGTGAGAATTTACCATTGCTCTGCAGCGAGCTATTTTGCTATATTGGGAACAGAGTTGGCAACTCACATCATGACATGTTTCTCAGCACTTCATTGGTGCATGGAGACAGTTTCTCAGTGAGAATTTGCCATTGCTCTACGATTTTTGACATGATATATATATATATAAAGGTGTATATATATATATATATAAAGGTGTATTCCTTCAGCTTTTATTGAACCTATTCTGAGTTTAAGGTCAATACAATTATTAAATTCATTTTGAACAAAGTTGTCTCTTTACTTTTGATTTTCATGGTTCTAGAAAAGATGGGTTCACAGTTTTATGAAACAGTTCTATAGCTATTCCATATGCAAGGAACTTTCATATTCAAGAAATTTAATGTTCAAAAGCATAAGATTCCTAAGTCTCCAACCACTAATTTTGCAAAGGGTCAGTCAATGAAGACCAAGAACTCTCATAAAGGAATTATCATTTGAACTCCCCCTGAATCTAAGATATCAAGTTAAATATCAATGTTAAAGAAACTTCCCTTAAACTGAAGATTGACAAGTTCTTCAACTACAAAAATTGGGATTTATGAGATGAATGGAACAAGAGAAATGACTTGAAGAGGAATAGAAAAGACTTCAAGCTGCAGACATCCTATGGTACCAGAAGTGTCACTTGAAGGACTACCTTATCAAGCAGCAGGCGTTAACGCATAGCAACCATTGCGTCAACCCCTTCTCATCATATAGAACCTCAGAAGGCAGACTTTTCAGACTAGCGTTGACTCAATCCCCATCACTACGTTAACCCACTCAAGTAAACAGATTGACCATCAGCATGGTTTCCATACATATTTAGTCAGTGCGTTGACGCAAGATTACTCCAGCGTTAACTCAGTCTTCTTAACCAATGACTTGGCTTATCATTCGATTGACGCAAGATTATGCAAGATTCACTAACCAACCATTTCAAAGTACTAGAATGCTTTCCTCAACAAATAAAATGTAATTCAAACTCCCCCTTACTCCCTTAGATCATGCATGACAAAAAGTTCTAATGAAATTGCAATTATCAACATGGTATGCCTTTTAGTTGCCATATGACATTCAAGACAGAGGACATCACGAATGACTAAACTCCCCCTAAATTGGGGACTTATTTAAGAACCAAGCAATTTTAAATCAAACAAGGCATGCGACCAAATTATTACTAGGCAACATTAAGCAATCATAATTCATAAAATGAACTGAGCAATCACATTAGGCAACATCTTGAGGATTACACAACCCAAGCTCTCTTCTAAGACAAGTAAATCTTTCATTACATAGAGGCTTAGTAAAAATATCATCTAGTTGATGTTGTGAATCCACAAAAATCAATTTAAAGCTCCCTTTATTAACTTCATCACGTAAGAAGTGATGCCTAATTTCTATATGTTTGGTCCTAGAGTGCTGGATTGGATTCTTTGCCAGGTTAATGGCACTGGTGTTATCACACAAAATTGGGACACACCCAAGATCAGTTTGATAATCTTAGAGTTGGTGTTTGATCCACAACACTTGAGTGCCACAACTCCCTGCAGCGACATACTCTGCCTCTGCAGTGGATAGTGCCACCGAGTGTTGTTTCTTGGATGCCCAAGAAACCAAACACCCTCCCAAAAATTGGCAATAGTCACTTGTGCTTTTCCTGTCAAGTTTACATCCGGCATAGTCTGCATCTGAATAAGATACTAAATCAAAAGAGCAAGATGCAGGATACCAAATCCCTAAATCTCGAGTTCTAGCAAGGTATCGAAAGATACGCTTAACAGAACTCAAGTGGGATTCTCTAGGTTCAGATTGAAAACGTGCACACAAGCAGACACAAAGCTGGATATCTGGCCTAGATGCGGTAAGATAAAGGAGTGATCCAATCATACCTCGATAAGTCTTCGCATCCACTTGTTTACCTTTCAGATCTGCATCCAGGGTTGTGTTGGTGCTCATGGGAGTTGTGATCGCTTTGAGATTCTCCATTTGATACTTTTTCAGCAGTTCAGAAATATACTTTACCTGGTTGATAAAACATCCTTCCTTGCTTTGGGTGATTTGAAGACCTAGAAAAAATTGTAACTCACCCATTAGACTCATTTCAAATTCTGTAGTCATCAATTTTGCAAATTCCTCACACATGATTGGTTTAGTGGATCCAAAAACTATATCATCAACATAAATCTGGACGAGAAGAATATCATTATTTATTACCTTGGTGAATAAAGTTTGGTCCACTTTACCTCTGGAATATCCCTTTTCAGTGAGATATGAACTGAGTCTGTCGTACCATGCTCGAGGTGCCTGTTTCAGCCCATAAAGAGCTTTGTCCAATCTGTAAACATGGTTAGGACAGTCTATGCACTCAAAATCGGGGGGTTGTTCAACATACACCTCTTCTTTTATTAGACCATTTAGAAAAGCACTTTTTACATCCATTTGTTGTAATTTTATTCCATGGCAGCAAGCAAATGCAAGCAATAGTCTAATGGCCTCTATTCTAGCTACTGGAGCAAAGGATTCTTCAAAATCAATACTGAATTCTTGGTTATACCCTTGAGCTACCAGTCTTGCTTTATTCCTGACTACTATTCCATTCTCATTTTGTTTATTTCTGAAAACCCATTTAGTTCCAATGACTGAATGTTCGGTGGGTCTTGGCACAAGATGCCACACTTTGTTTCTTTTGAATTGATTTAATTCTTCATGCATTGCATTTATCCAAAATTCATCTTTTAAGGCTTCATCTACATTTTTGAGTTCAATTTGAGAAATAAGTGTCAAATTATCCATTTCTTCAATGATCCTAAAGTGAGACCTAGTTCTAAGAGGGTCATGCAGACTACCAAGGACACTTGATAATGGATGATCTCTTAACACCCTAACGTTGGTAAGAGGATTACCTTCATTAGCTGCTGCATTACCTTGAGCACTTGATTCTACTAGATTCTCACCTGGCCTTGATTCTTTTTCTTGTAGATCTTGATCTTCCTTCACTTCAAGAAACTCCCCATCATCCTTGTCCCTGCAAGATTGTTCATTTTCAGATTTAACATTCATTTCAGCAAATACAATATGTGGGGATTCTTCTGCAATTTGAGTTTTGACATTTAGGACTCTATAGGCCCTAGAGTGATCACAATATCCAAGAAAGATGGCTGGTTCACTCTTAGGTTCAAATTTATCTAAGTCCCGTTTGTCATTATTTTAAATAAAATATTTTGATCCAAATACTCTTAAGTGAGCAACTGATGGCTTCTTACCTTTCATTAACTCATAGGGAGTCTTTTTGGACAGAGGCCTTACCATTGCACGATTTACAATGTAGCACGTAGTGTTTATCGCCTCGGCCTAGAATTTCCTTGGAAGTTGTCCTTCGATTAGCATTATTCTCGCCATCTCCACAAGAGTCATGTTTCTTCTTTCCACCACTCCATTTTGTTTGGGAGTTCTTGGTGAAGAGAATTTGTGTGATATTCCTTTCTCCCTGCAGAAAACATCAAAGTTTGAGTTTTCAAACTCTCCTCCATGATCTGACATGATAGAAGAAATGGTGAGCTTACCATCCTGCTGGAATCTCTTAAAGAATGCCTGAAATTCTTCAAACTCGTCATTTTTATGAGATAAAAAGAACACCCAGGTAAACCTAGAAAAGTCATCTACCAATACAAAACCATATCTACTGCCACTTAGACTTGCTGTTCTAGTGGGTCCAAACAAGTCCATATGAACAAGTTCAAGAGGTCTAGAAGATTGGTTTTCAATTCTAGTTTTAAATGACTTCCTAGTGTGCTTACCTTGAGCGCATGCATCACAAACTTTATCATTATGTTTGAATGAGACATATGGCAAACCGTTCACCATGCCGAATTTTGCTAACTTATGCATGACACTATAGCTAGCATGTCCTAGCCTATGATGCCATAGCCAAGCTAGTTCACTTTTGTTCACAGCAAGATAAAGATTATTATGAGCAAGATCATCTAAGTCTACCATGTACATATTATTTACTCTCTTTCCAATGAACTTAACCTTTTCAGAGTTCATTTCAAGGATGGTACATGCATGTGAATCAAACACAACCTTGTGACCTCTATCACACAGTTGACTTATACTAAGTAGATTATACTTTAATCCTTCAACAAGAAACACATCATCAATGGAATTCAAAAGATTTTTGCCAACTTTACATTTTCCAATAATCTTACCTTTATTGTTGCCCCCAAAAGTGACATGCCCTCCTTCCTTTTCAACCAAGAGGCAAAATTTGGCTTTGTCACCCGTCATATGTCTTGAGCAGCCGTTGTCGAGATACCATCTGTTATGTACGGCTGCAAGACATTCCTGCACATCACATCAAACGAGGGACTTTGGAACCCAAAAACACTTGGGTCCCATCAGACCATATGCTTCTTTCAAGTAAGACAACATGTTTTTCGGAATCCACATCTGTTGTTTTGGAAGTTTTTGGAATGTGGAGTTCACAAGTTTGGGATTTTTCTGTCTCATCTGATTGGGTTGATGTTTTACTTGTAATGAATTTTCTGGACCAGTTTTGTTGTTAAAAGGACATGAATTTTTGTTCCAATTTGCATTCCAAAAAACATTAGGAATCCAGGATGCACTGGGAAACCTAGGATGAGCAGCTCTAGGTGATGCTTGAGTTGTAGAGGGAACAAAGCCTGACTGCGTTAACCCCCTAACATGGTTGCATTGACATATTCCCTTGTTCTGAAGTAGTACCCATTCTGGAAAGGTCTGTGCGTTGACGCACTATAGGTAGTGCGTTGACGCGGTCTGTAATCAGTTTCAGCTTCGTTTCTGTAAAAACCCTTGGATGAAGGGTGCGTTGATGCAGGGTGACTGGTGAGTCGACGCCACTATCTTGTGCCAGTCCAGTGACTCCTGAAGTTTCCATGAGCGTGATGTTGATTTGATTTTATGGGAGCCTTGGGTTGATTTGATGTCTTACTCCTAAATTTTAGCATACTTGTACAATGATTGGTATTCATGGTAGAATCCATTTTCCCTTTGCCCTTTTTCTTGTTGGTCTCATTTGTTTGTTTGATTTTCTATTTTAACTTTTCTTGATTATTCTCTCGGAGCTTCATTATTGTCAAATAATTTTGCTCAGACGTGCCCTATTCTGGAACAAAAGTTACTAATCTCACTCCTAAGCCTTCTTTTTTTTAGGATTATATCCTAGCCCTTCTTTTCCAAAGTTGATTTTAATTCCCATAACAGCTTCTAGGTTATTTTTGCCTTGTGTCATTTTTTTGAGGGAGGCTTGCTTGTCTTGATTTTCAACTTGCAATGTTTTCAGATTTTCTTGGAGTTCTAGATTTACTCCTTGAACAGCTTCATATTTTTCTTCAGCAATTTTTACATCACTTTCCAATTTTTGCATTCTGAGTTTCAAATCATCAATTACTTTCAGTAAAAATTCATTTTCTCTTTTCATCTCAGTCAGTTGGTTTTTAAACTCATCACTTTCGGCAAGAGACTTTCTTAGATTGGAGATTTCTGTTTCTAAGCAAATGTTTTTCTCACTTAAGGAAGTGTCTTGACTAGCCGAATTTTTCTTCTTCTTCAGTGATTTATTTTCTCTCTTCACATAATCATACTTATCAAGCAGATCATTAAATGCTTCTTCCCAATCACTACAAGAGAAGTTTTCAAAGGAGGAGGTTACCTCTTCTTGATCATCTCACTTGGCCATAAAGCATAGCTTCACATCACTTTCTTCTTCAGAGGTGTTGTCTTCTTCTTCTTCTTCCTTCTCCCCATCACTCCAAGTACTCACCATTGCCTTTGGTTTCTTGTTCTTCCACTTTGGTTGAATTTTCTTCACATTCTATGGGCATTCAGGTTTTATATGACCTTGTTTCCTGCATTTGTAACAAACAACTTTGTCAGATTTCTTAAAGTTCTCAGACTTAAAATTTAAATTCTTTCTTACCTGTGGTCTTCTGTTTCTTAGGACCTTACCTTCCTTCCTTAGAAACTTTCTAAACTTCCTGGTGAGCATTGCTATCTCACTTGAGTCATCCTCCGAGGTAGATAACTCGCTATCCTCTGAACTTTCCTTGCTGCTTGGACCAGCCTTCAATGCAAGTGGCTTCTTCTTTTTCACATCCTCATCATTTCTTTTGAAATTCAACTCATAAGCCATCAGTGATCCGATAAGCTCATCAGGAGTGATGGGAATCTTCACCGAGCATGTACTTTTTCTTTTGCATTTATGTCCTTTTAGTTTGTGTTTATATCCTTGGGAAAGTATGTACGCAAATGTAAGGCTTTATAAGCCAATGAGTCATTCCCATGGATTGTGTGGGTTTTTGTGCAATTATTGAGTAGGTCCAGCTAGGGGGCCCTCACCCCTTTCCCATTGGTCCACCTAGACCATGTGGGGCTGGTCAACCATCCTAGGTGGCCATCTAGAAGGTTGGAATGCCAATTGACCACATGGGAGACAAGTGGTTCAATTTGTCCAAGGTAGGCCACCTAATTTTCCAACCCCATTAACCTTGGTCAAGGGGGCGCCCCTCTCCCCTATTATTTTATTATTTTTGGTGTGTTAATCACACTTAATCCCAGCCATCCAATCCCCATTCCTAGATCCAAGGGTGTAGAATGGGTTTGATACATGGCATATAAAAGGTTGTATTTTCCATTTGTTAGCATTAATGAAGAGAAAATTGTTGGAAAATCAAGAGTGATTCTTGAGCCCCTCCCCTCTCCCCTGGTGTTCATCTCCTCTAACCTCCAGTTCTAGAGTGGTTTCTATCTTCTATCTCCCCCTCTCAACCTCTGATCTTCATCTGTGCCGCCGCCGCCGTTCGTGCCGCCTTCGAGCCGCCGTGAATCCGTCTTCGGTTTTCTTTCCTGCTGGATAGAGGTGTCTTCCTAAAATTCCTGATACCAGCCACGACCTCTTCGTGATTTATAATTTTTATGGTGTGTTCCTATCTTTCATCCCATCATCCACAAAAAAATTCAGGTCGAAAATCCTTCGTTTGATATTTTTGTAATTTCGGTCTTCAATAACTCCCAGATCTGTCCTGTCTCTGTCTACAGTGACAGCAACTCTGAGTTTCCCATCTCCGACCTTCTTTTTGATTTTTTTTGGGGCTCCCAATTTTACTGGGCGTTCTGTCCATCATCCCCTACATCCACCATTTTTCTTGATTTTTGATCCGCCCTCTATCTATTTTTCAAAATTCATGTTCTATCTCTGCTACAGTGCTTTCAGCCAAGTTCCAGATCCGACTACCTTCTAGTTCAAAAATCAGAACAAATCACAGCCACCTCCAAACCTTTCATAAAAACTATGTCCGTTTTCCTAGCTTGATTTCCTACAACTTTTCTGAAGACCACCACTTCAGATTCGGACGTTCACATATCGGTCAAAGGCAGTTCTCAGACAAGTTCTCTGCAGATCTGAGAATCCGGTCACTGTACAATAGCAACTCAAAAATTTATTAAGGCCAAGATACGTACAGATCCAGATCAGATCTCCAGGCCTAGATTGAAGGATTTGAAGTTAGCTTTCCAAAGGCGCCAGTTTCGTGTCGATCCGACATCGAGGCTGATCGCCGCGTCCGTTCTCGCCGGGACGCGCGCTGAAACCCAGAAGCTGCAGATCCGTGGCCGGTTGTTCCGACCGGTGCCGATCGGAGCCGCCCGGCCTCCGACCGGTGAACCAGCACGCCTCCACTCCAGGGAGCGCCCTTCCAGGCATCCTCCACTACAGCGGTGCCATCGGGTCCCACACGGCCCCTCCGGACAGCACGTGGGCCCCACCGCCACTAGTTCGGGTGTTGCCGAATCAACGCGAGAAGCCGCCCGTCAACCCGAATTCGGTCCTCCCGGACTCCATTGTGTAGCCATTTACCTCTCTGCGTGGAGTGGGCAGCGACGTGTATTGCTGTAATATTGTGTATTATTGTTCCGGGAGTATGAGTTTCGGCCGGGTCCGTCTTCCCCACGCCGAGCGCGTGGAGGTATCGTTCTCGCTCCCTACACTCGGCATTTGCATATTTTCCTATATACTTGTTTATGCCACTGCTAGAGAGCATGTTCTAGGATCGTAGCTCGCTTTATATTTATATCACCGCTGCTGCGAGAGAGAGCGTTACCATCCCGTGACCCGATCCGGGCACAAGTGAGAGCCGACCACCCTAGCTCACTGCCGGTTTCTCAACTGCGCACGTCCGACGCTTCCCTCGTTAAGGGACAGTCACGAGCTTGTCGTGTCCGTGGTCTCGTCCTGCATCAAGAAGTAGTGGTAGGAAGATTCCTAGATTCCTCAACAACTGTGGCCTTAGTGTGCCAAATTGGAGTTAGGGATCTAAGAATTTTTCTTACCAGTTCATAATCACTGTAAGTTTTTCCTAGACCTTTAAGACCGTTTACTAACAGAGTTAGCCTAGCATACATTTCAGAAATATTCTCCTCTGGTTTCATTCTAAAAGCTTCATACTCAGATATCAACATGTTAGCTTTTGTCTCTCTTACCTCTGACGTACCTTCGTAGATAACTTCAAGTCTGTCCCACATTTCTTTGGCATTGGCGCATGAGGACACACGTGAAAACTCTGTAGGGTGCAGCGAGCATTGCATGATATTCATTGCTTGCCAATTTATGTTTCACTTTCGAATCTGTTCCTTGACCCACAGTTCCTCATCTTCTGGTAATTGATATGGTCCTTTGCTCACGACCCTCCAAATCTCATGGTCCTGAGCTCTAAGAAATACCTGCATTCGATTTTTCCAATAAGCGTAATTAGTGCCATCAAAGAAGGGTGGCCTATTCACTGCATGCCCTTCAGGTATGAGCCCCTTGTTCTCCATTCCATTGAATCTCTTTGGGTTGTGAAACCCTCAACAAGAGAGCCGAGCTCTGATACCACATGTTGGATTTAGTGGAATGTCAATCTAGAGGGGGAGGGGGTGAGTAGGTTGACACATTAAAAACTAATAGTGCAAGATCACACAATCCTTTGAGTAAGCTATTTCTAAATGAGAATGCAGTATAAGATAATGTCGCAGTCGGACCTATTCAAGCATCTAGCGACACACAAACCACACAGAAGAAAGCAAACCACATATGAACGCTTGGTTTTTAAGATGGTTCGGTCTCCCTATGGAGACCTGCGTCCACCCCTCACTAAATCAATGAGGATCCCTACTGAGCCTTACAGCTTAGCTAAACAGAGGAACAATTCCTCAACAACGCTGAGCTCTACAGCTTGGCTAACAAGAGGAACTGATCCTCTTACCCGCTGACAAACAGCTTGTGGGCGAACAACCCCAAACCCCTTGATCCAAGCACAACCCGCTTGATCAAGACACCTCCCTCTACATACACTAGTACAAGGGAGAATCACAGTAATAGAGTGCAAAGTGAACTGTAAAACTTAAGATGGAAAATAGAAAATAGAAACGAGTTTCAGATACAAATCAGAATTGGATCTCAGGTCTTGAACTCGATGATCTGAAGGATGAAGCTCTTGAACGACTGGCTTCCTCTTCCTCGGTAAAGGGATGTAGAAGAGCTCGTGATTCAGCACTTTGGATGTCCCTTCTATCCAGGATGATGGAATTCTGAAACGCTTCCCCTTCTTCTTCGTGAACCAAGCAGCACCAAGGAGGAAGATGATAATCCCAGATCTTCTGCTTTAGAGCTTCTCTCCACCTCTACCTGCGACTGCAACTTCTACGTGAATACCCACAGCTCACGCCCCTTTTCACGTGAATATTCCCTTGTGGGCCCCAACCAACTTTTCTGGTTAGCCCCAATGGTTGTCCTCTCACAGATGCTTCTAGAATAGCGAGGGAAAAGGAGCGCGTGCCCTTTTTGCTGATGTGGCATCTAATTTATCCTTTATAGCTTGGTTCCACCGATATTCATTTGACGAAGCCCAGATGGCGTCAACCCTGTGTGACTAAAGGGTTAACGCATACCTGCATAGCACGAAGGACTGTAGAGGCTGGATGTGTTGATGCATGAAGACCCTGCGTTAACTCGTTGGACTGACCCAGAGCCATCTTTCTTCCGTTAATGAACTGATGCGTTGACGCTGTGCCATCGTAGCGTTAACGCACTAAGCTATACCAGTGACTAATTCTTCTAACTCATTGAACTGAGGCGTGGACGCCTTGAGCACCTGCGTGGACGCTGTCTCTTCTATTGAACTGAGGCGTGGACGCCTTGAGCACCCTGCGTAAACGCTGTTTGTTCCTTACAATTCAAGATAAACCAAATATATATATGTTAATGAATCCATTTCATTATGCAAGTTGAATTCTAACACAGAGTATCTAATTCATCATGCCTGTTGAACTCAATACAAAATCTCATGGTTGTCATCATCAAAACCAGGGGCACAACAATATGCACCTCCTTCGTAAACTTTTTGGACAACATAGGGCCCAAGCCAGTTTTCATTTAGCTTGCCTTTATGGTTGGTAGCCATGACCTCTCTTCTTTTGACCATCACAAGGTCATATTTCTTGAATTCACGCCCTTTGACAAGCTTGTCGAAGACGTGGGTTATTCGGGCCTGGTAGACCTGTATGTTCTGCTGAGCCTAGAGTCGCTTCCCTTCTAAGTCGGAGAGCTCTTCCAACCTTCGTTCTGCGTTTGTTCGATCGTCTTTGACCAATTCATGTTGGATTGTGACCCTAAGTGAGGGTACCTCCAGTTCACTATTTTCCCCTGGGGATCCTTATAATTATCACTACAGTTTACCATTATTTAATATTGAATATTGAATTTAGTATTCAAATTTAAATTGCCCCCGAGGGGTCTTCACTCGTTACAGTGTAGGTAGAATTGTAGAAATCATATCGATTTCTTGATAGTCTTCAATAGAGAAATCCAGTCCCGGGTGCTGAGTAATTTGTAGCAATCTTCTGTCCATGTTCGGTGGATCCCATAATTCTTTGAACATCTTGTTTTGACTGGAGGGTTGACAGAAGGAGATCTGCTGCTTCCTAGCCAACTTGATTGCAAGGCCAGTTATGTACGGGAGCCCCATAATTGGGACAGGTGGATCACACATCTCTTCGGGGAATATGCAATCATCGTCCCCTTTTGCAGGCTGCTCCTTGGCCACATAGAACATGGTGGGTTGGCCATCAGGATTAGGGACCTCCAGGTTCTTCAATACTTCGACTGTTTGACAGTCTGCATCAGCTACGGGTTTGATGATCCCTAGCGGGACCTTAACATCCCAAAGTAACTCTTTGAGTTTTAGTGCCCCCGATTTAGGGTAAATGCTGAGTTGAATTACTCTGAGATCCCCCTCTTCCCACTATAAGAAATTCGGCTTATAGTCATGAATTTTACCTACGTTTCAAAAAAACGTAGGTATATATGACTTATTCCGATGTTTTTAGAATTACGTAGGTAAATTTCCTACGTTTCACTATAACATAGCAATATGGTCACCTTATTCCTACGATTCTACATGAAGCGTCGAAAAATATTATGTGTACCGACGTCTTCTGAGTAAATGTGAGAATAGACCTTATATATTGCTATGTTTTAAGAATAAATGTAAGAATAAATTATTTCATAAAAAATAAAAATAAATTAAAAGCGTAGGAAACGAGGGTGACTAGGCGGCAAATTTGGCGCTCGATTTTTTTCATTTTTCCCGACTTTTAGCACTCAATTTTTCTCCCAATTCCACCGGTTCTCTCTTTCTCTTCCACCCCAACCCCTTCCCCTCTCGTCTCCTTGGATCCAGTCGAGACTCTCCGCACCGCTGTGAAAGAGGATGTCCTCTTCTTCCTCCTCCTCCTCCCCCTCCGCCGCTGGACCCTTCACTCCTTCTCATCCCCTTCACAGTCGCCACCGCCAAAGGAGGCCCCTCTCCCGTCCAGGAAACGCCATCAGCTTCTTCCTCACCTGGTGGCCGCCCATTAGCTTCTTCCTCTTCTTCTTCCTCACCCGATAGTTGGAATCCCACCTCGCCGAGTCCGTGCCATCGTCTTCCTCTTCTCCTTCATCTTCCTCCTCCCATTCGCACTCTTCCTTTGTCCCCTTCCATCGATGGCCAACGGCGACACGAGAGGACGTGGCCCTAGCGACGACGGTGATGCCAGGGGGATGCGATGCCGATGACGATGGGACACACCCGGCCCGCTATTCATTTCAAACACTGCGCAAGGATCCCCCGGTAGCCAGCTGAACCTAGCACGCAGAGAGAGAGAGAGAGAGAGAGCTCTTCCGTGTCTGCGAAGACCAAGAGGTTCTCTTCTCCCCGACGGTCTTGTGGTTGGGTGCTCCAAGATAGTCTCTTTTCTTCTTATAATTCCTTGTTCTTGCTAGTTCCATTTTCTGAGGGAAATTTTATACCTTGGCAATGGGTTCACCCCCTTTTGTGGTCTGGGTTCCCTGAAGTTCCTTGCTTATTTTTTTTGCTTTTTTTTCTTCGTACTTGGGAATCTTGATTCGTTGCTGAATGCGCTCTGTAGGGGGAGATCATGGCGGCCTCGAGGGAGGCATGTGGTTCGCAGTTCTTTTGGAGTAACGGGAGCCAGAGCCTCTCCAGCGCACCCAATGCACCCCTCATCGATGTCGGCCAGATCATAGTGCCCGAGGTTGGTTATGATTCTTAAGGATGTTAACAATCCTTCAGAACTTCCTATCTTCTAAAATGATGGGATTAGGATTTAGTGAGTGCATGTCTGTGGTCACTGGTTCTCCATATGGGCACTGAGGAGGGTCTGAGAGAACAAGAATTTGCTTTCCGTTGTCCCAATAGGTTGCTAGAAAAGGGAGAAAATTTGTAGTTGTTCTCCTATTTTGGTTGTATTGCTGAAAATCGCTTGTCTCATTGCCAGTGGTCTCAGTGTACATTTTGGTTATTCTACCATGATGATGGCATGAATGTTTCAAGCCCATCACAGAAAACAATTGAAAATCATTATAGGAAGTTCTCAGCTTAGTGGAAGGGTATGGTACTAGGGGATTCAGAATGTGAGGAGTCCATGTTCTATAGTATCTCTATGAGAAAGCATAAGAAATGAGATGAGACTTTGAAATGAAATTTATGGAACATGGTTGAGGACAAGTTAAAAGTCAAAAGCTCTGCCCATGCTGTGTGGGGTACCTAAGGAAATTTGATAACATCACTGAAGACGTACAAATTTGGGGTGTCTCCTTTTGAGGTATTGTCCCCACCACGCCCGAGGGGTGGCTAGGGTTTTGTCATTTTTTACTGGTAAAAGGGCCCTCAGAGGAGAAAACTTGGGTCTTGCTTATAAGCACATGCCCATCTTTGTAGTTTTCAATATGGGATCTTTTAAGCCCCCTTCTTAGGTCTCTATAATCACGTTTTATCTATAAGCAAGTAACATCTGCTCTGAATGGGAGGTATCTGAGGTTCGGTGTGTCATGCAATTCGATATATGTGTCATGTATGTGGGTGTATGCAAGAGATTCATATGCTTCTTTATGGCACTACGTTTCTACTTTTACAGAGGAAAAGTTGGAAAAACTTGTTTTCCTACATGGGACCGGGATTTCTTGTTGCCATTGCTTACATTGATCCTGGAAATTGTATGTTTGTAATTCTTTCTATTTTGGTTTGCCTGGTTACTTTGGATCACAACTTCTTTAATATGATTGCTTCAACTTTTTGAATGTAGTTGAATGGATTTGCAATCAGGCGCACAATATAAGTATGAGGTATGCTCATCTCTGGCCTTAATTAGCATATTTGATTTACAGAAATGTGACACCCAAAAATACATACACGTCAAAAGCTCAGTTATTTTTGGTTGTATTTGTCTCAGCATGCATCTTAATATTCTTCATCTACTCTTTTCTAAAAATGTGTTTGTCTTCAAAAATTTTAGTTTTCAGCACCTATCCAGTTACACGTTTTCTTACTCATAAAGTCTTAGTTTAGCATATATTATTCCATCTGGTGTATAATTGAGAAGTGATCATTCATTGCTTGTTAGTTGGTTTGGATCATCCTTGTAGCATCATGTGCTGCTCTTGTTATTTAGTCTCTAGCTACTAACCTGGGGGTTGTTACAGGTTTGTTCTTCATATTGGCATTCTGTAAAACTTTTGTTGCTGAATGGCCATATTCTTTTCTGTTATGCATCAGCATTTGGAATGATTCTTAGCAGCATATGTGGCAGGAAAGCATTTAGCTGAGCATTGTAGAGCTGAATATGTAACTTCATACTTTGGATGCTGGCTGAAGTTGCGGTAGTTGCATGCGACATTCCTGAAGGTGTTACTATATAAGTGGGAAACCATTGTCATTCTGCTGTTTCTGGATCCATTCAGTGCACCATTTGATCTAAGTGCAAGTGCACATGTATAATATTAGGTTTACTATCCAGCTTGTTACTTTTGGTACATTAGAGTTCATATGTCATCTAATACTAGCATGTACTTAGATGTACATTGGTGAACTTCAAAATGCCTATATATTATTGAACTTTTGCTAAAATGATCATTTTTTTCCCTTGGTCTCCTTACTCATGTCAGCTAAGCTTAATAATCATCTCCTATGCCTGAATCTAGACTCAAGCTCTACAATCTCTGTATGTGAGACGAGAATGCAGAAATGTTTCAAAACGTAAAGAAACGAATTACCTTGTGAAGGTTAAAAAACTCATCTCTAAGTACAAGGCTTATCTTGTCTCCACAATATCATGCTTCCACTTTCCCTTGGAGATGGCTTATTGAGAAACACATTCTTCACTTCTCATCAATGTTCTTCTTTCAATATCTTGCATTTACCTCAATTTGAATATTGCTCCTTAAAGAAGGAAGGCTATCTATGCATAGGAACATGGCACCTAGTTCCATGTTTTTAAGCATAATGAGGGGAAGGGTCCTTCTCTCTGCTAATTCCTTCAAACCTATAAAGTTGAGATATTCGAGAACAAATTCTGTGTTCTACTTTTTTGCAACCACCTCTGAACATGGCAAACATTAGTTTGATAATTTCTTCTTCTATGTCTACTTTACTGCAAAAGGACACTTGTATTCAACCGCATGCGATAACATTTTCTCTAAACAGGTAACATATCTTTTGTCAACTACCTTTCTTGCTAAATGTTTATGGAAACCAACTGCTTTTCCTTTTCCATTTCAGTCATAGGGATGGCCTTTGCTTGGAGCATGCTCTTCAGCATTCCTATGTGGTGCGGTGTTCTTATTGCTGGGCTCAGTACGTTGATGCTTTTTCTGTTACAGCAATATGGGGTATGGAGTGATTGATATTTGCACATGCCCCCTTATTTGATTTTAATGACATATTGACACCATCATAGTACCTGAGATATTGTGTATGACAATATTGACAGGTCTAATCAGAAACAAAAGAGACAGATATGCAGTAGAATAACCAGTTCCTATAACATGGTTATTGTCAATTCTTTTAACATGATCATATTACCTGATGCTTCTTTCTCTAATGGAACACATTCAAATCTATGGAAGAAATTTGATATAACATAGCATATATTTGTCCATATACTTTTGGTTAAGTAGATACCACAAGTACTTTAATGTGGTTCCATATGTTCTCTAGTGAAGCTGTTTGTGGAGCGTTTTTACTGTGGTTCCTGATATGGTATAATTGATGATTACTTATGCAGGTCAGGAAGCTCGAGTCATTGATAGCTTTTCTTGTTTTCACAATGGCCATTTACTTCTTTGTGGAGCTTGGTTATGCAAAACCTAAGCATTTAGAAGTTTTGAAGGGATTGTTTGTCCCTCTGCTTAAAGGAAATGGTGCTACTGGGCTTGCTATCTCACTTCTCGGTGCCATGGTTATGCCATAAGCTCCTTGACTTAAAAACTTCATCTAGGCTTTGTTTCTTGACATAAGACCTTCATCTAGGTTTTCCTTTGACCACTCTCTGGTCCACGTTTACTCATTTGCCTCCTTCGGTTGATGTAGGCACAACCTCTTTCTCCATTCTGCATTGGTGCTTTCAAGGAAAGTGCCACGAACTGTTCAAGGGATTAAGGTAAAATTAGCTTGAAACTGGTCTAAGTCATTAAATGTCCATAAGTGATTGTTTTTTCACATTGTTTGTGCTAATTGGTTCATCAGACTGGAGAAACACCACTCAATATACCCATTTGAGGTCACAGAGAATATATCCCAAAATCACATAGGATTTCAGTCAGTCCTTAGCAGAACTTGTTTTGCGGCACTTAAACTATTCTTTTTTTAATACACTGAGTCACTCTAGGTAGCAACAAGATGATGTCAAGATGCTTAGTAGTTTTTCTCTCTGTATCATTATCTGAATTATAAGTTCACTTTTGTGGCAGGAAGCATGCAAATTCTATACAATAGAAAGTGTAGTTTCTTTGTCAATAGCCTTTCTTATCAATGTATATGTTATCTCAATAAGCGGTGCTGTCTGCAACTCATCTAATTTGAATCCAGAAGATAGGAAAAGTTGCGAAGACCTGGATCTTAATAAAGCTTCATTTTTACTCAAAGTATGCACTCTCATTTTCTTTTCAAAAAAAATGCACTCTCATTTTCACAAATTTATATGCTAACCCTCATACTTCATCACAAATCAAAGCATATTTCTTTCACATTATGGCACTGAGAATTAAATTGTTGTTTGGTGCTTATAAAGATCTAATCTTCCCTTAATTTAAAATCTACCAATTTGCAAAGTACACTAGACGAAGGTCTACTTTTCTCTGTTAAGAATTGCATCAATTTGCATATCTTGAAAATAAAATATAGGTTCTCCTTGAATGTGATCTAATGAAAATTCCTTTGCATTTTTTTTGTAGATGAAAATAAAACTATATTTAACTACCCATTGTAATTGTTCAAGTTTGTCTGACACCCAAATTTAGTGAAGCATCTCTTTAGGGCTTCATGTATAAATTCTTCCTGTGGAATAAGAATAAAGGGATATGTTTAAGCATATTAACACACAAAATTCTGTAATGTGCCTGCAAATGAGTATTTTCCTTTATATACAGGTTGTGCAGCATGGACATGAATGTTACACACGCACAAACATCCTTTCTGTACAGGTTGTGCAGCATGGACATGAATGTCACGCACACACATACAGAGAGAGTGACAGGGGGGCAAGAGTCATGGAAGATGAGAAAATGCATATCATCTTTTAAAATGACTTTAAGGCTTCTTGTGATTCATGTGTGCATCTCTCTCTCTCTATATATATATATACACACACACACATTGAGAAATCTGTACCATTAGGTATTAGCTAGTTAACTACATATCTGGAAGCTAAACAAGGGGAAATAAGAAGAAATTGTTGACTATGACAATCAGATACCTCTAAATCTTTTGTTCCTTCTGAACCTTGTTTTACAGAATGTCCTGGGAAATTTGAGCTCAAAGCTATTCGCAGTTGCCCTATTGGCATCTGGTCAGCGTTCCACGATTACAGGAAGGTAAAACAGTTTTTAAAAGAAAATGAGGACATCAAATGGTAATCAAAAGATAGTCTATGTCCCCACTCAAATTTTTTTTTATAATAAGGGGTAACATGATCATTTAGAGTGGCACTTATTTAATTTAAACGCACCTCAGGTTTTATCGAATTTTATGCATACATATATGGTCCCGATGATTTTTTTCTATCGATCTTCTATTGGCCCACAATAGACTAATCTCTCTCTCTCTCTCTCTCAGGTTTTATCTAATTTTATACATACATATATGGTCCCGATGATTTTTTTCTATCGATCTTCCGGTGGCCCACAATAGACTAATCTCTGTGTGTGTGTGTGTGTGTGTGTGTGTGTGTGTGTGTGTGTGTGTGTGTGTGTGTGTGTGTGTGTGTGTGTGTCAGCAGACCAAAACCTCAGGACTGCTATGTAGGTGTAGTTCTCAGTACAAACTTCCGTAGCAGGAGCATTTAATCCCAAGTGGTGGGAACGGCCGACAGAGATAATTGGCGTCCCACAGATTATGTTTCTTCTCGGATCCCTCTTCTGTGACCCCTTCTCTTTTCTCTCAACAATTAATTAACCAATGGTTATAATAATTGAGTGTTTATACATGCAATATGAATATTTTATCAAATATTCTGTGAAACAATGCATGTGTTCCACTGACGTAGTACTGACCTACACAGAATCCAATATTTCATCAAATATGACAAGGGCTAGAGAAATAATGTAGGAGAGGTTGTGGCAGTTGAAGTTCTGTTGATTAAAAATGTTGTTCTACCTAACAGTATCTTATATTTTCTTATTGGATTTGAAAGAGTTGTAATATTTATGTGTATTATGTGGATCCAAAAATAGATCTGAACTGCATAAAATTTTAGATATAAGTGTAATGTTTGTGTACTATGTAGATCCAAAAAAGATCTGCAATTTATTTTTTTGGATATGTAATGCATATGCTTATTATGTGGACCCGAAAAATATGAATATGCAAAATCAGGTTAGATGGTACAACCATGAGAATTTGGAAGCACATAGCTAATTTGGTTAGCCAGATGACTGCACCTTAGATATTACACATTTTCTTGATTTTTCAATGCATACATAGAAAGTAATCGTGAACATAAACTTTGATTTCCTTTCGATTATTTTTATATGTTGCCTTTCCTTGGCAGATGAAGTCGAGGTTGTATACAAAATGTATTGACTATGCCATCATATTGGCTTGGAAGGATGCTGCTGGGAGCACACTTTTGGCATACAGGGTTGCTCTGGTGTATTTCTCAATGAGACTTTGCCTTCTTTCATAATACCCAAGCTGTAGTAATTCTAGGGTGAATTCAAGTAATACAAAACTGGATACCCTTGGATTAGGCCATATATAGCCCATGGTTTCTTATATTTCTCAATGAGACTTTGCCTAATTTTTTGGCTGTTGAAATTACTGTTGTTATGGTAAAGCATCATTTGTTACATTTTGAGCACATGGTGGTTTGATTCATTCAAATATGAATAGTTATAGATTCACATGAATGTCTATACAATAAAATCAACTCTGTCAAGATTATATTTGCGTGATTGCTTTGTGTAGAGATTATGTGTGGATGAACATGGATGTGAGTGAGATAATCAATGAATGTGAACATGAATGGATGTATTATTATAGGTGATGAGAACATAGATATTAATAGAATTTTTTTTTTTAAAAAAGAAAATATATTCCTATATTTTTTATTAACCAACGTTAAATCATTTTCTTACGTTTTTTAATAAGTGATGTTAATCCTTATTCAAACATTTTTTTACTGCGTGGTGAAAGGTAATACATACGTTTTTATAAAAGTAGGTATAACCTCTTATATGCGTGTGTATACATATTTTTGACCTACGCTTTTTATAAAAGTGTAGGTATATGTCGATATCTACCTACGCTTTTTGTTGGACTATTCCTACGCTTTAAAAGCGTAGGGATAGGTTGAACTATACCTATGTTTCATAGAACGTAGGTATAACTTATAGTCACGCGAGCAAGCGCCACGCTTTGAAAGTGTGGTAAGCAAACGTGGCTAAAAGTTTTACCTATGTTTTTTGGACCTATACCTACGTTTTTTAAGGTAGGTAAAGGCCAATTTTCTTGTAGTGTCCTCAGATATGAGTGACACTTCTGGGGGCTCCACATAGCCAGGCGGCGGCGGAGGGAACCAGTCACCTGATTCTAGTTTCTTCTTTCCCTTATCCTTGGCTGGAGGGGTAGGCTTCTTCGGCTTCTCTAGATACAGGGAAGCATCTAATAAGTGACAATCGAACACCTTGAAAGGGTGTAAGTCGGCAAACACTCTCTCTTCTTTCCCATTCCGTGGGTATTTTATGCATTGGTGGAGGGTGGAGGCCACCACTTAATTTTGATGCAGCCACGGCCGGCCCAATAGCGCCTTATATGATGTATTGGAGTTTATCACATGGAATTGCACTTTGGTAGTGAAGTCGCCGAGTGAGAGTTCAAACTCCGCCACGCCCATAGGAACTTCAAATTTCTGGTTGAAACTGATAATTCTCATATCCCTGACCTCGATCAAGTGTACATCAAAATAGTACTTCTGATATACCCGATAGGGGAGTATGCTTACCGTCGCCCCCGGGTCAATTAGAATTCTGCCTATTGGCTGGCCATTCAGTTGCCCCCTCATGTAGAGCGGTCTATTGTGGTTGATGAAGGGCAGAAGCATGTCTTCCTCCGTGAATGTCATAGCCACCCTTGACTGTGTCTCAGCAAAATAGCTCTCAAAGTATGTCGGGGTTTGTAGGGCCGTGATAACGGCTTGTCTTATTTCTTCGTCGAGGGAGAGTATATCCCAGATAGAAAAAGTTGTAGGGATTCTCTTCAGTTGCTTCACTATTCTGCTGGTGGTTCTGACGTTGGTCAACCTCAGCTCTTCGGGCCTTTTATGCCTGCCCTCAGGGTATTCTTGAGGAGCTGGTTCGGGAGACAGTTCATCTTTGTCTTTAGGCGCCGCTTGAATTTGTTGCGCCGGTCCAACCGGCTCCTTCCCTTGCATAAATTCGGTGAGGCTTGGAACGCCCGCGTAGTCTTTATTTGCTGGAGGAGAAACTACTGAGGGTAAGGTGGGAGCACCCTTGACCCTTGTTGGGTTCTGTGCACTCCCCCTCTTTATCTTTGATAATAGTTTTGATGATAACAATATATTGTGTGTGAGTATTGTGAAAAATACTCATTGATCATTTTGGTGATATGGAGCTAACTGTTGATATATTGTTTTGCAAGTTTGGATGCTTGGTGGATAATTTCTTTAGATGCAAAATGTGCCATGTGAAGTCGACCTCACCTTTAATGTTTGCTTCATATGCCTAGACCTTGGGTCATGTGCACTATCTCTCCCATAGTGCTTCCATCATATGCATTGACCTTGGTCTGTGGAATGAATGAAGTGTATCCAGAGACCAAGGTCAATGCATATGATGGAAGCACTATGGGAGAGATAGTGCACATGACCCAAGGTCTAGGCATATGAAGCAAACATTAAAGGTGAGGTCGACTTCACATGGCACATTTTGCATCTAAAGAAATTATCCACCAAGTATCTAAACCTGCAAAACAATATATCAACAGTAAGCTCCATATCACCAAAATGATCAATGAGTATTTTCCACAATACTCACACATAATATATTGTTATCATCAAAACCATTATCAAAGATAAAGAGGGGGAGCGCACAGAACCCAACAATCTCCCCTTTTTGATGATGACAATATATTGTGGCTATTCAAATTTCTCTCCCCCTTTGGCATTATCAAAAAAATGGAGGACTAGAGACACGACCAAATGAGAAAAGTTTTAACATGTGCGGCGTACGAACCCAGTAATAAATCTCCCATGAAAGGAAGGTGTGCGAACCAGTAACATCAAGCAGCGAATGACATTTGTCGTGCAACATGCAAAATGACAGAAATATGTGCAAATGCTTAGTTTTTGAACTATATGCGGCATGTATGTAGAGGTTTTAAGATATGAACACCAGGCTCAAATTTTGAATTATTTTCAAAAAGTGTGACAAAACTATGCTCACCTAGTATAAGGAAACTATGCTATATGCAGAAAGTGAAACTAAGCTATGCACAAAGTGTATTGTGCTAAAAAGCATATTATTTTCCCCCAATTGTCAAGAACAAAAATCAACTGACAATGGGTTATTTAACCTATTATTTACAAGTACAACCTATAGATGTAACCTATGGAATGAAATATGATATGATCAAACGGATCAAGCATTCAGGCACTCAAGTATACATAAATAAATATAGACTCATGCAAGTCCCTTTGGGACAGGTGTAATGATAATGCAATCAATTATAGAACATGATGTGTATGTGCAATACTAAGAAGGTCATGCTTACAATAAGAAGGTACTGCATTAACCATGAAGGATGACTGATTCATAAAAGACATTCAAACAATCAAACCCAAAGTGTGTATGTGAAGATTGAGCAATGAAGTTCAAATCAATATGAAAAATCAGATTTTCTAAAGAACACTAAAAAGAGCTTCTCATCCATACACTTTCATACACAATGCTCGAATATTGGTAGCTACGTATGACCCCAAAATTTTAATTACTAAAAATGGTGTGACTACCCTTTTTACACGAGTTGTATCCTTTGTCTTAAGGACACTTCTCGATTACTCAGTTTCGTCACTTATCTTAACTGTGGATATTGTCACTTTTCGGCGCGAGTTGTACCCTTTGTCTCAGGGGCACTTCCTGGCTACTTGGTCGCAAATCACACTTATTTTTATATGGATTAGTTTCTCCTTTCGTCGCGAGTTTCCTCCTTTATTTCAGGGGAGATTCCCGGCTACTCGGATCCACGTTCCACTTATACAAATTTTTGGTGGGGTAAACGGCTTTTTCCTCATGAGACATGCGAATCCTATGTAGAGAATCAATAGCCCTCCAAAGTGTAGAGTAGAAAATAGTAATCCTTATTAAATTGATTCATTATCTCAAAAAGGTACATTTTGTGTGGGTGGTTATATTGAATGTAAAAGATGAATTAGCCCTATCACAGTAATGTCTCCCCCTAAATGTATGCACGGTTATAAAAAAAATCTCCCCCTTAATATATGCCATGTAACAAACATGTCTAAATCAATATAATTCATTTAGCATGGGAAGAGTCATAGAAGGAGTCAAGAAGTGGTTGTATATTATTTACAGTCAAACAAGCACTGAAATGAAATTTTCAAGCAAGTTGATTACCGATACGTGGCGGAGGTGGAGGTCCGAAGATCCTGCTCACGCATAAGGAAAGCTTACAGGTGGATGTAATCCACCTTTCCACTAACGTCATTTTATATACTAGTCAATCATGGCATTCAAGCACACAAATATGACATGATATGTAAATGTATGCATGTAACTAAAAATGTGAACAGTGTATGCACAAGTGAGTTGTTATTTGCAAAAAGTGATTAAAAGTGTAAAAACTTTATGCACGGTGTAAAGCATTCAGAACCAAATTTTTATTTGCGAAGCGAAAGAGAAGGTGTGTATGAAAAACTGTATATGTGCAATGTAAAGCATTCAAGAACTAAATTTATTCATATGATGTGAAAAGAAGAGTGATCAAGTCATCAAAACATGAAGCTCACTATTTGTCTTGCCTTGAATGATCTTCATTTATCAACAGATTCTTCCTCCTCAAGCCACCCTACAAAATAGATTCTCATTTCAGAGATTTGGATATCCAAGCCATCTTGGGTCCCGAGGGGTTAGTTCTAACATGAACAAATGCATTCTTTTTATTTTTCCTCTCATACCACTTATCATCAGCCCTCATCATGGCACAATCATCCATTGAATGTCCATTCAGACCATAATAAAAACAATGAGAAGATTTTCTTTTCATGGACCATTTTTCATCATTTTTCATTAGAGAACAATTATTCATCATGTGTCCATGTCCACCACAGTAATAGCATGAAAATTTCTTTTTGACATACCATTTATCATCATTCTTCTTTGTAAAGTAATTTTTAAAAACATGTCCATTTAAACCACAGTAGCAGCAATGAACATTGAAATTTTTCTTCTTTGATTTTTCAGAATTCTTAGAATCATCAACCATGTTCACTCTAGACTTAAAAGCTTCATCATCATCAAACTTCATTAAAAAGCAGTCGTGCATATCATGACCAAAGTTCCTGCAGTAATAACATGAAACATTTCTTCTTTTTCTTGATGCATGATTATGTTTGACAGTTGAGAGTTTTTTATGCGCACTAGAGCAATCAACAACATTTTTCTATTTTTCATTTTCTTTATCACACGAATACAAAGATTCATTTAAGCACTTGATTTCATTTTGTAGATTCAAGATTTACAAATGAGAGTTAGCAATCTCTTGTTCACATGAAACAATTTTCTCATTCAACAAGGAATTAACAGTTTTGTGACTTTCAATTTCTTGTTCAAGAATGTGTAATTTGTCATAATCATCAATGATCACACATTTTCCTTTCTCAATCTTTTCAAGACTTTTCAATTTACTTTCAAGCAATGAAATTTGAATCAACAAAGTACTGTTTTTATTTTGGAGTTTATCAAATGAGTTTTTGTTCATGGAAGTGTGTTCATGTTCTTTCATTTGAAAACTCATATTTTCATTAACCATTTTATTCATGGTTTCATTGGATTCAAATTTATCATTCAAATTCCTAAAACTTTCTATTTCCTTTTTCAGTTCCTTCAGCTTTTCATTATCTTTCTCTATTTGTTGAAATTCTATCCAACAAGGACTTGTTTTCAGATCTCAGGTTTGCAATCATTTCTTTGAGTTCTTCATCATAAAGCATGTGAGACTCAACTGATTTTTCAAGTTTAGTGCAATTTTCACATGAAGAATTATCAACACAAGAGTTCTCAATTTTCTTTTTCAATTTCTTGTTTTCAAGTTTTAATGATTAGTATCTATCAAACAGTTCATCATAGGCATTCAACAATTCATCATGTTTTCATAAAAAGGTCTTAAGGCCTTTGATTTTGGTTGAATGACAATGGATGCTCTTGGGTTGAACTGGACTGCCTTTAGGCAATCTTTTTATTTTTCATTGCAAGGGTCGACCCCATGGGTGAAATCTGATTAATTTTGAATGTGAAACTGACTTCCATGTTAGTTGTTTGATGGGTTTAAGTCATGGTAATTCATGTCACTAAACTTTTTGAATGAGATTGCTTATTCAATTGATCATATGTATTGTTTGGTTTATTGGATTGTGTAGGATCAAATTGCATGGACCTTGTTGTCCATTGCACTGACCTTGTTGATTGCATTGAGTGATTGAGGATCTCATTTGCTGCATCAAGATTGATATGAATCAATATGGATTTGTGTTCATTCATATGCAGGTTGATCTATTAATAAAAAGGTTGATTGATTTATTGAAGTGTTCTTCCATTGGCTTCTAGTGTGTGTATGAGTTCAGGCCACTTAGGACTGAACTTGTTTTCATGAGAAGCTTGGTTGAACTCTTTTTGGCAATGGGCTGCTTGAATTATTTTTGGAGTGAGCATACTGTGTTTTGAATGGGTTGAAAGAATGTGAATGAATTTCAGATACAAGTGCAGGTGAAGTTTTGTACTCAAATTTCTAAAGACATCGTAAGCACTGCCTAGAATTCCTTCTTACGCTCATAGCTTGCTTAGACAAATCGAGTTTGCATGTGTCCATCATGCATGTTTATCTTCACAATCCTATGGATGCATCATGCTCATTTAATTTCCTCAAATCCTTTAAATTCGCGAATGAGTGTTCCTTTAATACCCCTATTGCTTGCCATTGTATTGTTTTTGTTTGAGTTTGAATGGGTTTGATTATATATATAGACTTCTGGCTTTTCATTGTGACTTAATTCATTTTTCTGCTCTGTCAGTAAAAGTGTCGACTCACAGAGTCGACACTTATGTTGAGTTGTTATGTCTGCTGCGTTGGTTTTCATGACCAGACAGAAAGTGTCGACTCTATGAGTCGACACTTTTCACCTGGCTATTGTATTTTTGTCGAAATAGAAGTGCTTGCAAAAAGTGTCGACTCTATGAGTTGACACTTTTGCTCTGGGTCCTATTTTTACAAACGGGACAGAATGCTTTGAGAAAAGTGTCGACTCTAAGAGTCGACACTTTGTCTGGTACGTTCGGAATGAGTTTTCCGGATTGGTTTCAAAATCCCCATTTTAATATCTGATTCCTATGATGTTTTACCCTATTGCCCTTAGGGTTTCACCTAACTATTGGGTGATGTTTTGAAGGGTTTTTAGAAGGGCCAATGTGATCTTTTGTGCTTCTATTTTCCTGCCCCTTTTATATCTTGCGATCTCCATCGGAGGAGAAGTGTGAAGGCTAATTTTTTCTATCTGGTTGCAGGAAAGGAAGAGGAGGGCGCCGCCCCACCTGGAAGAGGAAGAAGAAGAGGAGGAGGACGCCAACAACGAGCCATTCTCTGTCAATCTGAACTAGCTGGGAGCGAGATCATCTAACCATTCTTCCTAGGGCACCTTCTATGAGCATTGAGCGACTTCCACTATGCGGATAGAACGTTCAAGCGCACCCTACTCTCCTTTGGACATGGTTTCACTACAGATTTGAGTGGGAATCATTCTTCTCTTATTTATATACTTTTATTCGAGCATACTTTGTCATTTGGGCATTTATTGTATATCTTCTTCTTTCATAGAACTCGATATATCACTGTGTGTGAGCGGAGCTGCATCTCTGCGTGTGTGGGTTTATTGTGGGGAAAGTTTCCCCGTGTTTGGTTGTGTGAGGACGGAGCTGCGACTCCGTGTGGTTGTCGTGTCCGGGGCATGTTCCCCGACGTTGTGTGTGTGTGTGCTGCCGTAGCAGCGTTTTGGGGCTTGTACCCTTGTGGATATTACTGCGAAAGCAGCGTGTGTGGTTGCGGTTCGTCCCCGTGTTGCTACGTTTCGTAGCGTGGAGTGAAGCCTCACCCGGTTGGGTGAGGGGTGGACGTAGGGAGCCCGTCATGGTCCCGAACCACCTTAAAATCACCGTGTCTTGTGTGATTGCCTATGTGATTGTCATTTATTCTATCTCCGTTCACAGGTACATTATATAGATTTTTAATTCACTACACAATCACTCACTGCTACCTCCGTAATTTGTGTTGAGCAAAATTTCCCTGTTAGTTGCATTAACTATCCGTGTGAGATCGAAAAGTTTGAGAGAACATTGTAATCTCACTTGAGTTTTAGTTAATCAACGTTGTTAGTTTTACTTCCGTTGTAATTAGTTAAGAAAGTTTTTAAAATCCGCCATCTCGGCAAGGGGACAATTCAACCCCCCTTCTTGTCCGCCATCTCTCTAGGCCAACAACCCTCCATTGTGGCTGCGGGCATGACCGCTTGCACTCCCGAGACGATAGAAATTCAGCAAAGGAGGGAACCCCCTGGTTGCTTGCACGCTCCGGGTAGAGCCCCGGTGGAGGAGGAATTTCTGCGCCTTTGACTTTAGGCTGGGGAACCTGGTATGGTTGCTCACCACGTAATATGATGTTATGGTTAGCCTGGGGGAGATGCCCCCATTTTCTTCCAGACCTAGTAGCATGTTGGGAGGTGGAAGTTTCAGCTTGATTTGCCTCTGTTGGCTCGAGGCATGTCTCTTCATCATCTTCTCCAGAAATTCGGACTGTGTCAAATAGGGCCGCAAGAGTATTGCAAGATACGGCGTTGCCTTTTCTCTTGTTCTTTGACTTCTTTTTCTTCACCGTTGACGACTGCTCCTCGGGAGGTTCATCCCATATGCCGGGTTCTTCAGCTTCAGCTTCGGCTTCAACTTCTTCTGCTAACTCCAGGGACTCAAAATGTTCCCAAGGGACATTCCTTCAGCTGGATGGGCCGGATTTTGGGTTGTTCATATTCATCTAGACCTTCAATGATTTCTTGAAGCCATTCCACCGCCGGGATGGTTTCTTTGTGCACCCGCATGGGGATGTGTTTCTTCTTAATGTTGGTGAATCTTTTGATGACCAGCTGAGGAGCCGTCTCATGCCAGACGAGGGTCACCGCCAGGGGTTCTGACTGAGGTGTGATGCCACACATGTATTCTCCTGGGCCACGATGAGGCGCTACCCTTCTTCTTATTTTTGCCGGCATGAAGTGCCAATTTCCCTCATCTTCTGTTGGCGCTAGGATATAGGCCTCATAAGTGTGTTGAGTGCAGGCCTCCGCCACTTCTTTGGGTAGCTGCTGATATAGAGATATCATGTTAATTGTTACCCCCATAGTGAGAATTTCATGCGGGCGCGGGGGATCAACTTTGTGCTCCCCTATTTGCAACTCCCCTTTCTAGATTATAAACTCAATAGTGTCTTTGAAGATATAGCAGTCCTCGATAGTATGCCCGATCATTTGATGATACGGGTAGAAACGAGGGTCGTCTTTTCTTCTGAGATCACCCGGCCTCTTTGGTTCTGGGAGAGAGATCTTGTTGAATTTCGTAGCCCATCCGAACAAGACTCGAGTCTTATCCCGAGGGAACGAATATAGCTTTTTCATTTTATCCCAAAGGGAGGGACCCTCTCGCCGGTCGGCAGGCTTGGATGGGGAAGACTCAGCTATCCCTTTGTCTTTTTCCTTCTGCTGTTCAAAGGTCTTGAAGTCAACCGTGTGCACTTCTTGAGGTGCTGGCCGTTTGTCAGCTGACTTGGTCTTCTGGCTTGAAGTGGCGGGAGCGATGGAGTACTTCGAGAGGAATACCTCAACTTCTGCCACAACATTATTCAGTCTGTCAAATGACTTAATTTCAGTGCCTATCATTCTTTCCAGCACTTCTCTTCTCAAGTTCTGCATGCATATTTAGACGGCATCCTCCTGATGCGGCGGTCGCCTGCACCTCAAGCTGAGGTTTCTCCAGCGTTTGATATATTCCAGGGCGGACTCGTCATTCCTTTGTCTGGTTTCATATAGCTTGGCCACCGTTACCTCCCTCTCGGCGATGTGGAACCTTTCTTTAAACTTTCTCTGCATGTCGGGCCAATCGATAATAGACCCGGGCTGCAAGCTCGAGTACCGCTCAAAGGTGAGTCCCGTTAGTGTGGACCCGAAGAACTTCAGCAGGTACGACTCATCGGTAGCTAAATCGCCCATCACATTAGTGTAGTAGGCAATGTGCTCCCACGAAGATCCTTGTCCGTTGAACTTCTCAAACTTTGGAGGCTTAGTGATGCCAGGGGGCAGCCTCTCGCAGCATGATGGGATGAGTATGGTACCCTATATACATCAAATGAGGCGGAGTCGCCATTGCTCCTTTTTGCCAGCTTCATTTCTATCATCTGCTCAACCATGAGCTTGTTCATCACCACCGGATCAACCGGGCTTGGGTATAAATGAGCTTGTTGTATATGCAGTGTTGTTAACACGGCCGCGTGGGGCGTGACATGGCCCCCTTAAAATTGGAAGATTGAAGGTTGCAATGTAGCCGTAAGTTGTTGTTGTGGGGGAGGAATGCCCCCAGTATAGTTGGGTGCCGTTGGGATGCGGCTGCCTACGGCGAGGCTTCAAACGCCTGGCTTCTGCCCCCTGATGTTCCGGGTTGACCTTCAGCTACCCCGGGGGTAGGAGCATGTGTATCCCTTTCGCTTAGCTGCTTCTTCAGTGCCTCAATTTCTTGCTCGTATCTATGCAGCAACATCAGCAAAGCCGGGTCATTGATAGAGGGGTTGAGGAGGCTACCCATGTCCTCAGCTGGTGTTTCTTCAGATGATGTGGATGGCACCCCACTGTCATCTTCAGCCGTAATAACATTGGCAGTCAGGTCTGCTGTTGTCTCTTCTGGATTTATTATCTCGGCGAGGGTATGCAACACCTCGATAGCAGCTCTCCCTCTTCTTTTGAGAGGTCCCGGCCTCTCGACAATTCTGACAACTTCTTCAGGCTCCTCCGGTAAAGCCCCATAGCGGCTGGCCACTCCGGCCATGTGACAGGTATATACTTGCATGTTTCTATTTCTCCTCTTCACACGCCTGGTCGACTGACTGGGGAAGGATTGTCTTTCAAACATCGAGACTCTTGGTGCGACTTCTTCATGGCGGGGAGGCCCATAGCATCCCGATTCTGCATCTTCTATTTCATCCGGATTGGTTGGATATCCTTGACCCTCTTCAGTGGCGGTGATGGCTTGTAGCAGCCGCTGACTCCCTAGGGAGGTGTTCCCGAGGCCACAGAGATATCCGTGCACTGCCTGGGTGATGTCCTCTTGTTCATAATCAAGGTGGACCGCCGGTGGCGGTACCCTTCCTTGTGCTGGGGGCCTGTAGGAGGACTGACCCATTCTAGCAATCCAGCCATGATTCTCAACATGTAAAGAAGTATTCTCCTATCGTATGTAGACTTGGGCAGGTGACTTGCGAGACGCCTCTGCTGGCATCTAGTTTTTCTTCATTCTTTCCTTCTCTTCCTTCTTGGGCTTGTTGGCCTCGACAGGTCCCGGCCGAGTTGGCACTGGGACCCAATTATGTGAGCTTGCGCACCAAAACTTGTTTGGTTTTGAATGGCCTGAGGGTCGGTTCATTCTTCGGCAGACGGGCCGCTACAGTATTCTTCCTTACCATTCTCCCTAGCACTTGAAAAGAGTTGCGCATAGGGACATTCGGCAGGATCCGCTCGGGAATCACGTCGGCTCTCTGGCCATTAAGGTGGACTCGAATGCCTCCGATCAGAATCGATTTGCCGATGTTGGAGATCTAGCCCCTGGGAGCAGCAACATTCTTTTGGCTCCTTCTCTGGCGGGACGCTGGCTTCTTGCTAGTAGATCCCGTGTCGAAACGGGCGTGGTGGACAAAACATCCCACAGTCTTGACCATCATGCGGTTAGGAGTAGTTGCTGGTGGCCCGACAGCAGCCGGTTTGGTGGTAGAAGTTCCCGTGGCGGGGATGCAGACTTTGATGGGCTCAGGCCCCTAGGTCTCCAGCAAGTTGACGAAAGCCACCCCCAAGAAGTTGGGGAAGCCCACCACCGGAGGAAAATTAACGAACTTGATCGGCACCACGAGGTAGCCATGGTTAGCATGGCTTGCGACGACTAACGGTCTGAAGCTGACAGCCATTAATCGTCGGAATATGATCCTGCAATTGCAAGTAAAATCGTTAGAATTTCAAGAGGAGGCCGTAGGGCCCCTTATCCTGGCGAGGAGATGAAGGTAAGTTTTGTCCCGCCAGGCGTGCTAGACTTGTGGACGCACTTTTAGAACACTTCTTTTGTTTGTTCATTCAATTCATTTATTGGTTTATTTAGTGCGTGGGCATGCTAGTCACCTAGGTGACTATTTATTCGGGCTTCAAAGAAGCCACGAATGCACGCCGTCTGACTGATCACACAATTGTGCATATCGTGTCGGGATAGAAACCCATCATGCCGTAAAGGTCACGATATTAATTACATCTCTCGGAGAGAGGAAAACCCTTGATTGATTGTTAGGAAAAGGGGCCCTACGGCCTAAAATTAACATTAATGAAATGGAGTATTGAAATTCACGAATTGCTTGAAAAATACCCCTCGATGGGGTGGAAATGCTTAAATCATGTTGGTCGCTTACCGACCATTTCGTGTTCGGACGGGAGTTCGTGTTGAAAGCGTGACAAAGACAGATACAAAACATGTACAAATGTATGCCGAGTATATGGAAAATTTGATCAAAAGGACGAGATCAAATCCCAGTGGAAACGAGTCCGGTTTATCGAGCTTAGGGCAATGCTAGATTGTGGCCATATCGGGATGGTTCTCGAAGTCCAAGTCCAACTTAGCAGAGCAGCATTGATGTTCCCTTTATGCTAGGTCTTGGAAAGAAACGAGGCTACGGAGCAGGTTTCATTATGTTATTATTATTTGATTTTTTTGAAACATGAGTTTATTATATTCCTTTCTTGTTTTGTTGTTTGTTTTTTTTAAACAAAAGGGGGGGTTCAGTAGACCGAACCGGGGGGGGGGGGGTTTCGGTCAACCGAACCTCCCAGAGATGATGGTCTTGAAACCATTGCAGAGTTTGGTCGACTGAACCCAAGGTTCGGTTGACCGAACTGGCTGGAAAGGGCGGATTTCATTCAATAATGAACTTTCTGGATTTTTCAATGCAAGTGGGACTTCATGGATTCGCATAAGGGCAAGTCGATGCACCAGTACACAACACTACGGAGAGGTCGAGGCACCAATGCGCAGCACTGAGGGCAGGTCGACGCACCAACGCATAGCTCCGAGGGCAGGTCGATGCACCAATGGACAGCTCTAAGGGCAGGTCGACCTGTCCAAACCAAGCCTAAAAAAGTTTCCAGCAATGCTTTAACTTGAATTTTTTTTATTCTTTCTTATGCCCATGCAATTAAATTCTTTCTCAATTTCCATTCATGTATCTTTTCATCATGATCGCTCATTAGATCATTAAATTTCTTAGCAAGACAGATACACAAAGCACGGAAAAATTTGAACGGGATGCATATGGAGCTTCCCCCCCTTTTGATGGGTGTGAATTCACGCACATATATAATAGGGTGTTTGGTTGCTCTTTTTTACCTCTTTTTTCTCTCAATTTTAAAAAAAAGAGGAAGAGGTCTTATAACCCTGTTTGGTATGCCTCTCCTAACTTTTAGGGAGATACTTTACTCCCGTGTAAATCTTCCTAAAAAAAAAACATCCCACCAATTTTTTTTTTAAAAATTCTCTCCCACTCGCGACCTCTCCCCTCCCCTGCGTCTCTCCTTCCCTCTGGCTTCCCCCCTGCGCAGCCCCCTCCCCCTCCCCCCTCCGGCTCCGGCTACCCCCCCTGCGCAGCAGCCCCCCCTCCCTCCGGCACCGGCTCCCCCCTGCGTAGCAGCCCCCTCCCCCCTCCGGCTACCCCCCCCTCCCTCCGGCACCGGCTCCCCCCCTGCGTAGCAGCCCCCTCCCCCCTCCGGCACCGGCTCCCCCCCCTGCGCAGAAGCCCCCTGCGGCCCCCTCCCCTCCCCCCGACGGCGGCCCCCTCCCCTCCCTCGACAGCTCCCCCCCTTCCCCGGCGCCGGCTCCCCCCCCCCCCCCCCCCCCTCGTGCGCAGCCCCCCCTCTCTCCGGTTCCCCCCCCCCCGTGCGCAGGCCCCCCTGCGGCCCCCCCCGGCGCCGGCTCCCCCCCTCTCTCCGGTTCCCCCCACGTGCGCAGGCCCCCCTGCGGCCCCCCCTTCCCCGGCGCCGGCTCCCCCCCTCTCTCCGGTTCCCCCCCCGTGCGCAGGCCCCCCTGCGGTCCCCCCTTCCCCGGCGCCGGCTCCCCCCCCCCCCCTCTCTCCGGTTCTTCCCCCCCGTGCGGTGCCCCCCCCTCTCTCCAGTTCCCCCCCCCCCGCCCCCCGCGCAGGCCCCCTGCGGCCCCCCCTTCCCTGGCGCCGGCTCTCCCCTGCGGCCTCCTTCCAAACAGGGCTATCTAAAATTTAAAAATTGTGATATTTTTGACAAATAGTCCAGAGTGATTTTCATCGATTTTAAAAGTTAGATTAAAAATCACCTTACCATAATTTTTTAGGGAGAAATAGTATTGAAAAAAAAAGTGCTCCCAAACACCCTATAAGCAATTGCAAATTATCACAACTCTGTAAATTCAATTATGCATTCACTTGGGGTTTTGCTTTTGTTCAAATGACCTGGTGATATTGGACTGAGGGCTGATAATTAAGATCAACAAAAGAGCTAGAATCCACTCTAGCGTTTCCAATGCCATCGCACATTATCTGCCGTTGCTGATTTTCTTCATCAGAATCAATAACTATGATTTTTTTTTGCTTGCTACCCCATCTTTGCCTTTCTGACGAGAATCACCACTGGTTAGTGATGGCCACAATGTGTACAGATAATTCATGAATTGTGTACATTGCAAATGTAGTTTTTCATATTTCTCTGTGACACTTCCATATTTTTTTTAGCAAGCCCCCCCCAAAAGTTTGGGTAGTGCAAGAACATCATTATTGTTTGCAAAGTCATCTGATCTCACTCTGTTATCAATGTGGTTGTTTTCACAGTTATAATGGAAAGACCCATACTCTTTAGAAGAGTTCTCAACAATGAAGCTTCTCATTCTTTTATGCCTTTGGGAAAACACATCTCAGCAACCGAGTTCCAATGCGGACAGGTCTTCCCCCTGTTCATGACATCCATCCCTTTCTATTATTCTTGGTTTGTCTCACTTTGGCCTCATGTGTATTAGCATAAAGGTGTAGCACATGTCTGGGTGCGCGCACGGGAGATGAAAATAGTAGGGTAGAAGGCTTTGGGCAAGGAGTGCGTCGACGCACTCTACACGGTGCGTCGATGCACTGCCCCGCCAGAGAGGCTTGTGTGGGTGGTGTTGCCTTTGGGTATATATCCATGGAGTCCCTTCACATGCATGTGAATATGGAATTTTCTTATTATTTAAATTCATTCAGGCACGCTATATGCATGTATGCGAATGCAAGTGAGGTGGGAGGGGAGAGCTTAACAATGCCCTGGTCTGGTTCCTGCCTAAGCAGAACCCGGGCAGAGGACTGCTGGGAGGGAGTTGACTCCTCTCCAGTGCATGGGGCTCTAGCTCCCCTTTTTGGTATTTGGTTCACTTGCTCTTGCTTGGAAGGGGAATGGTTCAAAGTGCTCACGTTATTCAAAGGTGGGTGTGTGCAAGATTCTAGTGCAAATCATGCATAATTTCAAGGCATGAGATGGACAGGTAATGGTCTACGGGGCCCTAAGAGGGACAGATGTGCGTGACATGCAGAGGTTCATACATGAGGATGCCTGAGGTCCTTATCTGTGAATGCAGGCGTGGGGAGATTCACAAGGGCTCATCATGAGTTCAGGTGCTAACACTCCTACATGTATTGGATTATATATGCCATGTGGAAATGCATGCAAAATATGGATAAAGTTTGCCATGAATGGCCATGCAGAAGATGCTATGCAATTGGTAGTCAACCTTCCAGAAGTTCAGATTCAGCCCCAAAGCTCTGATCACTACCCCTTTTCTTGTCACGTATGCATAGTTGTATTTGATCATTCATAACTGCACATGTGTGCGAGGATGCTTATGATGGCAAAATGACTATTGCGCATCAAATGCTCAAGGAATTAAACATATATCCAATGTAGCTACCTCTAGTGCACGGACCTCAGTTTGAAATGAGGTTTGGGGTTCTTAAATCATGTCACTCAATTCAGCTCTCGGTCGTCCTGATTTTAACAGATCTCAGAAGGTTGTGCTTGATTATTTAGGACTCAATCTGAATGGGCTCATTTTCTTTTGACTGAGTTTTCCTTTGTAATTTTAGGAGTTGGGTATCATGCCCTTGTTTCATTCCACCCTTCTTAATTCTCATTGTCATTGGTTTCAGGAATAGTAATATGTTCATGCTCAGGCAATTACCCAAGAGTTCAGTGTGAACCATCATGCATACAAATGTCCAATTGCTGATTGTTTTTAGGGTGAGCTCTTCATATGCTTTCTGTCCAATGCATATTTCTGGAAATCTGGGTTTGCTACCGCATCTCATTAGATATCCATGTTCACTGTGCATTAGCTCATGAAGCCCTCTTTTGGTCCCAGCTGCGCACCAGTGTGATTTCAGCAAACTCGGAGAATGTGCTGGTTGCTGGAGCTTGATGTACCTGTCTCATCATTTGAAACTTCCAACTCAAATAATCTGGTGCATTTATCACAAATCCCCATGTTGCTGAAACTCATGTCTAATCTGAAAGCTGGTTTTTTTATGTATAATAGCATATGATCGTTCATGGCGTTTACATATTCGAGGAGAGTCTTGATCTCTTCACTTTTAATTCAACATCAGCCCTTGAATTAGTGAATCTTGTGATCAAAATTCATAATTTTTTTTTTGCTTGCTTTGCTTCCAGCAACCTCCAGAGTTGGGGCCGACCATTGCTTCCCTTTCTGAATTTCGGCTCACTACAGACCCTTTAATCCAGTCCATGGTGAAATTCTCATAGCTGTCCACCTGCTCCCTTTTTTTTATCGTTACTGCCAGTAGAGTTCTAATCCTCATATACCCATGTCTTCAATAGGGGCTATTCATTCAAGCATTGTGCTTCAGTCTGCTCATATTTGCCAATAGTCCATTTTTGTTAAGTTCATAGTTCTGAGAAAAATCGGACAGCACCTCCCCTGGACCCGGGCTTTAGGCGTGAAGAATAGGGACACATCCACCGAGAAATCCTGAGATGGCCCCAAAATAGAGCAAGTCAAGATTGACAGCTCTATGTCCCAAATCGGATAGGGAGAATACCCCGAGGGCTAGCCTACGAGAGGTACCTCAACCAATCCAGGGATGATTTTTGTTTTCTTAGCTGCACCGTTCCCCATGTACAGTCAATCACTACTGGCTCTAAGGCCATTACTATCCAGCCCTCCGATGAAATAGCCACCGGGGAACATGCCATGAAGAAGCAGATCCCTGGGGTGATATGAGGATGGTTAGATAGAAAATATTAATCGACATGAAACCATGATGTGCCCATCTCCCATGGCCGGTCCTCAAGCCAGCCAAACACCAAGACGGAACTTTGAGCAAGCGCAGAGATGACTTCAGAGAGAGTGGGGTTGTTGTATATGGACATGGTATATATATGTATATATATACATATTTATACTTCTACAGCATGACTAGGCTCCATGCTCGTAGGAGCAGATATCAAGGGGCCAATAGAACATGGCAGATGAAAGAAAGGGAAACTGTAGACATACACATATACTACACTTATATATATATATATATATATATATAGATAAGGGTGGAGAGATGGGCACCAAACTTATGAAAGAAAATCAGGGAACGGAGCCTTCCACTTCATTTCCCCTTAAAAAAATGAATTACATTGAAAGGACTATCGAGGATCATACATCACAAAACGAGAGGTGAGAAAAAAAGGAAGGGAATTCTGGAATGAGCACCCACCCTCTTACAAAAGAGCTTCGCACACTCCCTCCTTCCCTAAGCACCCGGCACCCAAGATTGGAAAGATTGGAAGTAGATAACAAAAAGGAAAAGAAAACCCTCTTCGCACTAAACTTTCAGCCGCCTCTTCTTCTTCACCAACGGGGCCTTCTTATAGGATGCTGGTAGGGGGGGTGTTCGAAGGCCAATGCTGTCCGCCTCTCTCTTTGCTATCTTCGTTGTCGCCATCGTTGATTGTTATTGGTTGCCGCTATTGCATCCACCTTCGCAGGTCACAACGATAGAGGATTTCCGTTAGTGGAGGGGGTGCACCTGTTGCCCTCGTCGTTGGCTGATCGAGGTTTGTCGGAGACGTGCTGCACGCCATTGCCCATGAGGGAGGAACCCTACGAACATTGAATGCACAGGATGGGGTGATGGGGCCTCCATTCGGACTGGCATGAACGCCCACCGGGCGCTGGGAGGGGGCTGCTAGTCGCCGCTGCGGACTGCCTGTTGCAAGCGGCGGCCAACGCGGGGGCTCTGAGTGTGAGAGAGAGAAGAAGGGAAGAAAAAAGTGAGAAGGGAGACACGGGAGGAGGGAGTGTGACACAAGATGAATAGTGTCAGGTATTTTCTTTCTATTTCTTTTTTTCGTAAATTCTTCTCCCTTTTCTCTTTGGCCCCTCCTTTCCTTGGTTTTGTGTACATGCCCTTTCCCATCCTTTTTGCTTCAATTTAGGGCCTCTTTCCATGTGATTTGGCCCATTTGTATGTTGGTCGCCCCTTCCTCCTTTCTCCTCCTTTTATTTTAGTGTTCGCATCGAGCTATCTGGATTACCTGAAAGTTCTCGAACAGTTGGGCTATTCCCCTCACCAGATGAAGCTACTTGATCATTTGCATCTCTCGAGCCTTGTAGTCCCCGTTGATCTGACTGGCGACCAGTTGGGAATCGGTATGAATTCTGACTCGTTCGGCTCCCAGGCGCCTTACCATCCTGGCTCCTGAGATGAGAGCCTCATACTTGGAGACGACGTTGGACGCCGGGAATTTGAATTTCAGGGCGTATTGTAGTTCTGCTCCTTCTGGGGATCTGAGGAGGATACCGGCACTGCAGTCGGTCGAGTTGGAGGACCCGTCAACGAATAGGTCTCAGGTGGGGCCAGACGTTGGCAGGGATGTTTCCTCGGTCGGGATAGTGCTCTCTGTGATGAAGTCTGAGAGGGCTTGTCCCTTGATGGCCGTGCGGGGGCGGTAAGAGATGTCGTAGGCCCCGAGCAGTATTGCCCACTTGACGAGGTGACCTAAAGCTTCGGGGTGAGCCAAAATCTTCTTCAGGGGCTCGCTAGTCAGCACCACAATGGAATGTCCTTGGAAATAGGGCCGGAGGCGCTTAGCTGAGGTTACCTATGCTAGCACGAGTTTCTCGGTTGCGGGGTACCTTCTTTCGACTTCGAGGAGCACCTTGCTGATGTAATATACCGGCTTCTGTACACCTCCATCGTCTTAAACTTGGACCGAGCTTATTGTGGAGGGAGTCGCCGAGAGATAGAGGTTTAATGCCCCTCTAGGAATTGGCTTTGATAGCATTGGAGGTGAAGTCAGGAATTCTTTTAGCTCGGTGAACGCCTTCTGGCACTCATCATCCCAGGCGAAGGTGGTAGACACCAACTTGGGCCCTCTTAGCAATTTGAAGAAGGGCAGGCATCGTTCCACTGCACGAGATAGGAAACGGTTGAGTGCAGCAATTCGTCCAGTCAGGCGTTGGATGTCCTTGACACAAGCAGGTGGTCGCATGTCCAGGATGGCCTAGACCTTGTCGGGGTTGGCCTCGATCCCCCACTGAGTCACCAAGAATCCCAGGAACTTCCCAGATCTACCCCCAAAGGCACACTTAGCTGGGGTGAGCATCATTTTGTACCTCAAGAGAGTGTGAAAGGTCTCGGTCAAGTTGGCAAAATGGTCCTCGGCCTTGGGTGTCTTGACGAGCATATCGTCAATATAGGCCTCGATGTTCTGCCCGATCTGGTCTTCGAAAATGTGGTTGATCAGCCTCTAATATGTTACTCCGGCATTTTTTAGCCTGAAGGGTATTCAGGTGTAGCAATATATGCTAAAGTCGGTGATGAAGGCGATCTTCTCGATATCTTCGGGGTCCATTCGGATCTGATGGTAGCTGGAGTAGGCATCCAGGAAGCTGAGAAGTTCATTACCAGAGGTTGAATCGAGCAATTGGTCGATGCTCGGTAATGGGAAGCAGTCCTTTGGAGTGGCTTTGTTGAGGTCGGTGAAGTCCATGCACATCCGCCACTTGCCCGTAGCTTTTGGTACCAGGATGGCATTGGCGAGCCATGTCAGGTAAAGGACCGGATGAAATAGCCCAATTTTCTTCCCCTTGTTGATCTGCTCTTTAATGACCTCCTATTTTTCTGGGGCATGCCTTCTTCTCCGCTGCTAGATGGGTCTCACCGATGGGTCGAGGATGAGTTTATGCATTACCACCTCTTCGAGTATTCCAGGGAGATCCTTATCAGACCAAGCGAAGACTTGAAGGTACTTGGAAAGGAAGTCTTCGTATTGCTTTTGTACATCGGATGGTAAATCTACCCCAATTTTCACTTCAAGAGTTGGGTCATCTATGAGGAAGATTGATAGCAGCTCCCCGCCAGGTTTCCCTGCCATCATCTTATCCTCGACTTGCTCGACCCCTCTCTTTTTTCCCTCTAGCCTTATGACTTCAACCGAGATTTCATAGCACCTTCTAGCTGTTGCCTGGTTACCTCAGACTTCCCCAATATCATATTTGGTGGGAAACTTCATTTTTTGGTGGTAGGTGGAGGGCACTGACTTTGTTTGGCCGAGGATACCTCGGCCAAAGATGGCATTATAGGCCGTCATCCCCTTAATCATCACGAAGTTCGCCATAAACATGACGGTCTTAGGAGGGGTACCAAGAGTAACAGGCAGGCTCAGGGCTCCCTCGGGATAGGTCACCATGTCGTTGAATCCACAGAGAGGGGTTCGAATCGAGCGTAGCTTAGATGGGTTTTCACCCATTTTCAAGAAACATTTGTACGCCAAAACATCAGGGGTCCTACCATTGTCCACTAATATCCTATCTATGTTACAGTGGTTTATAGTAGTCGAGATTACAAGGGCGTCATCATGCAGGGTAGCTACCCTTCCAGGTCTTGGTCGGAGAACACCAAGGCCTGCTGGTCATTCGCCGGCGGGGCTTTGGGGGGTTCGAAAGCCCGGTAGGCTCGCTCATCTTGACGCTTCATTCCTCGACTGCTGTCCCCTCCAGAGGCGGATCCCCCTAAAATGATGTTGATGTGGACCCCACGGGGGCGGTTGTCGATTTCTTCTGGGGGTACCTCGCGATCCTCCTGTCGCTCGGCCACGTACTGGGAAAGGTGCCCTTGGCGGATGAGACTCTCGATCTCATCCTTGAGGTGCTGACAATCCCCAGTGTGGTGGCCGTGATCATTGTGGAACTGTCAATGCCTTCAATGACTACGGCGTCGGGGATCAGCCTTCATAGGCTCGGCCCGGCGAAGAAGACCTGAGTCCTCGATTTCTTGATAGATCTCGTAGACAGGAGTGGACAAAGGAGTGTACCACTCGAACTTTCTGGGAGGCTCCATGCGGTCTCCGTCTCGGTTCCTCCTCTTCCCCTGGCCTGAGGTTTTCTCGTACTGCCACTTCTTGTGTCCCTCTCGTCCCGAGCTTGCTGGGTCTCAGCAAGTGTTGAGGACTTCTTCGCACTTCGCGTGGCGTAGAGCCAGGATCACCAAATCGGCGAGAGAGGAGGGAGGATGAAGTACCAATTCTCGCCAGAGGTTTTTGTCTCGGTGCCTCCGGTCAATGCGATGATGGCCGAGGTGACGTCCAGGCAGGGGATGCGGAGGGCTTCCGACTTAAATCGGTTGATGTAAGCCCGCAGCTTTTCTCCTTGTGCCTGCTTTAGCGCCAACAACCCCGCAATTGACCTTAGAGGGCCGCTCCCAGTGAAGCTTTCCTTGAATAGTTGCCCGAACTGTCTAAAGTTGTGGATGATGTCGTGGGTGAGCGCTTGGAACCAGGCTTGAGCGCCTTGGACCAAAGTGGTTAGGAACGCTCGGCACTTGACAGTGTCAGATGCTCCGTGTAGAGTCATTAGGGTGTCGAAGTTGTTGTAATGGTCGGTCGGGTCACGTTGGCCGTCATAGGACTTGAAGGTCAGCAGTGAGACTCTCGGGCAGACTTTGGCCTTCAAGATTTGGTCAGAGAACGGGGATTGCTCCTCGTCATCCTGGGTAGAGTTCTTTGTAGGGCGCAAAGGGCGTGCTCCTGCTCGGTGAAACGCTGCTTGAAGTCCCGCAGGAGGAGGAACAACTCTGGCTGTCGTGGAGCCGAGGGACTGCGAGCATGTCCCCAGCAGTTGCCCCATCGCTCCTCGGCTGGGGCATCGACTTCCGAGGGTTGCTGTAGTAACCCAGACTTTTTCCCTCTCGGGTTGGAGGAGGCTTCTTACTCCGAAGGCGGGGCTTGAGAGGGCCCACCTTGACCATTACGAATGAGCCGCCTGCCTTGAAGGGTGAAGCGGCCTCCAGCCGTTTGTCGAGAGGCTTCTGCGAGGGGGGGGACTCACCCGAGGAAGCCGCGACCTCTCCTCCCTGGCCACTTGGGTCCTCATCAACTCGACGAGGATATCCAACTTGGCGTTGAGGGTCTGGAGGGCTTCGGGGTTCCCGGGGGTGGGTTGTCCCCCCGCGGCCGGCGGAGGTAAGGCATTGGCTTGATTGTTAGAGAGGGGGCCCGTGGAAGAACGGGAGGGCACATGTTCCCCCTTCGCGGTCGCCGATGCCTTTCCCTTGTCGCCGGCATTCCTCCTACTGGAACGTTTTCGCACCATGTTGGCTCTTTGTACGTTTCCCACAGACGACACCAGATGAAGAGGGGTAATCTCGCGCTGGATCTTGAGCCGCATGATCCTGGATGAGCCCTTATCGTCGTCACTACGATTGAGGATCTACAACGCAGGAAACGGATCAGAGGAGCCCAGGGTTGGAACTCCGGGAAAAACCCTCCGATGCTTTAGTCAGCAAGCTGATAGAGCGTAGGTGGAAGGAATGTAGTAGGAGGAAAAGTGAGGGGCACGAGATCGCTCTCCACTAGTGAATGTGGTGTTGAGTACTCAGGATCACCTTACCTTTCTGGAGGGTTTTCTAGAGTTTATATAGCTGCTTACTCTCTTGGCCGAAGGTAGGGTAGCTAGAGGGACCAGGGGGCGTTATGTCCAGGAGGAGGGTTCTCCACAATTAAAGGACTCTTGCTCTCCCCTATCATGTTGATCTTCCTGCCTCCGAGCGGCAGCGAGACTTTCACCGGGATAAACACCCTGTCGAGAGAAGCCGCGCCCATGGGAGGTCTGAGCGTGGGATACTGCATGATGGGGTGCTTGGGCTTCTCCCGAGCAATGCAGATGACGTTAACTGGATACGCTCGGGTGCCGTTTGGGCTTTTCCTGAGCGACAGTTACTCGGGCTTCTGGGCCAGGAGTGATGGAAATCAAGCTAGCTGCCGCCAAAACCGATCGATGAAGCTGTTGGGCTGGAGATGAACGCGCTACCTTTGGGTAGCGTGACCTGAAGAAGGCGCTAGGTTTCCCTAGCGCGTTCTCAGGCAGACGGTCAACTGCAGACGCCCCAACTACCCAGCCCTTGGAACTTGCAATGGCTTCAATGTTCGCCATTTCCCACTGTTGTAATTAATGTTCTAGTGTCGTTTAAGCTTTCCCTTCCCCCTATATATGTACCCCATCTCGTTTGATTAAGCAATAGAATGAATAGAAATGATTTGAGAAAAATGAGTGTTTGAAGAGTATAGCATGGCTATCTCTCAATCTTTGGAATCCCTCCCTCCTCCCCTCTACGGGTGCGATGCCCATGTCTTCTTCTAATCTTCCCTTTTCCCTTTCACGGAGGCCGTTCGAAGATCCGAGTGCATTGGCTTTGAGAAGAGGCCGGGTGTGAGGCCCCACTAGGGCTCCGTTCTTCCTCCACCAACGATCGACGCTCTCCACCACCGCCAACGAGGTGGCTATGATCAAGATGGAGATTGGTTGCTCCGGTCCTGCGATGGGATCGGGCGTGATGCCCCAGCCAACGCCCTACTAGTCCTAGCTCGCCCTGCCATGCCCTTTCTCCCTCGTCGCCCACCTCCGTTCCCACATTCCCTAAGTTATCCTAGCTAGCAATAGGTTAGTTTAATTGATATTTAGGGCCCCCATGTTGTTTAGGATCCCCCCCCCCATGTCATATCCAAACCCCTATGTGCCCTCCCCTTGTGATTCACTTCCCCAAAGCCATCCACGAGCTCCCCAAGGCCGAAGTTCGTCGCCCGACTGCTGTCTGAGAAGGCGCTATATCGTACTAGCGCGTTCTTCATGAAGGCGCTAGGCGACTATAGCGCGACAAGGTTCTGAAGGTTGAAGAAAGCACCCCCTCCTAATCTCGTTTCACATCAAGGAGGCTACCTAGGAAGGTCTGGTCTGAGATTTTTTGGGCTTTGAGATAAGTGGGCCCGTTCGTGGGGCCATCACTTAGCGGAGTCGGCCTGGTAGGGTCGGGTTGGACATGGTTCAGCCGCTCTGGGCCATACATTTATTGGGCCGCGGATTTATCCCTCTCCAGAATGAATAATTCACTATGCCATGAATCCAACACAAATAACAATAAAGGAAAATCATAGCAACCTAGATTCAAAATAAATCAAATACTTGAATAAATATAACTCCTGGAATAAAATAAAGATTATGTCAATGCTAAATAGAAACTTTGTATTAATTTAGGCCAAGTAAAAATGGAATATGTAATTGGTTAAAACCTAATCAAATATGCCGAATTCTGCAATCAAACCTTATTCTAATTAAGGTTATAGCAAGTGGACTATAGTAACTCGGAAAAAAATAATGAATAAATCAAGAATATTTAATTGCCTTTTTAATTCCAAAATGATAAAAATGATAAAAATATGAAAAACATGTAGCCTAGTAGAGCAAAGAATTCCTAACAAGATTGCTAAAGCAGAAAATCCCAAAAGAAAATTTGAAATAGGAGTATTGGGCTAAATTAGGGCTTATTGGGTTAAACTCTGAGGTTTAGGAAAATCCACCCAATCTAGCCTAATTGGACCTCAAACCTTGACCTAATGGGCTCCAATCGGAGCCTAAACCCATGGCCCACCTAGGATAGACATTTTCCCTCAAAAATCGTAACCCTAGAAACCCTAATTTGGGGGCAGCGGTGCTAGATTCTGTCTACCATGATTTACTCATGAATTTTTCTCTTCGGATTTTTATAGATCGACCCAGGACTCTAGGGGCTCCCATAGTCCTATAAATAGAGGGCCACACTCCCAGGGAAACCCTATTTGCTCCGGGAGGTGGCGGCATGCACGGTTGAGCGCGAATCGGGCTGTGGAAGGTGAAGCGTCTAGGGTTCCATCATTCTTCTACCTCTTCCCCTTAAATCGATTAAGGTAGGTTTTCTCTCATGCCTAATCCATAATAAAATATATCATCATGTGCATTTTTGAATGCTCTGTCCATTTATACTATTTTGCCCAATTTTTGTTTAGTATATTGATCGCAATCGGGGTTTTAGTCCTTTTTTTTGACGAACTTCTGTTCCAGATCACGGAACTACAGTGACTGCTACCTGGAAACCGTAGTCCCGTGATAGATCGCTATCTTCCTGTCGTGTTTTTTTTGAAATGATACAAGGCTGGCCAGATCACGATTCTTGACAGACCGCTACCACTTGGTAGCGGCCATGCCTAAACCGCCTTCTATGCTCGGGTTTCATCAACCCTATCTTTCTGTGTTCTGATTTCTGAAGAACAGTAGTTAGACAACATGTTTTTAAATGATACAGAACACAACTAAATCTTTAGGATTTCATGAATGATGGCTGAATCTTGAAAGAAGATCATGTTCTTGTTCCCTTGATTACCTTCTTTCCATTCTAATTCATGAAAAGAGTAGATTAAAATTTGTTAAATCAGTTCACATCCCTATGTTACCTTGACTTGTTTAGCCATGCTATTTAATGCATTATAATGATTGTATGAGGGTCATGCCACTCCAGTGGTATCGACTCACTGCTACCACTATTTTTCATAGTTTTTGAAACCCTAAATTCTTGGTATAGTTGGGACCCTCTGTTGGATATTCCTTCTGTTGGACTGGAACCGCTATCACAAGGCCTCCGTAAGACTCCGCGAGCCTAGGATTCTCACTAGGACGTCGAGCAGGTTGTACCCAAAAATAATGAACACTCTGGAATCCACGTCCTGCTGGATGGGATTCAAGCGGCTTTTGAGTGGGCAGAAAAGGGTAGTTCTGCCAAACTCTGTCCAGAACGCGGCCCTTCGAGAACCACGACCTCCACGTCGCAGACGGCCGACTGATCGCGTTCTTCTATCCTTGGGCCAGCGTGCAAGTCCTGCCTAGGTCTAATGATTTCTCTATATTCAATCGACTGAAGCTCATTTCAGTCGACTGATGTTGGCCTAGTTGACTGATTTCTCTATATTCAATCGACTGAACCTCATTTCAGTTGACTGATGTGCCTGAGTCGACTGATTTCTCCCGTTTCCAGTTGACTGAACCCTATTTCAGTCGACTGATATGGCCTTTATTGACTATTTTCTGCCCCTCCTGAATGCGGATCTATATAGACCGCTATAATGAGATAGCGGTTCTCTGTTGACCGTGACCTTGCCCAATTTTCCAGAACTTCATGGTTCTTATGTGGCTTTGCGAGACCTGAGCCTGTTTTAGATTTTAGCCTCTTCAGGCTACTATCCTGCTATGTTTTCGACCCCCTAATGTATATTCCTGAACTTGCTTAAATCTTTGCTCTTGAAGTCATGTCCCTATGACTTCTCTTTCGATTTAATGAACTTAATTTCCTTGTAAGGAATTGTCTCCACTTGTAATTACTTGAGCTTGTCCTTGGAATTCTTGGCTATTAAATAATGTGGATGTCTAGATTTACGTAGGATCTCTGATCCACCCCTCAATGCCAACGCACCATAAGGGCCTGGTGTAGTCCTGGGGAGAGCACCTGAAAAGTTCTAGTGCCCATAAGAGTTTGTAATGACATGGTGGGGCATTGCACCGAAGCACTATCTAGCGTGTTTGAGTCTACGACATTCCACTTCCACATGAACTAAATACATGAACGTACTTGCTTGTTTGACTTGACTTGATAAATGGCCAAATCTCTGAATATTGATCACTTGTGCATATCATTATATAGCCTTGCTCGACTTAAAATTTTCCATACTTGATCTCATCTCTTCGTGTTTAACTTGACTCCATTTGGATTGAAGTCTTGCGATTTTACTGATTTATGGAAGTGTTTCATTCATGCATATAGTTCTTTCCACACTGTCAAATTGTTAATTACTTAAACTCTACCTGGTGATAGAGATATAAATCCTATTGAACTTCTTGCTCACTCTCGTCTCTTTAACATTTTTTAAGAAATTTAGAAGGTGGAGTACATACAATCGGTAATGTGCAAGAGTGATCGAGTGTACCTGAAGCTTTAGAGACCCGAGTCCTTTTCTTGTTTTCTTGAGTCTAGTTAAAGTCATGCGTCTTGTTTCTTTTTCTTATTTTCCTTTTCCTTTTATTTAAGTCCATTATTATAATTCAAGTCAAAAATCTAATTTTGTTATTAATAAAAATTTTATTTTTAATTCTGGCCTTAGTGTGTTCTATGGTGTTATTTTATTGTCATTTTAGTTGCTCTGATTCTCATGACTGTTTCGTTGTCACGTTCCGAGCAAGTTTTCACTACTATCGGTTCGGGGCGTGACACTGTAGTAAGATTATTATTTGAAAGTGTACTTTTATTTTCTATTATTTAAACTGTTAATTATATAGTTGTTCCAACATTATTTTAAATTTTAAGGTACCTCTACACACCCTAATAATCCTTCCGAGTCTTCCATCTCGTGGGTGGCGGGCCAGGATTCAAATGGTATCAGGTATTTCCCGATATCCGGATCTTGGGTCGTTACACCAAGGCCGGGCCCGCATGCCCAAGATGCCCTCTCTCAATTCTACATGCTACTATCCCCACCCTGCGGCTAGATCTAAGCTAGAAAAACCAGCTAATCGAGCCGTTCGGCAACCCGATGTGTATCGAGAATTTCCTCGAACACCCTACGGGCGACAACAGTAACACCATGCAATTGCCCCCCACAGGTCAACACCAGCATCCCAAGGACCCAATTCCATCAAAGGACGTCGACAAATGATGAAAGATGACCCCCAGGGTACGCCTCACGACGTCTGGCCGCCTCGGGGGGGAGTTCACCCTGGCGCGACCGCGTCCAAGTGGAGGGGCAAACTCCCCCCGGGGTCCCTCTATCCAACCTCCCTCATCCCAGTGCAAGTTCATCCCAACCCCAGTCCTACTCAGTTTCAGTCCACATACCAGGTCAGCAATGTTTGCGAAGAAGAAGTCTCAGAGTCTCACGTAAAAAGTAGGTCAACCTCCTTGTTCTACGTGTACACAGCCAGCCACCAGTCCCATATCCTTCTTGCGTTCACACTAGGTCAAAGTGCGCCCAAAAGGAACAAAAAAATGGAAATTTTATAGCCCCCTCAAAAAACCACCTCTCCAGCCCGTGTTAACCCCCCTGGGAGGGGGGGGGGGGTTTACGCAGTCCAGACTAACCCCCCCAATCTAGATCGCGTAAACCCCCCATTTCCTGAAGAAAGAGTTTTTAAAAAAAAACCCTGACCAGCCCCGTGTTAACCCCCCTAGAGGGGTTTACGTGAGCCAAATTGGCCCCCCCAATCTGGCTCGCATAAACCCATTTTTTTTTTAAAAAACTTTTTCAAACAAAAGAAAACCACACTCAGCCTCGCGTTAACTCCCCCTACGGGGTTTTACGTGGGCCAAACTGGCCCCCCAGTCTGGCCCGCGTAAACCCCTCTAAGGGGGGTTTACATGGTCCAGACTGGCCCCCCTAGTTTGGACCGCGTTAACCCCCTCCCCCTCTCGCAAACAAAAAAAAACTTTTTTTTATCAATCAAAGGGGGTTTACCCGGACTAGGGCATCCCCTTCATTCCAACCCGAGTAAACCCCCCCTCAACCCTTCAAATTCCCTATAAATTCCCCTTAAAAGCTCAAGGGGCATATACAGAAGGATACACAGACGCAAGCTCAAGCATCAAGGGCATCCAGCACCCCGACAAGCACAAGGAGCAAGGCGCACGTTGATTGGCTTGTAGTTCGGCTTAGAACACGTCGAGGGTATGTCGAACGACCACCCCTCACATGTCATCTATTTGTTTCACTCAAGCCTTTCCACTCACGTATGGGATGATATAATAACAGCGATCACACCCGCACATCGGGTTCGCCCACGTATGACACGCTATGATAACAACGCGGATGCCATCATGTCGGATTTTCTCCTGCCAGGGGACTACGTGCCCATCGCTCTCCCGAAGCCGGCCACCGACTGTCCCGCCCATTGACTCGAGTTATCCGGACCCTTGCTCGAAAGTAACATTTCTAAGACCGGACCTAACTCCCAGACAATGTTGGCCCTCAGCTTCGGAACTGGCACCTGACCGCTCACCTTGAGTGGTGCCCGGTCTCCCCTATATGCTAGCTAGTGCCAACTCCTGTCCTCCAGTCCAGCCCCAGCTTTTTCGCTGAGCCTATAGCTCCCCCCATAAGGACCCTTTGTAAAATTACGCGGGCATCCGCTTTATCCAGCATTGACCCAGGGGCCGGCACGCATGTCAAAATTGTCTCGTGGCTTGCACCAAATGTACTCAGGCCTTCAAGGCCCACCTGTAAATCCTTTTATGGCACCTATAATGAAAGAAATCCGGTCTTTCACACGCACCTGCACCCGTGTTCTCTCGTAGCCCTTACACCGATCCATCAACAACCTGTCCTCCAGAGCCCAGTCGAGTCAACCCTGCCAGTTGAGTGTGACGGTCGCCCAATAGCTGCAATGTATACCCAGTCCTCTACCAATGGCTTCAAAGACATCCCGGTCCTCTGTTGGTCCCCGGGGTAGGCGAGCGGACAAGAAGGGGGGTTGAATTGTCCCCCACGCGATATGGTAAATTAAAAACTTACTCAACAGAATTAACAAGTTCAACGAGATTGATAGAAATAAACTAAGCAAGGGTAAACAAGTTCTCTCAATCTCATCGCACTCATTCGAACATTCAAGCAATTTAAACAATTAAGCACACATCCACAAAGAAAACCATAGGACACGAGGATTTTTAAGGTGGTTCAGTGATGCGGGATGGGACGCAAACATGGGACTCTAGCTCGTGGACGTCCCTAAGTGAGGGAAACGCATGGATCTGCACGGTTGAAGAACCAGCAATGAGTCTCGGATATCGACTTTCCGTGTGCTCGGATCGAGTCACGAGACGGGTTCCACTCACTCACTTTCGCAGCGGTGATAAAATTATACCGAGCTAGGACCTATCACATGCAAGCAGTAGCATATAGAAATATATACGAGTAAAGCAAATGCCAAGTAGGAGGGTGGCAAGTGTACCTCCACCCTCCGGGCGTGGGGAAGACGACCCCGGCCAAGACAATAACTCCCGGTATAGTAAATGTAATTAATTATAGAAGTGAATTTCTATGCCCACTCCACGCAGGGAGGTAAAGGGCTACAGTGGGACCCAGGAGTAGCGGTCTCGGGTTGACGGGTAGCAAGCCAGAAGGGCTCTCGCACCGGAGGCGGACTACTGGTCCGACTCGGTACTGTTCCAACTTACTGGACAACAACCAAACTCGGCTTGTGGGATGACGGCTTCCGGTCACCTTCTGATCACGATGACTGGCTGGAATGTCGGTGGAAGACCCATCTTCGATTCCTGAAGTCGGCAGCGGCTGAATCGACGCCGAAGTAATTCTGCACGAATTATCTAGCTGTTGCCTTTGCTGGCCTGTTCACGGAATAGGTTTGCGTGACCCGGCGAGAATAATTGTTGTGCCCAGATCCGATGTCGGATCGAGGCGAGGTTGGCGCCGTTGGAAAGAGGACTCACAGAACTACAATATAAAATAATTTCACATCCATCCAGTAAACGGATTGGAAATGAAAAACTCTGTGGTTTGTAGTTATTTCTGTCTCGAAATTACAGACAGTCAGGACAGAACAAGACCTGCCTGAAAATGGATTTTGACCCAAAAGAAAATGCTAGATATAGACTTTGTGAATTTTATGGGTGGAAGGGGGTATGTGGGGATCACATAGGAATTTTTGGGAATTTTTTGGAGATGGATAATGGGGCGGAAAAAATATAAGAATAGACTACTATCCTGCAGATCTGCAAATTAGCAGACTGTCAGGGGTGGAACTAAAAATTGGGGAAAAATATCAAACGAAGGCGGATTGAACGAAATTAAAAATGGAGATGGGGGATGACAGGGAGAACAAACCCTCAAAATTTGGGGTCGAATAGATCTACGGAATGGGAGATAGAATTTCGGCCTCAGCTTGCTGTCAGGGATGGACAGAACTCTGACGAGGCGGCGGTAGTGGTGCGATGGCGGCTCGATGGCAGCGGCGGCTGAGCTTCACACCCATAGATGAGATACCACTAGGAATCCACCAAGTTTTTAGGGAATCCACCATAGAGAATACATCAATCCAGCTGCAAGGGAGAGGGAGAGAGGGGGCGCCCAAGGCTCCAAGCATTTTCTCCAAAATTTCTTCTCATTAATTCCTTGAAAATGAAAAATATAAGCATTTTATATGAATTGATTGTTAGCGCAGCAAGAGTGATATAGAAGGGGGGGGGATGAATAGATCACTCCCAATTTGCAGAAACTCAGGCGAAAATAGATTCTACTGTAAACGCACCTCCTTAACCCGTACACAGAGAAATATAGATGAGAGTGAAGAACTGATCACTTGAAGGCAAAGGGACAAGCAGATGAAGAGCACAGAAATCAATAGCAAACCACAGAGGAGGCACTCGAATTTTAGGTGGTTCGATTGCAGTCCGCAATCTACATCCACCCCTCACTCCAACTAGAGTGAGGATTCCACTAGGCAAAGCTAGATCACAGCAGACTCAGTCTGCGTACAACATGCTGCCACACAGCTTGAACACCCAAGGGAAACAAATCCCTCGACCAAGCTCTGCTACCCACAAGACTTGAAGCCTGTTCTAGCTCCCAGCTAGAACACAACCGGAGAATCCTCTCCCTTCCTCCACACACGGAGGGAAACTGTTAATGACAACCTGTCACTAACAACACCAGAGATCACCGATCTCTCTTCCTCTGCAACTCAGAGGGAAACTGGAGTAGTACTCCCTTCCTCCACACACCGGAGGGAAACCAATTCAAATCAGAATGGAAGAACAAAATAAACGAAAACAAAATAGAAAGAAAAACCAATGAAGAAGAAATCGGTTCTGAAACCCAATACAACTGTAGCTTCAAATGAAGCAATTCATCAATCCACACACACTCTCTCTCTCGAGCAAACTCCTCTCAGATCTGGAACTCTCTGCTCTTTTTCTTTTCTGGATCGTGCAGACTCTCACCAATGGCTTCTGCTTTTTTCTTTTCACGATCGAACTTCTACTGAAGGATGAAGCTCTATATTTATAGCAGAGAATGGCGTGTGGCTGCCAGGTTCCCGCCCATGCACTTTTGGCCAGATCATTTGAATTTCGACCACATGGCAGCATCCTGACAAGGTTGCTATCCACGTGTCATGCGCCTGTTGTCTTGGATCACGTGTCAGGTGCCAACCTCGATTCACGTGCCCAATCATCAGCCTGAATCGCCTGCAGACAGACAGATGGAATGTATAGACTTAGTTAGTTCAGGCTTTTAACAAGAATGTATATACTTCAGAAACATCAACTGAGTAACTGTGTACAATCGTGAGAGAATGTATAGACTTAATGAATAAACGCATGTATAGACTTTACCAGGGTATGCACAATGCAATGCGTTGACGCTACACTATGTGCCTATGCACTGCGTTGACGCAGTGCAATGTGTCTTTGAAAGCTGTAAACAGCAAGGCATGCTGTACAGACTTCAGACAGCATGCATCAGATGACTCTGTATGGACTTGAAGACCCTTAGCCAATGTATAGACCTCTAGAGGAGACAAATGTGTAGACTTCACATTGCTCAGCCACTGTGTAGACTTCACAAAGCCTAACCAGTGTACAGACTTGTAATGAGTGTGCTGTGAGCTCTGAAGACTCAAGTTGTAATAACAGAATGTATAGGATTGTGGTCGTACAACCCAATGTGTAGACTTGTAAAAAGTGGACAATTGTCAGACTTTGATGCTGATCAAAAGACCCTTGGTCAACAGCCAAGGCGTCAACGCTTCCAGCGTGCAGCGTCGCCTCAGCTCCTCAAGAAAAATGCTCACTCCCAAGGCAAGCTGACCAATGCGTCAACGCATCCAGTGTCAGCGTCGACGTAGTGAACAAGAAGGAAGCGAAAGACGCACCATTGCATCTACGCAGTCAGCCAAGTGCGTCAACGCACTAAAGGCATGCTACCCATGAAGTCAGATAGGCTGTACAGACTCTGTGGATGTAAAGCAATGTAGACTACAGACTGTATAGACTTGAACCAAGACGAGGTGAAGACTTCACGTTGTATAGACTTGCCAAATCAGTTGGGCGATGTACAGACTTGAACAGATCCAGCTGAAGGATGTATAGACTTGGAATCCACTGTACATGACTATACAGACTTTGAGGCTTAATGCAAAGGCCAATGTACAGACTTCTAAAAACTGATGCGTTGTATAGACTTTCATGAGACGCTAAAGTCTATACAGACTAGACCAGTGAGACACTGATAGAGACGATGCAAAGCGATGTGGAGACTTTAACATTAGACGCTGCATGAGACGGTAGGCTGTACAGACTTGCAAAGATTGTAGGGTGTATAGACTTGAAAGTCTCAAGGCGAAGTGCAAACATGCTGAGTTGACGCTGCAGCCCAATGAGTTGACGCTGCAACGTATTACTTTTACGTTCAACTGATGATGTATAGACTTAATCAAATGAAGAACCTGAACAGAAGAGTCTACGCATCAGCACACTGAGTTGACGCACTAGTGTGAGAACAGAGACATGCAATGATTGAAGGGTCGACGCATCAGCACGCTGAGTTGACGCCCTGGTGTGAAGACTGTGCAAACAGAGTGTAGGCAGAATTAAGGTAGAGCATGTTATCTGACAGCCATTGATCTGTACTCACTCACATGATGAAACAACATTAATCTAGAGATAGAAGATTGATTTATAGTGTGGGACATCATCAAAACCATAGGGATGCAACAATCTCCCCCTTTTTGATGATGACAACACTATGAATCAAGCAATATCAAGTTTCAACAAAAAGTTAATATCAGCTGCAACAAGCAGAATAAATTCAAGACATGCTCATGGAAATGAATTAAACATTCCCTACAGCACACTCTCATCTCCCCCACAACTCATAACCATATCTTCCACGAAGCAACATGACTCCCCTCAAAGCTCAAGACAAAACCAATACTCACTGATATTGCAGACTTCTCTCCCCCTTTGACATCAGCAAAAAGAACTACAGAATGTATGACAGTGCTGGAAACATGAGGACTCAGGGCAGTAACTTCTTAGTGCAGAAAGTCACGAGTAGGTCTTAAGAGAATAAGTGAGTTTCTAATCTCAAGAGAGGATTCTTTAGACTTCAGTACACAATAGAGAAGTATAATGATAGACAAGTTTATCAGCATACATAGTGGATGATTTAGAGCAGGAGTTCACAAGTATGGCCAAATATAGCTGATCATTCAACTATTCCACAAGACAGCAAGAGACTAAATCAGAGAGGTGTTCTCAAGGTATTGAAGACAAGCAATCCATTAGTTTCATAACAATAAGGAATTTTTGTTGGAGATGATTTTCAAGAAGATCAATGAGTAAGTTGGTAGTTCACTTCCTTTGACATTAGGGAGACACCTTGATTAGAGGCCTGAATCCCCAGTTACTCAGAGTGAGTACCTCATTACTTCCTTCCTTTTTTTATTATTATTAAGGAACAGAGTTAGTAACTGTGGCTTTTGACATGAGGAAACACCTTGATTAGAGGCCAGAGTCCCCAGTTACTCACCAGCAAGCCACCATTGCTCTGTCATGACTTTTCATTTATTTTAAGCATTTGACACCTCATGACTTGGGAGAAATATTCATTTCATTGATGAAGCTCCCAGTTTCTCAGTGATAAAAAAAGAACATGTTTGTTCAGTTAAGCCCTTGAGTTAAAGAGATGGAATGATTGAAGACAATACCAAAAAGGACTTTTCTTGAATTGAGTCTTGAAGTCTAGATTTCAAGTTGATTGGGTCAGATATCAAGACATACAAGTTTTTGGCCTGAACCATAATCAATGACAATGTAGGAAGATATACTTTATGCAATTAGTCCAGATCTCTGAAAGAGTACCAAAAGAAAGATTCTAACTTGGAGATTAGAGTCACTGACTTATAGACTTAAGAGATAAGTGACACTCTACTTCCTGAGAGAACCACACTAAATCAGTCATGCAAGACCAGCAAAGGTGTACATCTGGACAGCCCTTTTGAATCTGTCAAAGAACTTCTCTTCTCACTTCACAACTCAGCTCCCCCTAAGACATAGCATTCCTCAATGAAATATTCCAGCAAAATCTCAAGGCTTCCCCTTATGTAGAGCATTCCTGAAAACTAACCAGTAAGTATTCTGAACTCCCCCTTAAACCAGCATGCAAGAAGGCTAAACATCAGACAAGCACAACTCCCCCTCACAACAAGAACATGCTTCATAATTAAGACAGTCTGTATAAGCCTAATTCTCTTCTCAATGTGGAAAATTTTTCATTATCCAGAGGTTTTGTGAATATGTCAGCAATCTGATTATCTGTGCCTACATGAATCAGTTCAAAATTATTCTTAGACACCTCATCTCTTATAAAATGATGTCTTATCTCTATGTGTTTGGTTCGTGAATGCAAAACAGGATTTTTAGCAAGATTGATGGCACTAGTATTATCACAGTAAATAGGTGTGCACCCCAGGTCTACTTGGTAGTCCTGAAGCTGGTGTTTAATCCATATGACTTGTGTTCCACAACTCCCTGCAGCCACATATTCAGCTTCTGCAGTGGAGAGGGCCACAGAATGTTGTTTCTTGGAGCCCCAAGACACTAAACACCCACCCAAGAATTCACAATGGCCACTTGTGCTTTTCCTGTCTAGTTTACAGCTTGCATAGTCAGCATCTGTGTATGCTACTAGGTTAAGTGTGTGAGATGCAGGAAACCATAAACCAAGAGAGTGACTAGCTGACAAATATCTGAAGATTCTTTTAACTGTAGCTAAGTGTAGTTCAGTAGGTCTAGACTGATACCTTGCACACATTCCTACACTGAATTGTATATCAGGTCTAGAGGCTGTCAAGTAAAGTAGTGATCCAATCATACCTCGATAAAGTTTGGCATTTACTTCTTTACCTGTCTCATCTGCATCCAATGAAGTATTGGTGCCCATGGGTGTAGTAATGTGCTTTAAGTTTTCCATGCCAAACCTTTTGAACAGTTCCATTGTGTATTTGGTTTGGTTGATGAAGCACCCATCTTCTAGCTGCTGTACCTGCAATCCAAGAAAATATTTTAGTTCACCAACCAAGCTCATTTCAAATTCAGCAGACATCATGGTAGAAAATTCATCACATAGTTCATGCTTAGTTGATCCAAATACAATGTCATCTACATATACCTGAACTATGATGAGATCTTTATTCATGCCCTTGGTAAATAAAGTCTGATCAACTTTACCTCTTTTGTAGCCCTTGCTGATCAGAAATTCAGATAATCTTTCATACCAAGCTCTTGGAGCCTGCATTAGACCATATAAGGCTTTGTTTAACCTGAAAACTTGGTTAGGTTGAGGAGAATATTGAAATCCAGGAGGTTGTTCAACAAAAACTTCTTCTTTAATGACTCCATTTAAAAAGGCACTTTTAACATCCATTTGTTGGAGTTTTATGTTCTTTGAGCATGCAAAGGCAAGCAACAGTCTTATAGCTTCCATCCTAGCAACAGGTGCATAGGATTCATCAAAGTCTACACCGAATTCCTGACAGTAGCCTTTGGCTACTAGTCTGGCTTTATTCCTCGAGATAATTCCATCTTCATTCATCTTATTTTTGAACACCCACTTGGTTCCTATGACATTAATACCATCTGGTCTTGGGACAAGCTCCCAGACATTATTCCTTTCAAACTGATCTAATTCCTCATTCATAGCATTGACCCAAGCTTGATCAGCTAAGGCCTCTTCTACTGTTTTGGGTTCAATTTGTGAGACTAAAGCAATTAAGTCATCATTATTCACATTTCTAAAATGAGACCTAGTCCGAAGAGGATCTTCAGGATTGCCTATGACTTTATCTAAAGGATGGTCTTTAAGAAATCTGATATTTGTTGAAGACTCACCTGTTTCTCTTGGCCCTTCCTGATTGGGGGAATTTGTTTCTTCATTTGGCTGAGTCTTCTCTTCTTCCTGTTGGTCTTCTAGAAAGTCTCCACCATGATTGGAATCCCTGTCAAGATTTTCAACATTAGAGACATCTTTCTTTTCACTAAACAGGATGTGTGGAGATTCTTCCACTTTCTGATCTGATATGTTAAATACCCTATATGCCCTTGACACTTCAGAGTAACCCAAGAATATTCCAGGTGAACTCTTGGCTTCAAACTTGCCTAAATCTTTCTTATCATTGTTATGAATAAAATATTTTGCTCCAAAAATTCTGAAATGAAACAAGTTTGGTTTCTTACCTTTTAGAAGCTCATAGGGTGTTTTCTTGTGTATGGGTCTTACCATGGCCCTGTTGATTATGTAGGTTGCTGTATTGGCCGCTTCTGCCCAAAACCTTCTAGGTAATTTACTTTCAATCAACATGGTTCGGGCCATTTCCACCACTGTTCTATTTCTTCTCTCCACAATCCCATTTTGTTCAAGTGTCCTGGGAGAAGAAAACCTGTGAGTTAGTCCTTCTTTGTCACACAGATCAGTAAACATGGAGTTTTCAAACTCACCTCCATGGTCAGATTGAATAGAACTAACCTTGTACTTCCCTTCTTGTTTGACCTTATTGAAAAATAGATTAAACTTTTGAAATGCATCACTCTTATTTGCTAAGAAAAATATCCATGAATATCTAGAGAAGTCATCTATGATGACATAGCCAAACTTGTTTCCATTAAGACTCTGAGTTCTAGTTGGACCGAAAAGGTCCATATGAAGGAGTTCCATTGGTCTAGAAGACAATGGCTCAGATCTTAATTTAAAAGAATTTCTGGTCTGTTTGCCTAGAGCACAGGCATCACATGCTTTTGATATCGAGTTGAATTTAATTCTAGACATGCCTCTGACTAAATCATGCTTGACCAATTTATTTAAAGTTGAAAAGCTAGCATGACCTAGACGTCTATGCCATTCAAAGGCATCATTTTTAGAATTGGCAGATAAGTAAATAGTAGATTCAGATTTCTCATCTAAGTCTACAATGTAGACATTATTAATCCTGTTGGCTACAAATTTAACCATGTCAGAATTTGTTTCAAAGATTTTGCATGAACAATCATCAAATACAACCTTGTGACCCCTGTCACATAACTGACTTATGCTAATCAGGTTGTGTTGAAGCCCTTCCACAAGTAATACTTTTTCAATGGAATTTGTGGAAGACTTACCTACTGTGCCAACTCCAATTATTTTACCTTTGTTCTTTCCTCCAAACTTGACCAGACCCCCTGGCTTCATTTCTATCTTGCTAAACTTGGATCGGTCTCCTGTCATATGCCTGGAGCAGCCACTGTCGAGGTACCACTTGTTGTCTTCAGCTGCCAGGCCGACCTACACAAATATATCAAGCAGAGTGATTTGGAACCCAAGATGAGTTGGGTCCAAGGACAATGTTCAAATCTCTGATCAAGTGTTTAGGTATCCAGATTTGTTTCAGCATGGTTTTCTCTGGCACCTTCCTTTCTGGTTTATTAAAGTTGAATCCAGCTGAACTGGAGAAGTGAGTTCTATTCCATTCATTAGTCTTCCTATTCCTAGGAAATTTCCTGTAGGCTTGTTGATTAGCATATCTTTGACCATGAAAGTTATTTCTCCAGTAGGTCCTGTTTGGACCCATCTGATTGTTGTAATTCCAGCTCTTATTCTGATTTACTTTCTTGGTCCATCTACCATTTGTGTTCTGGTAAGTGGGCTTAGTGTTATTCTTCATAAAATTCATTCCCATCTTAAATGGTTGTCCAGTACTGATTTTTGTGTTTTCTTTAGGACTTTGAGTTCCCTTAGAGCTGTTGAGCTGGATGTGTGTCCAGCTTTTCTTTTCCCTTCTCTGGACAGAAGGTGATGGTCTTGAATTGCAAGGGTCTCTTGTTGGTTGGGTCATAGCCTAGACCTTCCTTATTGAAATTGACCCTAGTCCCTAGTATAGCATCTAGGCTAGTCTTTCCTTGGACAAACTTTTCTAAGATTTTCTGTTTGTCTTCCAGCTCCTTTTGAAGAGACTCAGAATTCTTTAGGAGTTCAGCATTTACTTTCTTCACAGCTTCATATTTCTCTGAATTCACTCTAATTTCATTCATGCTTTCTTCAATTTTAGTTTTGAATTCATTGAGCTGTTTTTGACTTTCTTGAATTTCTCCCTTAAGCTTATCATTCTCTTTCCTTAGTGAGGTCATTTCTTCTAGTTGTTCTTTTAGCTTTTCATTTTCCTCACAGACCAGAGTTTGTTCTTCAATATTCGTGTTAAATTTTCTTTTCAGAACTCTGTGCTCTTTGTTAAGAGAATTAAATTTATCTAGCAAGTCACCATAAGCATCCTCCCAGTCATCAATTGAGAAATTTTCAAAAACGTTTATTACCTCCTCTTCACTGTTTGCCATAAGGCAAATTCCATCTTCATATTCTTCTGAGGAAGTATCTTCGGGGTCTTCTTCTTCCTCGCTCCATGTACAGACCATCGCCTGTGGCTTCTTCTTCTTCTTCTGCACCTTTATGTTTTTCTTCTGAAGATAGGGACCCTTCTTCTGGAGGTCTGGGCATTCGCCTCTCATGTGTCCCTGTTTGTTACAATTAAAACAAGTCAGTTTCTTAGGATTTCTATCCCTGTAACTGGTAAATTCAGCATTCTTGTTAAAGGGTTGTGGCTTCTTCTTCCTAAAGGTCTTTCCCTTTTTCTTCAAAAATTTTCTGAACTGTCTAGTGAGCATTGCCTGCTCCTCCTGGTCGAGATTTGATAAACCTTCAAGCTCGGACTCAGACTCGGGGCTACTGCTGCTGCTCCCACTGTTACTACCCTTGTTGCGGGAAGCTCTTAGAGCTACATTTTTACCCTTCCTCTCACTTCCTTCTCCACCTCCTTGGAAATTCATCTCATAGGTCATAAGGGATCCTATGAGTTCATTCACAGTCAAGACAGTCAGATCTTTTGATTCCTCAATCACAATGGCCTTAGTGTGCCATGCCGGGGATAAAGATCTAAGGATTTCCTGACTATATCTGCCTCAGCAAGATCCTTCCCTAGCCCTTTAAGAGTGTTAGTGATCAAGGATAACCTGGCATACATTTCGGTTATATTCTCATCTGCATTCATCTTAAACATTTCATACTTAGAAGTGTAGAGGTTTACCTTCGAGGCTTTCACTTGAGCTGTACCTTCATAGATCAATTGCAGCTCATCCCACATTCGCTTGGCAGTTCTGTATGCAGATATACGAGCATATTCCTCTGGATGAACATCACACTGGATTATGTTCAGCGCCGTCCAGTTGAGTGAAGAGAGCTTGACATGGTCATCTGTCCAAGCATCCTCGTTTGGTGGCAGCTCATATGGCCCCACCGTGATTACTCTCCACAGTTTATGACTCTGAGCTCTGATGAACACTTCCATCCTGTTCTTCCAAAACAGATAGTTACTACCATCGAAATAAGGAGGGCGACTAATGGATTGACCTTCGGCCATGAAGGTTCTAGGACCACCAGCATTTCCTTGACCGTTCGTCCACATGGCGTAAACCTGCTCTGATACCAATTGTTAGCGCAGCAAGAGTGATATAGAAGGGGGGGGGATGAATAGATCACTCCCAATTTGCAGAAACTCAGGCGGAAAATAGATTCTACTGCTAACGCACCTCCTTAACCCGTACACAGAGAAATATAGATGAGAGTGAAGAACTGATCACTTGAAGGCAAAGGGACAAGCAGATGAAGAGCACAGAAATCAATAGCAAACCACAGAGGAGGCACTCGGTTTTTAGGTGGTTCGATTGCAGTCCGCAATCTACATCCACCCCTCACTCCAACTAGAGTGAGGATTCCACTAGACAAAGCTAGATCACAGCAGACTCAGTCTGCGTACAACATGCTGCCACACAGCTTGAACACCCAAGGGAAACAAATCCCTCGACCAAGCTCTGCTACCCACAGAACTTGAAACCTGTTCTAGCTCCCAGCTAGAACACAACCGGAGAATCCTCTCCCTTCCTCCACACACGGAGGGAAACTGTTAATGACAACCTGTCACTAACAACACCAGAGATCACCGATCTCTCTTCCTCTGCAACTCAGAGGGAAACTGGAGTAGTACTCCCTTCCTCCACACACCGGAGGGAAACCAATTCAAATCAGAATGGAAGAACAAAATAAACGAAAACAAAATAGAAAGAAAAACCAATGAAGAAGAAATCGGTTCTGAAACCCAATACAACTGTAGCTTCAAATGAAGCAATTCATCAATCCACACACACTCTCTCTCTCGAGCAAACTCCTCTCAGATATGGAACTCTCTGCTCTTTTTCTTTTCTGGATCGTGCAGACTCTCACCAATGACTTCTGCTTTTTCTTTTCACGATCGAACTTCTACTGAAGGATGAAGCTCTATATTTATAGCAGATAATGGCGTGTGGCTGCCAGGTTCCCGCCCATGCACTTTTGGCCAGATCATTTGAATTTCGACCACATGGCAGCATCCTGACAAGGTTGCCATCCACGTGTCATGCGCCTGTTGTCTTGGATCACGTGTCAGGTGCCAACCTCGATTCACGTGCCCAATCATCAGCCTGAATCGCCTGCAGACAGACAGATGGAATGTATAGACTTAGTTAGTTCAGGCTTTTAGCAAGAATGTATATACTTCAGAAACATCAACTGAGTAACTGTGTACAATCGTGAGAGAATGTATAGACTTAATGAATAAACGCATGTATAGACTTTACCAGGGTATGCACAATGCAATGCGTTGACGCTACACTACGTGCCTATGCACTGCGTTGACGCAGTGCAATGTGTCTTTGAAAGCTGTAAACAGCAAGGCATGCTGTACAGACTTCAGACAGCATGCATCAGATGACTCTGTATGGACTTGAAGACCCTTAGCCAATGTATAGACCTCTAGAGGAGACAAATGTGTAGACTTCACATTGCTCAGCCACTGTGTAGACTTCACAAAGCCTAACCAGTGTACAGACTTGTAATGAGTGTGCTGTGAGCTCTGAAGACTCAAGTTGTAATAACAGAATGTATAGGATTGTGGTCGTACAACCCAATGTGTAGACTTGTAAAAAGTGGACAATTGTCAGACTTTGATGCTGATCAAAAGACCCTTGGTCAACAGCCAAGGCGTCAACGCTTCCAGCGTGCAGCGTCGCCTCAGCTCCTCAAGAAAAATGCTCACTCCCTAGGCAAGCTGACCAATGCGTCAACGCATCCAGTGTCAGCGTCGACGCAGTGAACAAGAAGGAAGCGAAAGACGCACCATTGCGTCTACGCAGTCAGCCAAGTGCGTCAACGCACTAAAGGCATGCTACCCATGAAGTCAGATAGGCTGTACAGACTCTGTGGATGTAAAGCAATGTAGACTACAGACTGTATAGACTTGAACCAAGACGAGGTGAAGACTTCACGTTGTATAGACTTGCCAAATCAGTTGGGCGATGTACAGACTTGAACAGATCCAGCTGAAGGATGTATAGACTTGGAATCCACTGTACACGACTATACAGACTTTGAGGCTTAATGCAAAGGCCAGTGTACAGACTTCTAAAAACTGATGCGTTGTATAGACTTTCATGAGACGCTAAAGTCTATACAGACTAGACCAGTGAGACACTGATAGAGACGATGCAATGCGATGTGGAGACTTTAACATTAGACGCTGCATGAGACGGTAGGCTGTACAGACTTGCAAAGATTGTAGGGTGTATAGACTTGAAAGTCTCAAGGCGAAGTGCAAACATGCTGAGTTGACGCTGCAGCCCAATGAGTTGACGCTGCAACGTATTACTTTTACGTTCAACTGATGATGTATAGACTTAATCAAATGAAGAACCTGAACAGAAGAGTCTACGCATCAGCACACTGAGTTGACGCACTGGTGTGAGAACAGAGACATGCAATGACTGAAGGGTCGACGCATCAGCACGCTGAGTTGACGCACTGGTGTGAAGACTGTGCAGACAGAGTGTAGGCAGAATTAAGGTAGAGCATGTTATCTGACAGCCATTGAACTGTACTCACTCACATGATGAAACATCATTAATCTAGAGATAGAAGATTGATTTATAGTGTGGGACATCATCAAAACCATAGGGATGCAACAAAAACCCTAGACAAATGACCAATATTACCCTCAGATCTAGGGTTGGGAGGGGCATTAAGGGGATGTCAAATTTCATATTCTAATCCCTTGGTCAAAGAAAAACAAAACAAAACTACCTAATAGGACAAATAAGGGGCGCCCCCTTTAAAGAAGTAAAAATGGGCTTTTCTTCCTCTTGGTCCAAGTCCAACTTGGACCATAGACCATCCCCTAAGGGCCCTTGGGCTAGGTAGCCCAATGGGAGAGAAGGTGGGGGGCCCGTTGGACCTACGTGGTCTTTTTATAAAGAAACCCAAATAAAACCCAAAACAAGCACACATTACACACCAAGCATAATATTAGAAATACACATTCCAAACATTTAATGGACTAGCCCCGATGCCCTATCAATTCTCCCCAAGTGGGAAGAACTCGACCCCGTCAAGTAAGGGGTGCGGCTGCTCGCTCCTGCGGATCTTGATCCATCCTCTGTAGCTCCGTCCAGGTGATCATATGTGGTAGTGCTCTCCTCCATATCGAGTAGCGCGGATACGCTCCACTCCGAGTAATAGTCACATGCTCATCCCGTATACATTCTATATGCACACGCTGCTGTGGGAATGAGGCTAGTGGTGGACACTCCATGGTGGGGTCACTCACAAGGGGAGGAGACGGCTCAAAGACTCACTAGGAATCACCATTGGGCCCCTGTAGGTGACTGGATCCGAGACATTGAAAGGTAGAGCTGATCCCATATTCGTTAGGCAAGTCCACAACGTACGCATGAGATCCGACTTGCCTCATACTCGAAAGGGCCTGACATCGCGAGCTTACATAGACCGACTCGACTCAACGTATGCAGACTTCAACTTGACACATGCAGACTTCCAACAGACTGGACGACAACAAAAGAAAAGAAAACAGACTCACCCACGACCCTAGACTCATATATAACGCAATGACATTACCCCTAAGGGGACATCATCCGAGTGCAGCATCCGGGGTGTCGATAGGTTCCTCCGGGTCATCCTCACAGAATTCGTCAGCTAATCCCTGCTCGGCCTCATAGTTGATAGACACAAGCCCCGAAGTTGCGGCTTCTCCGACTCACGTATCCCCAATGACTAGGGATGTACAGGTGGGACAGTGACTTGCAATATGGCCAAACCCATGGCAGTGATAGCACTGCTGTCGTGACCCCCTAGTCTCCCCAATAAGTGGTCCCTTGCCCTTATCCTCCCGACGGATAGGGGGTGCAGGCAACAGTGGAGGAGTAGAAGGTGTGGGTGCCGGGGGTCGGGCAATGGGTGCAGGTGGTTGGGGTTGAGGTGGAACATCCCTCAGTGGGGGCGGGTGAAGCCTTGGGGCGGGTGGCTCCTGGCGGGCGGGCTCCGAAGGTCAAGCCATGGGAGCCCTCTGATATGGGCCCGACGAGCTACAAGGCTCAACCCCACGATGAGGAAAGGGCCCCAGTCGTTGGGTAGGCTCGAACTCTACCTCGAATTGCTCCAACTCGAGAGCAACCTGATATGCCTCTTCCAAGGTCTTGGTATCACGGAGAAAAAGCTCATACTGGTAGTGCGGCCGCAAACCATGTCGGAAGCGAGAAATAGGCATGGAGCTCTCCTCCGTGACACCACATCGTAGAAAATACTCATCAAATTCAGTGATGTACTCAGAGACGGGATGATCTACCTGACTGAGACTCTGCCACCTATCGATGAGTCGCTGACGGTATGTGGCAGGAAGGTACTTTTGCCGAAGCTTGACCTTCATCTCACCCCATGTCTCAATCTGGGCGCCTGTCGATGAAACAATAGGCTCTCCACATTCTTCCAATAGGTCTGTGCCTGTCCCATCAGCTTCATGGTAGCAAATTGGACTCTTCGACGGTCCGTCATATCGAACCAATCAAAGTATCGATCCATCTCGGACTCCCAATCTAGATAGACCTTCGGGTCCAAGGACCTGTCAAAAGTGGGAGGGTCCACACGAACAGTCCTGAGGGTCCACTCGTCCTCATCTAAATCACAATTCCGCCGTTGAACTTGATGGTCATGACCATAGCCCCTATTCTCATTATCGTACTCATAGTCATCCACCTCGGGGACTCGACGCCTCCTATCATCAACCGCTTGAGCCCTAGGAGCAGTAGGTGGCTGAACTGGCTCCTGTTGATCATTTATTGGCGTGGGGTGCGCCTCAACTGGGGGTCTCTCTAGGGCGGCCACTCTCCCTACCAGACCATGAAAAGACTGGTCTGACTCTACGGCCCTATCCTCTAAGGCCTTCATCCTCTCTTCCAAACGTGTGCCTAGGCCATCCACCCCCGTACTCAACCCTTCCATTTTATCCACTCGTGTAGTCAACTCATCCATTTTTCTCATAAGAGCTCAAAACATATCGCCCACCGAAGGCTCATCAGGACTAGGGACTCAGGGATCTGCCATAGGTGGTGGTGGTGGTGAGTATTGGGTACCTCTACGAGTGGGCATGCAAATGACAAGGGTTGGAATGCACTGACCAAGCGAAGTGATGAATCTAGACTTAACCAATATCCGGTATGTGGCGGAGGTATGATCCGAAGACCGAACTCACGCAAGTGTGCAACCTTCCCAATAGGCGTAACCTATCGTTCTGGGAACACCTTTTGATATATCGGGTATAGGAATGCAATGTGACACCTTGGACCGACTGCCCTAGAGTCGACTCGCTCTGATACCAATTTGATGCGGGATGGGACGCAAACCTGTGACTCTAGCTCACGGACATCCCTAAGCGAGGGAAATGCGTGGATCTGCGCGATTGAGGAACCGGCAATGAGTCTTGGATATCGGCTTTCCGCGTGCTCGGATCGAGTCACGGGACGGGTTCCACTCACTCACTTTCACAGTGGTGATAAAATTATACCGAGCTAGGGCCTATCACATGCAAGCAGCGGAATATAGAAATATATACGAGTAAAGCAAATGTCAAGTAGGAGGGTGGCGAGTGTACCTCCACGCTCCGGGCGTGGGGAAGACGACCCCGGCCAAGACCGTAACTCCCGGTACAGTAAATGTAATTAATTACAGAAGTGAATTTCTATGCCCACTCCACACAGGGAGGTAAAGGGCTACAGTGGGACCCAGGAGTTGCGGTCTCAGGTTGACGGGCAGCAAGCCGGAAGGGCTCTCGGACCGGAGGCGGACTGTTGGTCCAACTCGGTACTGTTCTGACTCGCTGGACAGCAACCGAACTCAACTTGTGGGACGGAGGCTTCCGGTCACCTTCTGATCACGGCGGCTGGCTGGGACGTTGGTGGAAGACCCCTCTTCGATTCCGGCGGCGGCTGAATCGACGCCGAAGTAATTCTGCACGAATTATCTAGCTACTGTCATTGCTGGCCTGTTCACGGAATAGGTTTGTGCGACCCGGCGAGAAGAATTGTTGTGCCCAGTTCCGGTGTCAAATCGAGGCGAGGTTGACACCGTTGGAAAGAGGACTCATAGAACTACAACATAAATTAATCTCACATCCATCCAGTAAATAGATTGGAAATGAAAAATACTGTGGGTTGTAGTTATTTCTGTCTCGAAATTACAAACTGTCAGGACAGAACAGGACCTGCCTGAAAATGGATTTTGACCCAAAAGAAAATGGTGGATATAGACTCTGTGACTTCTATGGGCGGAAGGGGGGCATGTGGGGATCACGCAGGAATTTTTGGGGATTTTTTGGAGACGGATAAGGGGGCGGAAAAAATATAAGAACAGACTACTATCCTGCAGATCTACAAACTAGCAGACTGTCAAGGGTGGAACTAAAAATTGGGGAAAAATATCAAACGAAGGCAGCTTGACACGAAATTTAAAATGGAGATGGGGGATGACAGGGAGAATAAACCCTCAAAATTTGGGGTCAAACATATATACGGACTGGGCGATAGAATTTCGGCCTCAGCTTGCCGTCCAGGGATGGACAGAACTCCGATGAGACGGCGGTGGTGGTGCGATGGCGGCTCGATGGCGGCGGCGACTGAGCTTCACACCCAGAGATGAGATACCACGTGGAATCCACCAAGTTTTTAGGGAATCCACCCTAGAGAATACAGCAATACAGCTGCAAGGGGGAGGGAGAGAGGGGGCGCCCAAGGCTCCAAGTATTTTCTCCAAAATTTCTTCTCATTATTTCCTTGAAAATGAAAAATACAAGCATTTTATATGAATTGGAAACCCTAGACAAATGACCAATCTTACCCTCAGATCTAGGGTTGGGAGGGGCATTAAGGGGCTGTCAAATTTCATATTCTAATCCCTTGGTCAAAGAAAAATGAAAAAAACTACCTAATAGGACAAATAAGGGGGCGCCCCCTTTAAAGAAGTAAAAATGGGCTTTTCTTCCTCTTGGTCCAAGTCCAACTTGGACCATGGACCATCCTCTAGGGGCCCTAGGGCTAGGTGGCCCAATGGGAGAGAAGGTGGGGGGCCCGCTGGACCTACGTGGTCTTTTTACAAAGAAACCCAAAAAAAAACCAAAACAAGCACACATTACACACCAAGTACAATATTACAAATACACATTCCAAATATTTAATGGACTAGCCCCGATGACCCATCATTCAGGACCACGACGGCCTCCCTACGTCCGGCCCTTACCAAACCGGTAAGGCTTCACTCCGGAATAAATCCCCAACACGGAGGTGACGCTCCAATACACACACGGGGATAAATCCCCACGAGGAGAACTCTCCTCACACTGCAGACACAGCAACACAGGGACGAATCCCAAATGCATTGGATTGTAAATCTAGCAGCAACGCACACACACACACATTGCAACAACTATAGCATCGTAAACACAATCGTATGCAGACGGTCCACACACACGAATATCTCTAGTTCAGAAGAATCAAGACGAATATCTAAAATAAGATCAACCTAAAATACAGAACATGAAACACATCACAAAGAACAGTTAGAAGATACAAAAATGATCCCCCTTTGTTTTCCAAGGCCGATAGATGATGTTTCTTCAAGCTCGGGTTGGAGGGAAGACATATGTAGTCGATGTAAATGTCCACTTGCTCCTCTCTTCAAGCCGCTCCCTTTTTCCTTCTTCCACTTGCTTCAAAAATCACTTGAAGTAGATGAAATCCTCCTTCCAAGTCCTCCTTTTCTCCTCCTTGGCCTTCTTCTCCTACAAGATAGAAAATAAGCACATTAGGGTATTTCTCTTGTCAAATTCGGAGTTCACACATTTCCATATATAGAAGATATCAAAAGACCATTATAACCCTTCTAGAACCCTCCAAAAGACCACTACTAGGTCTACCATGAACCCAGAGGTAAAGGGGTAAATGGGGTGCACAAATGGATAGGGTTTAATGGGTTTTTGGATCCACGTTTTAAGTTTTCGCCGCATTCGGTCGACCAATAGAAAGGGGTCGGTCGATCGGAATTTTACAAACCTGGAACCAGCCCAACCTGGCTAGTTCGGTCGACCGAACTGGCCAGTTCGGTCGATCAAACTCTGCAATTTCCAGACTGCAGCAGTTCAGTTTGAAATCTATTAAGAGAGTTTAAGCCCAGTGAAAATAGAAAAGGGTTAGTTGATAAATCAAACAACCAAGGATTCCTTGGTATGTAAGCAATGCAGAAACATATATCAACTACATTCCACCAAGTTTAAAACTCTATATGAAAACTTATCATTTTTCCCAAAACACACACATGCAAAGTGTCAAGTTCTCACCATGATTTTTGATACCTTTACATATGGGATTGACATTGCTTTCTAAACCTGCATAACAGAGAAATCAAGTTAAAAACATGGGTTTTCATATGCTTTGTAGCCACCTGTCATCTGATCAAAGTCTAGGTGTCTAGGGAGCTTATAAAATAGTGAAAAACACAATTCCACACTTAGACTCAATTAAGGCTAGGCTTGACTGATTTTAACCACAACTCATTCTTTCACATACATGAATGATTATCAACCAAATGGAAGTTAAATCAAGCACATATGAAATGATCATCCACGCATTCAAATGAGCATTAAACCAATACAACGCAACCAAAATCCATCACCAACCTCATGTCCTTCCACACACAAATAAAGCCTCAACAGCCTCATGAATCAAAAGCATGAAACTCATATAAGCATAAGACAAAGTCAACTTGGCCAAATCTGATGAATCATAAAACCTTCTACAAAGCTTACCCATTTGCTCAATATTCATGCATTCAGGAAAAATAGAAGTCTCCCCATGGTTTTGAATAAATTCAATGAGGTGTTAGTATTCTTTCCAAACCATAAATAGGAGATTAAGCAAACATTCCAGTCCTGCAAAGAACTAGCCATTTCAGTCACTTGCTAATGAAAACCAAAGGGTGTGGTTTTGCCACACTTGAGTTAGAATCAATGGCCATGGAGTCAACCACAAAATGGGCAATATTCAAACCAAATTCTTTAAGATTTGTGTGAATAGATTGAACATTTTGCAAACTCAAAAACCTTCAATGCAAGATGACCCATGTAATGAATTTGTTCCTTGAAGTCATCCTGAACTCATTCAACAAGATGCAAACATGTTGCTCAATGAAATTCACACACAAGTACAATCATTTTGTTGTCATTAAAATCATATACCAAAAATAACTAGGAGAATTCAACAATCTCTCCCATTTTGATGATGACAAAACGATGTGTGCGATAGTTCCAAGAGATAGAGTAGAAACATTCCAATGAATGTTATGAGAATGAAAGATAAGACATCCAATCACATTCTCCCCCAAAACTACTCTCTCTCATAAAACATAAGACATTGAGCACAAAACATAAGACATTGAGCACAAAAGCATTGAGCACACAACATTCTCCCCCTTTTTGTTATCTACAAAAGACAACTAACAGTGGGGTTATTAGAAATGAAATGAACATATGAGGCTTGAAGATATGATACCAATTCTTATGCCAAATGTTACTAATTGTTGGCCCAAAGATATGATACCAAATGTTGTTGAAATTGTTGGAAGATATGTGTAACATGAAATGTTCAAGATCATATCATGTATGAACTATATGCATGTTGAAAATGCCAAATATGCAAGAGTGCAAACCATGAGTTTCATCTTTCAAATGCTAAGAATATGCACTATGTGAATGCTAAGAATGCAAGAAATGTAGCAATGTACATTGTGACTTCTATCCTTTAAATGCAAAGATTATGTTCAGAATTAGACTAAAGGAGAATGCATGAACATGCAAGCACACAAGCACAACCATCAAGCATGCAAATCATACTACTAGTAACTCCCCCTAAGTGAGGCACGAGTTAAGAATGGAGCAAGTGATTCATTATCAAAATGTAAGACATGATGCATAACTAAGAGTGTTTTGTATACACAACTAGAAGTGCTTCATAAACCATGAATGTAGGCAAATTCAGAGTATACATTCATCACAAAGATACCCATATGTGAAATGTCATACATGAACAATGATCTCCAAAATATATGGATATTCAAAATTTCTAAAGAATACTAGAATGTAATCTTCTCTCTACACTTTCACTTTAGATTCTCGACTTTCGGTAGCTTCGCACAGCCCTGATTTTGTTTCTTTTAATGGACTTCACCGTTCGGCGTGAGTTTCCTCATATGTCTCAATGGGGATTCTTGGCTACTTGGATTCGTCACGCATGTGAATTTTTGCTTCACCGTTCGGCGCGAGTTTCCTCATTTGTCTCAATGGAGATTCTCGGCTACTTAGTTTGACATTCCACTTATTGAATTTCGCAGGATAGGCAGCTTTTTCCTCACGATTACTCTTTAATATCCATGTAGAGACTCAAGTTCCCTATAGAATGTTGAAAAGAATTTCTCAAATCCTTATCAATGAAAGTCATTAAATTCATTATGTGCAAGAGTGTGGGAGTAATGTTTTGTTTTGCATATATAAAATGAATTTGACAAGACATAGCTATGACTCCCCCTAAATATATGCACGGTCGGAAACAAATCCTCCCCCTTAGTGTATGACATATTTCACATATGAATTAAATCACTGCATTGTTATTTAGGAAGGAGGTGAGGCCTTAGAAAATTCTAAGGAAAGGTTTTATATACTAAATACATACACGCATGTAAGGATTTATGGAAACATTCATGCAAGCACTCATGAATCATGATATGCAATGAGACTCATATTCACAATGATATGCAGAGTTTATGAATGATATGCAATCTTTTTATGCATGTTTTCAATTTATGTGCATGGACTTGAATATTTAAGAAAGCATTAAACTAGTAAATACATGAGACAGATTTTCAATGAATCTAGCACTGAGCCATGAGCATTTTCATTTCGGATTTCATTATGAAAAATCATTTTCTTTAGAACCCAAATGTTCAACTATGATGCACAGAATTTGATAATCGAACAAGATAAGTGTTTGAACATCTATTAACAAGAAGAAGATTTTTGAACATGTCAAATAACTTATCACCATTTCAAAGCAACCAAACAAAGTTATTTAAAACAAATCCACATTTTAAAAATTTTGCCTTCTTGAAATAAAAAGGATTTTCAGATTCAATTTGAAAGCTATGCAAATCAAAGGTAAATTAATTTCATTCAAAACACATAATTCCTCATAAGCCAAGCAATTGAATTTCTGAATTTTGGTACTTGGCGGAGGCCTTGATTCAATGATCTAGCTCTCGCATAATGTTAGTTTCTTGACAGACTTAATCTGTCATTTCACATAACATCATTTGATATACCAAAAATTCATTCAATGAGAGCATGAATAGCTTGTAAAGAACTTACAATTAAAACATAACATGATATGTGAAACATAACAGACTCACATAAGTAAAAACATCAAAAACACCAATTTTGACAAGGAAGAAGCAAAGTTGAGGTTTTACCGAATGAGTGTGTCTTATTCCTTTTTATTGGAACCCCTTTCATTCTTTATTTACCTCAAGGCACACCTCTATCAAGACCATCTCATTTGACAGATTTTGGCACCCAAGTCTTCTTGGGTAACTGGAGGTTAGAAGCATTTCTAACTGAAGCTTTCTTCGACATTCTCATTGCTACCATATCATCATTCTTCATAATCCTGCAATCCTTAATAATATGTTTATGGTTTCCACAATAAAGCATTGAGGGGTGGCAACTCTAGCAAAAGACTTTCCATTTTGAGCAAAAGAATTTTTAAATCTATTCCATCTTCTATTTTCAAAAGATCTAGATTTAACAAAATTAAACCTAGCATTCATTCTAGAAGCACGGTAATTATCAGTTCTCAAAAATCAACAGTCTTTCACTACATGACCGTACTTCCCACAATGATAGCAAAAAGGAGATGTGGATTTACGGAATGACTTCCCATTATTTGTATGAGTGTTTGTAAATAAATTTTTCTTATAGGATGCAAACCTTTGAGTATGAGAAATATGTTCATTTCTGAATTTTCTTTGAAAGTTAAACTTAGCATTCATGGCCCGACAATCATCATTTTGTTTGACAAAATAATTAACCATCACATGGCCAAGTTTATTACAATAAAAGAAAGAAACATTTATTTTTATCTTGAATGCATATTGTTCATCTTTCTTCATTACAGCACATTCATCCATGACATATCCAAACATACCACAATAGAAGCATTCAACGTTGGATTTCAATTTTTGAGATCTATTTGGCATAGAGGGCATAGTGTTGATATTTTTCTTTTTCGTAAAACCACTTTTAGAAATTTTCTTTTGAGCATTTGGAGGAGGTGCTTTTGAAGTACTTGGAATGTCGGATGCATGAACAAAAGAGATTTTTATTTTATGTTCAAAAGACTTTTTGTTGACCGAGGTGTATCCAAGACCTTCCTTTTGACAATTCACTTTAACACCTAACACCTTATCCAAATTTTCTTTTCCGTTCACAAATCTAGACAAGTCATCCTTTAAAGTTCGCACTTCTTCTTCTAGAGTGGAAATATGCAATTCGGCACTTGTCATTTCTTCTTCGAATGCAGACAGTTTATCATTTAACAAGCAATTCACAGATTTAAAAATTTCATTTTCTTCCATGATTTCTTTGTTTTAAGCATTTAAAGAGATCAATTTCTCTGTTAGTTTCTCAAGAACATTTTCAATTTCAACATGCTTTGAACTATTTTCAAGCAACCGTTCATTCTCACATTTCAACAAAGAAATCTCTTTTTAATATTTTTCAAAACTTTTCAATCTACCTTCAAGTAAGGAAATTTGAATTAGCATGGCACCGTTTTTCTTTTTAAGATCTTCATTTTTAATCATTATGCTTTTGTTGTCAATTTCATTGTCAAGAAGTTTTTCAAACAACTTATCATCATCAGATAAAGAAGTTAGCTTGTTCTTAAAACGTTCTTCATTTTTCTCAAGCAAAGAAATTTTATACAACAAAGTTTCATTTTGCTCACGCATTTCATAACAATCATTTTAAAATGCAAGAGATGAATTTATTTTTCTAGCCATTTCAGGGTCTTCAGTCATACAAGAGAGCTCATCTGAATATAGTTCAACTTTGGATTCTAGATCTTCATTTCAATCTTCTAGATTTTTACTTTTGATTCCAAAGTTTTGTAATTTTCACATGAAGAATTAGCATTCACATTCTTATCTGAAATAGAAGTAATCACAACATCTTCAATTTTCTTTGTCAATTTATTATTTTCAGATTTGACCTTTTTATATCTACCTAACAGTTCCTCGTAAAGATCCATTAACTCTTCAAAGGAAATTTCCTCACCTTCGGATTCTACCTCCGAGCTTTCTTTGCTTTCTTCATCACTGGCCATTAAGTTTGAACCAACTTGTGAAGTCTTTTCATTGGCTTCATACTTTTTCAGTTGATCCCATAGATCTCTGACTGACCTGTAAGAGGAAATCCGGGAAAGAACATGAGGCTCTATGCTATTCCTTATAACACTAAAAGCTCGAAGATTGATTTTATTTTTCTTCACATGTTTGTCATTCCATTCTCTTTCATTTGATGGAAGTTTATGTGGACCACCAGATATGACTTTCCAGATTTCACGTTCATTAAAATCAAGATAAGCACACATGCTATTTCTCCAAGAAATGTAGTTATTTCTATTATAACGAGAAGGAAGAGTAAAGCTAGACATGTTGGCAAATGAAACTCACCAACAGGGATCACTCTAAAGGTCGTTAGACCCAAGAAAATAGAGTCATGGCTTTGATACCAATTGTTTGTCCCCGGGGTAGGCGAGCGGACAAGAAGGGAGGTTGAATTGTCACCCACGCGATATGGCAAATTAAAAACATACTTAGCGGAATTAACAAGTTTAACGAGATTGATAGAAATAAACTAAGCAAGGGTAAACAAGTTCTCTCAATCTCACCGCACTCACTCAAACATTCAAGCAATTTAAACAATTAAGTACACATCCACAAAGCAAACCATAGGACACGAGGATTTTTAAGGTGGTTCGGGACCACGACGGGCTCCCTACGTCCACCCCTTATCAAACCGGTAAGGCTTCACTCGGTGATAAATCCCCAACACGGAGGTGACGCTCCAATACACACACGGGGAAAAATCCCCATGAGGAGAACTCTCCTCATGCTGCAGACACAGCAACACAGGGACGAATCCCAAATGCATTGGATTGTAAATCCAGCAGCAACGCACACACACACATTGCAACAACTACAACATCGTAAACACAATCGTACGCAGACGGTCCACACACACGAATATCTCTAGTTCAGAAGAATCAAGATGAATATCTAAAATAAGCTCAACCAAAAATACAGAACATGAAACACATCACAAAGAACAGTTAGAAGATACAGAAATGATCCCCCTTTATTTTCCAAGGCCAATAGATGATGTTTCTTCAAGCTCGGGTCGGAGGGAAGACATATGTAGTCAATGTAAATGTCCACTTGCTCCTCTCTTCAAGCCGCTCCCTTTTTCCTTCTTCCACTTGCTTCAAAAATCACTTAAAGTAGATGAAATCCTCCTTCCAAGTCCTCCTTTTCTCCTCCTTGGCCTTCTTCTCCTACAAGATAGAAAATAAGCACATTAGGGTATTTCTCTTGTCAAATTCGGAGTTCACACATTTCCATATATAGAAGATATCAAAAGACCATTATAACCCTTCCAGAACCCTCCAAAAGACCCCCAATAGGTCTACCATGAACCCAGAGGCAAAGGGGTAAATGGGGTGCACAAATGGATAGGGTTTAATGGGTTTTTGGATCCACGTTTTAAGTTTTCGCCGCATTCGGTCGACCAATAGAAAGGGGTCGGTAGATCGGAATTTTACAAACCTGGAACCAGCCCAACCTGGCTAGTTCGGTCGACCGAACTGGCCAGTCCGGTCGATCAAACTCTGCAATTTTCAGACTGCAGCAGTTCAGTTTGAAATCTATTAAGAGAGTTTAAGCCCAGTGAAAATAGGAAAGGGTTAGTTGATAAATCAAACAACCAAGGATTCCTTGGTATGTAAGCAATGCAGAAACATATATCAACTACATTCCACCAAGTTTAAAACTCTATATGAAAACTTATCATTTTTCCCAAAACACACACATGCAAAGTGTCAAGTTCTCACCATGATTTTTGATACCTTTACATATGGGATTGGCATTGCTTTCTAAACCTGCATAACAGAGAAATCAAGTTAAAAACATGGATTTTCATATGCTTTGTAGCCACCTTCCATCTGATCAAAGTCTAGGTGTCTAAGGAGCCTATAAAACAGTGAAAAACACAATTCCACACTTAGACTCAATTAAGGCTAGGCTTGACTGATTTTAACCACAACTCATTCTTTCACATACATGAATGATTATCAACAAAATGGAAGCTAAATCAAGCACATATGAAATGATCATCCACGCATTCAAATGAGCATTAAACCAATACAAGGCAACCAAAATCCATCACCAACCTCATGTCCTTCCACACACAAATAAAGCCTCAACAGCCTCATGAATCAAAAGCATGAAACTCATATAAGCATAAGACAAAGTCAACTTGGCCAAATCTGATGAATCACAAAACCTTCTACAAAGCTTACCCATTTGCTCAATATTCATGCATTCAGGAAAAATAGAAGTCTCGCCATGGTTTTGAATAAATTCAATGAGGTGTTAGCATTCTTTCCAAGCCATTAATAGGAGATTAAGCATACATTCCAGTCCTGCAAAGAATTAACCATTTCAGTCACTTGCTTATGAAAACCAAAGGGTGTGGTTTTGCCACACTTGAGTTAGAATCAATGGCCATAAATTCAACCACAGAACGGGCAAAATTCAACCAAATTCCTTAAGATTTGTGTGAATAGATTGAACATTTTGCAAACTCAAAAACCGTCAATGCAAGATGACCCATGTAATGAATTTGTTCCTTGAAGTCATCCTGAACTCATTCAATAAGATGCAAACATGTTGCTCAATTAAATACACACACAAGAACAATCGTTTTGTTGTCATTAAAATCATATACCAAAAATTACTCGGGGAATGCAACATCCTCCTTTAGTAAAGAACAAAGGTGTCCGATTCAATCCGATGTAAAACAAACACCGACTGCTTACGGCCGGTGGGGAAAGACGTCCTGTACACGAATCCCTACAATTGCCTACACTCGTACCGGCATAACATACTCCTCTCCACGTATTGCCCGATACTCCGTGCCTACATGTCGTGCCCTGGTGGCACTTCCCCTATCAAAACTTGGTTCTGTAGGTGATCGTCGAGAAATCGACTGGCACGCCCGCATTCCACACAGTCATCCATGTTCCAGTCATCTAGGATGATTAATCACACTATTTCCCATGTATTTATATCGTTCTTTGCATCTCCTTGTCAATACCCCCGGAATCCCAGTGTGCCAAATTGACCCATGTCGGCCTTCCGTATCAGGCAAGTATATGTCACCGCCGCAGAAATTTGGAAATTTTTCGCTAGTGGCAACACCTACATCGTAGGACATGGATTCTAGTGATTTTCAGGGTTTTGTGGTACAACCATCTCGGCGTCCTTGTAGGAATCCAAGGCTCATGGAGACTTATAGAGGCCTCAATGAAGAAAGTTCCAGTCCAACGGAAGGAATATCCAACAGAGAGTTCTAACTTCACCAGGAATTAGGGTTCAAGCGAGAAATAGAAACCAATCAATGGCGGTAGGTTAACATCACCGAAGTGACATAACCTTCAAAACAACTAAACATGATATATCATATGATATATTCAAGAAATCACCAATCAACATAAAACATTCATGTAGAAGTGTGAAACCATGCTATGATGAACTAATTTCAGATTACCAAGAAATTATCTACTCTTTTAACATGCTAAGATATGAACATGGATCATGAAGACTTTAAGAGATTTAAGGTTCATACATGTTCCCTAGTTTTTTTTTTCTCTAAAAGCCTTACCTAGTGATGAATGAGAGAGTGCATACTCCATCGTTCATCACCTAGGAGGTGAATTTTATTAGAAGATCAAATATTACAATTACATCATATGAATACATGTTCCCTAGTTACATTAGTTGGTTCAGATGACATTTAGACATAAAAATCATGCATCTAGACTCAATATCACTAACATAACATGTTGGAAAGATACTAGGATTTTTGGGAACTCGTGCCAGAATGCGGTCTACAAGGGGGCCGTTCTGATGAACGCAGTCAAGCTAGGCGCCGCGATCAATAGAATACAAATTTTATTAAAATCATAGTTAATTATGAATGCGTCCAAGGAGGCTGACACGTTTACAAGAACGTGTCCCTCAGGCATGATGCGTTAACAATTACTTAACAAAAAATAAAAATAATAAAGTATGGTCGCAGTCTATCAGCCTACCACGTTCAGAACGCGGTGCTTGTGAGGGCTTCTATCACGCCCCGAGCTTTTAATACAGCGAAAGGAATCTCGGGAATGTGCACAGTCGGCTAGTACGTCTCAAGCGAGCAATATAATCAGAGCACAAGACAATCACATAAAAGTAATTGCACAAGTATTTCCTCAAACTCCAACTTTATTTCATAATAAGAATAATAAAATACATAAGGCCATTGCCTTCAACCTCTTTACATCATAAGACTCAAGAAAATCAAAAATTACAATATGACTCGACTAGACACTAGATAACTAGGCTTCTCTCATGCAAGTTGACCATCAATCGCTCTCGGACCCGCTACCTGTGTAATCCGAATCCGATTCACTAGTGTTTCCGAAAAAGATGAGAAAAATAGGTATGAGCACACATGCTCAGTAGGTATCTTCGTATCAACATGAAGGTATTATTTAAGTGATTAATGCTTTAGCTCTAGAATTATCAAAAAAAATGAGAATGCAATAAATCATACGTCATAACCAAGAATACAGAGTCATGAGATATCTAAGCAGGCAGACATAATTGAGCAAGATTTAATCATGTAGATATACATTTGGCCTTTCATGAACAAGAAAGTACGAGTATGTATCGAGAAAGTACTTACACAACCTTGTAAAGGCTATGTACAAGAAAGTCATTAACAAGCATATAATTTCAATAATAAGTCTCGTGGTTCTTCACTCGTCTATAAAAAAAGTACTCCCGGCGTAATGCGACGCTAGTATTCATCGTACCCCATGGTTTTTAGCACGTTTCGACCATCGGCCGTGGGGGCTAGTGTCGAGCCCTTGGACACAGTCCGTGCCCGCTCTTTCATCTTCAAGTTACAGATCAAGCTAATTCCATGAGATAACAATAATTCCGGCCAATAATTTCAATTTCTAAATAAAAGGTATCATGACCTAGCAGTCAAGGTATAGAACGCTCAAAAAATGATATAGATTTCAAAGAAGAGTTAAGAGAACATTATGCTACGGTGGCATTCCGGCAGCATAACGGTACATTAATTAAGTTCCATATATTAACCTTAACCTTTTAGACAGAGTTTTTGGTTCCAGATAATCAAGAGACCATCTAAGAACACATTTAGAACAACCCTTGGGTCACACCCCGGGTTAGATGCTTGACAGAAAGAGACGGTCATCTACTGGGCCGTTTAAGGAAGAAAATGGTCACTGCAATGCCCCGGATTTTTTAGATATTTATCAGATCTGGTTCCGTGGGTTTCAGATCATTTTCATGGGTCCTGGAGTGTGGTTTGTGCTTTACACGTATTTTTTTCCTGATGTGCCTTTGGAACACTATGCAAGGTGAACCGTGGCGTTCTCCGACTCTAGGACGTGACCAGCGCGTTGTGCTCCTCCCGAGGATCGCGGAGGTAATTTTTCGTAATTTTTTGAATTTCTGTAATTTTTGGGCTTTTCTATATATTAACCCTTTCTCTCTCTCCCCTCTAATTTCTCACTCTATCCCTCTCTCTTCTCTCACGCTCTCCCTTCTCACCCTGTCTTCTCTAGCGGTCGATGGAGCGGGGCGGGGGAGGAGCGAGGCGATGCGGGTGAGAAGGACGGCGAGGATGGGTCGAGGATCGGGGGACGGAGGTTCGGTGAAGCTCGACCGCGAGTTCGTGACCCGGCGGGGGTTTCGTGGCATTTTCTTCATGGATTGATGTCCACGGCGCGTCAAATCTTCGGTGGAGGTAGGGAGATGGATCCCCAGCTCGTGTACTTCCTTTCCCTTGAATTTGGTAGGCCGTGGTGAGCCGAGCGAGCTTATTCTTGCATTTTGAGAAAATGCATGATTTTGGGGAGTGAGCCAGATCTAGCGTTTTAACGTGTTATTCCATGGTTTGATGACACCATTGGATGCCTTGGGGCTTGGGGAAGGGTTTCCCCTTTATTTCCCCTTCACGTGGGCGTGAACGGGGCGTGGAACGGAGTTTTCCACCGAACTCGCCATTTTCGGGTTGCCGGAATAGAAACGGTCCTAACAGGAGCCGTTATTAGGTGAAGCGGCCCTCAGGGAGGCCGCTACTTGTCCATCTCACCGTGCTTTGTGGCTGCGGTCCTGCGATAGATCGCTATGCCTGTCTTAGCGGTCTAAGGCAGACCATTTTCTTGGCTGGGCGGTCATGGTTTGGCCGCCACTTGCCCCCTTACGTCGGTTGGCTAAACGGTCGCGCGATAGACCGCCTGACGAGTTCAGCGGTCTGGCAATCTGGTGTGGACCGCCTAGCACTATGAAGCGGCCAGGGCCAGACCATTTTTCCTCTGAGGGTCAGCGTGACTCCCGAGGATGTGTTTGACCGTTGAACGAGTCCTGTCGCTTTGCGGTCACAGGATGACCGCCATATTACCTGTGCGGTCCTAGAGTGACCGTTTATCCCTTTTCAGTGCTGCATAGTGGTGCGGCCTGGAGGTAGACCGTTTTATCCCTGAGCGGTCTAGGAGTGACCGCCTAGGTTCTAGAGGCGCCCAGGGCTATGCGGTCCTAGCTGGATCGCTAGGCTAGGCTGTGCGGTCCTAGCCCGACCGGCTAGTCCCGTGCAGCCCATGAGAGACCGTTTTTCTTCTCCCAGCGGTCCAGGGTTTGACCGCCTTTGTCTTAGACGGTCCAAGGAGGACTACCTATTGGTTTTCGTGCCGTTTAGCGTCGTGTTGGTCTCCGGTCGACTCGGTTGTGACCCAATGGTCGACCATCAGCTTCGCGAGTGTCCTGGACACCCCGTGGGTTTTGTGTCCATGTGTCTGGAGGTACCGTGTTACCTTGATTAGCGTGCCCATGTGTTCAAGGGTCCGGTGACCCTATGCGTGTGTTCCGATCTTTCGTGTTACGCTTGGTCGAGTCACCGTGTATCGGTGTGAGTGCGGTGGGGTTCCCTCGCATGTCGTAAGTTTCTCCGAAAGATGATTCCCTAGTGGTCCAAGTGTATGGCCTTGTACTGCGAGTCCAATCATCTAGCTTGGAGCTGGAGGTTTCCCGCTTTACCTTGGGATGAGGAATTGGCGTGGCGGCTTGTGAGCTACCTTCGGAATCGTGCTTCTATATTTTCCGCGTGGGCCGTGTGTGTGGCCTGTGGACTATGAGTCCAATTACCCAGCCAGGGGCTGGAGGGTTTCTTGGTTCCCTTTTTGAGGGAATGGTCTCAGCAGTTATGAACTGCCTCGTGAGACATCGTGCCGAGGTTTTTGACCCTAGGGCTAGGCCAGATTGACGGCGTGGAGCCATTCGGTGCAATGGTCTTGACCCCGAGTCTTGTGACTCAAGGACAGTTGGATTAGTGAGTCTAGAGGACTATCCTGAGTCTAGTGGCTCGGCACCACTTGGTTCTTCTTGACTTTCATGCAGGGTGCGTGCGTGCTTCTCGGAGTTTCTCCTCATAGAGTGGTGACATCAGTGACTCTCTACTAGTCGTAGCCTTCCGACACGCGAGTGGTCCCACCAGGGAGTGGTGGCGAGACTACCCCGAGAGACAGTTTTAGACTGGTTTCCGTTGGGCCCCACGTCTTGACGCTAGAGTCCGGCTGAGGGGAAAATCAGACAGAGGGCCAGACCAAGGACGCATGGTCTATGTGTGCACACGTGGTTGGGAGTAGTTGGACCCACGCTGACGAGCGTGACCCCAGCTAGTTCTTGTTCTGTGGTTACTAGTACGGTGTCCCCATTCCACCAGAGTGCGATGAGGGGGACACCTGAGGCGCGGTCTAAGACGCCAGGGGGCGCATCCGACCTTGCTTCTGGTGGGCACGTATGATGGGAATCGACGCCGAGCATGTACTTTTCTTTTTGCATTTATGTCCTTTTAGTTTGTGTTCATATCCTTGGGAAAGTATGTACGCAAATGTAAGGCTTTATAAGCCAATGAGTCATTCCCATAGATTGTGTAGGTTCTTGTGCAATTGTGTAGTAGGTCCAGCTAGGGGGCCCTCAGCCCTTTCCCATTGGTCCATGTCACCTTGTGGGGCTGGTCAACCATCCTAGGTGGACATCTAGAAGGTTGGACTAGTCATATGGACACATGGGAGACAAATGGGTCAACATTCCAAAGGTAGGCCACCTACCCCTTCCACTCCTTTCATATAGTCAATAGGCCGCCCCCTTCCTGTTTATTTAATTTTATTTTTTGTGTGTTGTTCACACTTCATCCCAGCCCTTCATTCCCCATCCCTAGATCCAAGGGTCTACATTAGATTTGATACCTAGTATATAAAAGGTTGTATTTTCCATTTGTTGGCATTAATGAAGAAAAATTGTTGGAAAATTCAAGAGCTTCTTGCGCCCCTCTCCTCTCTCCTGCTGTTCTTCCCTTCCCAACCCCATATCTAGAGTGGTTCTATCTTCAATCCCCTCCCCTCTATCTCCGGTGATCATCTGTGCCGCCGCCGTCGCAGTTCGTGCCGCCTTCGAGCCGCCGCGGAGCCATCGTCAAGGTTCTGTCCTGCTGGACAGAGGTGTCTTCCACGAATTCCTGCTCTCCACCACGTAAAGATCTCAAGATGCAATTTTGAGGGTATGTTTTTACCTTGAATCCCCACCTCCACCTAAATTTTCACGTCCAAATTCCTTCATTTAGTAATTTTCCATTTTCATTCATCTTTCACTCCCAGATCTGTCTTGTCTCTGTCTATAGTGACAGCAGTTCTGAGTTTCCCATCTCCGACCACTTTTTTGATTTTTCCAAACCCTCCCAATTTTACTGGGCGTTTTGTCCATTAACCCCTCACTCCATGAATTTTATTAATTTCTGATCAGCCTTCTATCCAATTTTCACAAATCGTGTTCTTCTTCATCTACAGTGCTGTCTACCAGTTTCCAGATCCGACCACCCTCCAGTGTTAAATTCCTAGAAAATCATAGCCTCTTCCAATCTGTTCACAAAAAATATTTCCATCTTCCTTGTTCCAAATACTATAGCTTTTGTGAAGCGCTCAGGAGCTCAATCGGACATCTACCTTGCGGTCAATGGCCGTTCTTAGACAAGTTCCCTGCTAATCTGAGAGTTCGGCTACTGTACAACAGGAACTCAAAAATTCAATAAAGCCCAGATCCGTGCAGATCCAGGTCCTATCTCCAGCCCTAGGTTGAAGTACTTCCAGAGAGCTTTCCAACGGCGCCAGTTTCGTGTCGATCCGACATCGGGGCTGATCACAGCGTCCGTTCTCGCCGGAGCGCGCGCCAGAAAACAGAACCGGCAGATCCGTGGCCGGTTATTCCGACGGGTGCCGAACGGAGCCGCCCGGCCTCCGGTCGACGTTCCAGCATGCCGCCAGCCCAGGGAATGCTTCCCAAGTGTCCCCACCACAGTGGTGCCACCGGGCCCCACTCGGCCCCTCCGGAGAGCACGTGGGCCCCATAGTCACAAGTTCGGGTGCTGCCGAAGGGACGCGAGAAGCCGCCCGTCAACCCGAATTCGGTTCTCCCGGGCCCATTTGTGTAGCCCTTTATCTCCCTGCGTGGAGTGGGTGATATTTCATGGCTGTCATTATTGTGTAATATTTGTTCCGAGAATACGAGATCGGACGGGCCCGTCTTCCCCACGCTCGGTAGCGTGGAGGTATCGTATTCGCTCTTACACTCGGCATTTCGCTTATTTCCTTATATGCTTTATATGCCGCTGCTAGAGAGCATGTGTAGGGCCGTTAGCTCGTAATATTTATTTCACCGTTGCTGCTGCGAGAGAGAGAGAGTGACCGTCCCGTGACCCGATCCGGGCACAAAAGAGAATTGACCACCCTACCTCTTGCCGGTTTCTCAACCGTGCACGTCCGACGCTTCCCTCGTTAAGGGATAATCACGAACTCACCTAGAGTCTGAGGACTGCATTCCTCATTCGAGTCGTGTCCGTGGGTTCGTCCCGCATCAATTTGGTATCAGAGCGAGGTTGAGTCTAGGGTGTCAAAAAAAGTGTCATTTACGTCTAGCCATTAGTCATTGTCTAAGTCGTGCTTAGGGTCATCATTGTTTTAAAACAAAAAAAAAGTATCTTTTGGGTCGCATTTGCATACCATTAGTCGGTATATAAAAAGGTGTCATCCGAACGTTAGGCTACGCCTATCGGGAAGGCCGCACACTTGCGCGAGTGATCTTCGGATCGATTAACTCCGCCCCGTATCGAGTCTTGGTGTCTTGTCCTTAGTATGCATGCGTCCTAACCTTTACATTAGTCAGTCTAGTGTCTTGTCTCCGTGTGTATGCATGTCCATGTCCGCTATCCATGGCCGTTCCCCAAGGCCATGCGTCCAAGTGGTCATCTCTGGTGGCCCAAGCCAAGGCCTTCCTAGCCCGACCCTATATCGTTTCTAAAGCCACTCTACCTAATGGGTCCACAACGAAACTCCATTTCACCGATAGGGAGTCGGATAATTGGGTTGCTTTTGATATCGTGGAGTCTCTCTCCAAGATAGGCAAGATTATCTGTGATGGTGATTTTGCTTGTGTTGAGTTCTATAGGAAGGTCGGCTCCGTTCTTTACACCGATGGTGCATGGTGCAGGATCGGCACACTTGCTGGTCCATGCATCATTTTAGGGCAAACGTGGTTAGGAGAAAGAAAGGCTAATCTTGACTGGGGCAAAAGGACTTGCACCTTATACCCACCTTACCTACCTGGCAAGATCATCCTTAAGGATAGGGCTCAATCGAGCACCCTCGTCTTTCCCGCCACCCAACCCCAGTGGCCCACTCCACCTTCGGATTCATGCTTGCCACCTCTCCTGGAGCCCACCCCTCTAGCCACCCATCATGGGAGCCACCCTCCCTTCGAGGAGCCACATTTAGAGGATGTCCATCCCGAGCCACCCGTGTTTCTTACGGATACGCTATACATAGCCGAGCCACTTCTTAGTTGGCTCAAGGATGGCTTGGTCCCACGTCCTTACCCTTCTATGGACCCCACCTTACCTATAGTGCCCGTCAACTCCTTACACACTACCTTTCGGTCTAGTCACCATATTGATACATTGGATGACCTTATTATGGGATTAGACACGCAATGGAAGTTGACGCACCTACTGGCTCGAGGCTTTGACCAACCCGCTAGTCTTAGCTTCACCCATCCAGCCTTCGGGTCCATTACCTCCGAGTGCACCATGGGGTGTGTCACCACGGAGATTCTTCTATTCCTCCCGATGTCGGCTGAGTCCGACTTCGTTCCCTTTTGCCCAAGGGAGGAATCCTATTTTCTACACATGTCCGTCGTCCCACCGATCATAATGTATGACGGTGACTATGAATTCCAAACTTGGGACCATGTCATGTTGGAACCCATATCACGGGGTCATACCTTCTTCGACCTTTTTTCTAGTGAACCTCCCGAGCTACCATCTTCACTCCCCTTCCTCCGCGGAGTTCACTATCATGCCTTTTCCACTCGGGCCAAACAACCTCCACATAGCCATAGGTCCGAACCATCATTCGGGGGTGAGGAAGACTTTGGTTTCCCCAATCCCTCTAAACCACCCGCACCTCTCGGACTTCCCGCATCCAAGCCCAATGTCCATGATTGGTGCATCGTAGTATGTCTAGGAGTTCCCCATGACGTCAACCTCCGGTTACGTCAAATGCATGCATGGCACACATTCGGGTGTCCTGGTCCGTCGTCACCCATGTACGGGTCGGACTAACATTAGGTATGTCTAGGGTCATATATGAGTCGGTATTGTCTCTTCTTTGTGTGGTTTGTTTGTGTGATTTTTTTTGTATGTAGTTTGAGAGTCTGCATGTGTCTTGTGCAAGCTCGTTATCGTTCTCTTATGAGTAAGAGGCGATTGGACTCACTCGATGAGTATGGGATCGGTTCTACATCTATACCCGGATCAGTCACCTACAGGGACTCAGCGGTGATTCCTAGTGAGTCTTCAAGCCGTCACCTCCCCTTTTGAGAGTGCCCCATCCGGAGTGTCCACCTTTAGCCCATAGCAGATCGTGCATATCGAGAATATATGGAATGAGCAGGTGAAGATCACTTGGAGTGGAGCATACCCGCGCTATTTGGCCCGGTGACGGATCCGCCGGAGTACTCGAGCATCCATACCCCTACTCGACGGGGTCGAGTTCCTCCCACCCGGGGAGAGTTGATGGGAATCGACGCCGAGCATGTACCTTTTCTTTTTGCATTTATGTCCTTTTAGTTTGTGTTCATATCCTTGAGAAAGTATGTACGTAAATGTAAGGCTTTATAAGCCAATGAGTCATTCCCATGGATTGTGGGTTTTTGTGCAATTGTATAGTAGGTCCAGCTAGGGGGCCCTCAGCCCTTTCCCATTGGTGCATGTCATCTTGTGGGGCTGGTCAACCATCCTAGGTGGACATCTAGAAGGTTGGACTAGTCATATGGACACATGGGAGACAAATGGGTCAACATTCCAAAGGTAGGCCACCTACCCCTTCCACTCCTTTCATATAGTCAATAGGCCGCCCCCTTCCTGTTTATTTAATTTTATTTTTTGTATGTTGTTCACACTTCATCCCAGCCCTTCATTCCCCATCCCTAGATCCAATGGTCTACATTAGATTTGATACCTAGCATATAAAAGGTTGTATTTTCCATTTGTTGGCATTAATGAAGAAAAATTGTTGGAAAATTCAAGAGCTTCTTGCGCCCCTCTCCTCTCTCCTATTGTTCTTCCCTTCCCAACCCCAGATCTAGAGTGGTTCTATTTTCAATCCCCTCCCCTCTATCTCTGGTGATCATCTGTGCCGCCGCCGTCGTAGTTCGTGCCGCCTTCGAGCCGCCGCGGAGCCATCGTCAAGGTTTTGTCCTACTGGACAGAGGTGTCTTCCACGAATTCCTGCTCTCCACCACGTAAAGATCTCAAGCTGCAATTTTGAGGGTGTGTTTTTACCTTGAATTCCCACCTCCACCTAAATTTTCACGTCCAAATTTCTTCATTTAGTTATTTTCCATTTTCATTCATCTTTCACTCCCAGATCTGTCTACAGTGACAACAGTTCTGAGTTTTCCATCTCCGACCACCTTTTTGATTTTTCCAAACCCTCCCAATTTTACTGGGTGTTTTGTCCATTAACCCCTCACTCCATGAATTTTATTAATTTCTGATCAGCCTTCTATCCAATTTTCACAAATTGTGTTCTTCTTCATCTACAGTGCTGTCTACCAGTTTCCAGATCCGACCACCCTCCAGTGTTAAATTCCTAGAAAATCATAGCCTCCTCCAATCTGTTCACAAAAAATATTTCCATCTTCCTTGTTCCAAATACTATAACTTTTGTGAAGCGCTCAGGAGCTGAATCGGACATCTACCTTGCGGTCAATGGCCGTTCTTAGACAAGTTCCCTGCTAATCTGAGAGTTCGGCTACTGTACAACAGGAACTCAAAAATTCAATAAAGCCCAGATCCGTGCAGATCCAGGTCCGATCTCTAGTCATAGGTTGAATTACTTCCAGAGAGCTTTCCAACGGTGCCAGCTTCGTGTCGATCCGACATCGGGGATGATCGCAGCGTCCGTTCTCGCCGGAGCGCGCGCCAGAAAATAGAACCGACAGATCCGTGGCCGGTTATTCCGACGGGTGCCGAACGGAGCCGCCCGGCCTCCGGTCGACGTTCCAGCGTGCCTCCAGCCCAGGGAATGCTTCCCAAGTGTCCCCACCACAGTGGTGCCACCGGGCCCCACTCGGCCCCTCCGGACAGCACGTGGGCCCCATAGTCACAAGTTCGGGTGCTGCCGAAGGGACGCGAGAAGCCGCCCGTCAACCAGAATTCGGTCCTCCCGGGCCCATTTGTGTAGCCCTTTACCTCCCTGCGTAGAGTGGGTGATATTTCATGGCTGTCATTATTGTGTAATATTTGTTCCGGGAGTACGAGATCGGCCGGGCCCGTCTTCCCCACGCCCGGTAGCGTGGAGGTATCGTATTCGCTCTTACACTCGGCATTTCACTTATTTCCTTATATGCTTTATATGCCGCTGCTAGAGAGCATGTGTAGGGCCGTTAGCTCATAATATTTATTTCACCGCTGCTGCGAGAGAGAGAGAGAGTGACCGTCCCGTGACCCGATCCGGGCACAAAAGGGAATTGACCACCCTAGCTCTTGCCGGTTTCTCAACCGTGCACGTCCGACGCTTCCCTCGTTAAGGGACAATCACGAGCTCACCTACAGTCCGAGGACTGCATTCCTCATTCGAGTTGTGTCTGTGGGTTCATCCCGCATCAAGGTACTTCTGTCACATGAGACATGACTCTCCTATTCAGATTTCATTTCCCGTCTGCGACACGTGGTTCCCCAGACTCTTTCAAGGAGTGTTCCTGAGGTAGAGAGCTAGGGTTTTCCGGTGAGCGTCACCGAGGGTTTTCCCTAGACGGTGTTAGGTTCACGACTGCGAGGTCGTGATCGTTTCTTCTGGCGGCGTAGCCAGATATTCTTCCGTTAGTTCGGTAGTCCCCCGATTGTGAGATCGGGGCGTGTTTTCCTGGTACAGTAGGAGTAGCTGTAGTGCCGATTTTTGACCGGTCACCATTTCGCTATTCCAGCTGTAGTTGTAGCTGTTTTCCTTTCTGCTATCGCCGTTGTTCTCAGTTGGGGTTCCGCGGGATCCCCATTGAGCCAGTGACATGAGGCTCACCCCTGCTTTTCAGGTGCGACAGTTCTTCCTTGGGGTTCGAGGGTGCTATTCGGAGGTTCTTAGTTGCCATCTTGCCGGGCCGAGTGTTCACTCGGTGTTGGGTACGTTTCCTGCCTTAGACTGTACTTTCTGTTAGACTGGACTCTACTGTTGTAGTAGTTGTTTATTTATTTCTGTTAATTGTTGAATTATCCTACCTTATTTCCTATTTCTTTGTACCTCCACACTCCTTTTAGCCCTTCCGAGCCCTCCCGGCTCGTGGGAGGCGGGGCAGGATTCGAATGGTATCGGGTTCTTCACGGTATCTGGATCTTGGGTCGTTACAGTTGGTATCAGAGCGGTGGTTGTGGACATACATATGAATTCGAGATATTGTAGTGGTCAGAGTCCATAAGGTCCAGTACAGTCGACAGCTGGCATAGGGTTTCGTGCATGGTTTTCACTTTATTTCTCGCTTGAGAGCTTGAGTGCGCTGCGTGGCGCTGTAAAGCTAGTTGTTGTTCGCGGCTTTCGTGCATGTGTGGGGCCCAAGGGATGTGACAGAGAGATTTATTCCCAATCGGTTGTGGCCCTGGTTGCACTGAGTTGCGCTGAGGTTGTTGGCAGGTGCGAGGTTGCGGTGCTGCGTTCGTGGAATTTACAGCGAAGTCAGGTGGCTGGTGAGGACTGTTTGTGGTTAAGTGGGCGTGAGCATGCTCTGAGGGAGCTGTTGTTGAGTCTGGCCACTCCAGCTTGAGATTTATCCATCCCCTGAGACGTTGAGATTGTGGTTTAAGGTGGTAGAGCGGGTGTTCTGATCGAGAGGCGTGCTCGGGTGAGTGGAGGATCTTCCGTTGAGCTGCTGATTATCGAGTCGACATTTTTGTTGTGCTCTGTGGAGTAAGAAATGACGTGTCGGTCCCGATTATTTTGTGGATTTCGAGGAAGGATTGGACGGAGTTGTCCTAGTAAGTTCTTGCTCCTGCGCTATTACGGGTGAATGGGTTGTGTTCGCCCTCGGTTTGGCTTGAGGTGTGAAAGCTCTGTGGTGAGTTCGGGACTCAAGGATTAGCGTTGGCGATTGTCGATTATGGCTCTTGTTGTGGTCCTTGGCGTGGCGTGTTGCAGTTCGAGGAATTGCAGTGGTGGTGCATTGAGAGATGCTGTGATCGTGGTCCGACGTGACACCCGTCGAGTGTGTCGGAGGCGCTGACCTGATGAGGTAATGGTTTTCTTGGTGCTGGAAGGTGCTGTTCCCAGCATGTGCGAGGTTCGAGGTCAGGTCAAATGTAGATATTTTTCGTTGGTCGATGGTGTGTTGGTTTCTCCTTTGGTTGGAGAGATTGTGTTTGGCTAAGGTTCGTCGTCTTGCATTGTGTGTCCGGATTGGTTGGCCTTTGCGTGCCATGAAGTCCGTGCGAGACATGTTCTATGTTGTGGCAAGGTGGTTGCTTGTGAGAAGTCATGCCTAATTCCCTTGCTCTTTGAGGGTGTGTTGGCACTGCTCTGGAAGGACGAGTGTTGGTTGGGCAGTGTTCGCGAGAATTCTTGGCTGGTGTTGGTACTTTCTGATGCGTGGCGGATCTGAGCCTGCGGAGTTGTAGAGGATTGCCAGATTATGACAGAGAATCTGTGCTTGGGGTTCGAGGTAATGGAGCTTTCCTCACCCTATTTTCTGAAGTTGGCCAGCCGAGTTGTGGATTGTCGGGATGGTGAGTCCTGAGTTGACGTGTTTGGCTGTGTGCGTGGATCTGAGTGCACAGCGGAAGCCTGGCGGGCCCATAACCCACAGGTTCAGGATCGGAGCGTTGGGTGCTACGGGCGGATTTCTGAGGTTGCATTGAGCATTGGAGGATTGGTTCCTCTGTGTGAGACATGTTGTTGTCGTGCCATTGCTCGAGGTATTATGGTTCTTAGCACTTGCAGGATGGAGAGTTGGGAAAAAATGTTGGCAAGTGTGCCGCATGAGTACCATGTTCATGTGATGGAAGCCGTGTCAGGCATCGATGTTAGACCCGGATGGGGTTGTTGAGAATGTCGCCTGACAGAGGTCGAGGACGTGTTGGTCAGAGTCGGTGGCTTGGTGCCCGGCTTGTGTTTCCAGTTGTGTCCTCGCATGAGATCGTGTTTCGAGGAAGTGATCTCTGACAGATTATGAGGTCCCAGTTGGTAGCTGTTAGTGGCTGGTGAGCCTAGTAATGCGATCAACCACAGTAGCATCTGTAGGTTATAGTCGTGTTGGATTGTGGTGGTCGGGACCCAATTGTGATGAAAATATGTGTCGTTTGAAGACCTGTGTGCATTGGTCATGGTGTTGGCGACCAGGTTACCATAAGTTTGGATGGCACTTTCCTTCCCTAGGGATGTGTGCCATGAATTGTTTTGGTGGTGGCACGTGGCTCTGTGGTAAGGGGGGAATCGGGATTGGCAGGTGTCCACTTGGATTGGTTGAGATAGGATTCGATGAGACGGGACGGAGGAGTGATGCATGTGCATGGAGGTCCTTGATGGGACGTTGGCGTTGGAGTGGTTATCCCTGGTTTGGTGACTAGCATGGGATGGTTCCCCTGTAAGTCTGAGTCGAGTGAGGTGATGACTGAAGACTCTAGATCCTGTCATTTGGTTCACCGTGCTCCCCTGAGAGGGTAGAGTTGGCATGATGATATGTCTGGATGTGGTATTGGTCTGTGTGTGAGTCAGCGGATGGCCCATCGAGGTTTGGAATGTGTTTGTCGATTCTGGTGTAGGACTAGGAAAGAAGGAAGAAGTTTAGCAAGTGGAGGGTTTCCCGTTGACGAGCAGTTGGTGACCGACGTGTGGTCTTTCACAGACAGAAGATGTTGTTGGTTGTGCATCGGAACGGTGAGAGCCGTGTATCAGTGAGGCCTTTGGTGGTCGTCTCTGTGATGTGCCTTCCAGATGGGATCTGGGCTTTTTCGAAGTTGTCTTCTGGCAGAGTTGGCACAATGTTATGGTTGGCCTTCGGCTTGCCAGGTGTGAGTTGATGAAGGCTTTATATTGGTTGTTCCCTTGAGTAGGGCGTGAAACCGGTCAGCTGATTGTGAAGCTGATGTGCGGGTTGTCCGTCGACCATAGGATGGATCGGTAGCTGTTTCTCGTGACAAGGATTGTGTCTCCTCGGTGAGTGAGATGGTGGCAGCGGTGCCATAATTGGTTTTCCTTGTGACTGAGGTGATGCCAGACTGTGTCCTTTGATGTATGCCTACTCTGATACCAGTGTGTATGGCATGCGGAGCGAGGTGGTATTTGTGATTGTAGTCTGGCTGTGTCCATCAAGATAGGAGCTTTAGTGAGAATCGAGGTTTTCTGTGTTGGGGCTCCTGATAGCGCTGTCAGTTGTTTCAGTGTTCTTCCCCTGTGGCTTGGCACTTGTCTTGAATTTTGAGGATGAAATTTGTTTAAGGTGGGAGGGCTATAATGTCCCGAATTTTTTGGATATTTATCGGGTCTGGATCCGTGGGTTGCGGATCATTTTCGTGGGTCCTGGAGTGTGTTTTGTGCTTTACACATATTTTTCCCTAATGTGCCTTCAGAACACTGTGCAGGGTGAACCGTGGCGTTCTCCGACTCCGGGACATGACCAGCGCGTTGTGCTCCTCCCGAGGATCGCGGAGGTAATTTTTCATAATTTTCTGAATTTCTGCAATTTTGGGGCTTTTCTATATATTAACCCTTTCTCTCTCTCCCCTCTCATTTCTCACTCTCTCCCTCTCTCTTCTCTCACGCTATCCCTTCTCACCCTCTCTTCTCTGGCGACTGACGGAGGGGAGCGGGTGCAGAGCGAGGCGACGTGGGCGAGGAGGAGGGCGATGATGGGTCGAGGATCGGGGGACGGAGGCGCGGTGAAGCTCGGCCGCGAGTTCGTGACCCGGTGGGGGTTTCACGGTGTTTTCTTCGTGGATCGACGTCCATGGCTCGTCAAATCTTTGGTGGAGGTAGGGAGATGGATCCCCAGCTAGTGTACTTCCTCTCCCATGAATATGGTAGGCCGTGGTGAGCAGAGCGGGCTTATTCTTACGTTTTGGGGAAAATGCATGATTTTGGGGAGTGAGCCGGATCTAGCGTTTTAACGCATTATTCCGTGGTTTGATGGCACCATTGGATGCCTTGGGGCTTGGGGAAGGGTTTCCCTTTTGTTTCCCCTTCACTTGGGCATGAACGGGGCGTGGAACGGAGTTTTCCACCGAACTCGCCGTTTTTGGGTTGCCGAAATAGAAATGGTCCTAGCAGGAGCCGTTATTAGGTGAAGCAGCCCTCAGGGAGGCCGCTACTTGTCCGTCTCACCGTGCTTTGGGGCTGCGGTCCTGCGATAGACCGCTATGCCTATCTTAGCGATCTAAGGTAGACCATTTTCTTGGCTGGGCAATCATGGTTTGGCTGCCACTTGCCCCTTATGTTGGTTGGCAAAACGGTCGCGTGATAGACCACTTGACGAGTTCAGCAGTCTGGTGTAGACCGCCTGGCACTATGAAGCGGCCAGGGCCAGACCATTTTTCCTCTGAGGGTCAACGTGACTCCCGACGATGTGTTTGACCGTTGAACAAGTCCTGTCGCTTTGCGGTCACGGGATGACCGCCATATTAGCTGTGCGGTCCTAGAGTGACCGTTTATCCCTTTTTAGTGCTGCATAGTGGTGTGGCCTGGAGGTCGACCATTTTATCCCTGAGCGGTCTGGAAGTGACCGCCTAAGTTCTAGAGGCGCCCAGGGCTATGCGGTCCTAGCCAGACCGCCTAGTCCCGTGCGGCCCATGAGAGACCATTTTTCTTCTCCCATCAGTCCAGGGTTTGACTGCCTTTATCTTAGACGGTTCAGGGAGGACCGCCTATTGGTTTTCGTGCCGTTTAGCGTCGTGTTGGTCTCCGATCGACCCGGTTGTGACCCAGTGGTCGACCATCGACTTCATGAGTGTCCCGGACACCCCATGGGTTCCGTGTCCATGTGTCTGGGGTGTCTGGAGGTACAGTGTTACCACGATTGGCATGCCCATGTGTTCAAGGGTCCGGTGACCCTGTGCGTGTGTTCTGGTCTTTCGTGTTACGCTTGGTCGAGTCACCGTGTATTGGTGTGAGTGCGGTGGGGTTCCCTCAGATGTCGTAGGTTTCTCCGGAAGATGATTCCCAAGTGGTCCAAGTGTATGGCCTTGGACTACGAGTCCAGTCATCCAGCTTGGAGCTGGAGGTTTCCCACTTTTCCCTGGGATGGGGAAGCGGCATGGCGGCTTATGTGCTGCCTTAGGAATCGTGCTTCTGTGTTTTCCGCATGGGCCGTGTTTGTGGCCTGTGAGCTATGAGTCCAATTACCCAGCCAGGGGCTGCAGGGTTTCTTGGTTCCCTTTTTGAGGGAATGGTCTCAGCAGTTGTGAACTGCCTTATGAGACATCGTGCCGAGGTTTCTGACCCTAGGGCTAGGGCAGATTGACGGTGTGGAGCCGTTCGGTGCAACGATCTTGACCCCGAGTCTTGTGACTCAAGGACCGTTGGATTAGTGAGTATAGAGACTGTCCTGAGTCTAGTGGCTCGGCGCCACTTGGTTCTTCTCGACTTTCGTGCAGGGTGTGTGCGTGGTTCATGGAGTTTCTCCTCGGAGAGTGGTCACATCATTGACTCCCTACTAGTCGTAGCCTTCCGACACGCGAGTGGTCCCACCAGGGAGTGGTGCCGAGGCTATCCCGAGAGACGATTTTAGACTGGTTACAGTTGGGCCCCAGGTCTTTACGCCAGAGTCCGGTTGACGGGAAAACCAAACAGAGGGCCAGACCTAAGACGCATGGTCTGTGTGTGCACACGTGGTTGGGGGCAGTTGGACCCACGCAGACGAGCGCGACCCCAGCTAGTTTTTGTTCTGTGGTTACTAGTACGGCGTCCCCGTTCCACCAGGGTGCGATGAGGGGGACACCTGAGGTGCGGTCTAAGACGCCAAGGGGCGCATCGGCCTTGCTTCTGGTGCGCAGGTACTTCTGTCACATGAGACGTGACTCTCCTGTTCGGGTTTCATTTCCCGTCTGCGAGACGTGGTTCCCCCGACTGTTTCAGGGAGTGTTCCTGAGGTAGAGAGCTTGGGTTTTCTGGTGAGCGTCACCGAGGATTTTCCCTAGATGGTGTTAGGTTCACGACTGCGTGGTCGTGATCGTTTCTTTTGGCGGGGTAGCCAGAGATTCTTACGTTAGTTCGGTAGTCCCCCGATTGTGAGATCAGGGCGTGTTTTCCTGGTACAGTAGGAGTAGTTGTAGTGTCGAGTTTCAACCGGCCACCGTTTCGTTGTTCCTACTGTAGTTGTAGTTGTTTTCATTTCCACTACCGCTGTAGTTCTCGGTTGGGGTTCCGCGGGATCCCTACTGAGCCAGTGACAGGAGGCTCACCCCTGCTTTTCAGGTGCGACGGTTCTTCCTCGGGGTTCGAGGGTGCTGTTCGGAGGTTCTTAGTTGCCAACTTGTCGGGCCGAGTGTCCACTCAATGTTGGGTACGTTTCCTGCCTTAAAATATACTTTCTGTTAGACTGGACTCTGCTGTTGTAGTAGTTGTTTATGTATTTCTCATAATTGTTGAATTGTCATGCCTTATTTCCTATTTCTTTGTACCTCCACACTCCTTTTTGCCCTTCCGAGCCCTCCCAGCTCGTGGGCGGCGGGCCAGGATTCAAATGGTATCAGGTTCTTCAGGGTATCCGGATCTTGGGTTGTTACCGTCACAGTCAGGCCGTTAAATTCATAATAACGGTCCAGTTAAGGCTACAACTAGACTGTGTCAATAAGAATGAAAAGAGAGTCAACACTTGAAAAATTCTGGGGAATAACGGTCACCAAGGGGCCGTTTTATGAAACTAAACGGCTTGAGAAAGACCGCTAAGTAACAGAGATGGTCTCTTATAGGCCGCAATTAACCAGAGTATAGGAAGTAAAACTTTGATTATGTGGGTGCTCTCTAGACAATTCGGGCTTGAAGGGTACAACCAGCTCAGTGTCCTAGTGGGAATCCCAGGCTCGCGGAGTCTTACGGAGGCCTTGGAACATGATCCCCTATTCCGATAGAAGGAATATCCGGCGGAGAGGTTCACAAGTCCAAGAAATGTGCCTATAAGTGCAAGGTGTAACTAATGGTCACATATCGGAGTAAACGCCATGTACTTATGAAATGACTCAGGAGATGAGAGTGAAACGGTGAAACATACGGACAAAACCGTGATATTAACACCTCATAATTCATGTCTATCTCGTAGAAAAGTATTTAAATACAAAATTATAACATTTGATATGAAATTACATAATAATGAAAAATAAAGTTCTAGGACATGCTCATGCTGTAACAGGGTGTCTAATAGGAAAAATAAACATAATTTTTAGTGAAAAATACCATTATTATATGCAAAAGTTTAACTAGGCTCAGATTGGTTCACAGAACCAAATAACGGTCAGGAACTGGCCGCATAGTGTTCCAGACGGTCTTGCGATAGACCGCAGGAAAGGTATATAGATGGTCACCTATTAGACCGCTAGGGTTCCTTGCGGTCCCATTAAGGCCGCTTATGTCTGGAGACAGAAACTATAAAACAGTAAAATAAGGTGCTAACCTAGGTCATATTATGCATGGAAACGATGTAAAACATGTAGTAAAGCATGCTAGAAGAATATTGGGCCGGGAATATGCTTAGGAAATTGTAATTTCAACGAGAATTACATCTTCTTCATTAAAGGGTTAGGCTTATGCATGAAAAATACACTAGTTGCGCAGTCACAATAAAACATCAAATTCTCTACGTATAATGCATGAAAACAACTGGAAGTGGATGGCTTTTATTCCTAACTTCGAGTTTGAGCTAATCATGAGATAACCTACCTCTGGACTGGGCTTTAAACTTTAAATTTTAGGCTGGAACTCGACCCTAAACCTTGTTTGTCCTGAACTGAATCAGCAACTTCGTGGCCTTCTAACTTCTGATTCCTTTCACCTAAGACCATGAAAAGTGGAGGGTAAGAAGAGAGTACTAAAAGGAACAAATAACTCTAAATAACCCATATCTAATTATCTCGTTTAGGGCTTCTAATTTGCTGCTCAATCTGACCCAGTCGCACTAGTTCAAACCAGCATCTTTGGAAGCCTCTAACTTCTTGTAGGCTCGATCTCCTAGGATGAAATTTTGAGGGGAGTTAGACCTTACTATAATGAACGAAATATTCTAAAGAACTTATCCAAAATAATACTTCCTTACCTTAGTTCCACGCGAGCCAAAAGTAAGGGTCGCGCATGTGAAACTTGGTATCTATTTATAGGGTTAGCTAGGGTTTTGAGGATTTGAATGATCCTAGAGTCCTAATTAGGGCTTGTAATCGATCCAATTGCATTCTAGACTCTTCTAACTAAGGGATAGCATCGATCCTAAGCGATTTGGATTCCAAAGTTCCCAGCTTTTCAAGCTTTCTTCGATGTTCGGATCTGCTTGTTAATAGCGGTCACCTGAGGACCGTTTTGGGTATTATGCGGTCTCGCGATAGACCGTTTTTATCCTCAAGCGCTGAATTTTAAAATGATTCAAACTCTTTTGTTATTATCCCCCATTTATCTCCCAAATAAACCTATTTATCTCTTAATTCCGTAAATGCATCAATTTAAGGTTCTAGAACATGGGCTAGGGTCCAAAAACTATAATTTGGGCCAAGTGGGATTATTTAATTGGGCCTTAATAATTAGATTTATTTAACCATAATTCATTTAATAATCTATTTAGCCCATTTAAATACTTAATAATTATATTTTAATCCCAAAAAATTCTAGAAAATTCTCGGGCGTTACACCCTCCCACACTTAAAAAGAATTTGGTCCCCAAATTCATCGCAATAAGATTTACTAAGGAGAGTGTACTTACATTCAAATATCTCCAAAAATCTTCTGCGCATGGCTTCTTCAGTTTCTCATGTTGCTTCATGTGGCCATAATTTGATCCATTGGACTTTGACCATGGGAATGGTTTTATTCCGCAGTTGACGTACTTCCCGTTCAACTATTCTGATTGGCTTTTCCTCATACGTCAAATCCTTTTTAATCTCTAGGTTGTCATACGTTATGACATGGAAGGGATCGGAGACATACTATTTGAACATTGAGACGTGAAATACATCATGAACTCTAGCTAATTGAGGGGGCAAAGCTATTCGATATGCGACTTCACCAAGTCTTTCGAGAATTTCAAAGGGGTCAATGAATCTTAGAGTGAGCTTGCCTTTGATACCGAACCTTCGAATACCTCAACCTGGAGAAAACTTAAGGAATACATGGTCTCCCCCTTGGAATTCTAGGTCGCGCCTTATGTTATCAGCATAGGATTTCTGCCTGTCTTGAGCCATCTGGAGTCTCTCCCGAATCAGCTTTATCGTCTCGGTAGTATCCCTGATGATGTCGGGGCTGAGAAATTACCTTTCTCCTACTTCATTCCAACATATAGGTGAACGGCAGCTTCTTCCATATAGTGTCTTGAATGGTGCCATTTGTATACTAGCTTGGTAGCTATTGTTGTATGTGAATTCCACTAGAGGCAAGTGGTCGTGCCAACTCCCTCCAAAATTAATAGCACATGCCCTGAGCATATCTTCCACCACCTGATTTGTCCTTTTAGTTTGACCATCAGTTCGTGGATGGAATGCAGCGCTAAAGTTGAGTCGGGTCCCTAATGATTATTATAGACCCTTCCAGAACTGTGATGTGAACCGAGGGTCTCGGTCAGATATAATGGTGATAGGGACACCATGTAGCTTGACAATTTTTCTCGTGTACAATGCTGCTAATACATCCACAAACCATCAACTTTTGATTGGTAGGAAATGTGCAGATTTAGTCAATCGGTCTATAATCACCCATATACCATCGTGTCCACCTCTTGTCTTAGGTAATCTCATGATGAAATCCATCCCTATACTTTCCCATTTCCACTCGGGAATATCCAAGGGATGTAGTTTACCGGCGGGCTTTAAATATTCTACTTTTACTTACTGACAAGTGAGACCGCGAGATACATAGTCCGCTACTTCTCTTTTCATGTTGGGCCACTAGAAGTTTCTTTTTAAGTCTTGGTACATCTTGGTAGCACCAGGGTGAATTGCATACCTTGATTTGTGAGCTTCCTTTATGATCAACTTCTTAGTGTCGACATGATTCGGCACACAGATTCGATCTTTAAACAATAGTCTTCCATCATTTGAAATGGAGAATTCTGACCTTTGATCAATATTAGCCTTGATCTCCACCAATGTGGGGTCATTTTCTTGTAATTTGACTAGATCTTCAATCAATGTAGATTGTGACCTTATATTAGTAAGTATACATCCTTTCTCTTCTTTATCAACATCCAGATTCAAATGAGCAAACTCCTCGATAAGACATGTCATATCTTTCCTAAGGCTAGCCAGAGTTGTCATAGGTCTTCTGCTAAGAGCGCCAGCTATAGCATTTGCCTTGCTAGAATGATATTGGATAGTAAAGTCGAAGTCTTTGAGATACTCCAACCATCTGCATTGTCTCATGTTTAATTCCTTTTGTGTGAAGAGGTATTTCAGATTTTTGTGATCTGAAAATATAGTGAATTTCTCCCCATAAAGGTATTATCGCCAAAGTTTCAAGGCGAATATAATCGCAGCTAGCTCCAGATAATGCACAGGATAGTTTTCTTCATGACGCTTCAACTGCCTTGATGAATAGCAAATCACATTTTCATTCTGCATAAGAACGCATCTCAGGCCAATGCCAGATGCATCGGTATAGACTTCAAAGCCACTGCCTTCAATAGGCAGTGTCAATATATGGGCTAAAGTAAGATTATCTTTAAGAGTTAGGAAACTTTCTTCGCAATCCTTTGACCATATAAAAGGGTTCTCCTTTCTTGTAAGTCTAGTCAAAGAGACGGCAATTTTAGAAAAATCTTTAATGAATCGCCTATAATAACCAGCCAGACCCATAAAACTTCTAACTTCGGACACGGTCGTCGACCGGCTCTAGTTCTTACCAGCTTCTATCTTAGAAGGATCGACAGCGATACCTTCCTTTGAAATAAGATGGCCAATGAAAGAAACTTCCTTTAGCCAGAACTCGCACTTGCTAAGCTTTACGAAGAGTTGATGCTCTCTTAGTGTTTATAAGGCTATTCTTAAGTGCTCTTCATGTTCCTCTTTAGTCTTGGAGTATATCAGAATATCATCAATGAAGACGACCATAAATTGGTCGAGATAAGGCCTGAAGACATTATTCATTAGTTGCATAAATGCTACGGGACATTAGTCAACCCGAACGGCATTACCACGAATATTCATAGTGCCCATATCTGCTCCGGAAAGTAGTCTTGTATATGTCTTCATCTTTGATCCTGAGCTGATGAAAGCCTGACCTGAGGTCTATCTTGGAGAAATATTCTACTCCTAAAATTTGATCAAAGAGCTCATCGATACGCGGCAACGGATATTTGTTCTTGATGGTGAGTTGATTTACTCGCCAGTAATCGATGCATAGCCTGAGAGATCCGTCCTTCTTCTTGACAAATAAAACTAGCGCACCCCAAGGGGATGTGCTAGGTCAAATGAAGCCCTTGTCTAACAACTCTTGAAGTTGTTTCTTCAATTCTTTGAGTTCTGTTGGAGACATCCTGCACAGAGCTATTGAAACAGGTGCTGCACCAGGAATGAGTTCAATAGAGAAGTTTACTTCCCTTTCAGGTGGTAAATTGGGTAAATCTGATGGGAACACATCGGGAAACTCATTCACAATAGGAATATCCTTTAAGATGATTTCTTTGGACTCGGTGATGATTACAGAGGCAAGAAAAGCTTCACATCCTTGCGAAATGAGTTTGCAAGCATGAAGAGATGAAATAATGGTAGGATGCTTCCTATATTTGATACCAAGGAAGGAAACTCTTGGAAGACCTGGTTTCCGAAAAGAGATTATTCTATTGTGGCAATTTATATAGACGTCATGGTCTACAAGCCAATCTACACCTAAGATAGCATCGTAGCCCTCCATGTCAAGGCATACGAGATTTGCGGGAAGATTATGACCTTCTACAACTACCTCACTATCGAGGTAGTAAGTTGTAAGTTTAGTTCTAGGACCTAAGGGTGTAGTGATAGCTAGGTTCGAAGGTAAAGGAACTGATGAAATTGACAAGGTTTTTGCAAAAGTAGTAGATATAAAGGAATGAGAAGCACCAGTATCAAATAACACGAATGCAGATGGGAATAGATGTGAATAGTACCTTCCATTAGCCTATCATTCTTGGGCGTTTCTTCATCATCCATAATGGCGTTAAGACGAGCCTGACGCTTGCGTCCACCGTTGGAAGATTGATCCTTCATGAGAGGATAATCCGGCATGCGGTGCTCACAGCTGCCACATCGCAAACACGCCCTTAGGCGTTTCCAGCATTCCTCGGCCGCATGGCCGAATTTCTCACAGAATGTGCAAGCCACCATGACTTGCTTGTCTTCCTCTTTCACCTTTTTGTTCTTGTGGTAGCCACTACCACTCCCATTCTGGGATCTCTTCTTGTTGTCCCGAGAGTTGTAAGTGATGCTAAATTTTTCTTCTCTTCTTTCTCGTCGATCTGACTTTCGGCTCGGCTCCTCCCCTTTGCCTTTGAGTTTCTCGACCTTCTCCAAGGTCCTTTCATATAGATGGGCTTATTGGACCATCTCCGCATAGGTCCGAATATTTTACGAGCCAAGTTGTTGAATGAAGACGGGCCTTAACCCATCCATGAAATGATTTACTTTCAGAAGATCAGTGCTCACTAAATGATGAGCATAAGGTGCTAAGCGAGATAATTGGAGCTCATACTCCTCTACGGACATCATGCCTTGCCTTAAGGAGGCAAATTCCGCCGCCTTCCTTTCTTTAACATGCTCTGAGAAGTATTTAGCTCGGAATAGTGTGAGAAATACTTCCCAAGTGTGTGGTGCATCTTGAGGCGGTGCAGGAATAGACTTCCACCATGTGCGCGCGTCTTTGTTAAGTTGAAATGTGGCAAGACGAGCCTTTTCTTGGTCGACACATTGCATGACCTCAAATATACGGTTCATTTCATCGATCCAATTCTCAGCTTCATCTGGATTGGAGGAACCATAAAATCGCGGAGGGTTTAGACTCTGGACGTTGTCGTGCAGATCACCAGCCCCTGCCCTTGCGCCTGCTTGGGCCATAGTTTGCAAAGCCTGGGTGAGACGTACAATGGTTTGTTGCATTCCGTTCCAATGAACATGGTGAGACATTGTAAGAATGAGGTACCTGAGAAGAGGAAATAAGTTTGTCAACTCCTATGGAATTGGTAGGGTAAATTCTATAGATAATTTCTAATTACTATCTCATCTCGGATTCTACCCAATTTCTCTCATAGGTTGGATATTTCTTTCCTTGTTTCATAGCCATAGGTCCTTAAACCTTGGGCTTAACCTATGACATGACATTTTTTTTCTAGGGATAAGTGAGTCCTTAGACCTAGGCTCTGATACCACTTTAACTGTCACACCCCGAGCTTTTAATACAGCAAAAGGAATCTCGGGAACGTGGACAGTCGGCTAGTACGCCTCAAGCGAGAAATATAATTAGAGCGCAAGACAATCACATAAAAGTAATTGCACAATTATTTCCTCAAACTCCAACTTTATTTCATAATAAGAATAATAAAATACATAAGACCATTGCCTTCGACCTCTTTACCTCATAAGACTCAAGAAAATCAAAAATTACAATATGACTCGACTAGACACTAGATAACTAGGCTTCTCTCATGCCAATTGACCATCAATCGCTCCCGGACCTGCTACTTGCATAATCTGAATCCGATTCACTAGTGTTTCCTGAAAAGATGAGAAAAAAAGGTATGAGCACACATGCCCAGTAGGTATCTTCGTATCAACATGAAGGTATTTTTTAAGTGATTAATACTATAGCTCTAGAATTACAAAAAAAATGAGAATGCGATAAATCATACGTCATAACCAGGAATATAGAGTCATGAGATATCTGAGCAGACAGACATAATTGAGCAAGATTTAATCATGTAGATATACATTTGGTCTTTCATGAACAAGAAAGTACGATCATGTATCAAGAAAGTACTTACACAACCTTGTAAAGGCTATGTACTAGAAAGTCATTAACAAGCATGTAATTTCAATAATAAGCCTTATGGTTATTCACTCGTCTATAAAAAAAGTACTCCCGGTACAATACGACGCCAGTATTCATCGTACCCCATGATTTTCAGCACGTTTCTGACCATCGGCCGTGGGGGCTAGTGTCAAGCCCTTGGACACAGTCCGTGCCCGCTCTTGCATCTTCAAGTTACAAATTAAGCTAATACCACGAGATAACAATAATTCTAGCCAATAATTTTAATTTCTAAATAAAAGGTATCATGACCAAGCAACCAAGGTATAGAACGCTCAAAAAATGATATAAAATTTCAAAGAAGAGTTAAGAGAACATTATGCTATTGTGGCATTCTGGCAGTATAACGGTACATTAATTAAGTTCCATATCTTAACCTAAACCTTTTAGACAGAGTTATTGGTTCCAGATAATCAAGAGACCATCTAAGAACACATTTAGAACAACCCTTGGGTCACACCCCGGGTTAGATGCTTGACAGAAAGAGACAGTCATCTACTGGGCCGTTTCAGGAAGGAAATGGTCACAGGCAGGCCGTTACATTCATAATAATGGCCCAGTTAAGGCTGCAACTAGACTGTGTCAATCAGAATGAAAAGAGAGTCGACACTTGAATTCTGGGGAATAACGGTCGCCAAGGGTCCGTTTTATGAAACTAAATGGTTTGAGAAAGACCGCTAAGTAGCAGAGACGGTCTCCTCTAGGCCGCAATTAACCAGAGTATAGGAAGTAAAACTTTGATCATGTGGGTGCTCTCTAGACAATTCGAGCTTTAAGGGTACAACCAGCTCGACATCCTAGTGAGAATCCCAGGCTTGCGGAGTCTTACGGAGGCCTTGAAACATGATCCCCTAGTCCGATAGAAGGAATATCCGGCAGAGAGGTTCACAAGTCCAAGAAATGTGCCTATAAGTGCAAGGTGTAACTAATGGTCGCATATCAGAGTAAACGCCATGTACTTATGAAAATGACTCAGAAGATGAGAGTGAAACGGTGAAACATACGGACAAGACTGTGATATTAACACCTCATAATTCATGTCTATCTCGTAGAAAAGCATTTAATTACAAAATTATAACATTTAGTATGAAATTACATAATAATGAAAAATAAAGTTCAACGACATGCTCATGCTGTAATAGGGTGTCTAATAGGAAAAATAAACATAATTTTAGTGAAAATACCATTATTATATGCAAAAGTTTAACTAGGCTCGGATTGGTTCACAGAACCAAATAACGGTCAGGAACTGGCCGCATAGTGTTCCAGATGGTCTTGCGATAGACCGCAGGAAAGGTATATAGATGGTCACCTATTAGACCGCTAGGGTTCCTTGCGGTCCCATTAAGGCCGCCTTATGTCTGGAGACAAAAACTATAAAATAGTAAAATAAGGTGCTAACCTAGGTCATATTATGCATGGAAACGATGTAAAACATGTAGTAAAGCTTGCTAGAAGAATATTGGGCCGGGAATATGCATAGGAAATTATAATTTCAACAAGAATTACATCTTCTTCATTAAAGGGTTAGGCTTATGCATGAAAAATACACTAGTTGCGCAGTCACAATAAAACATCAAATTCTCTACGTATAATGCATGAAAACAACTGGAAGTAGAAGGCTTTTATTCCTAACTTCGAGTTTAAGCCAATCATGAGATAACCTACCTCTGGACTGGGCTTTAAACTTCAAATTTTGGGTTGGAACTCGACCCTAAATCTTGTTTGTTCTGAACTGAATCAGTAACTTCGTGGCCTTCTAACTTCTGATTCCTTTCACCTATTACCATAAAAATTGGAGGGTAAGAAGAGGGTACTAAAAGGAACAAATAACTCTAAATAACCCATATCTAATTACCTCATTTAGGGCTTCTAATTTGTTGCACAATCTGACCGAGTCGCATAGGTTCCTGGGTTGCTTGTACTGATCCAGCGTCTTTGGAAGCCTCTAACTTCTTGTAGGCTCGATCTCCTAGGATGAAATTTTGAGGGGAGTTAGACCTTACTATAATGAACGAAATATTCTAAAGAACTTATCCCAAACAATTCTTCCTTACCTTAGTTCCACGTGAGCCAAAAATAAGGGTCACGCATGTTAAACTTGGGATCTATTTATAGGGTTAGCTAGGGTTTTGAGGATTTGAACGATCCTAGAGTCCTAATTAGGGCTTGTAATCGATCCAATTGCATTCTAGACTCTTCTAACTAAGGGATAGCATTGATCCTAGGTGATTTGGATGCTAAAGTTCCCAGCTTTTCAAGCTTTCTTCGATGTTCGAATCTGCTTGTTAATAGCGGTCACCTGAGGATCGTTTTGGGTATTATGCAGTCTCGCGATAGACTGTTTTTATCCTCAAGCGGTGAATTTTAAAATGATTCAAACTCTTTTGTTATTATCCCCCATTTATCTCCCAAATAAACCTATTTATCTCTTAATTCCGTAAATGCATCAATTTAAGGTCCTAGAACATGGGATAGGGTCCAAAAACTATAATTTGGGCCAAATGGGCTTATTTAATTGGGCCTTAATAATTAGATTTATTTAACCATAATTCATTTATTAATCCATTTAGTCCATTTAAATGCTTAATAATTATATTTTAATTCCAAAAAAATCTAAAAAATTCTCAGGCGTTACAACTTCGACTACGAACAGAGAGTCGTTTCCAGTGAGAAAACCCTAAAACAACAATATCCAGTCCCTAATCCTTGAAATGCATGCAATATAGTCTATGAAAATTAGGGAAAACGATGCAGAAGTAAAGTGGACATGCAAATGAACATCTTTGATTGATTAATTTGATGTTTAGCCTGAGATATTACCGACCTTTAGTTACTTAAGAAAGAAGAGGAAGAAGAACGGAGAACACCTATGAACACCCAAAGAACTCGATTCCTCCTCCTAGATCGATCCTCCCATGCCTAGAAACCTTCTCACATGAATTTGGGTCAACTGGGGAGACTATGGGGTCCTATTTATAGGATTTCAAGTCTCTAGGAGTCCTAATTAAGTCAAGGAACCCTAGATAGGAATAAACTCTAAAAATTATGGTTTCTATCTATATCTAGACCACCCCCACCCTATCTAACACGAATTAGGGTTAAGATTTAGGTTAGATTTCGACCTTACTTAGTGGATTAGGGTTTGGTTAAGGTTTTTAACCTATTAGGGTTAGATTTTAAGCCAAATTAGCCCATTAAGAAACTAGGGTTTTATAAATTCCAAATTTATAAATTAATTTTGCCCTTTAATCCCATTAAGCCTTAATTATTAGCCCAATACATAAATTAACCAATTACAATTTCTTTTATTTAACTACATTATATTTATTTAAAACTACTCTTTAAATTTTACATTTGTTTAATTAATCCTATAAGAAACCAGGTTGCTACACCCTCCCCCACTCAAAAGAATTTGGTCCTCCAAATTCACATGATTTTCCTTTCCAAAATAGTGGGGTACAAGAGCACCAATCCTAAAAAACATGCCTTCTCATATTGCATTCTCAAACTTCTCCCATTAGATCAAACTCCAAATCACGCCAATATACAAAAATCACCATGTCCAACCATGCAAATGTAGAATGAGATAGGTTCATAGTTACTTTCCAATGCTCCTCCTTCCTTTAATGCTTGTAACCCACCTTGCCGCCTCAGTTCACCTTGTTGCTTATCCTGCGACGCTTTCTCCTTAATGAGAGGGAAACAAGTAATCCGATGATCTCCACTCTCGCAACGAATGCACTTCCCCAACTTTCTCCAACAATCTTTCGATTGATGCCCACCTTTATCACAGTGCTCACACTTCTCTTTAACAGGAACGATTTGCTGATCTCCCTTCTTGAACTTCTTGTTCTTATGAGAACCATTACCTCCATTTGGCCTCTTCTTTCCATTAGTGGGAACACTATCCTTAGAACCATTAGCTACCCTTTTCTTGACAAGCCTTCTCTTGATACGCTCAGCCATGTCAATAGTGTCCCCTAGCAATTGGGCCTTCTTGACCATCTCAGCGTAAACTTGGATCTCCAACGGTGCTAACTGCGAAATAAACTCGACCCTTAAACCGTTCATAAATCTCTTGGCCTTCATTGTCTTCGTACAAACCAGATGAGGTGCATAACGGGCCAACCTAGAGAATTGTGCTTCATAATCTGCTACCGATAGACTCCTTTGCCTCAAAGATGTGAATTTTGCAGCCTTCCTTTCATGGACTCTCTCTGAAAAATATTTCTCACTGAAATGCGCTAGAAAACCATTCCATGTTATTTGTTCAAAGGACAAATCACTTCCATGGACTCCAACCAAGCCTGAGTGTCTCTTTATAACTGGTATGTCCCCAACAAAATATTTTCTCGATCCATACACTGCATGACACTAAAGGTCCTTTCTATTTCTTTAACCCAATTTTCAGCTTCATCTGGGTTAGTAGACCCACTAAATCTAGAGGAATTCATTCCTTGGAAACTTCGATGCAAGTCCCCCGCTCCCTGACGAACTCCACCTTGAGCAACCTGTTGTAAAGTTTGAGTCAAACCTTGGATTGTTCTATGCATTTCCCTCCATTGAACTTGCTCAGCGGCCATCTAAAACTTATAAAATATTTTTTAAGGATTAATAACTTACACTCTTTTTAGCCCATTAGGATTAAACGTATTTTAACACTTAGCCCCATGGCTCTACCCAATCTCACCGGATACCTATAAGGTAACTGACAAGAGACACTGGACTTAAAGACCTAGGGATTTTGGAAAACCTAGGCTCTGATATCACCTCTGTCACGCCCCGAACCAATAGCAGTAGAAACTTGCTTGGAACGTGATAGCGAGACGGTCATGACAATGTAGAGCAAACACAAGAGATACAAAGAGACTAGAAATAACAAAAAGAGATAATCTTATTGATATCAAAATTCATTATTACAACTTTATTGACTCAACTTACAATTAATGAAGAAGAAAAGAAAAGACTCAATACAAGACTTCAACCTAACTAGACTCAAAAAAATAAAAAGACGCAAGTCTTCAAAACTCTAGGAGCACTTGTCACTCTTGCCCTTCCCTATCTGATGGAATATCATCTTCATTATTGCCTGAAAAATGTTAACAGAAATCGAGTGAGCAAAAACGCTCAGTAGGAATTACAACTTTATCACCAAGTAGGTTATAAGTGATTAACAGTTTAACAATATATCAAAAAATTCTATATGATGTATGGCGTAAAAACCCAAATGCAAATCAGAATAATGGCGAGTTCAATATAAGGATGCTATAATCGAATGGTAGAAAGGAGATATTTGCAAGTACAAGATTCAAGTATAAGAATAAGATACAACAGCAAGTGTAAGAGAACATAACTTTAGATTGGCCATTCAATAGAGTTCTGAAGAGGCGAGATCTCGCGTTGGATCCTGAGCGGGCTGTGGATCACCAGAAGATGAATCTGCAAGAGAGGGAAACGTATCAGAGGGCCCAGGGGATCTCCCTGGGGCAAAACTCTCCGATGGCTAAGTCAGTAGAGCTATGGTGGAAGCGATAATGGGGGGAGGAGAGAGCTGATGCGCGAGAATCCTCTCCACCAGAGGGTGAAGGGAATCGTGCTCAGGAGCTAAGGGTGTGTGAATACCTTGTGAAGGTGGGGTCGGATAGGTCGGCTGGAGCCTATCTCTCTCGGACGGGGAGAGGGCTTTAGGCCGGACCTTCCTTGGGACCTGACCGTTGTCTCGGGCCCTCCGAGCCTAGAAGGCCGCCGGGGAGAGTTAGTTCCTCGAGTCTTATTTATTGGGCTTTTCTTCCCTAAGTGGGCCCTGTGGGCTATCACTCGGGCGGGCTCACCTGGTTGGACCTTGTGGGTCTTGTTGGGCTGCCTTTGTGGTGGGCTGCGGAAATCCCCCTCTCCACTTGTCCCCCTCCTACTCCCGAGCCAAGGAGGCTCGGATGAGTAGTTTTTCGAGGCTTTGGACCGGCGTGGCTCAGGTGGGTGGAATTCCGTTGGCGTTATGGAGCCGCTTATAGCGGTCGCCGAGGCCCGTAGTGATGATCCTGACGGATTCGAAACAAAGGGCCCCCCCCTTTTTCTCGGAGCACGGAACGGCGCGCCGCCACCCTCAGGGGTTTTTAGGGGGCGCTGTTCATCGTTCTAGGCTTCCAGGGTTTTAGGCTTTCCTTGCTTCTTGATGCACCGTGAGAGCACAGCGGAGACGCGGAGGCTTGCGGCGGCGTTCGAGGAGTTGGCGAGGATAACCGCAGAGGCGGTCCGGCAACTTCCTTCTCCCCCGGAGTCTTCGAGTTCGTACGAGGGATCTCCTCCCGACTCGATGGCAGATCAGAGTCCGGAGCTTGTGCCGGTGAGGCGGGAACCCGTCCCCAACTGTAGTGAGTTGGGGGAAGCGGAGGTGCGGAGGCTGGAGCATCATTTCCGCCTGCCTCTCAGATACAGCTTTGTTGCCGCCACTCCGTACGAGACGAGTCTGGATGATCGTGATGAGCACATTTGCACCTTCCTTCTGGCTTGGAAGAGTGGATTTCGGCTCCCTTTCGATCCTTTCGTGCTGCAGCTTCTTAATTTTTTCCGGTTGGCGCCTATTCAGTTGGTGGCCAATTCATATCTGCTGCTCTCGGCCTTCCGGATTCTTTGTCGTCAGCACGACATTTTTCCTTCCTTGGACCTCTTCCATTTCTTTTTTGAGTTGAAAGCGCACCCGTCGGCGGGAAAAGGCTTCTACTTCATCCAGGCGCGGAGGAATAGGAGCTGCATCTCGCTTGCGGCGAAGGACTCCTAGCACAAGGGGTGGAAGACCCACTTCTTCTGGGTGAAGGCGGTGGCGACGGACGAGATCTGGAGATGTCGGACCTCGCCCAACTTTCATCCGAATCTGCCCCCTCGCCAGGAGGAGTTCCCTCCCCACGTGGAGCAGCAGGTGGCTCGTCTACTGGAGGACTGTCGATCGACCGAGGAGCTGGTGACGTCGGACAACATCGAACGGTGTCTTCTCTCGCGGTTGACGTCGATAGGTACAGCCCTTGAGGCTTTTTTCCTCTTTTTTTTTTTTTTTGGAGAGGTAGCTTCTTTCCTCCTCCTGACTGGGGACCTCCTGACTGGGGCTTCTCCTTGTTGCAGACGTGAGGCGGGAGCCTCTGGAGGAGGCGGCCGAGGTCATCGATCTGGGAGATGACTCGGCAGCCGATGAGCCTGATGCCCTGGTGGGTCGCGTCCATGCCCGAGATAAGGGCAAGGGGGCGGCCCCCGAGGGGTCTTCTCGATCGACCGGCCTGAAGCGCAAGGATCCCCTGGCGGGGAAACTGCGGGAGGCCGCGAAGGCCAGGAAAAGGGCCAAGAAAGCCGGTTTTCCTACCGCCGTCGGGGGCGATTCTGGCTCGGCGGCGCTCCCCCCTCGGGGGTAGGATGGGGCCGACCTCTCCGGGCTGGCTCTCCCATCCGCCGGGCGAGAGGGGGCCAAGGAGACCAGGGGCCCCTCAGAGGGAGGTGATGGGTCGGCTCTCCCCCCTGTGGGGGCAGAGGGGGCCGATGCCGGTGTGGCCGGCGCCGGGACCGAGGGATCGGTCGGCGCGGATGGGGGTCCGCCCGCGGGGGCGTCGCAACCCCAAGTGCCGGCAGTTTTTGGTGCGGTTGATCCCACGGCGCCGGTCGAGGGTGGGGGTTCACCTGGGGAGGCGTTGCAACCCCAACCGACCGTGGCGCGCGGGGCGGTCAGCTTCGCTGCCCGAACAGGGTCTTCTGGCGGGGTGCCCAGGGTGGAGCAGTCCCCTTTGCCGGAACCTCTGGTCAGGCTCGGTATCTCGGGCGACTTGTACCGGCTCTGTTGGTCGATCGTCGAGAGGACGAGGGGGGGAGAAAGGCGCAGCACTCCCGCCGGGGTCCTTGATGTCTTGATGGAGGGCGGCCTGGTCATAGCTCGGACAGCGGCCGTGATGGCGGAGGCGCACGCCCGGACGGAGGCGGAACGGTCGAGGCTCGCCTGGACCCTTGGTGGATGCGAGGGGAAACTAGCCCGGCTCGAGGGGGAGCATGAGGGGCTCCGGCGGGAGTTCCTCGCATTCAGGGAGTTGGCGCGGTCGAGCCGGCGGGAAGCCAAGGCGCTGGCCGAGCAGCTAGCAAGGGCCCAAGAATCGCTCGAGAGGAAGAGCAAACGTCTAGAAGACGAGCGTCAACGTCACATTGAGCTGGATGGCCTCTGGGAGCGTGAGCGTGCCGAGCTGCAGGATCGGGCGGAGGACGCGGAGTGCCTTCGCGCTGAGGCCGAGGTGGACCGAGCCCGGGCGGAGGGTCGGACGATCGAAGCCGAGCGGAGGATGACCGAGCTAGAGGAGCGTCTGGCGAGGGCGGAAGAGCGTGCGACCGAGGCGGAGCGGGCTCAGGACGGGCAGGTCGAGGCGGAGGCGATCGAGCGCTACAAAGGCTCGGAAGCTTACTCGGCCGACCTGATTGAAGCTGCCCTACCCTACTACGAGGTAGCGCTCCGCCGGGGTGCCCGAAAGGGATTCAGGCAGGGCTATCGCCGGGCGATGAGCTATGCCAATGAGTACCTTGCCGGAGGTGATTTTCCTTACGGCCAGAGTTATGACTCAGATGAGTCAGTTTCCAGCTCCTCATCCTCGGCCGGGGAAGAACCGGAGGAGTCACCTCCAGCGGGGTCACCAACTCCGGAGGCTCCAGGAGGGCTCACGACCGGGACAGTTCTCGCACAGGCGAGGTCAGTGTCCGGGCCGGCCGTCACCGAAGGTACCGGGGGTGACGCGTCCCCTACTACTGTTCCCGAGCTTCAAAGTGGGCCCGAGGCCTGATGTATTATGCTTTATTTTGCCCCTTCCCCTTTTTATCTATTTTTCCTTCTGTAAGAGGATTTCTTTATGGGAGGTAATAAAGGACTTACTTCGTTTGATCGTTATCTTTGCCGTGATTTGGCTGGCGTATCGGGGGCAGTTGGAAGGTGCCGATATTTTCTGCACCGTTCTCACATGCCGATTCGGGAGACTTCTAGCGGGGCGTCCTTTCATTCCACCATGCTTTGAAAGTCGAGGCGCTTCGCGAATCCCGCTAGGGCGGGGGCCGAGGAATTGGAGGTGACCTTCCAGGGGAGGTCCTGTAGCGTGTTTTCGAGGGGGGAGTCATTTAAGACGCGTGGCCTCCCTTGGCCTATAAAAAGGACCGAAGGGTGCTTCTTCCCTTTTAACACTTAGGACTCTCGCCGGCGGTCTGCTCTTGTTCCCTCGTTTTCGCTCTGCGTTGCGCCGCCGCGATCGGAGCATGGAGGACCCTTCAGAAGATGACGCCGCAGACGACGGGGAGCGGCCAGTTCTAGCTGTCCTGGAATATCGGTCGGGTCCCACGGTCGCCGCGCGTGCATGAGACGGGTCCGACGGTCGCCGCGCGATCTGGAGAGGGCTTCGACGTGCGGGGGCACGCCGTTTGCCTCCTCTTGGCTCCGGCGAGGCTTCCGGGCGGACGCCGAGATGGAGGGCGGATGGGGGAGTTAGGGATGCCGGCCGCCATTCCCCTCCATGGGAGGGGAGGAGGCGGCTCCAGTTCCTTCCTCACCCCTATCCGCAGCCTCTTGCTCTCTCTTTTGTTCTTCATTTCTTTCACTCTTCGGGGGCTGCTTGCTTTCTGTTCGCCTCCAAAGAGTTGGTAGTTTGGCAGAGAGGAGACCTTCACGGCGCTCCTTTTTCCAGGTTGTTGCCAACTTGGAAGGTAGCCTTCCTCGCGTGAAAGGTGGCCTTCTCCTTGCTGTCCCTCTGTCACCTTTGTCACGGTCCACCCGAGCCAACTGGGTTGACCATCTCTTGTCTGAGCCAGTTTCTACGTGAGGCAGAGTCAGTGGCTGGATGCGAGAAGGTCAAGACCGGGTCGGCCGGGCGATGGCCGTTTGCCGCGGTGCTAGATGGATTTTTGCTTTTCACTATGTAATGTACTGGCAGTTGCCTTTCTGATGTGCCAACAATTATCTTGAATAAATGCAAAAAGGGGGTTTATTTTACCCGATTTGTTGATACAGTTTTCAGAAATAAAATCTGCATAGTGTGGTTGCGTTCCATGTCCGGGGAATGGGTTCCCCTTCCATTGTGGCTAACCTGTATGCACCTTTCCCGAACGTCTCGATCACTCGGTAGGGGCCTTCCCAGTTGGGGGATAGCTTGCCCGCCGCCTCCAGTGGTCGAGACGCTTCGGTCTTCCTGAGGACGAAGTCCCCTGGTCGGAATTGTCTGCCTCGGACCTTGGTGTTGTAGTACCGAGTGAGGCGGCGCTGGTATTCCGTAGCTTGGACGTTCGCGATCTCTCGGAGTTCGTTTGCCAGGTCGAGGTTCTCGAGTAACTTCTACTCGTTTGTCTCGGGCGAAAAGCTGATCACTCGGAGAGACGGATTGGCGATCTCTAACGGAATGACGGCTTCGGTGCCATATACCAGCTAAAAAGGGGTCTCACCAGTTGCCGTCCTGGGGGTCGTTCGGTGCGACCATAGTACGCTAGGCAGTTCCTCGAGCCAGCTACCCTTAGCCTTGCCGCAACCAGCCCGTTGGCCTGAGGGTGGGCGACCGAAGTGAAGTGGTTACGGATATTTAGGTCGGCGCATCTGTCTCAGAAGTACCGAGAGTCGAATTGCCGCCTGTTATCGCTCACTATCACTCGGGGGATGCCAAAGCGACAGATGATCGATTTCCAAACGAAGCCCCAGACTACTGTCTCGGTGATCCTTGCTGTAGCTTCAGCCTCGATCCACTTGGTGAAGTAGTCGATGGCGACGATGATAAACTTCTTCTGAGATTGAGCCGTTGGGAATGGCCTGAGGATGTCGATCCCCCACCGAGCGAAGGGGTAGGGCTCGGTCAGGGCGATAAGTTCCGTGGCCGGCTGATGGACCAAATGGTCGAACCGCTGGCAACGGTCGCAATGTCGTACGTAAGCCGTGCAGTCGCGCTGCAGGGTCGGCCACCAGTACCCTTGCCTTAGCAGGATTCTGGCCAGCGACCGACCTCCTGAATGTGCTCCGCACAGGCCTTGATGGATCTCTTCAACAGCTTGGCTTGCTTCGTCGGGACCGAGACACTTCAGAAGAGGCCTGGAGAACGATCTTCGGTAGAGAGCGTTGTTGAGGATGATGAAGCGCCGAGCTTGGTACTTCATTCGGCGGGCTTCCCGAGGGTCGGAGGGCTCCTGGGAGTCCCGTAGCCAGGACAGGTAGGGGGAGCGCCAGTCACCGGGAGTGGCCGAGTCAATGGCGAGGAGCTCCAAGTCTATGCTCGGGCGCTCGAGCTCTTCTAGGAGGACCGATCGTGTACCTTCTGGGTCTAGGGAGGAGGCCAGTCGGGAGAGAGCGTCTGCCCGAGAGTTTTGCTCTCGAGCTATTCAGACTACCTCGAATTCCTCAAACTGCTGGGCCAAGCTCCGGACCAACTGGAGGTATTTGATCATAGGTGCCTCCCGAGCCTCGTACTCGCCACTGACCTGGCTTGCAACTAGCTGGGAGTCGGTGTGGATCCTGACTCGCTCGGCCCCCAACCGTCGGGCCATGCGGGCTCCCGAGATAAGGGCCTCGTACTCGGAAGCATTGTTGGACGCCAGAAAGTTGAACTTTAGGGCGTATTGCAGCTCTATTCCTTCGGGGGACTTTAGGAGGATCCCTGCGCCGCTACCGACCGAGTTGGACGATCCATCGACGAACAGCTCCCAGGTTGGCCCGGTTGCCGTCGGAGGCCTGTCCTCGACCGGAACGGTGCTCTCTTTGATGAAGTCGGCGAGCGCTTGTCCTTTGATAGCTGATCGCGGCCGGTACGAGATGTCGTAGGCCCCGAGCATGATGGCCCATTTGACGAGTCGCCCCGAGGCTTCGGGATGGGCCAGAATCTTCTTCAGTGGCTCGTCGGTTAGCACGGTGATGGGATGCCCCTGGAAGTAGGGTCGGAGGTGCTTTGCGGAGGTAACCAACGCTAGCACGAGTTTCTCGGTTCCGGGGTACCTCCGCTCGGCCTCGCCGAGCACCTTGCTGGTGTAGTAGACCGGCCTCTCGACTCCCGAGTCATTTCTGACTAGGATCGAGCTGACTGTTGATGGCGTCGCCGAGAGATAGAGCAACAAGACCTCGCCCGGGACGGGCTTGGAAAGCACCGGGGGCGAAGCCAGGAACTCTTTGAGCTCGGCGAACGCTGTCTGGCACTCCCCATCCCATGCGAACGTAGCAGATGCTATCTTGGGCCCCCTCATCAGCTTGAAGAAGGGCAAGCATCGTTCGGCCGCACGGGACAGGAAACGACTGAGAGCAGCGACATGCCCCGTCAGACGCTGGACGTCTTTAATACACATGGGCGGGCGCATGTCCAGGATGGCCTGGACCTTTTCGGGGTTGGCTTCGATCCCTCGCTGAGTGACCAGGAAACCCAGGAACTTCCCGGATCTTACTCCAAAGGCGCACTTGGCGGGGTTGAGCTTCATGCTGTACTTCAGGAGGGTGCCGAAAGTCTCGGCGAGGTCGGTGAAGTGGTCTTGGGCCCTCGGGGTCTTGACGAGCATGTCGTCGATGTAGGCCTCGACGTTCCGACCTAACTGTCCCTCGAACATATGGTTGACCAGTCGCTGGTATGTGGCTCCAGCATTCTTCAATCCGAAGGGCATCCGGGTGTAGCAGTACACGCCGTAGTCGGTGATGAAGGCGGTCCTCTCGACATCTTCAGGGCTCATTCGGATCTGATGATAACCTGAATAGGCATCCAGTTGGTCGATGCTCGATAGCGGATAGCAGTCCTTAGGGGTGGCCTTGTTCAGATCGGTGAAGTCTACGCACATTCGCCACTTGCCTGTGGTCTTCGGCACCAGGACGATGTTGGTTAGCCACGTTGGGTACAGGACCGGTCTGAAAAGACCAGTCTCTTGTCCCTTGGTGACCTGCGCCTTGATGATCGCCTGTTTCTCGGGCGCATGCTTTCTCCTCCGCTGCTGTACGGGTCTCACGGTGGTATCGAGGTTGAGCTTGTGCATCACAGTTTCCTCTGGTATACCAGGGAGTTGATCATCGGACCAAGCGAAGACCCGAACATACTCGGAAAGAAACTCCTTGTATTGCTGCTGTTCCTCTGGTGGTAGGTCGGCGCCGATCCTTACTCCTAGGGCCGGGTCGTCGTTTAGGAATACCGTTAATAACTCGCCACCAGGCTCGGTGGTCACGGCTCTTCCTTCGACTCCCCTGGGGCCCTTATCCTTCCCGTCCGGCCTTGAGGCTTCCACCAAGATGTTGTAGCACCTTCTAGCCGTGGCCTGGTTACCTCGGACTTCCCCCAACCCGTTTTTGGTGGGAAACTTCATTTTTTGGTGATAGGTAGATGGTACGACCTTTATTCGGCTGAGAAATTTTTGGCCAAAAATGGCGTTGTACGCTATCATACCTTTAATCACTATGAAGTCCACTATGACTGTAACGGTTTTGGGTGGGGTGCCGATAGTGACCGGCAGGCTTAGGGCTCCCTCAGGGTAGGTGGCCAGGCCATTAAACCTGCAAAGGGGCGTTCGGATCGGGCGGAGCTTGGATGGGTCTTCCCCCATCTTGAGAAAACAGTCATAAGATAATACATCGGGGGCGCTCCCATTATCAACCAAAATCCTGTCTACATTACAGTGATTTATCGTGGCCGAGACAACGAGGGTATCGTCATGCGGGGTGCTCAGCCCTTCCAGGTCTTGATCGGAGAAGACTATGACCTGGGGCTCCATCGGCGGGCCTCTGGGGGGCTCTGAGGCTCGCTCTGCATGACGTTTCCTTCCTCGGTTGGTGTCGCCGCCCGATGCCGCTCCTCCGGAGATGACGTTGATGTGGACCCCTCGGGGGGCGTTGTCGATCTCCTCTGCGGCGTCTCGGTCTTCTTTGTGCCCGGTCGTGAACCGGGCTAGATGCCCCAGATGGATGAGGCGCTCGTACTTTCTCTTGCGCTCTCCTTCTCGATCGCGCTTCTTACCCGAGCCAGGGCTTGGCTCGGAGGTCCGCTTTTTGTCCCCCTCCCGACCCGAGCCGGTTGCGTCTCGACAGGCGCTCAGTACTTCTTCGCACTCGGCGTGGCGCAGTGCCAGAGTCACTAGCTCGGCAAGGGTCGAGGGAGGGTGGAGGACAAGCTCGCGGCGGAGATTCTCGTCCCGGGTGCCCCCGGTCAGTGCGGTTGTGGCTGAGGCCACATCTAGGCGGGGGATCCTGAGGGCTTCCAATTTAAATCGGTGGACGTAAGTCCGGAGCCTCTCCCCTTGCGCCTGTTTGAGGGCCAGGAGTCCCGCTACTGACCTTGGGGGGGGCGCTACCGGCGAAACTCTCCTTGAAAATTCGCCCAAATTGCCTGAAGTCTCGAATGGACCCAGGGGCGAGGGCCCGGAACCATGCCTGAGCACCTTGGACCAGGGTGGCCGCGAAGGCTCGGCATTTGATGGGACCCGGCGTTCCATGAAGGGTCACCAAGGCGTCGAAGCTATCGTAGTGGTCGGCTGGGTCGCCCTGGCCGTCGTAGAGTTTGAAGGTTGGAATGGAGGCTCTGGGAGAGACCTCTGCCTTCAAGATGTACTCGGAGAAAGGAGATTTCTCCTCTTCCTCCGGGAGAGAGGTCTTCTGCAGGGCGCGGAGGGCGCGCTCTTGCTCTGCGAACCGTCTCTCGAAATCTCGCAGTCGGAGGGACAGCTCTGGCTGTAGTCGCACCGTGGGGCTGGGGGGGGGCGTCTTGGCGATCTCCCGGGGCACTAGTGTCCGGGCGCGGCGGCCTCGCCCCCTGCTTCCCTCTCCTCGGCGTGGAGGAAGCCTCTTGCTCCGCAGGCGGAGGTTGCGAGGGTCCTCCGACGTCGTTGCAGAGGAGCTGTCGACTGCGGAGGGTGAAGCGGCCTCCGGCGGTGTGCTGCGTCGCACTCCTTCGAGGGGGACTTCCTGACGGGGCGCGTGACCTTGCGTCCCTGTTCGCTTGGGCCCTCATGAGCTCCACGAGGACGTCCATCTTTTCGTTGAGGGCCTGGAAGGCGTTGGCGCCACCGTCGAGGGGTGCCCCTGTCTCCGCCGGGGGGGGGGGTGGTGGCCTGTTGGTGGGGATGCTGGCGTTGGAGGGGGGGCTATGTGAGACCCTAGAGGGGGCGCCTCCCGCCGCCGCCACAGCCTTACCTGCCCCACCGGCGGATCTCCTCCCTGAGCTTTTTCTCACCATCTTGGCTCTTCGTGCGTTTCCCACAGACGGCGCCAGATGAAGAGGCGAGATCTCGCGCTGGATCCTGAGCGAGCTGTGGATCACCAGAAGATGAATCTGCAAGAGAGGGAAACGTATCAGAGGGCCCAGGGGATCTCCCTGGGGCAAAACCCTCCGATGGCTAAGTCAGTAGAGCTATGGTGGAAGCGATAATGGGGGGAGGAGAGAGCTGATGCGCGAGAATCCTCTCCACCAGAGGGTGAAGCGAATCGTGCTCAGGAGCTAAGGGTGTGTGAATGCCTTGTTTCTCTTACCTTCTTCCGGAGGGTATCCCTTGCTTAAATAGTGCGCCGCCTTCAGGAGTCCTGTAAGCTGAGGGGTTCCCGGCGGGAGTTATGTCTTTAACGGGGGCTTTCATGGCCTGATCGTGGGAACGTTATCCCCTTGGAGTCCGGCGGCTCCCCTGACTCTCCCGCTGGCGGAGGACTCTGAACGGCTGCACCTGCGGATTAATCAACCGGCCTTACCGAGCTTCGGGGATGCTAGCTCTTGCCCGAGCGATAGGCATGGCCCGGTGAAGGTGGGGTCGGATAGGTCGACTGGAGCCTATCTCTCTCGGACGGGGAGAGGGCTTTAGGCCGGACCTTCCTTGGGACATGACCGTTGTCTCGGGCCCTCCGAGCCTAGAAGGCCGCCGGGGAGAGTTAGTTCCTCGAGTCTTATTTATTGGGCTTTTCTTCCCTAAGTGGGCCCTGTGGGCTATCACTCGGGTGGGCTCGCCTGGTTGGACCTTGTGGGTCTTGTTGGGCTGCCTTTGTGGTGGGCTGCGGAAATTCCCCTCTCCAAGTTCTAATAACAATTACCCGTTCCGGGCCATAATATTAAGAACATATCAAATACAATCAAATCAAATGTGTGAAATTGTCTAGAACAAATCTTGCATATAGTTGGTGCAATGCCACACCTGATCATTTATTGTCACGCCCCGAGCGCGGAAGATACCCGGGTCGTGGCAAGCTTATATAGAACCATTCAATACGAGCAGTATACTTATATTATTATTTTTTTTGACAAAAGATAGAGTGCGCAAATTATCTAAATCGTAACTAAGATTAAATTCCCAAATAATACCAATGTCCAAGATGACAGTTATCCAATTAACCAAATGGTGATAATCCTAATCCATGACATTCCTTATTCAAATCTAAATACCGGGCTACAAGCCTTAACAAGCTTCAATCAACTAGACTGATATAACTAGAAATAGATAAAAGGACTCAAGAAAATCAAAAGACACAACTAGTTGACAATAGATGATCGGTGACTCTAGCACTCTTCACTCGGTCTCATTCCCATTTAGGTGAATGTCGCCATCCGAATTACCTGAAAATATTAGGAAACAACTGGATGAGCGAATCGCTCAGTAGGAATTACATCTCAAGTTCGAGCAGTCTTTAAGTGAATTACATGTTATATGTAATGCAAGTATAACAATGTACGATGAACAAGTATAAAAATTAGGTACACGGGTATATCTATGCATGATGAACAAGTAAGAAGTCGAGAACTGTATAGAGAGAGTATTGCATGATTTCAAGTATTTGACAAGTAGGATATCAAGGACTTTAGAGCAGTAGATGCCACTTTTCAGGCAAGCAAGAACTCATGTATAAGTAAAATCTCATGTACGAGCAAGTAAAATTCGTGTTCAAGCAAGTGATATCAAGTACGTGTCAATAGAATTGGCTATTTCAATCAAGCAAGTACTTCGCCCTTTTTGGGCCACGCAAGTCAAGTATCGCCCGTTCCGGGCCATGCAAGTCAAGTCAAGCAAGTAGAGAGAGAGTACGCGTGGAGTGTCTCAAGTCAAGCAAGTCAAGCAAGTACTTCGGTGTAATGCCAAACACCGTGGTCAATAAACTCCTATGGGTACAAGTACCTTCGGCGCTCCTCCCAAGACCAGACCGGGCCCTATATGCACAGCATTTCATGTATTTCTTTTGACATCCACTCTCATTTATAGCCAATATAGAATTTCAAGGGTTGCCATTGTAAGAGTATAAGGTAGATTCCAGGAATAGAGTTCAAAGGTATATATGATGCAGGAACATGTATTAGGGTTATATCGATACGAATCACGAGACAAATCAGGAATCAGAACGAAGATTGGCAGCTAACTGAATTGGCATCTGGGGGTTGGCCCCTCTTTCAGTCAATTGGCGCCTGGTGGTCACCCCATCTTTCAGGCAATTAGCGACTGGGGGTTACCCAGTCTTTTAGGAAATTAGTGACTGGGGTATAGGGGGTCTTTCATGAAATTGGCCCCTGGGGGTTGGCTAATCTTTCAACTTTTTCATTTTACAGAAAATGTATATATATAGTGGAATTGGCGCCCTCCATAGTGACTTCATTTAATTGAAGTCTCCTCGAGGTGACTTCATTTAATTAAAGTCTCCTCGGGGTGACTTCATTTAATTGAAGTCACCTCAGGGTGTCGCTAATTGAAGAATTGAAGTCTTCCCGGGTGTCACTATTCAGTGAATTGAAGTCTTCCCGGGTGACTTCATTTAATTGAAGTCTCCTCGGGGTGACTTCATTTGAAGAATTGACGTCACGGCTTGGGACACCAATTGAATTTAGGTGATTTACACCAGGAAAGTACATTTTGTGACTCAAAATACTATTCATACCCTAAAAGTTTCTCAAAAATAGGAAGCAAGGATATGAACAGGTAGAGAAAATTCTCGGGAGTTTAGAATCATGCTCATGCAAAATTGTTGGGTTTTAGTTCCAGAGATATAAAATTTCTAATGCGATGTTTATTTTTTAAAAAAAATGGAATTGGCGCCTCCTCATGGTGACTTCATTTAATTAAAGTCACGTGGGGGTGTCGCTAATTGAAGTAAAGGGTTCTGGTAATTGGCGCCCCTCTACAGTGTCTTCAATTAATTGAAGTCACTGCGGAGAGTCACCAACTGAGTCGTTTTCAAGTGAGTCATGCTTCGCATCAAAGAGGTACATTCTGAGATACAAGTTACTGTTTATATTTTCAGAGTTTCTCCGAATCAGAAATTAAGGACATGGACAGGTAGAGAAAAATATAAGGATCACAGAAATATAGTCATGCAAGAATCTTATGGTTTAGTTCAATAGATATAGATTTCTGAATGCGTTGATTAATTATTTCTGGAAATTGTTGGAAAATGAATTGACGGCACTTCATAGTGTCTTCAATTAAATGGCGCCCTGGCTTGGAGTGCCTCTTTATGAAATGGCGCCCTGGCTGGGGGCGCTATTCACCTGAGGGCTAGACTTTCTGGGTTTTTAAAATATGTATGTATCTATTGTAACAGAGGTTATATACTAGGGCTAAAACATGATTATTTGAGGCTGTAAAAACTAGTATGATAGGGTATGTTCAAATCCAGTAAAATAAGTATAACAGACTATGTAACAAACATGGAAAAACTGATGTACCAAGCTATAGTTGGTTTAAGTAAAACTCGTGTAACATGCTATAGAGTTTATACTAAAAACCCGTGTAACATGCTATAGTAACAAGCTGCATGGCAAGACATACGGAGTATACTAGCATGTTGTATTATCCTATTTTAGCTACGGGTTGGGCTAGATCTTGAGAAAACTTACCTTTTGGGTGCGGTTTACTAGGTATAACTGTAGAGAAAGAATTAGAAATCCCATCCACGGCAAACCCTTCACGCTCAGCAATGCTTCTGCAGCAGGATACGTCTCCTGCACATAAAGGGAAATATTAGATCTCTCTTCTGCAGGTGGAGATAGAGAAGCAGTAGGATAACCTTCTCTTCCGTGGCAGCAAGATAGTAAGGGTCATCTACGGTTGATGGAGGGATTTGTTTACAGGGAAATAGTAAGGGTCCATGGGAATCCAGATTCGAAACCCTGCTGTGAATGTTCCCTCATGGGTCCATTGCCAGCAAACGTAGGTTGTTATTGTTAACCCCCTTCTAGAAGCACTTTGGAAATGACGCCTTTGTAAAGGGTCGCTCACTAATTGGGTGATCCTATTCATGTAAATGATGTCTCTGCATGAGGTCGTCCATTCTTCATGGCTTTAGACAAAAATGCAGCCTTCACATGTTGGCCTTCATGGGGTATATATATATTAATACTTTAGTGGGATGGTGGCCCCAAGGGAAATGGCGCCTTCTGTGGAGACTTCATTTTGGTGAATGGCGCCCTGGTAAAGGGTCACTCATTCCCTTTGTGTTGGAAAAGGAAACCCCACTTACGTACCACCCATGTGTTGGCATAAAGTGATGTTGGGTTGTACATTTATATAGTAGTCCTCCTAAGATATGGTTCTTTATATAAGGACTTCATTTAGGATTCTTTATGAAGAAGTTCACTACGTACTACCCATGATGGCATAAAGTGATGCTGGCTTGTACATTTATATAATAGTCCTCATAAGGTATGATTCTTTATATAAGGCCTTCATGTAGGATTCTTTAGGAAGAAGTTTTAAATTTTCTCAATTACTTTATCGGGGGTGCTACACCCTCCCCCACTTAAAAGAATTTGGTCCCCAAATTCAACTGTATATATAGAGATAGGAAGGGTGCAAAGTACTTACAGACTAGAATAACTCCGGAAACAGCTCCGAAAATCTTCTTCTCATTGACTCCTCGGTTTCCCATGTAGCTTCTTGTTCTAAGCATCGATTCCATTAGATTTTCACCATAGGGATCGTCTTGTTCCTAAGAACTCGAACTTCTCGATCGAGGATCTTCATTGTCTTATGCTCGTAGGTAAGGTCTTTCTGTATTACTAAGTCATTGTGGTCAATGACATGGAAAGGATCGTGCATGTATTTCTTCAGTATAGAAACATGGAATATGTTGTACACTTCTGATATTTGTGGAGGCAAGGCAATACGGTAAGTCACATCGCCTACTCTTTCTAGCACTTCGAATGGACCAATAAACATTGGTGTAAGCTTGCCCTTAACACCGAATCTTCTAATACCTCGGTCGGGAGATATCTTGAGAAAAATATGATCTCCAACTTGAAATTCGAGATCTCGTCTTCTATTGTCAGCATATGACTTCTGCCTAGACTGTGCTATCTTTAGCCTTTCCCGAATGAGGTGTATCTTCTCAGTTGAATCTCTCACCATATCTGGGCCTAGGATTTACTTTTCACCAACTTCGTTCTAGCATATTGGAGATCGACAATTTCTATCATAGAGTGCCTCGAAAGGTGCCATCTGGATACTGGCTTGATAGCTATTATTATATGCAAACTCAGCTAGGGGTAAGTGGTCGTGCCAACTTCCGTCGAAGTCTATAATACATGCCCTTAACATATCTTCAACAACTTGATTTGTCCTTTCCGTCTGTCCATCTGTCTGGGGATGGAAAGCAGTGTTGAAGTTGAGTTTCATCCCCAGAGAGTGTTGTAGACTCTTCTAGAAATGAGAGGTGAAGCGTGGGTCTCGGTCGGATACGATCGACATGGGAACTCCATGCAATCTAACCGTCTCTTTGATATACAAGGCAGTAAGGACATCAACCGACCATCGGCTCTTGATAGGTAAGAAATGGGCCGATTTAGTTAGGCGGTCGATGATTACCCAAATTCCATCATGTCCACTCCTAGACTTGGGCAAACCCATGATAAAGTCCATGCCAATATCTTCCCACTTCCACTTGGGAATATCTAGCGGATGTAATTTTACAGCGGGTTTCTGATGTTCCGCCTTCACTTGTTGACATGTCAGGCAGCGAGATACGAAGTCTGCTACCTCCCTTTTTATATTAGGCCACCTGAAAGTTCTTTTCAAGTCTTGGTATATCTTAGTGGCTCCAGAGTGGATCATGTACCTCGATCGATGAGTCTCTTCAAGAATCTTCTTCTTCAATTTGGGACAATCAGGCACACATGTCCGTTCATGAAATAGTAATCTACCATCGGGTGCCAGCTTGAAATTAAGTCTCTCATCCAGCTTGCTTTTTATCTCCAGTAGTGCGGTATCTTCTTCTTGTAGCTTCTTAATTTCAGGTAGCAAATCTGGATGTAGAATCATATGGGATAGAATACTACACATGTTCTTCTCATCTGTATTAATATTGAGCTCAGAGAATTTCTCTAGCAACTTCCATTCTTATATCATACAGTTGGCCAAAATTGCTCTTGGCTTTCAACTAAGGGCATCAGCTACGGAATTAACCTTACCAGGATGGTATTGTATAGTGAAGTCAAAATTCTTGAGATATTCGAGCCAACGCCTTTGCCACATATTTAGCTCCTTTTGGGAGAATAAATACTTGAGGCTTTTGTGATCGGAGTATACAGTGAATTGTTCTCCGTAGAGATAGTGTCTCTAGATCTTTAAGGCAAATACTACCGCGGCCAGTTCTAAGTCATTCACCGGGTAGTTCTCTTCATGTTTCTTCAATTGTCGGGAAGAGTATGCAATGACACTTCCATCTTGCATCAATACACATCCGAGGCCAATACCAGAAGCATCGGTATATACCTCATATTTCTCTCCTTCAATTGGCAATGATAAGACTGGAGCAGTGGTCAAGAGATCTGATGTGAGACGAGGTCGAGGAAGGACTTCAAACTATCAGACGGAGAGCAGGGAGGTGAGGTAGAAGCCGGCCGTAGGAGCTGGTAGTCGTCCGGAGGTCGAGCCGTGGTGCTGCGCCATCGTCTTCACAAGCTGCTCTATTCTGCCCGGCCTGGGACTGCAGGATAGGGTGTCGGTGTCGGTACAGCCACGAGCTCGCCCAAAGGTTGCTGGAGGCGGGATCAGTGCTGAGACGACCGGGACTGACCAGGGAATGGACCGTACGAGTTTGGCGCCGTTTGGTGGACGCCGGAGGTTGCTGTAAATCAGAGTACTCGGCTGGTCTGACTGAGTTCTGACTGATGCAGAACCAAAGGGTACTGACGCTGAAGCTGCCCCGGGTGCTACCAAACTCCGATGGAAGCAAGATTGGTGGCGACGCGACCATGGACAAAGTAGCTTCGAATGACAACTGACGAGACCACAATCGGAGGTCGGAGAAGAAAGCTCTAAGTTGAAGAGTGGGGGTTGGTCCAACCTGGACAGAACTGGAGCAGTATGCAACCTTCGACAAGAATGGCCGGAACCGGGTGCTCGGGTGGGCGAATCACCTCCTTCTTTCTGGTACTGAAAGAGGACTGGACATAGTTCTTTCCCTCTGAAGATCGTGCCAAGAGCTCAGCTGAGCTGGTCGTGGGAGCTTCTGCACTCAGCTTCAGGTCGCCAGTCAGGGGATTGAAGCACAATCCGGCGATATCTGCTCCCCCGAACAGCTCCGAGCTCGGATGCCGGCGGGACCACCTTCGTTGCGAAGCTATTTTGACGAGGTTTCCACCAGTATACGATACTCCACCTAAAGCCTTGAGGGAAGGTCGAGGCTGCCTCTGCAAATTGCTGCTGCTCTGCTACCTGGGACCCTGGACTAGGTCTGAAGCTGCAAGGAATATGATTGATGGGGTTGTGGGGGTTAGGAGGGAGATGGGGTTGGCTAATGGCTGTGGGGAGGGGAGGGGAGTGGTTGGAGGACTGATGGGAAGCTGAGGGTTCAATGGTGAGGGCGAATCTGGCTGGAGATGGTAGTGTGGTGGCTGGGTGAGCACAAGAGAGGGGGTGGAATGGGAGAGGGAAGAGAGATGGCCAAGGAGGAATGGGGAGATGGGGGGTGACCCTAGGAGCTGAAGGGTCAAGGGAGGTCGACCAAGGGGGGGCTGGGGAGAGAAAAAGAGGGGGGAGTTTGAATTTTAGGCTTGGGAGGGGTGAAAGGGGGCTTGGGGAAGTGAAAAGATGTGTTGGGAAGATGAAAGGGTGTCTAGGGGGAGGGGATTCCACCTAGGGGTTGAGGGAATAATTGAATGAGGGTATGGGGAAGGGATATGGCTTTAATGAGGAGGGAAGGGAGGGAGGAGAGAGAGGGAATTCGAATTTGGGGGAGGTGGAAGAGAGAGAGAGGAGGCGGCCCCCTAAGAGAGAGAGAGTTTTAGAGAGAGAGAGACGAGGTGGTGAACGGTGGTGTTGGCCATGGCAGAAGAAGTTTAGAGGGAGAGAGGGAGAGAGGGGTGACTGAGGCTGCAGGGACAAGAGAGGGGGGAGGGAAGCCATAGGAAAGGGGTTGGGAGGGCTGGCCAAGCTTGTGGATGTGAGGGAGGGGAGAACGGAGAAGCAAGGGAAGGGGGAGGAAGACTTGGGTGTCACACCCAGCCAAGGGGAGAGGGAGGGAGAGGGGCATCGCACCCCTAGTTGGAAAGAGATGGGGAAAAGAGGGATAGAAAGGGTGTGGACCTCACATCGGTGGATATCTTTCCAAAAATTCTATTCAACTCATTGTATTCTAAAGAAGAGTTACATGACCTTTTATAGACTCTTCAGAGAAAACAAAAAGATAACTCATTAACACCTAATACCTACTCATCATAACTCTCTTAGGAAGACTAAAAGACACACAAATAAAAAAAAAGACTCTTTAGAGAAAACCAAAAGACAACTCATTAACACCTAATACCTACTCATCATAACTCTCTTGGGAAGACTAAAAGACACAAATAAAAAAAAAGACTCTTACATGATTATTGTAGACATAATTACTATGAACATAAAATATGACCCATTAGGCTCATACATATGGCCCAATTAACATGAGACAACTAAAACATAAATAGCTATTTTATAGTTTTGTTGAAGCCGCTTGCCGATCCCATCAAGATCCTTCAAAGCTTGGAAACTCCTTTCACAGTCTTCATTCCACTCATAAGGCACTTCTTTGCGGGTTAACCTGGTCAGAGGAATAGCAATCTTGGAGAAGTCCTTGATAAAACGCTAGTAGTAACCAGCTAGACCCAAGAAGCTTCGAATCTTCGTTGCATTTGTGGGTCGTTCCCAGTTCTTCACGGCTTCGACCTTTGTAGGATCAACAGAAATTCCGTTCTTCAAAATTATATGGCCCAAGAAGGATACTTCCTCCAGCCAGAACTTGCACTTGCTAAATTTGGCATATAATTTGTTTTCTCTCAATATCTGCAACGCCTTCTTTAGATGTTCTTCATGGTCTTCTTCAGACTTTGAATAAATCAAAATATCATCGATAAAGACCACAATAAATTGATCTAAGTAGGGTCTGAATATGCTATTCATTAACTGCATAAAAGCTGCGGGAGCATTTGTTAGTCCGAAAGGCATAACAATAAATTCGTAATATCCATACCTGCTCTGGAATGCAATTGTATGAATGTCTTCTTCTTCGATCTTCAGTTGGTGATAACCAGAACGAAGATCAATCTTGGAGAAATATGTAGCTCCAGATAATTGATCAAACAGCTCATCAATTCTCGGCAGCATGTACTTGTTCTTGATTGTAAGGTGATTTAGCTGTCGATAATCAATGCATAGTCTCATCAATCCGTCCTTCTTTTTGACGAATAGAACGGGTGCTCCCCATGGGGAAGTACTTGGCCTGAAGAAACCCTTTTTCAATAACTCCATTAGCTGCTCTTTTAGCTCCTTCAACTCAACAGGGGACATTCTGTACGGTGCCTTGGAAATAGGACCAGCACCAGGGACAAGGTCGATCGTGAACGACACTTCCCTTTCCGGAAGTAAGCTGGGCAATTCTTCTGGAAAAACATCAGGAAAATCTCGAATTACACGGATGTCTTCAAGTTTAATCTCCTCGACTTCCGCGGCAATCACGAATGCTATGAAAGCCATACATCCTTTACTCATAAGTTTACTAGCTCGGAGGGCTGATAAAAGAGGTGACCTAGCCCAAGGGCTAATGTAAACTAGCTCTGGGAAATCCACGAAAGTTACCTTGCCATGCCGGCAATCTATGGTTACTTGGTATGTGGATAACCAGTCAGCGCCTAGTATGACATCATGACCCTTCATATCTAGGCATATCAGGTCAGCAGGTAAATTGTTTCCTTTAATCATTACTTCACAGTTTGGATAGTGATAAGTGATGTCGGACTCATTCCCAAGAGGTGTAGATATGACCAAATCTAATAGTTCATGTTTTTTAGAAAATGAAGCAGCAAATTTCTTGGAAACGAATGAATGAGTTGCTCCGGTATCAAATAAAATTTGAGCAGTTTTAGAACAAATAGTTAGAGTATCTTCCACAATTCCACCTTATGTGGGCTCCGTCTCGTGGAGAGCTTGCAGACGACCTTGCTTCTTTGCTGGGAGCTTCTCATCTTTAATGGCTTGCTCAGTCATCAATGGGCAATTAGGGATTCGGTGCTCTCGGCTCCCACATCGGAGACAGGCTCCTAGTTTCCTCCAGCATTCCTCGGTCTTATGGCCGGGTTTATCACAGTACTTACAAACTTCCTTGGAAGATGTGGTGGTGGAGAATGGCTTGACATTCTTCTGGAATTTCCTTCCTTTGGAGGACTCCCCTTCACTAAAGTATCGCTTCTTGTTGAATGATGCCTTAAAATTTCTCGAGCTTGTAATAGGTTCCTTCTTGTCCTTTCCTCGGATCCTCTCGGATATTTCGGTGGCTTCCTCGAGCAACTGCGCACGCCGAACCATTTCCGAATAGACTTGGATGTCCATCGGTGCAAGTTGTGTAATGTAGTAGGGCCGAAGCCCGTTGAGAAATCTTTTAGCCTTCATCTTCTCCGTACACACCAAGTGGGGTGCATACCTAGCCAGTCCTGAAAATTGGGCCTCATACTCGGCCACTTTCAAGCCCTGTTGTTTCAGTGCGGCAAATTCTGCGGCCTTCTTTTCCTGGATATGGTCGGAGAAGTATTTGTTGTTGAAATGCTCCGCGAATTCATCCCATGTGACATGATCTTCTGGCAATGTTGCTTCCACGGATTCTCACCAACATCGAGCGTCCCGCTCCAGTTGGAATATGACCAGTAAAACATTCTCCTCGTCCGTGCATTGCATCACACGGAAAATTTGTTCCATCTCCTTTAACCAATTTTCAACATCCTTGGGGTCGGACGAACCCGTGAACCTTGGTGGGTTCATGTTACGGAAACTCCTGTGGAGATCACTGGCTCCACGGTTAGCACCGCCTTGTGCCACTTGCTGTAGCGCCTGTGTAAGGCCTTGCACGACGCGCTGCATCTCGCGCCATTGTGCTTTTTCAGCAGCCATGATCCTACAAAAGGGTTTAAGCATAATAAAGATCGGGTTTAATTATAAGGTCAAAAGTCAATATAGGACTTAACCCATGGCTCTATCCATCTCACCGGGTAAGGTCTAAATCTATCCTTAGACTATTCTATCCTTGGACTCAGGATTTTCCTAGGAGATTGAATTCCTAGGCTCTGATACCACGAAGGCTGTCACGCCCCGAGCGCGGAAGATACTCGGGTCATGGCAAGCTTATATAGAACCATTCAATGAGAGCAGTATACTTATATTCTTTTTTTTTTGACAAAAGACAGGGTGCGCAAATTATCTAAATCGTAACTAAGATTAAATTCTCAAATAATACCAATGTCCAAGATGACAATTATCCAATTATCCAAATGGTGATAATCCTAATCCATGATATTCCTTATTCAAATCTAAATATCGGGCTACAAGCCTTAACAAGCTTCAATAAACTAGACTGATATAACTGGAAATACATAAAAGGACTCAAGAAAATCAAAAGACACGACTAGCTGACAGTAGATGATCGGTGACTCTAGCACTCATCACTCGGTCTCATTCTCATTTAGGATGTCGCTATCCGAATTACCTGAAAATGTTAGGAAGTAACTGGATCAATAAATCGCTCACTAGGAATTATATCTCAAGTTCGAGCAGTCTTTAAGTGATTTACATGTTATATGTAATGCAAGTATAACAATGTACGATGAACAAGTAAAAAAATCAGGTATACAGGTATATCTATGCATGATGAACAAGTAAGAAGTCGAGAACTGTATAGAGAGAGTATTACATGATTTCAAGTATTTGACAAGCAGGATATCAAGGACTTCATAGCAGTAGCTGCCACTTTTCGGGCAAGCAGGAACTCATGTACAAGTAAGAACTCATGTATAAGTAAAATCTCGTATACGAGCAAGTAAAATTCGTGTTCAAGCAAGTGATATCAAGTACGTGTCAATAGAATTGGCTATTTCAATCAAGCAAGTACTTCGCCCTTTTTCGGGCCACGCAAGTCAAGTATCGCCCGTTTCGGGCCACGCAAGTCAAGTCAAGCAAGTAGAGAGAGAGTACGTGTGGAGTGTCTCAAGTCAAGCAAGTCAAGTAAGTACTTCGGTGCAATGCCAAACACCGTGGTCAATAAACTCCCATGGGCACAAGTACCTTCGGGCGCTTCTCCCAGGACAAGACCGGACCCTATATGCACAGCATTTCATGTATTTCTTTTGACATCCACTCTCATTTATAGCCAATATAGAATTTCAAGGGTTGCCATTGTAAGAGTATAAGGTAGATTCCAGAAATAGAGTTCAAAGGCATATATGATGCAGGAACATGTACTAGGGTTATATCGGTACGAATCACGAGACAAATCAAGAATCAGAACAAAGATTGGCAGCTAACTAAATTGGCTTCTGGGGGTTGGCCCCTCTTTCAGTCAATTGGCGCCTGGTGGTCACCCCATCTTTCAGGCAATTAGCGACGGGGGGTTACCCAGTCTTTCAGGAAATTAGCGACTAGGGTACAGGGGCTCTTTCATGAAATTGGCGCCTGGGGGTTGGCTAATCTTTCAAAATTTACATTTTTCAGAAAATGTATATATATAGTGGAATTGGTGCCCTCCAAAGTGATTTCATTTAATTGAAGTCTCCTTGGGGTGTCTTCATTTAATTGAAGTCTCCTCAGGGTGACTTCATTTAATTGAAGTCACCTCAAGGTGTCGCTAATTGAAGAATTGAAGTCTTCCCAGGGTGTCACCATTTAATGAATTGAAGTCTTCCTAGGTGTCACTATTCAATGAATTGAAGTCTTCCCGGGTGACTTCATTTAATTGAAGTCTCCTCAGGGTGACTTCATTTAATTGAAGTCTCCTCGGGGTGACTTCATTTGAAGAATTGACGTCATGGCTTGGGACACCAATTGAATTTAGGTGATTTACACCGGGAAGGTACATTCTATGACTCAAAACACTATTCATACCCTAAAAGTTTCTCGAAAACATGACGCAAGGATATGAACAGGTAGAGAAAATTCTCAGGAGTTCAGAATTATGCTCATGCAAAATTATTGGGTTTTAGTTCCATAGATATAAAATTTCTAATGCGATGTTTATTTTTTTAAAAAAATGGAATTGGCGTCAGCACATGGTGACTTCATTTAATTAAAGTCACCTGGGGGTGTCGCTAATTGAAGTAAAGGGTTCTAGTAATGTGTGCCCCTCTGCAGTGTCTTCAATTAATTGAAGTCACTACGGAGAGTGACCAATTGAGCCATTTTCAAGTGAGTCATGCTTCGCATCAGAGAGGTACATTCTGAGATACAAGTTACTGTTCATATTTTCAAAGTTTCTCTGAATCAGGAATTAAGGACATGGACAGGTAGAGAAAAATATCAGGATCACCGAAATATATTCATGCAAGAATCTTATGGTTTAGTTCAAAAGATATATATTTTTGAATGCGTTGATTAATAATTTCTGGAAATTACTGGAAAATGAATTGATGACACTTCATAGTGTCTTCAATTAAATGGCGCCTTGGCTTGGGGTGCCACTTCAGGAAATGGCGCCCTCGCTGGGGGCACTATTCACCTGAGGGCTGGACTTTCTGGGTTTTTAAAATATGTACGTATCTATTGTAACAGAGGTTATACACTAGGGCTAAAATATGATTATTTGAGGCTGTAAAAACTAGTATGATAGGATGTTCAAATCCAGTAAAATCAGTATAACAGACTATTTAACAGACATGGAAAAACTGATGTACCAAGCTATAGTTGGTTTAAGTAAAACCTGTGTAACATGCTATAGAGTATGTTATACTAAAAACCCGTGTAACATGCCATAGTAACAGGCTGCATGGCAAGACATACGGAGTATACTAGCATGTTGTATTATCCTATTTTAGTTATGTGTTGGGCTAGATCTTGACAAAACCTACCTTTTGGGTGTGGTTTACTAGGTATAACTGGAGAGAAAGAATTAGAAATCCCATCAACGGCAAGCCCTTCACGCTCCGCAAAGCTTCTGCAGCAGGTTATACGTCTCCTGTACATGAAGAGAAATATTAGCTCTCTCTTCTACAGGTGGAGACAGAGAAGCAGTAGGATAACCTTCTCTTCCGTGGTAGCAAGACAGTAAGGGTCATCTACGGTTGATGGAGGAATTTGTTTATAGGGAAATAGTAAGGGTCCATGGGAAACCAGATCCGAAACCCTGCTGTGAATGTTCCCTCATGGGTCCATTGCCAGCAAACGTAGGTTGTTATTGTTAACCCCCTTCTAGAAGCACTTTGGAAATGACGCCTTGGTAAAGGGTCGCTCACTAATTGGGTGATCCTATTCATATAAATGATGTCTCTGCATGAGGTCGTCCATTCTTTATGACTTTAGACAAAAATGCAAGCTTCACGTGTTGGCCTTCATGGGGTATATATATATATTAATACTTTAGTGGGATGGTGGCCCCAAGGGAAATGGCCCCTTCTGTGGGGACTTCCTTTTGGTGAATGGCGCCCTAGTAAAGGGTCGCTCATTCCCTTTGTGTTGGAAAAGGAAACCCCACTTACGTACTACCCATGTGTTGGCATAAAGTGATGTTGGGTTGTACATTTATATAGTAGTCCTCCTAAGATATGGTTCTTTATATGAGGACTTCATGGAAGATTCTTTAGGAAGAAGTTCACTACGTACTACCCATGATGGCATAAAGTGATGTTGGCTTGTACATTTATATAATAGTCCTCATAAGGTATGATTCTTTATATAAGGCCTTCATGTAGAATTCTTTAGGAAGAAGTTTTAAATTTTTGCAATTGCTTTATCAGGGGTGCTACATTTATAATACCAATATATTTTACGTTTTGCCTCGCCCTTAAGACCAGATCTGGGCCCTTATAAAAATTATGTAGCATTGAGTGTCATGTTGGACCTAAAGTCCCATATAAATATTTTTCAGATAATTTTTCAAATTAATAATGGCCAAAGAATTCCAATAATAAGCTCATGTAGTCAAGGAAATTAAGAGTTGAAAATAAGATATTTTTCCAAGGATTTCCAATACTTCAAGCTCTTAAGATCAAGTTGTAATTCATTGGAGAAATGTCAATTGAATGGAAGGCAAAACATATATAGACTCGTCAATAAGGAGTGTAACCCCATGAAAAGGGTCGAAATAGCTAGAAAGACATGAATCTGAGATAAGGTCCGAAAGTCCATACATCAAACATCGAAACAATAAATACGAGAAGACTGGGATGAATGCAGTCTAGTCGTGGACTGTGACCTGAATGCGTCCATCTAGGATGTCGCGATCAAGGTCAAATTAGAAAAGGACAAAGAGGTCAAGAATGAACGTGTCGTATCGGGAGGACGCGTTTACATGACGGCATCCGGTCAACCCGGCACGTCTACAATCGACTGAAACGGTACGAAGATGGCAGACGAAAACGCGGTCCCTATGTCTGCCGCCTTCAAGAAATAGAACCTGAACGCGGTTGTGGGGCCTGCAGGGTTCAATACGAATTGAGCTAAACTCTGGCAGAACTTCATTCTGCCCTTCTAAAGGTCATTCGAACCCTATCCTACATAGTAGGATGTGGATTCCAATGATTTTTAACATTTTTGTGGTACAACTAGCTCGGTGTCTTTGTAGGAATATAAGGCTCGTGGAGACTTATGGAGGCCTCGATGATGAAAGTTCCAATCTAACGGAAGGAATATCCGGCGAAGGGTTCTAACTTCACCAAGAATTAGGGTTCAAGTGAGAAATAGAAACCAATCAATGGTGGTAGGTTAACATCACCGGAGTGACATAACCTTCAAAACAACTAAACATGAAATATCACATGAAATATTCATGAAATCACCGATCAACATAAAACATTCATGTAGAAGTGTGAAACCATGCTATGATGAACCAATTTCAGGTTACCAGGAAATTATCTACTCTTTTAACATGCTAAGAACAATAAAGATAAGATGAGTTCATGGAATCCAAGAAAAGGATGAACATGGATCTTGAAGACTTTAAGAGATTTAAGGTTTATACATGTTCCCTAGTTACATTACTTGGTTCAGATGACATGCAGACGTAAAAATTATGCATCTAGACTCAATATCACTAACATAACATGCTAGAAAGACACTAAGATTTCTGGAAACCCATGCCAGAACGTGATCTACAAGGGGGCACGTTCTGATGAGCGCGGTAATGCTAGGGGCCGTGATTAATAGAATACAACTTTTATTAAAATCACAATTAATGATGAATGCATCCTCTAGGAGGCTGACACATTTACAAGAACGCGTCCCTCAGGCATGACGTGTTAACAATTATTTAACCGAAAATAAAAATAATAAAGTATGGTCGCAGTCTATCGACCTACCGCGTTCAGAACGCAGTGCCTGGGAGGGTCGCGACTACGAATAGAGAGTCGTTTCTGATGAGAAAACCCTAAAACAATGATATCCAGCCCCTAATCCTTGAAATACATGCAATATAGTTTATAAAAATTAGGGAAAACAATACAAAAGTAAAGTAGACATGCAGATGAACATCTTTGATCGATTAATTTGATGTTTAGCCTGAGAAATTACCTATCTTTAGTGGCTTAAGGAAGAAGAGGAAGAAGAATGAAGAATGCCCATGAAAGCCCATAGAACCCTCGATTCCTCCTCCTAGATTGATCCTTCCATGCCTAAAAGCCTTCTCACACTAACTAGGATCGACTAGGGAGGCTATGAGATCCTATTTATAGGATTTCAAGCCTCTAGGAGTCCTAATTAGGTCAAGGAACCGTAGATAGGAATAAACTCCGAAAATTATGGTTTCTATCTATATCTAGACTGCCCCCACCCTATCTAACACAAATTAAGGTTAGGGTTTATGTTAGATTTTGACCTTACTTAGTGGATTAGGGTTTAGTTAAGATTTTTAGCACATTAGGGTTATAATTTAAGCCAAAATAGCCCTTTAAAACTAGGATTTTATAAATTCCGAATTTAGAAATTAATTTAGCCCTTTAAGCCCATTAAGCCTTAATTATTAGCCCAATACATATATTAACCAATTACAATTTCTTTTATTTAACTCCATTATATTTATTTAAAAATACCCTTTAAAATTTACATTTGTTTAATTAATCCTATAAGAAACCAAGTTGCTACTGAGAACCACTCCCAAGATGCCTCTTCCCAGCAATTCAACACTAATGGCCTCGACCGTCGAGTCAAACTTGGGCTTTAGGGATCATTAGCCAGTCTATACGGCTCCTAATCAAAGGTGGAGAATTATCCCGAACACCTTGAAGGCGCCTTATTTCTAGTCATTCTACACCAATCTAGGCCCAACCTTAGGCTCGGGACCACTTGCCTCATCATGCAGCAACTCCACAAAAAGTAGGGACCGCCCCCGACCCCCTGACATGTGGCATGGAGCCGCCAACTTCATAGCCGTTGGGCCAACCCGGGGCTTCGCAACAACACGTTGTATCGCACAGCACACTACGACAAGGGCGAGATTTACGCCCAAAATGCTTTCCATTAGTGGACAAACGCTATCAGCCCCAACCACTGAGCTACTTACAAGCCACGGTGTCCGCTAGCCGCGCTACCTAACTTCCCATTAAGGGTGGGGATCACTCCCAAACACCTTGTGGGTGACACTATTACAACCTCACCTTGGGGGGCCCGGGTCAAAGTCTGCACCCCGAGACACATGGCCGTATCACATGGCAGTACCAGACAAGAACGACCAGACCCCGAGGCCACCCCTACGACAGTAGCTCACCAGGGGGGCGTGCTCCCATGCAAGACTCATCCCGCACCCTTGGGGGATGGTTCTCAACGCTGCCCACATGCAGCCCTCAAACACCATCCCGTGTACCGTGCAGAGGTGGGCCAACTCACCAGTCCAAGGTTTGTCCAGGATTCGCAAAAGCACCACTCAAGGGGCAGAGCAATCAACCCCGCAGTAGGAGCAGCTCAAAGTGACATCGAAGCATGTGCACGACTCCCCAGCCTCTCCCTTCCACGTGTCCTAGTCTAGTGCAGTGAAAGTGGGGTCAAACGACCAAAAAGGGGGGTAATTTATAGCTTTTACCCTCTCTCTCTCTCTTAACCACCGATGGTGGTTTGCGTTAACCCCCCCAGGGGGGGGTTTATGCAGATCAGGTTGCCCCTAGGCAGCCTGGTCCACGTAAAAATCGGATTTCTATGACTTAATGGACCAAAAAATGAATCGAGTGGGCTCACCATGAATCAAAGGAAGACTCATAAGCAAAGGCCAATCTGGGACATCATGAAATATAAATAAGAAAAAGGCTCAACTTATGGGCCAAAAATGGGTGTCTACACCGGGCAGACGGTGCGCATAAACCCCTATCTTTAACAAAAAAGAAAGAAAAAAAAGTTGTTGGTCTGGGTAAACCCCCGAGAGGGTTTACACGGACCAGGATCCCCCTGCCCATTCTGGTGCGCGTAAGCCCTCCTTTACTCAGACCAGCCAGCCCATTTTTCCCTTAACCCTCTACCCGAACCAGCATGCCCCTTTCCTTCACCCTGCACCTATAAACCCCCCTGAGAAGGCCAAGGGTCACAGATAGAGATACACAGGCGAATAGACACACCCCGGCAAGTATCCAACACAAGGCAAGCTCAAGTTCGTGAAGATGCAAGGAACGCGGCATGACAACTTGCTGGCTTGTTGATTTCAGCTAAGTACACGTTGAGAGTATATCACATCAACACCCCTCATACGACATCTAGCCGACTCACAAGTCCCTGATGCATACGATGTGTAGTTGTGGAAATACCCGCATGTCAGAACCACCATCAATCAACATCCCGAGGCTGGCACCCAACTACTCCTTTCGAGCCGGTGTCTGACTGCCCCGTCACTTGGCCGGAGTCAACACTAGAAGAAACATGTTGGTTCCTGTATGTGATGTGAGTCGACACTCGCCCTATGAGTTAGTGCCCGACTGCTCGACCCGAGCCGCGCCCGTCCACTCCCTCCAAGTTTGCCACATAACCTCTGAAGACCGCATGTGCATGACACATCCCGGACATGCAGATGCATCAGACATGCTGACACTAGACTCTCGAGTCGGTGCCCGACAACTCCACTCGAGCCGCACCCGGCCTGCACTCCGCTAGTCAGCATCAACAACCCTACATCCAAGCCAGCATTCAATTGCTCCACAGCATATACAATCCCACAAGGGACATCATGTAAAACAGCAAAAATCTGCTCCACTGTGCAATGACCCAGGGACCGGTACCTATGACGGAATTGTCTCGTGGCTTGCACCTCTTGTATTTGGGCCTTTAAGGCCCCTCTGTAATGCCTTTTACGGCACCCTCTAATGAAGTATAGTCAGAAACTCAGCTTCTGTCCAAAATGACTCCCAAACTTCCACTGCCCGCCAGACCCTAATCTGTCTAGCAGTCAAGCCAATACCTGCGAGCTCATTGACGAGCCAGTGTCTGCCACTCTTCCTTCCGAGCTTATGTCTCGTCTACTCAAATCCGGAGTTCGTGTCCCTTCTAGCGCCCCAAGGTGAGACTGGTCTCCCTACTCTCTATCTTCTGGGCAAAACTGTTGTCTCGTGGTAGCGATGCGAATTATTCTATCCCGACGTCATGGTCCCCACTGTATTTAGTCCTCTTTCAACAGCTAAAAAAAGGTGTTCAAATTCTATCTGATGTAAATAAATATTGATCGCTTGCGGACGGTGGGGATGACGTCCTGCACCCGATCCCCTACATTGCCAGATACACCTACACCTGTGGAACCCCTCCTTGACGCCAGCTACCCAAATAGCTACCACGCGTCCATATACCCAATCCACGTGTCGCCCGTAATTTCGTGCCCACCTGTCATGTCTTAGAGGCACATCTTCGTTGAAGCTTGGTTCCACGGTTGTTGTCAAGTTTCAACTGGCACGTCCGCATGATACCCAGTTACCCTAGTACCAATAACTCTCACACACATTATCATTACCTTGTCGGTCCATCCTGCGTGTGTCGTGTGTGTCTAGAACAGTCGCTTACATGCATTTCATTTATGCACATTTTGTTTTTGTTTTTTTGCATTACCCGATTCCCTCCGCGCGTGTGCCAACGCTTGCAACGTACGGTAAATACGATAAAGGTAAGGATATAGAGATAATTTCAAAAGATTCTAGGGGTACATAGATAATTTTTTTTAAATTCTATTATTTTTTAGATAAGTTACTATTTTACAAGTTAAATCAACCCGAAAAAAAATTTATAGTTAATCTTACAAAGAAAAAATTAAGTTTCCATAAAAAATTACAAAGTTTTTTACTAACATTTTTTTTCTCGACACGCTGCATTACGGTGGCGTACCAAACCATACCAGATCGTACTGGCTTTGACCAGTATAATCAATTCAACTAGTACGTCAAACTTTGGTTCTGACTTTTGGGTGAGTGTAAACTCTCCTAGACCAACCGACTTCACCTCCCAACTCCCAATTTTAGCCCAGGTTAGGCCAAGGTTCGTCGACTCGATGATCCGTATCGGATCGAATCTTCCCTGATACGGTACGATACACCTGAGTCGCAACCAACTCGGCCCGACTCGGCGTGCATCATGTCCTCCCTCCCCCCCTCTCTCTCTCGCTCTCTCTCCCTCTCTCTCTCTCTCTCTCTCACTGTGACTCGGCCCGACTCGACCGATCATGAGGGTGATCAACAACGTATCGGATTTTTTCAGATACGATACGGTATGTCTGAATCGACCCGAGTCAGAACGACTCGGCAAACCATGGGTTAAGCCCGAAGGTTTAAAACAAGAGCAATGACCCAACGCTGTCAGCCCAGAGCTGACCCAATCTCCTCACGGGCCGAGTGGAGCTCAATTTACAAGACGTATTTGCTTAGAGTAATACCTGCCGCAACTTCTGCTTTCATTGGTCATCAAGAACATTAAGTTTTTTTAATCAAATCTTAACATGGGTCATTCATCAAGAACATTGGTTCATTATAAGCTTACCAATAGACGGTTAAAAACATGATACACATTGATGACGTTACTATCCTAACGCAGCATCATGTTGAAAGGTAGTTTTTTAGATGGAGACCTTGTACTTACTTTCACGTCGGAACCACAGGTGTGCCTAACCCCTTTAAAATTGTGTTTGTTGAAATTTTCAATTGAGAGTCAATGGTAACATTATCAATTCATCTGGTATTAATCAATTCACCAAACACATTTTTCTAATGAATTTAACTTACTTCAAATAGTTATACTAACTAATTTTTTTCATGTAGAAATTTTTTATTTAAAATTTTATCTTAAAATAAGAGATTTTTACTTTTAAACTCCTACAATCCAATCTCATGTGATCATGTTTTAGCCTCTACAATCTACCTATTTATCAGAAAGCCTTATAATCTTTTGTGTTTCATTTAAAAGCTCCTCCTGTTCCCTCCATAAGATACGCTCCAAAAGAATATATATTAACCCATATATGGTTACTTCACCCATGTGTAGAAAAAAATAAAAATAACTCCCATTTAAATGTGTGTGAGAGAGAGAGGGCGCCGAAGGGGTTTCCCCTTCGACTCCGATGCTTCCTCAACGAGGGGTGCGAGTAGAGAGAGAGAGTACATAGAGAAAAGGAGGGTGTCGGAGGGGTTTCCCCCCTCTAACACTAGAGAGAGAGAGAGGGAAGGGAGGGTGAGGATTTTTCTCCCTCTAATGTAAGAGAGTAGAGTGAGAGAGTACAGAGAGAGGGCGACAAGGAGTCTCGGGTTCTTGATGACACACAGAGAGAAATGGAGAGCATCGGAGAGTGTTTTTCCTCTAACTCTAGCGCTCCCCTTAGTGGGCGGTGAGAGTAGGGGGAGAGAGAGAGCGGACGTAGAACCCCTCAACGGAGAGAGAGAGAGAGAGAGAGAGAGACATCTAACACCCATCTAAAATCCTAGTCACCCTTCGACGTAGCGGGAACAATACCTCAAAGGAGACATCCTAAATTTGTACGTCTTCAATACTAACTGAGGAGGGTGAAACTAGCTCATCCCATGTGAGGCCCATTTCCACCAGGCCTGATTCAACCCAAAGTCTACAGCGCGCCGAAAGGGCCCCGACTGCCGCAGCCCATAGCGGGCTGCCCAAAACGAATGGATCTCGGATTCGCCAGCGCACGAAGGGCTTCAACCCAGGCGCAATGGTCGTCGGATGACCCTCCGGCGACCGAACGTTACCTCCCATGATGCCGGCTTCTACCCCACTAAGGGCGAGCACGCCTCCTAGGCGTCGGAAGACCCGCTGAAGAACCACTCTGCTCTGGAGGAACATACCCTCAACGAGAGACTCCCGATGATCGTGGGGAGGCGTTACTCCACGACTTACGCTCTTCCAGGCCCTCGCCACCAGGACAACCCATATAAATGGGACACACTAGGATAGAGGAAGGGCAAGGGGGAAAAGCTGAAGGGAATCAACTTGCTACTACGAGTGAAATCCTTCCATAGCATCGGCCATCTTCCGAGGACCCTTACCGCCTAGCGAGCACTCTCTGAGCTCCCGCCGGACACAGCGAGCATCCTCCCAGAAGGCTGCCCGCCCTGCTAGGCCTACGTCGCCATTCTCCAACTCTCTCTCTCTCTCTCTTTCATCTTCCCTTACTCATCATCTTCCCAATTGATGACTTAAGCATCGGAGGGTTGTCCCCAGGGGTAATACCCTGAGCTTCTTCTGACGCCCTTTCTCTCTGATGTTTGCAGGCTTCCACGGGTGCCGGATGGTCTTCCCCTATAAACAAATTTAAAAGTGTGGTCCGAGGTCTAGGAACCAGTTTCCCACCTCTACACTTTTTGACGCCATCTGTGGGAACTCGATCGAAAAGCCAATGACACCTCGTGGGAGCCATCACAACGCCAGTAACTGGGGCCGAGGTTCTCACCAGGGCCCTAGTTCCCGCCAGGAGTCACAAGAGGCCTCATCCTCCACCCGACCACGTCGGGAAGTCACCACCGAGGAGCTTGCTGAAATGCGCCAACAGCTCCAGGCCCTGACAAACTTGTGTTAGGACCTTCTGAATAGGCCCACGAGGCTAGCCCCCATCCTGTCGGAACACCCTCAGAACGGGGGGGCCCCGACTGTAGCCAAGTCCCACCGGGTGCGGGAAACTTCTCACGCCTCCTCTGCGCAAGCTAGGCGGCAGCGTAGCTCGCCCGCCCATGTGTGCACAGCCCGCTGCACTCCAATCCAGAGATGGCCCAGCGGCTGCAACATGTGGATGACATCGAAGATAAGGTCCAGTACTTGGACAATGTCCTACTCGCCGCCAAGACCAGCGGACTCATCGACAACCTGGACTTCCACGCTCCCTTCTCTAGGGAGATCACGGAAGCCCCAATCCCGCCAAAGTTTCAACTGCCGGCTTTCACCCCCTACAATGGCACCACCGATCCGGTCAACCATATGCACAGCTTTGAATCCAACCTAGTATTTCATCGGGCCTCGGATTCTGTGAAGTGTTTGGCGTTCGCCACGACTCTCCGAGAGAACGCCCACAAATGGTTCGGGTCCCTGTCGGCCGGAACCATCACCTCCTTCCAACAACTGAAGAAGCTGTTTAAGGAGAACTTCATTGGCTACCGAAAGGAAGCCAAGTAGTGAGCCTGCTCGCCATTAGGCAGGGATGCGAGGAGACCCTCTGGGATAACGTCTCCCTCTTTCAGGCAGAGGTGCTCCGGATCCCTCACCTCGACATCAGCATCACTGCCATCGCCCTGACGCAGGGGACCCGAGACTCGATCCTTCGACGATCACTCGAGGTCGAAGCCCCGGCGACCCTAACGGACCTCCTCGCCCTGGCACAGAAGCACGCCAGATGCGAGGAGAACGTCGCGGCCCTCGGCCGCACGACCGGGTCTGATCAACACGATCGTAAGAGATCAGCCAACTCACCTCGGGAGGGGCGGAACAACCGACAACGACGGGACCGAGAACATCGCGACCACCCGGAAAATAAAGAAAGGGGGCAATGCCGGCACTACACGCCCTGAACGGCCCCGCCTGACCAGATCCTCATGGAGATCCGCGAGGAACCTTTCCTCTAGTGGCCTCCTAGGATGAAGTCATATCCGAGGACAAGAAGTAAGAAGAGGTATTTTCTCTTCCACCGTGACCACGGGGATGACACAGCCGACTGCATCTAGCTCAAGGATGCCATCGAGGACCTCATCCGACGAGAACTCCTCGATAAATTCATCACCAAGGCTACCAAGAAGCGACAGCGCTAGAGGACCCCTCCGCCTATCGACAACCCACCCAACAGGAAGGAGATCATTATGATCTCAGGGGGGGCAGCTTCGGGTGAAGATAGCTCCAGAGGACGCCAGCGATACGCGTCTACGATCAATGTTGTGTGTTGGTCCCTAGGTAGGCGAGCGGACAAGAAGGGGGGGTTGAATTATCCCCACGCGATGTGGCAAATTAAAACTCATGTAGCGGAATTTCCAAATTTAACAAGATTGATAGAAATAAAGTAAGTAAGGGTAAACAAGTTCTCTCAATCTCGCCGTTCACACACGATCAAGATAAACAACATTAACATTACAATCCCACAAACATACATATCACAAAGCAAACCACTGGACACGGGGATTTTTAAGGTGGTTCGAGACCACGACGGGCTCCCTACGTCCATCCCTTACCAAACCAGTAAGGATTCACTTACTAGATAAACCAGCACGGGGAAGACTCTCCAAACACGGAGCAAGGCTCCAACACACACAGAGATAAATCCCCAATATGGAGAAACACTCCAACACACATGTAGGACAACGCCTGCACACACACACAGAGACGCGCTCCAACACACACACACACACACACACACACACACACACACACACACACACACACACACACACACACACACACACACACACACACACACACACACACACACACACACACACACACACACACACACACACACACACACTGAGACGGAGTCTCCAACATGATCCGACACCGGATCACAACACACACAGACTCGTTGTAACAAATGCAGCACAACGACACACACAGACGCGCTGGATCGTGAATCCAGCAACACACACACACGCACGATGCAACAACTACAGCATCGAAAGCACACGATCGTACGTAGACGGTCACACACACATGAATATCTCTATGAGTTGAGGAAATAAACACAAATACTCAAGATATGCTCAGATCTAAATAAAACCCATGAGAAGCATCACAAATAGATAGGAATAAGATGTAGAAGTTGTTCCCCCTTTGATTTCCCAAGCCTATGGATGTTGATGCTTGATTATCGGATTCGGATGATGACGATTCTTGCATCCTCTTGTTCCGCTCATCGATCTGCTCCTTTTCCTCTTCTTCCATGAACCCCGGAGATGCCTAGATGCAGATGAAAACCTTACAAAACCTTCTCCCACGTTCTTCTCTTCTGCTCCTTGGCCTTCTTTTCCTGCAAGATAGAAAGATTAGATTCTTAGGGTTTTTTCTCCCCAAACTCGTAGCTCATATATAAACCCACACAAAACGTATGAAAAGACCATTTAACCCTTGCCAAAACCATGTGAAACATGCCTAAACATGTATATCATAACCCTAGGGGCAAGTGGGTAAAAGTAGAGTACACATGGATTGGGTTTAGATGGTTTTCAGATCCACGTTTTTGGGTTTTCGCTGCGAACGGTTGACCAGAACTTTGGGGCGATCGACCTAACCTTTACAAAGTTGAGCCAGTCAGCCTTGGGAGATTCGGTCGACCGAACTCTGCAGTCATGCAAAGTTCAGTCTGGTCGATCCTCAGTTGCCCAAGCTAGTTAGAGTGATTAATCCCCTGTGATCTTGGAGGGTTTATACTGAAGATCTTAACCTGCAAAACCATGAGAAAAATGATTAGAATAGTAGCTCAATAATCCAAATGATAAATGCATGAACTTCATACAAAACATTAAGAATGAGTAAGAGATAAGTATGAAAACCCTTTTAGCATCCTTCAATCTGTTGACCAAAGATGAAGCCATTTCACACATTTGATGGACATCAAGAAACCAATTTCACCAAGATTAATGTGAATGTTTTAAGCACATCATGACCATGACAAAACATCAAATGAAGTTATGCTCATAATGAAATGAACTCAAAAGAGACTTTCATTTGTGAAAACCCAACATCCATCAAATCTTCCACTCACAGCAAACCATGAGACTCAAGCATCACACACACATGCCACCAAGATTAATATGAATAATATGCATTGTAGCCCTTGAAAAAAGAAGTCTTACACACAAACAACAAGAGCTAATGATTATGAGGTTGTACACAATGAATGATCTCTGCATGAATGATCTCTGTCAAATTTTATGTGAAATTCTGAAGGACATTGTAAACCTCAAAAGCCATGAATGAACTGTATTAAGGAAGGCTATGTAAAGTGCACATGGTGAGATCGATGTTATGACAAAGCAAAAATCTCACCAATGGTTCTTGACAGATTAGACATGACATATACCACCTATTTTAGATTGTAGAAAGCAAGGTGCTTGTCCACACGTTTATTTTACCTTCCAAGCGACCGCCATGAGATTTGATCCTACTATTTCAAAATAGTCAAGTCAATACATCATGAGTTGCACAAAGACTTGTTCAATCATAAAAGGCTTTGAAGCCTCTTGACAACCCAAGTTTTCTTCAACCAAAAACCAACTCCAAATAGTCATGCAACCAAACAACATGTCTCAAAATGCATGATGGAAATGCATGTAAATCACATTAACAATTTGATCATTCTTCTCAAGGTTCAATCAAGACATGAGCTAGATTGCAGACACTTTACAATCTATCCATGCAACATGTATATGTAACATTTAAACCATTTACAGTCTCAACCATATTTGAACATCAATAGCACAGTTGCCCATATGAAACACGTGCAGGCATAGAAAATATTATGAGTGCTATCATGAGTGCACACAATCATCAAAGGTATATGCAAGCATACACAAAGTTTAGTTATCATTCAAAACATAAACGTTATGCAAGGCACACATCAATCTCCCCATTTTTAATGATGACAAATTTTGTGACCGACTTAGACAGATCATATACTTTCACATTCTTTCTCCCCCTTTGATATCATTAAAAAGTGAGAGGAAGGCAATGAAGTTCAAATTTAAACAAAGCAGATTCATGAATCAATAAGAGCTCACTTCAAAGGTTCAAATGAGGCAATAGCAAAGTAGAGATAAGATGATCAAACCATGTTGATTCTTGTGAATCCAATTGTTGGTGATGGAGATGATAGGTGTGTAGACTTAAGACTTACAGACTAAGTAAACACATCAAGATAATATCACTGAAAGTCTAAAGCCCATTTCAGATTTTCACAATATGCAATGGCAAGCCAAAGGTAAGATTTTTCTTTGATTTTCAGATTTTCAGATTTTTCTGTTGAAATGCATAAAAACTCATAAATGCATGCAAGCGATGACACACCAAGTGATTTTTTTTTGGATTTTCAAATTTTTAGTTTTCTATTAAAATGCATAAAGTTGGATGCTAATAAAAGAGGACACATAAATGCATGCAATGCAATTAAATAGATACATATATATACATGTAACATAGCTCCCCCTCTTTATTTAAAGAGATGGAATAGGTGTACGAAAAGTGTAGGTGAGTCAATACATCCAGAATGTTCAAGTATAACACCTAGGAGATTATGCAATCACACAGAAGAGTTATGCAATAGTCAAAGCAGTCAATCAATTTTCTGAATACATATTAAATCAAATTTTCATATGTATAAGTGAATAGCATGAAAATAGACTGTCGTAATATGGATATTCAGATTTTCTAATCAACACTAAGAGAGATTTTACAGATTACACTTCAATTTATGAGAACAGCGTATTGGAGGCTACGCTCTGCCACAAAGAATTTTTCAGAATTTTTCAATTCAAAAAATTTTCACAATGACAATCAGAATTTTGCAAGAGTGATCAAGTTCAAATATTCCTTTTTACGTGAGTAGATACATGGAGCTCATGCCAGACTCCCCGGTTACTCAGAATATTGACCATTTCACTTCATTTTGAGCAGAGATACTATAGTAGAACACTTTTCTGAAATGAACCACATCACGTCTCCGGTGACATGTGCCCAATTTACTCAGTGAGACGAAACATTGCTCTGCCTTCATTTCAGATTTTTTTTAAAGAAATAGGTAAGCAACTTTTTCCTCAACTGCCTCTTTAACATTCATGCAGCAAGTTTAATATCTCTAGAGTGTTGAAAAGAAATTCCTATATCCTTATCTTTAACACTCACTTTCACATCTTGTGCATGAAGTGTGTAAATTTGATTCATCATGTATACCAAAAATTTCATGAACACGTAACAGTGCAGCTCCTCCGAAATAGATGCAATTATCGAATCTTTACTCCCCCTGAGTGTATTGATAAGAAACACTCTAGTGATGACTCAAATGTAACATTATTTAACAAGAATTATGAGGTCTTAGAAATTTCAAGGATGGGGGTGAATAATATATATAACATGCAAGCACACAATTTGGAAGATATGCAATGTGCAATGTAAAATGCAGAATGCATTATGAATGTAAAATTTCAGATTTTTATTTGAATGTCCTAAATGCAATGCAAAGTAGAAGATGTAACATGGATGCAAATTACAAGTTTTTAGTTTTTCATTTGGATGATCTAAATGCACCTAATGCATGAATTCTAATGCATGCAACCTATAGCTATATGAGAATGCAATGCAAGATGCAAAAGTTTATTTTTTTCAGACATTTTGACAGATTCCACAAGAAGTCATTCAGTTTCAAATGATGGACCACAAGCATTTTCCATCTCATGACTTTTAGGAGCAAGGGTGCAGGAATGATCAAAATTAAGTAATGCAACCCAATTAATTACTTTTTTTGATATGATACCAATTATTTTTTAAAAACTGTTCAAAAATAGATTTTCAATAGCATTTCAAAAGTTTGGAAAATCATCCAGAAGTCAACCAGATTTTTCAATGACTTTTCAGAATAAAAAGAATCTAATGACAAGATAGCCATTTGATTTCTCCAAGTTCTGGTACAAGGCGGAGTTTGAAGTCCGAAGACCCGACTCACACATGGTGAGAGTTTTCAGATGGACGTAATCTACCTTTCCACTACACACCATTTTAGATACTAGATATGCAGTTAAGCTCAAATGTGAACCAAGACATGCAGTTCCAATCAAGAGTTGTTCAAATAATCATTTGGACATTCTTGGTACAGCTGAGTAAAGGAACAACAGTTCAAGATTTTTCCGACACAATTCTTGTCATAAGAACAATACCACCTAATGCCATAAGCCAATGCATGAAATTTCATTTCCATAGAGAAAGGTTGAGTTACCTTAGTTCAGCAGGCAGTGCCATATGCCTTCAAACACCAAAATCACTAACCTCATGAAGGTCAGTATTTCAGATTTTTGTTTTCTTACCTTTGCCTTGAGAATCCCTTCTTTTTCTCAATTTCTTCATTGCCCTCAAGTCACTCCTGTAACCAAAGTTCTCATTTTACAGATTTTGGTACCCAAGCTTTCTTGGATCCCTGAGGTTCAGCAGCACCTTTGAGAGGTGCATTCCACAGTCTCACACATGTAAATATCAAGTTTCATCAATAATGTATATGCATGAGAATGGATATGCATTCTAATATGAGAAGCAAGTTTTTTTTTAAATTTGTGCAAGACAGTGCATGAGAGTTTATGCAGACTCAATGTATGTAATTCTTTGAATAGGCCAACAGTTTTCATCATAGACATTAGCACAAGATGATCTTTCTTACAAATGAGCCTTAGCTTTGAGCACATATCAACCGGCTAACAGCTCCCCCTCACAATGTGCATGAATTATACAAATGATGTTTTAAAAGAAAAACATGCATCCTATGACTTATATGAACAAGTGACTCATGGTACTAGGCGGAGGCAAATTCTCACGCATGGTGATAGATTTCTATCAGAAACGACCTGCCCTTCCTCAGGTCACCATTTAATATACCATGAGGTCATGCAATGATGATCAGATGGATGAATATTCAGTCTCATGAAATGCAATCATGCACTAGTGATTCATGAAAGATGCAATGCATTCTAATAATAAAAATAGTTTTTTTATGAAATTTTTATTAATGGAGTTTCGGTTAAAACAAATTTGAGTTTTTCAAAAAGAACTCAAAAATTTATTTTCAATACATGTGCCTTGAGCATACATCATCTTCGAAGCCTTCCACTTGACCTCAAGACAACCCTGCAACAAAGTTCTCATTCAACAAGCTCCCCTTCAACAAGATGCTATATGACAAGTGATATACTCAAAGATATGCAAACAGCTATGAGTGGAATGCATATACAATATTTGCATTATCACATAAGATTCAGCACAAAGCAAATCAAGACATATCACCTTTTCTAGAGAAGTGAGAGGGATATCACCTGAGTATTCAGATTTCATTTTTGGTTTTTCTTTTAACCTGACTTATGCCACTTGGCCCGTGTGCCTTACCTTCTTGACTGAAAACATGTTTCATGCTTCGTATTTTCAAGGCACACCTGTAAAACAGATTTCTCATTTGGCATTCTTAGGTACCCAAATCATTTTGGGTCCTTGTGGGTTAGCAGCAACATTGGCATGTGGTTTCCAATTTTTGATAACATTCAAATCATCATTTTTCATCAAAAAATAATCATGCATCATATGTCCAGATTTACCACAATAATTACAGCATAACTTTGAATACTTAAAAGCGTGAGGATTTTTTGAAGTATGTGACTTTTTATTCCAATATTATTTCCAATTGGCAAGAGGTGTGTTAAACACATTAGAGATCCTAGGTCGACCTTCCCTTGCTTCTGGCTGAGGATAATGGGTCCAGAACACAGGATGTGTTGACACCATAGGTTGGTAGTGTTGTTTAGCCTTGGGATGCGTCGACCTACCCTTGCCTTTTCCATTGTTCATTCTTTCCTTGCATGCTTCTAAATCATTATTCTTCATTGTAAAACAATCGTGCATGGCATGTCCATGTCTTCCACAATAAAAACATGAGATTTTCTTTCTAGGTGGATGTGTGTGTGTGGCAGAAGTATGTTTAACATGCATAGTGGTGCTGGCAGCATTTTTAAATTTTTGATGCAAATTGATTTTTTGATTTTTATTTTTTTTTTGAATCACTTGGACAGAAGACTGCTTTGGGGGTGAAGTAGAACAAAAGAAGTAGTTAACTTATTTGTAAAAGACTTCTTCTTTACAGGATTATAACCAGGCCCTTCCCTTTGAGAATTAACTTTCATGCCCAAAAGTTTATCCATATTATTTTGACCATCCACGAATCTAGACAATGAATTATGCAAGTCCTGGATTTCACTTTCTAAAGATGTGATATGCAATTCAGTATTGGCAAGTTCTTCTTCACAAGTAGAAAGGCTGACATTCAACACTACATTGGTAGTCCTAAGACATTCTACTTCTTGCTTCAATTCATCCATATTTTCACATTTACGTACAACCACAGATTTTCCTTTTTCTAGAACCAACAGTCTTTCAGAAATGGCCGTGTTCAATTCCTTCAGTTTCTCATTTTCTTTTGCAAACTTTTCATCATGAATGAGTTCATTTATCAAGATTTGATCATTGACCATTGAATTTACTTTTGCTTTCGTCTCATTATTTTCATTTCTTAAGGAGCAAATTTGATCTTTATGAAATTCAATATCAAACACATAAGCCTCAATCAATTTCTCTAAATGTGAGCATTTTTTACAGGAGGAATCACAATTATTTTGTTCAACCTTCTTTTTCAACTTTTTATTCTCAGATTTTAGCCTCTTATATTTACTTTCTAGTTCATTGTATGCATCCACTAGCTCATCAAGATATATATTTTCAGAATCTGAATTTACCTCTGAGGGTGATCCATTCTGTTGATCACTGTCGTGATCACTCATACCTGCCATAAGACATTTGTCCCATTCTTCTCATGGAAGCCAACCAAGCCATCTAGTATGTCCTTTGCGGAGCTGCAGCTGGAAGCAAAAGGAAAACTATTAACATCAACTGCAGCAATAAGCAAACTTAGAACTAAGCAATTTTGATCATGTTTAGTATCATAATCTGTAGTCGAGACTGATTCATCTTCAGACAACTCATAAGGACCATGTGAGATAAGCTTCTATAGCTTAGGGTCATATGAGTTGACAAGACTGCACATTCTTCCTAACCACAAATCGAAGTGAGAACCATCGAACACAGGTGGAGAATCCATAGTGAAAACTTTGGTAACCATGATCTGGATCTTGCTCTAGATCGTTAGATCTATGAAAAACAGAGCCTTAGCTCTGATACCAATTGTTGGTCCCTTGGTAGGCGAGTGGACAAGAAGGGGGGGTTGAATTGTCCCCACGCGATGTGGCAAATTAAAACTTATGCAGCGGAATTACCAAGTTTAACAAGATTGATAGAAATAAAGTAAGCAAGGATAAACAAGTTCTCTCAATCTCGCCGTTCACACAAGATCAAGATAAACAACGTTAACATTATAATCCCACAAACATACATATCACAAAGTAAACCACTGGACACGGGGATTTTTAAGGTGGTTCGGGACCACGACGGGCTCCCTACGTCCACCCCTTACCAAACCGGTAAGGATTCACTCACTAGATAAACCACCACGGGGAAGACTCTCCAAACACGGAGCAAGGCTCCAACACACACGGAGATAAATCCCCAATACGGAGCAACACTCCAACACACACGCAGGACGACGCATGCACACACACATGGAGACGCGCTCCAACACACACACACACACACACACACACACACACACACACACACACACACACTGAGACGGAGTCTCCAACACGATCTGACACCGGATCATAACACACACAGACTCGTTGTAACAAATGCAGCACAACGACTCACACAGACGCGCTGGATCGTGAATCCAGCAATACACACACACGCACGCTGTAACAACCGCAGCACCGAAAGCACACGACCGTACGCATACGGTCACACATACATGAATATCTCTATGAGTTGAGGAAATAAACACAAATACTCAAGATATGCTCATATCTAAATAAAATCCATGAGAAGCACCACAAATAGATAGGAATAATTTGTAGAAGTTGTTCCCCCTTCGATTTCCCAAGCCTATGGATGTTGATGCTTGATTCTCGGATTCGGATGATGATGATTCTTGCGTCCTCTTGTTCCTCTCGTCGATCCGCTCCTTTTCTTCTTCTTCCGCGAACCCTGGAGATGCCTAGATGCAGATGAAAACCTTACAAAATCTTCTCCCACGTTCTTCTCTTCTGCTCCTTGGCCTTGTTCTCCTGCAAGATAGAGATATTAGCTTCTTAGGATTTTTTCTCCCCAAATTCGTAGCTCATATGTAAACCCACATAAAATGTATGAAAAGACCATTTAGCCCTTGCCAAAACTATGTGAAACATGACTAAACATGTATATCATAACCCTAGGGGCAAGTGGGTAAAAGTAGAGTACAAATGGATTGGGTTTAGATGGTTTTCGGATCCATGTTTTTGGGTTTTCGCCGCGAACGGTCGACCGGAACTTTGGGGCGATCGACCTAACTTTTACAAAGTTGAACCAGTCAGCCCTGTGAGATTTGGTCGACCGAACTCTGCAGTCATGCAAAGTTCAGTCCAGTCGATCCTCAGTTGCCCAAGCTAGTTAGAGTGATTAATCCCCTCTGATCTTGGAGGGTTTATACTGAAGATCTTAACTTGCAAAACCATGAGAAAAATGATTAGAACTGTAGCTCAATAATCCAAATGATAAATGCATGAACTTCATACAAAACATTAAGAACGAGTAAGAGATAAGTATGAAAACCCTTTTAGCATCCTTCAATCCATTGACCAAAGATGAAGCCATTTCACACATTAGATGGGCATCAAGAAACCAATTTCACCAAGATTAATGTGAATGTTTTAAGCACATCATGACCATGACAAAACATCAAATTAAGTTATGCTCATAATGAAATGAACTCAAAAGAGACTTTCATTTGTGAAAACCTAGCATCCATCAAATCTTCCACTCACAGCAAACCATGAGACTCAAGTATCACACACACATGCCACCAAGATTAATATGAATGATATGCATTGTAGCCCTTGAAAACACAAGTCTTACACACAAACAACAAGAGCTAATGACTATGATGTTGTACACAATGAATGATCTCTGCATGAATGATCTCTACCAAATTTTATGTGAAATTCTTAACCTCAAAAGCCATGAATGAACTGTATTAAGGAATGCTACGTGAAGTGCACATGGTGAGATCGATGTTATGACAAAGTAAAAATCTCACCAATGGTTCTTGACAGATTAGACATGACATATACCACCTATTTCAGATTGTAGAAAGCAAGGTGCTTGTCCACACGTTTGTTTTACCTTCCAAGCGATCGCCATGAGATTTGATCCTACAATTTCAAAATAGTCAAGTCAATACATTATGAGTTGCACAAAGACTTGTTCAATCATAAAAGGCTTTGAAGCCTCTTGACAACCCAAGTTTTCTTCAACCAAAAACCAACTCCAAATAGTCATGCAATCAAACAACATGTCTCAAAATGCATGATAGAAATGCATGTAAATCACATTAACAATTTGATCATTCTTCTCAAGGTTCAATCAAGACATGAGCTAGATTGCAAACACTTTACAATCTATCCATGCAACATGTATATGTAATATTTAAGCCATTTATAGTCTCGACCATATTTGAACATCAATAGCACAGTTGCCCATATGAAACACATGCAGGCATAGCAAATATCATGAGTGCTATCATGAGTGCACACAATCATCAAAGGTATATGCAAGCATACACAAAGTTTAGTTATCATCAAAAATATAAACATTATGCAAGGCACACATCACTGTGGAGCAAGGCGACAGTAGCCATCAGGAAGTTGCCGCCCGGGAGCACCTCAAGGATCCTATCATCTTCTCAGACGGGGACCTGGAGGGTGTAACGACTCCTCATTCTGACGCTTTAGTGGTCTCAACCATCATCAACCAATGTACCATGCAACGAATTTTAGTTGATAATGGAAGCGGCCCCGACGTTATTTCTTATGACTGCCTGGTACTTATGCGTGTGGATTTGGCACTGCACACAGCCTTGTATGGCTTTTCTGGCATGACCGTCCTCCTGGAAGGACGTATATCATTGCCAGTCACGTTCAGGACCTCTCCAACAGATGTACCATTCTTAGCAGACTTCACGGTAGTCCGCGAGATGACCGGGTACAATGCCATCATAGAGCGAGATATCTTCGGCACCCTCCATGGCGTCCCCTCCTCCTACCATCAGAAGCTAAAGTTCCCCACTCCTCGCTGGGTGGGAGAGGTCCGAGGATACCAGAGGGAGTCCAGGAGGTGTTACTTGATCTCCATGCATGAACGGCAGACAGCTGAGGCCCCACCCGAGAAGAAGACGAAAATAGGGGGCCCGGGTCCGAGCACGAACACCTCAGCGGAAGATCTGTACCTCATCCAGGTGGGGGAGGACCTGAGCAGAATACTTCGGATCGTCACTACATTATCCGAGCAGGAGAAGGAAGCTTACACTGGCTTCCTGAAAGCAAACCAAGACGTGTTCGCTTGGTCCGAGGATGAACTCCCCGAAATCCCGCCGGAGGTCATAACCCACCAACTGAAGTTGGACCCGAGCTGTCGCCCGGTTCAACAGTGCGAGAGGTGTTGCAACCCCGAGCGACAAGTCATTATCAGGGAACAAGTAAGCGAGAAGTTACGCTCAAGACTATTGCGACCCACCGAATATGTCGACTGGGTAGCCAATGTCATCCTTGTTCCCAAAAGCAACGAGAAGTGGCGGATGTGCATAGACTACACCGACCTCAACAAAGCTATCCCCAAAGATCGCTTCCCCATGCCATGAATCGACCAACTGGTCGATGCCACAGCCGAACACGAAATGCTAAGCTTTCTGGATGCTTACTCCGGGTACCACCAGATCAGCATGCACGAACCCTACCAAGACAAAACGGCGTTCGTCACTGACCACGGCTTATATTTCTACACCCGCATGCCCTTCGGGTTGAAAAGCGCGGGAGCCACGTATCAACGCCTGGTCAACCATATGTTGAACGCATAGATTGGTCGTAATATGGAAGTTTACATAGATGACATGCTCGTCAAAAGCTTCAAAGCGACCGAACACCTCGAAGACCTGGCAGAGACATTTGCAACGCTCCAAAGATACAACATGAAGCTCAACCCGAACAAGTGCGCATTCTGGGTTAAGTCGGGAAAATTCCTCGATTTTCTCGTGACTCATCGAGGAATCTAAGCAAACCTCGACCAAATCCGAGCAATACTGGAGATGAAGCGACCGACGCGAGTAAGGGACGTATAGTGTCTCACAGGCCACGTTGTAGCCCTAACTCGATTCCTGTCCCGAGCTGTAGAAAGATGCCTACCCTTCTTCCGACATATCTAGCAAGCAAATAAAGCGCCAGAGAAGAAAGGGTAAGTCAATTGGAACCAGGATTGTGAGCAGGCATTCAAAGAGCTGAAACGGTACCTATCATATCCTCATGTGCTCTCCGAGCCACAAAAGGGGGAGCAGTTGCTCCTATATCTATCGGTGACCCTAAGCACCCTAAGTGCCGTGCTCACTCGAGAAGAGGAGAATATCATGAAGCCAGTCTACTATGTGAGGCGAGCAATACAAGGGACGGAGTTTCGCTACTCGAGGACTGAGAAGTTTGCTCTAGCCCTGGTCACGGCTGCATGCAAGCTGCGACCATACTTTTTGGCCCACCAAATCGTTGTTCTTGCGCCAAATTCTCCAGAACCCAAACCCCTCCGGGAGGCTTATCAAGTGGGCCATTGAGTTGGGTGAGTTTGACATTAGCTTTCGCCCGAGGACTACAATTAACGCTCAGGCCCTCGCCGACTTCATCGTCGAATGCACGTGGCCTGAAGAAGAGTCTCCTGAATAGTCGTCGGGACCCACCTAGCAGCTCGACTTTGATGGCTCGTCCTGCACTGCTGCCAGTAGGGCAGGACTAGTCCTACTGTCACTAGAGTGAGTAGAGCTACAGTATGCCCTCCGCTACAACTTCCCGACCACGAATAATGTGGCCAAGTACGAGGCATTACTTTCGGGCTTAAGGATAGCAAAGCACTTAAGGGCGACCAACTTACGAGTCTATAGTGACTCCATACTCGTTGCCAATCAAGTCAAAGGGGAATTCGAAGCCCGAAAGCCGATCATGATTAAATACCTTAAGAAGGCTAGAGCGGTGACCCTGGAGTTCTCTCATTTCGAGATAGTACACATCCCGAGAGTAGAGAACGTTCGAGCCGACGCCGTGTCCCGCCTGGCGTCGTCAACCACCATTTCCAATTCAAGGGCCGTCTTGATAGAGGAGCTATCAGCGCCGAGCATAGAAGAACCAACGCTGTCACGCCCCGACGCGGAATATCAGGACTGGCAGTAGAAACAAGTAATTATAATAATAATATATTTATTTCTAGACATGATATGTTAAAGCTAAAAGATCGCACGGCATCATAAATAGAAACCGTTCCATTCATTAAATAACACATAATCAAACCATGTTCCAAACTACAAAGATCTCACTTAACATAATCTTAACAACATCCTCTTAACATTATTACATTGGCTAACTTCAAATTACAACTTTTCCAAAATACTCTTAAACACAAATAAACTCCACAACTAGAACTAGTTTCACAGGCTTCTATCAGGTTCACTCCACGGTCGTCACTCTTGCCCGTTCCCATCAGATTGCGAGTCCTCACCTGAGCTACCTGAAAAGAGGGGAAAAACTAGGTGTGCGAACGCTCAGTAGGTAATAACAGGCAAGTTTAAGTAATTAACCAATTGAATTGTATGCTTGAGCGCGTAAATAAAGAATGAAAGAAAATACCTAAAAATAATGAAAAGAAGGTAAGAACATGATATAACCGAGAATTTGGCCAACAAGCAAGATTTAACCAAGTCAAGAGAAATTCAAGTAAGAGATTATTGTCATAGACATCACGCTAGTCATGCACTCGGTGCAATGCCTCACCATGTCATTCAAACTCCCCGGGGCACAAGTACTTTTTGGGCGCTCCTCCCAGGACCAGACCGGGCCCTTATGATGCGTTGGCATTGATTTGTCAGATCCAAGATCCCAAGTTATGTCTAGACATTAATCAAGTTAAATGGCCAATACTCCAAGCTGTGGAACTTACCAAAGTTTCAAGGGTAAGTTGAAGTGGACATCATGTCTGGAAAGTTCAAGTTATCAAGAACCAATCAGGTCCTTGGATTCAACACGAAAAATCACGGAAATCACTTCTGGATGGTAAGCGGTCGGAACATGGCCGCTCAAGCAATACACGGTCTATAGTGGGCCGTTCAAGATAGAGATAGGCTTAGGACTAGCCACACGAAGTCAAGGATACACGGTCCATGTAGGGCCGCACTAGTAATTGGATGGTTGAAAATGGGCCGCTCAAGACTAGTAGAGCTGGAAGCCCAAGAATAAGATAAACGGTCCATATAGGGCCGTCCAACAGACAAACGGTCCAACAAGATCCGCGCTATAACATGAGCGATTTCAGTAGGTCCGTTCAACTTAATCATCTAGAAGGCTACCCAAATGGGCTCCGGGCTGCCATAAGTGGGGCAGAACTGAACCAGGGTCCAACCCACTCTCCACTGGTCAACCTAGGGCTTATTGGGTCGATCCAAACACAAATTGGTCGAAGATAGATCAAGGTTAAATGACCAATGTAAGTGGCACTTGGCCAGGGATGCATGGTTCATTATGGGCCTCCCAATAAGATGAACGGTCCCTTCCGTGCCGCGCAACTCTCAGAGGGCCCAAGTCGAGCCGTGACTCACAATACGATAGTTCAATCGATTCGATCACGTACACAGGTTCAGGTCTTGATGGTACAACCTGCCCGGCGTCCTAGTGGAAATCTCAGGCTCGCGGGGGCTTACGGAGGTCCCGTAATGAAGGTCCTAGTCCGACGGAAAGAATATCCGGCGGAGAGTCCCAACCATTACAAGGAAATAGGGTTAACAAAACATCAGAAACCAGTGAGACGGTCAGTCAATCCTACCGGAGTAGAACGACTGTCATACAACCCTAATAAAATTTTAAATTTCATAATGAATCACAATTAATATTAACATTGAAAAAGATGATCCAAGGTCAAGATGAATAAATTAGCAAGATTTATAATCATTACTGTTATAATTTTTCAGAGTTTTTATGCATGTTGCTAACTTACTTTTAACCATTAATCTACTATCATAAATCATGCAAAAAGGTAACTTAAAAAATTTTGTAAATATGGACGGTCCAGTTTGGACCTTTCATCCTCCTCGGCGGTGCGCCATAGGCCATTTCTCCCCCTTAGGTCAGAAGACCTTCTGGAGATGAGAGGTCTGTAATGAGCCGCTGGAGAAGACGAACGGTCAATAACTGGCCGCTTTACAGAAGGGCGGTCTAGGTGAAGCCGCTCTTCCCAGAAACATAACACGAACCAGAGAACATAAACGGTCAGAAACATGCCGCCTAACTAGGTTGGGCGGTCTATCGCGAGACCGTACAAGTCAAAATCGCTCAAGTCCCCCTTTCACCCTACCCGCCTTCGGTGAGTTGGCTAGGGTTACAAGGAGTTGCTAAATACGCATCGCACAGAGCATAATAATTAGGGCTTTTGGATTCAAAAGAAAGAGCACGAAAAGTTTTACAATAAAGCATGCTCAATTTAATCTTTAGTGCCTGAAATCCCTACTTAAACGAGATGGAACAAGTATAACCCTAGATATGACATGCTTCTACTAAACCCTAAAATTTTCACATGATACTAAGTAACTTTTAGGTCTTTTGCAATCAATAGAAATGGCACTCGATGCTGGTTCTAATCATATATAATACTTAAGTTTGGCTTGCTATAACCTACCTTAAACGGAGGAAGAAGGAAGAAGAGGGACGACGACACGCTAAGAACACCTCGCCGGTGATAGTCGGAATCCACCCTCGTCCACGATCCTCGTCGGCCGCCACAGCACCCAAACGAAAATAGGGTTCCTGAGGGTCATTTTTATAGGTCACACAAGGTCTAGAGTTTTCTATTCGAGAAGATAGAGTCCAATCAAGTTGGACGTGCGCGAACCGCGTGGATAGGGTTGGCCGCCGCCTTCTAATCCAAAATTCACTTTCTAGGGTTAGGGTTTCGAGGAGAACTAAGAGGGGAAATGATCCTCTCATCCTAGCCTTCGATTTGGATCCGGTCTCAGCCTAAATGATCGGGTATTGGGCTCAAATTTTGCGTTTTAAGGTCCAATTAGATTAAGTATGGATTTGCGCCTTAATCAGTTGATTTGGCCTAGTTACAAATTTTATTTGGGTCGGTCACAGAAGGTACTATTATTAAACATTTTATCCTCTACAGGATTCTAAATTTTCCAGATTTTTATAAAATAGTCAAAATTTAACTTATTCTATTTATTAAGGATTTTCTAATTAATTTCTTATAATTTTCTAGAAATTTTTATTCATTAACAAATCGGGGTATTACACCCTCCCCCACTTCAAAGAATTTGGTCCTCCAAATTCACTGCACTTAACACGATGGGGAGTGGAACAACTCACCTAGAACAAATCGGGGTATTACTTTCGCATGGTATCTTCTGACTCCCAAGTACCTTCTTCAGTTCCACGCCGACTCCATTGCACCTTGACCAGAGGTATGGACCTGTTTCTGAGTTGCTGCTGCTTACGATCCAGAATCTTAACAAGTCTCTCTTCATAAGTCAAATCTTCCTTTAACTCAAGATCCGCATGTTGAATGACATGAGTAGGGTCATATACATATTTTCTCAACATCGACACATGGAAGACATTGTGTACTCCGGATAACTGAGGTGGTAGTGCCAGACGATACATAACTTCCCCCACTCTTTCCAAAATCTCGAATGGACCGACATATCTGGGACTTAGCTTACCTTGAATGCCAAATCTTCGGATTCCTCTTGTAGGAGAAACTTTCAAAAACACATGTTCACCAACTTGAAATTCCAAGTCCCTCCTTCTGTGGTCTGCATAACTCTTCTGTCTCGATTGTGCTACTTGCAATCGGTCTCTAATAATATGAATATTCTTTGATGATTCAGAAATAAGATATGGCCCTAGCCATTGCTTCTCACCAACCTCGTTCCAACATAATGGAGATCGATAGCTTCTTCATATAGAGCTTCAAACGGAGCCATCTGAATGTTGGACTGATTACTATTATTATAAGCAAATTCAATCAAGGCCAAGTGATCACTCCAACTGCCTCCAAAATCAATCATGCATGCTCTCAACATATCTTTTACTATCTGGTTGGTTCTTTCCGTATGTCTGTCTGTTTGTGGATGAAAAGTAGTACTAAAATTCAGACGGGTTCCTAAAGATTCTTGCAATCCTTTCCAAAAATGTGAAGTGAATCTGGGGTCTCTATCAGACACAATACTGACTGGAATACCATGGAGTCGCACCACTTCCTTCATATATAAAGCTGCTAGAACATCAATAGTCCACTTAGATTTAATGGATAAGAAATGAGCGGACTTTGTCAATCTGTCTACGATAACCCAAATTGCATCAAATCCGCTACGAGTCCTTGGTAGACCCATAATGAAATCCATGCCAATACTCTCCCACTTCCATTAAGGTATGTCCAGTGGTTTCAACTTCCCTGCAGGTCTGAAATGCTCAGCCTTAACTTGCTAACACACCAAGCATCTATTCACAAATTCTGCAATTTCCCTTTTCATATTTGGCCACCAGAAAGATCTCTTCAAATCCTTAAACATCTTCGTACCTCCAGGATGAATGGTATATCGGATCTATGAGCTTCCTCGAGGATCTTGTTCTTAGCTTCGACCACATCAGGTACATAAGTCCTTCCCTGAAATAACAGTCCGCCATCGTCAACTATCATGAATTCTGGTCTGCTACTCAAGCTTTCCTTGATTTCTACCAACTCTGGGTCATTGTCTTGCAAGGACTTGATTTCTGCCAAAAATGCTGGTTTAAGCTAAATCTAAGCAATCTTGACTCGATCCTTGTCAACATTAATATCCAACCCGGCTAATTGCTCCAACAGCTTCCATTCTTGCATCATGAGACTTGACAATTTAGCCATTGGCTTGCGGCTTAGGGCATCCGCCACCACATTACCTTTCCCGGGATGATATTCTATGGAGAAGTCAAAATCCTTTAGATACTCTAACCATCTTCTCTGCCTCATATTGAGCTCTTTCTGAGAAAATAAATACTTCAAACTCTTGTGATCTGAAAATACTGTAAATGTCTCTCCATATAAGTAATGCCTCCATATCTTCAAGGTAAAAACTACGGCTACTAGCTCTAAGTCATGGACAGGATAATTCTCCTCATACTTTCTCAACTACCTAGAAGAATAGGCTATCACTTTCCCGTGCTGCATCAGTACGCAACCTAAGCCAATTCCCGAAGCATCGGTGTACACCACGAAGCCTCCTTCTCCTGATGGTAAAGCTAAAACAGGGGCAGTAGTTAAACATTCCTTCAAAGTCTGGAAGCTTTTCTCACAATCTTCCGTCCAATCAAACTTATTCTCCTTGCGGGTTAATCTTGTTAAGGGTACTGCAATCTTGGAGAAATCTTTAATAAACCTCCGATAATATCATGCCAAGCCTAGGAAGCTTCTAACTTCTGTTACACTAGTAGGCCTGTCCCAATCTTTAACTGCCTCTACCTTCGACGGATCAACAGAAATACCTTCTTTCGTAATGATATGCCCTAAAAAGGACACCTCTTGTAGCCAAAATTCACACTTGCTAAACTTGGCGTATAACTGATGGTCTCTCAATAATTGCAATGCCATCCTCAAATGTTCAGCATGTTCTTCCTCACTCTTGGAATAAATAAGAATGTCATCAATAAACACTACAACCCATTGATCCAGATAGGGTCGGAATACATCGTTCATCAACTGCATGAAACCTGCAGGTGCATTCGTCAGTCCAAAAGGCATTACAATAAATTCAAAGTGCCCATACCTGCTACGAAAAGCTGTCTTATAAATATCATCCTCCTTAATCCGCAACTGATGATAGCATGATCAAAGATCAATCTTAGAGAAATATTGAGCCCCTGCTATCTGATCAAATAACTCATCAATCCTCGGCAATGGATATTTATTCTTTATAGTCAACTGGTTCAGTTGCCGATAATCAATACATAACCTCATCGAGCCATCCTTCTTCCTTACAAATAACACTGGAGCCCCCCACGGGGATGTACTTGGACGAATAAATCCCTTCTCAAGTAATTCCATTAACTGATGTTTTAATTCCCTCAGCTCCGCACGAGACATACGATAAGGAGCCTTAGAAACAGGAGTCACGCCAGTAATTAGATCAATAGAAAACACAACTTCCCTCTCTGGTGGAAGACCTGGCAATTCCTTAGGAAAAACATCCGGAAAATCTCGAACAACAGGAATGTTCTTAATCTTAATCTTCTTCTCATGGGTCACATAAACAAAGGCTAAAAATGCCTGACATCCTCTCCTCATCAACTTATCGGCTCGGATGGTCGAGATAAGTGGCACCGATCTATGGTGCCTAACCCATATAAAAGAAAGTCCAGGGTGTCTAGAAAAAGACACAAAGCTAGAACTACAATAAACATTGGCCTCATGCCTAGCCAACCAATCCACTCCTAGAATTACATCATAATCTTTCATATCCATGCATACTAAATAAACCGGCAAATTCTATTCATTAACCATAATCTTGCTAGAAGGATAAAAATATTTAATCGCTGATCTAGAGCCAATAGGAGTTGATATCTCTAAGGGGGAATTCATCAAAATCGGCTTCACAGCTACCGCCTTAGCAAAACTCTGAGAAACAAATGAATGAGTAGCACCGGTATTGAAAAGAACAAAAGCTGGCTTTCCATGAACAATGAGAGTACCTTCCACAAGTCCACCCTCCTCGGTGGTGCCTGCATCCTCCTCTTGTAGGGCCTGGAGTTTGCCCTGTTGCTTCTTGCCGCCTTGAGGTTTAGTCGGGATAGCTTGCTCGGATAAGAGAGGACATTCTGGAATGCGGTGATCCCTACTCCCGCAACGCAAACAGGCACCCAACTTGCGCCAGCACTCTTCCATCTTGTGACCGAGGAGGTCACAATACTTGCATACGCCCTTAAATGGAACAATCGGGCCAGGCTTCTTATCTTCATTCTTTGGCATTTTCCCCTTCCATGAACCAGACCAGCCATTGGGCCTCTTCTTGTTATTCCCGGGTTTAGCACTCCCGGAACCAGTAGGTTGCTCCTTTTTAACATTCTTCCCACGGATTTTCTCCGTCATTTCCAAGGTATCTTCTAAAACTTGGGCTTTTCTTACCATCTCTACATAGGTTTGAATCTCCATTGGTGCCAACTAGTTAATATAATGCAACTTCAGCCCATTTAGAAAGCGTTTCGCCTTCGTCTTCTCTGTAGAAATCAAATGTGTAGCATAACGAGAGAGTCTAGAAAATTGAGCTTCATATTCCGCCACAGATAAACTCTGCTGCTTCAGAGTAGCAAACTCAACGGCTTTCTTCTCTTGGATTATGTCGGAAAAGTACTTGCTATTGAAGAATTCTTCAAATTCCTTCCACGAAATTTTTCTGTCACCGAGGGTCGCCTTTACTGACTCCCACCAAGTCCTAGCATCCCGTTCCAACTGGAAGGTTGTTAAAAGCACACGCTCCTGGTCGCTGCATTGCATAACTTCAAAAATTCTCTCCATCTCCTTAAGCCAATGCTTGGCTTCATCGGGATCAGTTGAACCTCCAAAACGTGGGGGATTCATCCCACGAAAATTCCTGGGTAGATCACCATCACCATGATTCACCGCTCCACCTTGGGCCACTTGTTGTAAAGCCCGTGTAAGTCCTTGGACCGTCCACTGCATGTCTCGCCATTGCTCACGCTCAGCTGCCATCGGAACGTTCTGCACGAAAATAATTTATCTTAAGTTCATTTAAGAGAAAGAGTTTAGAGTTGATTATTAACTCAACCCAAGTCTCTACCCAAATTCTCACTAGGTTTGGTCCTTTGACTCATAACAAGGGTATAAGTTCTACGACAAACACTTAGAATCTTAGAACTTAATGAACCTAGGAATATTAGAAACCTAGGCTCTGATACCACCTAACGGTCACGCCCCGACGTGGAATATCGGGACTGGCAGTAGAAACAAGTAATTATAATAATAATATGTTTATTTCTAGACATGATATGTTAAAGCTAAAAGATCGCACGACATCATAAATAGAAACTGTTCCATTCACTAAATAGCACATAATCAAACCATGTTCCAAACTACAAAGATCTCACTTAACATAATCTTAACAACATCCTCTTAACATTATTACATTGGCTAACTTCAAATTACAACTTTTCCAAAATACTCTTAAACACAAATAAACTCCACAACTAGAACTAGTCTCACAGGCTTCTATCAGGTTCACTCCACGGTCGTCACTCTTGCCCATTCCCATCAGATTGCGAATCCTCACCTAAGATACCTGAAAAGGGGGGAAAACTAGGTGAGCGAACGCTCAGTAGGTAATAACAGGCAAGTTTAAGTAATTAACCAATTGAATTGCATGCTTGAGCACGTAAATAAAGAACGAAAGAAAACAACTAAAAATAATGAAAAGAAGGTAAGAACATGATATAACCGAGAATTTGTCCAACAAGCAAGATTTAACCAAGTCAAGAGAAATTCAAGTAAGAGATTATTGTCATAGACATCACGCTAGTCATGCACTCGGTGTAATGCCTCACCATGTCATTCAAACTCCCCGGGGCACAAGTACTTTTTGGGCGCTCCTCCCAGGACCAGACCGGGCCCTTATGATGCGTTGGCATTGATTTGTCGGATCCAAGATCCCAAGTTATGTCTAGACATTAATCAAGTTAAATGGCCAATACTCCAAGATATAGAATTTACCAAAGTTTCAAGGGTAAGTTGAAGTGGACATCATATATGGAAAGTTCAAGTTATCAAGAACCAATCAGGTCCTTGGATTCAACACGAAAAATCACGGAAATCACTTTTGGATGGTAAGCGGTCGGAACAGGGCCGCTCAAGCAATACACGGTCTATAGTGGGCCGTTCAAGATAGAGATGGGCTTAGGACTAGCCACACGAAGTCAAGGATACACGGTCCATGTAGGGCCGCACTAGTAATTGGATGGTTGAAAATGGGTCGCTCAAGACTAGTAGAGCTGGAAGCCCAAGAATAAGATAAACGGTCCATATAGGGCCGTCCAACAGACAAACGGTCCAACAAGATCCACGCTATAACATGGGCAGTTCCAGTAGGTCCGTTCAACTTAATCATCTAGAAGGCTACCCAAACGGGCTCCGAGCTGCCATAAGTGGGGCAGAACTGAACCAGGGTCCAGCCCACTCTCCACTGGTCAACCTAGGGCTTATTGGGTCGATCCAAACACAAATTGGTCGAAGATAGATCAAGGTTAAACGACCAATGTAAGTGGCACTTGGCCAGGGATGCACGGCTCATTAGGGGCCGCCCAATAAGATGAACGGTCCCTTCCGGGCCGCGCAACTCTAGAGGGCCCAAGTCGAGCCGTGACTCACAATACGATAGTTTAATCGATTCGATCACGTACACAGGTTCAGGTCTTGATGGTACAACCTGCCCGGCGTCCTAGTGGGAATCACAGGCTCGCGGGGGCTTATGGAGGTCCAGTAATGAAGGTCCTAGTCCGACGGAAGGAATATCCGGCGGAGAGTCCCAACCATTACAAGGAAATAGGGTTAACAAAACATCGGAAACCAGTGAGACGGTCAGTCAATCCTACCGGAGTAGAACGACTATCATACAACCCTAATAAAATTTTCAATTTCATAATGAATCACAATTAATATTAACATTGAAAAAGATGATCCAAGGTCAAGATGAATAAATCAGCAAGATTTATAATCATTACTGTTATAATTTTTCAGAGTTTTTATGCATGTTGCTAACTTACTTTTAACCATTAATCTACTATCATAAATCATGCAAAAAGGTAACTTAATAAATTTTGTAAATATGGACGGTCCAGTTTGGACCCTTCATCCTCCTCGGCGGTGCGCCACAGGCCGTTTCTCCCCCTTAGGTCAGAAGACCTTCTGGAGATGAGCGGTCTGTAATGAGCCGCTGGAGAAGACGAACGGTCAATAACTGGCCGCCTGACAGAAGGGTGGTCTAGGTGAAGCCGCTCTTCCCAGAAACATAACATGAACCAGAGAACATAAACGGTCAGAAACATGCCGCCTAACTAGGTTGGGTGGTCTATCGCGAGACCGTACAAGTCAAAATCGCTCAAGTCCCCCTTTCGCCCTACCCGCCTTCGGCGAGTTGGCTAGGCTTACAAGGAGTTGCTAAATACGCATCGCACAGAGCATAATAATTAAGGCTTTTGGATTCAAAAGAAAGAGCACGAAAAGTTTTACAATAAAGCATGCTCAATTTAATCTTTAGTGCCTGAAATCCCTACTTAAACGAGATGGAACAAGTATAACCCGAGATATGACATGCTTCAACTAAACCCTAAAATTCTCGCATGATACTAAGTAACTTTTAGGGCTTTTGCGTTCAATAGAAAGGGCACTCGATGCTGGTTCTAATCATATATAATACTTAAGGTTTGGCTTGCTATAACCTACCTTAAACCGAGGAAGAAGGAAGAAGAGGGACGATGACACGCTAAGAACACCTCGCCGGTGATCGCCGGAATCCGCCCTCGTCCACGATCCTCGTCAGCCGCCACAGCACCCAAATGAAAATAAGGTTCCTGAGGGTCATTTTTATAGGTCACACAAGGTCTAGAGTTTTCTATTCGAGGAGATAGGGTCCAATCAAGTTGGACGTGCGCGAACCACGCGGATAGGGTTGGCCGCCGCCTTCTAATCCAAAATTTGCTTTCTAGGGTTAGGGTTTCGAGGAGAACTAAGAGGGGAAACGATCCTCTCATCCTAGCCTTCGATTTGGATCCGGTCTCAACCTAAATGATCGGATATTGGGCTCAAATTTCGCATTTTAAGGTCCAATTAGATTAAGTGTGGGTTTGGGCCTTAATCAGTTGATTTGGCCTAGTTACGGATTTTATTTGGGTCGGTCACAGAAGGTACTATTATTAAACATTTTATCCTCTACAAGATTCTAAATTTTCCAGATTTTTATAAAATAGTCAAAATTTATCTTATTCTATTTATTAAGGATTTTCTAATTAATTTCTTATAATTTTTTAGAAATTTTTATTCGTTAATAAATCGGGGTATTACAAACGCCCCAGGTGTATGCCATAGACTACGAACCTTCATGGATGAATCCTCTCCTGGACTTCCTCCTACGACAGCAGCTCCCCAATGACCGCGCTGAAGCCCACCATACGCGAGCACGTGCGGCACACTTCACTATCATTGACGGCCGCCTATTCTGCCGCTCTCTCTCGGCCCCTTTGCTGAAATGCTTGTTCCCCACAGAAGCCGAGCAAGCAGTACAGAAAGTTCACGAAGGGCTCTGCGGAAGCCATATAGGAGGGTGAGCAGTCGCACAGACCCGCATTCGACAGGGATACTGGTGGCCAACGCTGCAACAAGATTACCTTGACTATGTCCGAAGGTTCCCTCAATGCCAAAAGTTCGCAAACTTACATCACCAGCTAACGACGCAACTGCACGCCCTAACGAAGCCTCGCCCATTTACTCGGTGGGGGGTAGACATATTGGGTCCCTTCCCCGAGGCTCAGGGGAGGAAGAAATTCCTCATTATTGCTATCGATTACTTCACCAAATGGGTCGAAGCAGAACCACTAGGAAAAATCACAAGCGAAGCAACATGGAAGTTCGTGGTAGAAAATATTATATGTCGGTTTGGGATCCCACGCGTCCTCACGACTGACAATGGCAGGCAATTTGCGAGCACCACCTTCCAGGAAAAGTGCTCGAAACTGGGGATTTGGAATCACTACACATCGGTGGACCCCCCAGGCGAATGGCTTAGTTGAGAATGCCAACAAAACACTCCTCTATGGAATCAAGACTCGCCTTGAATAGGCTGGCGACTCGTGGGTGGACTCCATCCCAAGCATCCTATGGGCACACCTGACCACGGCTAGGGCTGCCACGGAAGAGACACCCTTCCACCTCGCGTACGGAGTAGAGGCAATCATACTGGCTGAGATATCCAACCCATCATTACGAGTCAGACATTTCGACGAGGCCAGGAACAATCAGGCAATTCAAGAAAACCTGGACTTGCACGAAAAAGATAGAGAGTGCGTCTAGTTAAAACTCGTAGCCTATCAACAAAAACTGGCCCAGTACTACAATGCTCGCGTCAGAGAACGCATTTTCTTCCCGGAGGCCTAGTGCTGCGACGAGCTAGCGTGGCGGACCCCAGGGCAGCCATGGAAAAACTAGCACCAAACTGGGAAGGCCTGTACAGGGTAACAGAAGTGCTCGGCAAAGGAGCATATAAGCTAATGACACTGGGGGGGCGAGAGGTAACAAGGACATGGAATTCTGTAAACCTCAAAAAAAATTATCAATAAATCATTTTTGACATATCACCTCGCCGGTCCAACAAAAGCGTCGCCAGCTCAACTATGGTAGCTTCTAAGCTTCCAAGAGGCGAGCACTTATGCTCCCTTAGAAACTATGGTAGCTTCTAAGCTTCCAAGAGGCGAGCACTTATGCTCCCTTAGAAATCATGGTGGCTTCCAAGCACCCAAGAGGCGAGCACTCATGCCCCCTTAGAAGCAATGGTAGGTTCCGAGCTCCCAAGAAGCAAGCACTCATGTTCCTTCGAAAAAGATGGGAGCGTCCAAGCCCCCAAGGGGCGAGCACCCTCACTCCTAGAGAAACAACGAGCACCAGTCCTTCCCACGAAGTGAAGACATACACTCTTCCCCAAAGCTAATCGCAAGGAGCACATAAGCCTTCAAAGCCAAGAGAAATCCCAATCGTAGCAGGAAATGAAACGCATCACAAGTAAGAGCCCTGGCTCTACCAGGGAACGGGACATGCGCGCGCGACGGGGATGGTTTTTGAACGATGAATCTATCTACACTCACTGTCACGCCCCGAGCGCGGAAGATACCCGGAGACGCGTGACGAGTTTATATCAATCATGTCAATCAGAGTGGTCGTGTATTCGACACAAAGACAGAGATGCGTAAAATAGCAAGATAACCCAAACCTTTATTATTAATAGGCTATTACAAATCTAATACTCTGTTAAATAAAAAGGAAAAGTACATAGTTGACTCAAGAAACTATAGAAAAGACTAATTGACACTTGAGCAGCTCTATCACTTTCACTCTTGACCATTCCCATCCGATTGACTTCCATCGTCGTCGGACTTACCTGAAAAGTAAAAAGGGACAAACGGAATGAGCGAACGCTCAGTAGGAAATTATATCTCAAGTACTAACAAGGGGTGTAAGTAATTACATCTTTCATGAATGCAATAAAACTATGCATGCTCGCATAAAACGACAAGATAGAGAGAATGTAATATCAAGGAAATAAGATGAACTTAATCATGAACTTTCAACAAGATAACAAGTTTATTCAAGATATTCAAGCAAGTACGTTTAACAAGTCATGTCAAGAACTTTGGCTATCATGTATCAAGCAAGTAAATTACCCTTTTTCAGGCCACGCAATTCATGTCAAGTCAAGTACGATTCAAGTACAAGATGTGTGTGGAATGTCCAATCAAGCAAGTCAAGTACTCGGTATAATGCCAGATACCTTATCATTTTAACTCCCATGGGCACAAGTACTTTCAGGTGCTCCTCCCAGGACCAGATCGGGCCCTATATGCGCAGGCATTTATCATGTGTTTTGACATCCACTCTTGTTTATAGCCAACGTAGAATTTCAATAATCAAGCGTGTAGACACGTATGACAACTTTGATAGAATAGAGTCCAAAATATGACAAAGGACATAGAATGGCGATAATAACGGTATAATCACGATATCGATAAAAATCTAGGTAGAATATGGTTCCCTTAACTTGGGTACCATGACAAATCAGTATGGACATTCTTTATATAGAATTGAGGTCCACATGAACAGTATATCAAAGGTAAGATACCCTCATTCCTATCATAGAATTGAGATTTTTACAAGAACGACATGATATGACATGATATCATCATCCCATTAAGAATTTCTTATGATATACTCTTTGTATAATCATAAGGGCCGGTATCCCATGTTTCTTTAGAGTGACATGGCATCAATGGTGTAATGGGTTTTTAGGGTACAACCAGCTCAGTCGACCTTGAGGGAATCCAAGGTACGAGGAGTCTTACGGAGGTCTCTATGACTAACTCGCTAGTCCAAAGGAACGGAATGTCCAATGGAGAGCTTGTATGTCAATGAGAGTTGAGTGTGATCGATAAAACAACGTGAAAAGTGGGACTATACTCACGGAGTGGAGAATAGTGCCGATATATACGTATATGTATAATATGAAACCATCGGTTAACAGAATCAGGATAAAAATCAGTTTACAGAAAATAACGACTTAGGTCATGTCGTTTCTCAAGTAATTAACGCCTAACATAAGGGCGTTTACACGTGTTTCCATTTTACAGAATTTTCATTAATTCAGTAATTTATCTAAAACGCGCCTTGGTCAGGGTCGTTTCTTCAAGATCTGACGACTACACCAGAAGGCGTCTTATTGTTTACATATTTGACAGAATATAATTAATTTTCAGGAATTATCAAAACGCGCCCTGGGCAGGGGCATTACTATTTAATTCTATTTTTCAGAATATATAAATTTCAGGATTTTAACCGATACACGCCCTAGGAAGGGGCGTTATCTTTCAGATTCACGCCCTATGAGGGGGCGCTAATATGTGGAAAACGACTTTGTCCAAGTCGTTAATTCAAGTTCCTTCAGAAACTTTAAGGACAGTAATAATTTCAGGATAACAGAGGAATGAATGTAATATCATGACAGTAAAGTTAGCAGGTTGAAGACATAGGATCATGCATATATTTATAATCATGATTTCTTAGATAATCAGTTCTTAAGATGGGTGATTAACGGTTTAAAGAAATTAACGCCTGAGTACGGAGCGTTAAACATGAAATTTACGACCTGGGAAGGGTCGTTTCATGTGAATTAGCGTCCTTGACAGGGGCGTCTCTTTCAAAATATTACAGAAAACGCATGGAAACTATAATAACCGTATGCATGACATGCTTGTATATATATATCTTGCATTAATTTCATTTGGGCTACAGTAACTTGAGAAAACCTACCTGAAGACTTGAAGATTGATATGAAAAGGGGGACGTTGTTGCTTCACAGCAACAATAACCACAGTAGGAGGAAGAGAAGGCTTTGGTGAAGAACCTTTGTTCTTCGGTTCTGTAACTCCTACAAGAACAGAAGAAGAAACATTAGTATTTCTTCATACTACCTGACCGAAAGTAAAAAGGGAAAAAGAACAATACCTTTGTTCTTCGCGTACGCCGCCTTCTTAACCTATAACAGAAGAAGATGAAGAACTGTTAGTTCTTCATGTAACAGACGTAGAGAAAATCAGAGGAACTATTCCTCTCTCACGTACCTTGCAGATTCCGAACGCCAAATAGCGTTGAAGGGTTCGAGCAGTAAATTATTTATAGGGATTTAGGGGGTCCTATTAGGGTTAGAGTCCTAGTGGAAGTAATGCTTCCAATATAGAGTCCTTGCCCTATTTAAATACTTACTAGATTAACATAATCCTTCCCGGGATAAGCTCCCGTGTCGAACGGAACTCGAATGGAATTAACGACTTTGGTCAGGGCGTCGATTCTTGAATTGACGACCTGGTTCAGGTCGTTTCTTAAGAAGCGCCTTTCGTTAGGGCGTTTCTTTGTTTAAAACACGCCCAAGATAGGGGCGTTTCTTGGCCTTACCATTTTTGGCGTTTAGAATTTGACACCGTGTTGTCAGGGTGAATCACGCCTTTGCTAGAGGCGTTTATAATTTAAATAGCGCCTTTATCCGAGGCGTTATTTTATATTGTTTTATTTATCTATTTATTTGATTTATTTTAAAATCTTTATTGTTATTAATATTTTATCAGGGTTGCTACACCCTCCCCCACTTAAAAAGAATTTGGTCCCCAAATTCAATTGCATATCATGTATACACGCGGAGAGTGTAGAGTATATACCTCTTAGAACAACTCGGGAAATCGTTTCTTCATAGATTCCTCGGTCTCCCATGTCGCTTCGTGTTCAGGATTCTTATTCCATTGCACCTTGAGCATGGGAATAATCTTATTCCTTAGAGCTCGTATTTCTCGATCTAAGATCTTCATAGGCTTCTGTTCATAGGTGAGATCTTTCTGGATCACCAGATCTCCATGTTCAATAGTATGAGATGGGTCGTGCACATACTTCTTCAACATAGATATGTGAAATACATTATGTACCTCGGACAATTGAGGAGACAATGCGATGCGATAAGCAACCTCGCCAACTCTTTCGAGTACCTCAAATGGTCCGATGAATCTTGGTGTAAGCTTGCCCTTAACACCAAATCTTCGTATGCCACGTCCAGGTGATATTTTAAGAAATACATGATCTCCAACCTGGAATTCAAGATCTCTTCTTCTTGTGTCAGCATAAGCCTTTTGCCTGGTCTGAGCAACTTGCAATCTTTCTCTGATTACTTGTATCTTCTCAGTTGTATCCCTTACCATGTCTGGACCTAATAGTTGTTTCTCTCCAACTTCGTTCCAGCATAAGGGTGATCGGCAACTCCTTCCATATAAAGCTTTGAAAGGTGCCATTTGGATACTAGCTTGGTAGCTATTATTATATGCAAATTCCACTAGTGGCAAGTGATCGTGCCAGCTTCCTCCAAAGTCAATGATGCATGCTCTAAGCATATCTTCAACAACTTGGTTAGTTCTCTCGGTCTGACCATCCGTTTGAGGATGAAAAGCAGTACTAAAGTTGAGCCTTGTTCCCAACGAATGTTGTAATCCCTTCCAAAAATGAGAAGTGAAACGGGGATCTCTGTCAGACACGATTGAGACAGGAATTCCATGTAACCTGACTATTTCCTTGATGTATAGTGCAGCTAATACATCAATTGACCATCGGCTCTTTATTGGCAAGAAATGCACCGATTTAGTTAAACGGTCAATAATAACCCATATTCCATCATGTCCCCCTTTTGATTTGGATAAACCCATGATGAAATCCATACCAATGTCCTCCCACTTCCACTTAGGAATATCTAGAGGATGTAGTTTTTCAGCAGGCTTTTGGTGTTCTGCCTTGACCTGTTGGCATGTGAGACAGCGAGATACATAGTTTGCTATTTCTCTTTTCATATTAGGCCACCAAAAGTTCTTCTTTACATCTTGATACATTTTGGTTGATCCTGGATGAATAGTGTACCTTGATCGGTGAGCTTCATCTAAGATCTTCTTCTTTAATTCCGGACAGTCGGGTATACAAGTTCTACCTTTGAATAATAATCTTCCATCAGAAGTTAGTTGAAAATCAGATTGTCCTTCTAATCTGCCTTTGATTTCCACTAATATAGGATCATCATCCTGAAGCGCTTGTATCTCAGATAATAAATCTGACTGTATGCTTACATGAGATAATGTGACAAATTTGGCTTCCTTGTCCAAGCTTATATTGAGCTCGGAGAATTGTTCTAGCAACCTCCATTCTTGTATCATACAATTGGCTATCATTGCTCTCGGCTTTCGACTAAGGGCATCAGCAACATAATTACCCTTTCCGGGATGGTATTGTATATTGAAGTCGAAGTCCTTGAGATATTCTAGCCAGCGTCTTTGTCTCATGTTTAGCTCCTTTTGTGAAAATAGATATTTGAGACTTTTGTGATCGGAGTATACAGTAAACTGCACTCCATATAAGTAGTGTCTCCATATCTTTAGGGCAAATACCACCGCGGCCAGTTCTAAGTCATGGACGGGGTAATTCTCCTCATGCTTCTTCAGTTGACGTGAAGAGTATGCTATGACCTTTCCTTGTTGCATTAGGACACATCCGAGGCCAATGCCAGAAGCATCTGTGTAGACCTCAAATTTCTCTCCTTCTATTGGTAGAGCTAACACCGGAGCTGTAGTGAGATGATCCTTGAGAGTTTGGAAACTTCTTTCACATTCCTCACTCCATTCATATCGGATATCCTTACGAGTTAATCTTGTAAGTGGTACGGTGATCTTAGAGAAATCTTTGATGAATCGCCGATAATAGCCTGCAAGACCTAAGAAACTTCTGATCTCGCTAGCATTGGTTGGTCTTCCCCAGTTTCTAACAGCTTCAACCTTTGATGGATCAACAGATAGACCATCCTTGGATATCACATGTCCGAGGAAAGTCACTTCTTCAAGCCAGAATTCACATTTGCTGAGCTTTGCATATAATTGATTTTCCCTCAATACTTGCAATGCGATCCTTAAATGCTCCTCATGTTCTTCCTTAGTTTTGGAATATATCAATATATCATCAATGAAAACCACCACAAATTGATCTAGATAAGGCCTGAATATGCTATTCATTAACTGCATAAAGGCAGCAGGGGCATTTGTTAGTCTAAAAGGTATAACAACAAATTCGTAATGGCCATACCTGCTTCTGAATGCAGTCTTATGAATGTCATCATCCTTGATCCTTAATTGATGATATCCCGACCTGAGATCAATCTTGGAAAAATATTTGGATCCTGAAATCTGATCAAATAACTCATCGATTCTCGGCAGTGGATACTTGTTCTTGATAGTGAGATGATTCAACTGTCGATAGTCGATGCACAATCTCATGGATCCATCCTTCTTCTTCACAAATAAGACTGGTGCTCCCCACGGGGAAGTACTTGGTCTAATAAACCCTTTTCGAATTAGTTCCATCAACTGCTCCTTCAACTCTTTGAGTTCCGCAGGGGACATTCTATATGGTGCCTTTGAAACTGGACCAGCACCAGGGACTAAGTCAATGGTGAAGGCCACTTCTCTTTGAGGGGGTAATCCCGGCAAATCTTCCAGAAATACGTCTGGAAATTCTTGCACTACCTGAATGTCTTCTATCTTGGTTTCCTTAGCTTCTTTAACAGTGACAAAGGCAAGGAAGGATACACATCCTTTCCTGACGAGCTTGCTTGCTCGAAGAGCCGAAATAAGAGGGGATTTGCTCCGACTCTTGGGGCGAGTAAAGACTAATTCTGAAAAATCTTTGAAAGTAATTTGGCTATTGCGGCAATCAACCGTTGCCTGGTATTTGGATAACCAGTCCGCTCCCAGTATAACATCATACTCCTTTAGATCGAGGCATATGAGATCTATAGGTAAATTCCTACCTTGAACCATTACCTCATAGTTTTGGTAGTGATGAGTAATATCATTTTCGCTTCCAAGAGGAGTAGTTAGAACTATTTTTATCCATTCTGGTTCTAACGGTAACAGGTCGGCAAACTTCTTAGAAATAAAGGAATGCGATGCACCCGTATCAAATAAGACATAAGCACTTTTGGAACAAACTGTTAATGTACCTTCTACCAGTCCACCTTCTTCTTCTGGTTCGGTCTCCTGGATTGCATGAAGATGAGCATTCTTTGTCACCGGGCGTTTACCGTCACCGGCTTGGTCATTCATTAATGGACAATCGGGAATCCGATGTTCGCGACTCCCACAACGGAGACAAGCTCCTAATTTCCTCCAGCATTCTTCTGTCTTGTGACCAGCCTTGTCACAATGCTTGCACACTGTATTAGAAGGGGTAGTTGTGATAGAGAAAGGCTTGGTCTTTTTGAACTTATGGTCTTGAGAGGAAGAATCTCCATTATTGGGCCTCTTCTTAAAATTGGGTTTGAAAGAACCCGAACCCGTGACTTGTTCCTTCTTGTCTTTCCCGCGGATCCTATCAGATAGTTCCGTGGCATCTTCAAGTAGTTGAGCTCGGCGCACTATTTCAGAATAAACTTGGATGTCCATAGGCGCCAGTTGAGTAATATAGTGGGGCCTAAGCCCATTAAGAAATCTTCGAGCTTTCATCTTCTCCGTGCTAATAAGATGCTTAGCATATCTAGACAACCTGGAGAACTGAGCTTCATAATCTGCTAATGATAAAGATCGTTGCTTTAATGCAGCGAATTCTGCAGCCTTCTTTTCTTGGACTCGGTCCGAGAAATATTTAGCATTGAAGTATTCCACAAATTCTTCCCATGTTACTTGAGTAGGATCGATGGTTGCTTCAATAGACTCCCACCAGCATCTAGCATCTTTCTCTAACTGGAATGTAGCTAATAGAACTTTGTCCTGATCTGTGCATTGCATGACACGGAATATGCGTTCGGTTTCCCGAACCCAATGCTCGGCATCGTCCGGATCGGTCGATCCCATAAACTTCGGGGGATTCATGTTCTTAAAGGCTTGGTGTAAGCTTCCAGCTCGTGGAGTACCACCTTGTGCTACCTGTTGTAGCACTTGAGTCATCCCTTGGAGGGTACGCTGCATGTTGCGCCATTGAGCACGTTCGGCAGCCATTATCCTACAATTATAATAGCTACATTAGTATTATATCACTGTGATCTTATTAAAAGACTCATTGACTCTTACCCCTTGGTTCTACCCAATCTCACTTGGTTAAACGTTCAACTTATCCTTGGACTTGGGTTTTTTCCTAGGAATTGAATACCTTAGGCTCTGATACCACAAAAACTGTCACGCCCCGAGCGCGGAAGATACCCGGAGACGCGTGACGAGTTTATATCAATCATGTCAATCAGAGTGGTCGTGTATTCGACACAAAGATAGAGATGCGCAAAATAGCAAGATAACCCAAACCTTTATTATTAATAGGCTATTACAAATCCAATACTCTGTTAAATAAAAAGGAAAAGTACATAGTTGACTCAAGAAACTATAGAAAAGACTAATTGACACTTGAGCAGCTCTATCACTTTCACTCTTGACCATTCCCATCCGATTGACTTCCATCATCGTCGGACTTACCTGAAAAGTAAAAAGGGACAAACGGAATGAGCGAACGCTCAGTAGGAAATTATATCTCAAGTACTAGCAAGGGGTGTAAGTAATTACATCTTTCATGAATGCAATAAAGCTATGCATGCTCGCATAAAACGACAAGATAGAGAGAATGTAATATCAAGGAAATAAGATGAACTTAATCATGAACTTTCAACAAGATAACAAGTTTATTCAAGATATTCAAGCAAGTACGTTTAACAAGTCATGTCAAGAACTTTGGCTATCATGTATCAAGCAAGTAAATTACCCTTTTTCGGGCCACGCAATTCATGTCAAGTCAAGTACGATTCAAGTACAAGATGTGTGTGGAATGTCCAATCAAGCAAGTCAAGTACTCGGTATAATGCCAGATACCTTATCATTTTAACTCCCATGGGCACAAGTACTTTCGGGTGCTCCTCCCAGGACCAGATCGGGCCCTATATGCGCAGGCATTTATCATGTGTTTTGACATCCACTCTTGTTTATAGCCAACGTAGAATTTCAATAATCAAGCGTGTAGACACGTATGACAACTTTGATAGAATAGAGTCCAAAATATGACAAAGGACATAGAATGGCGATAATAACGGTATAATCACGATATCGATAAAAATCTAGGTAGAATATGGTTCCCTTAACTTGGGTACCATGACAAATCAGTATGGACATTCTTTATATAGAATTGAGGTCCACATGAACAGTATATCAAAGGTAAGATACCCTCATTCCTATCATAGAATTGAGATTTTTACAAGAACGACATGATATGGCATGATATCATCATCCCATTAAGAATTTCTTATGATATACTCTTTGTATAATCATAAGGGCCGGTATCCCATGTTTCTTTAGAGTGACATGGCATCAATGGTGTAATGGGTTTTTAGGGTACAACCAGCTCAGTCGACCTTGAGGGAATCCAAGGTACGAGGAGTCTTACGGAGGTCTCTATGACTAACTCGCTAGTCCAAAGGAACGGAATGTCCAATGGAGAGCTTGTATGTCAATGAGAGTTGAGTGTGATCGATAAAACAACATGAAAAGTGGGACTATACTCACGGAGTGGAGAATAGTGCCGATATATACGTATATGTATAATATGAAACCATCGGTTAACAGAATCAGGATAAAAATCAGTTTACAGAAAATAACGACTTAGGTCAAGTCGTTTCTCAAGTAATTAACGCCTAACATAAGGGCGTTTACACGTGTTTCCATTTTGCAGAATTTTCATTAATTCAGTAATTTATCTAAAACGCGCCTTGGTCAGGGTCGTTTTTCAAGATCTGACGACTACACCAGAAGGCGTCTTATTGTTTACATATTTGACAGAATATAATTAATTTTCAGGAATTATCAAAACGCGCCCTGGGCAGGGGCGTTACTATTTAATTCTATTTTTCAGAATATATAAATTTCAGGATTTTAACCGATACACGCCCTAGGAAGGGGCGTTATCTTTCAGATTCACGCCCTATGAGGGGGCGCTAATATGTGGAAAACGACTTTGTCCAAGTCGTTAATTCAAGTTCCTTCAGAAACTTTAAGGACAGTAATAATTTCAGGATAACAGAGGAACGAATGTAATATCATGACAGTAAAGTTAGCAGGTTGAAGACATAGGATCATGCATATATTTATAATCATGATTTTTTAGATAATCAGTTCTTAAGATAGGTGATTAACGGTTTAAAGAAATTAACGCCTGAGTACGGGGCGTTAAACATGAAATTTACGACCTGGGAAGGGTCGTTTCATGTGAATTAGCGCCCTTGACAGGGGCGTCTCTTTCAAAATATTACAGAAAATGCATGGAAACTATAATAACCGTATGCATGACATGCTTGTATATATATATCTTACATTAATTTCATTTGGGCTACAGTAACTTGAGAAAACCTACCTGAAGACTTGAAGATTGATATGAAAAGGGGGACGTTGTTGCTTCACAGCAACAATAACCACAGTAGGAGGAAGAGAAGGCTTTGGTGAAGAACCTTTGTTCTTCGGTTCTGTAACTCCTACAAGAACAGAAGAAGAAACATTAGTATTTCTTCATACTACCTGACCGAAAGTAAAAAGGGAAAAAGAACAATACCTTTGTTCTTCGCGTACGCCGCCTTCTTAACCTATAACAGAAGAAGATGAAGAACTGTTAGTTCTTCATGTAACAGACGTAGAGAAAATCAGAGGAACTATTCCTCTCTCACGTACCTTGCATATTCCGAACGCCAAATAGCGTTGAAGGGTTCGAGTAGTAAATTATTTATAGGGATTTAGGGGGTCCTATTAGGGTTAGAGTCCTAGTGGAAGTAATGCTTCCAATATAAAGTCCTTGCCCTATTTAAATACTTACTAGATTAACATAATCCTTCCCGAGATAAGCTCCCGTGTCGAACGGAACTCGAATGGAATTAACGACTTTGGTCAGGGCGTCGATTCTTGAATTGACGACCTGGTTCAGGTCGTTTCTTAAGAAGCGCCTTTCGTTAGGGCGTTTCTTTGTTTAAAACACGCCCAAGATAGGGGCGTTTCTTGGCCTTACCATTTTTGGCGTTTAGAATTTGACGCCGTGTTGTCAGGGCGTCCCTTCTTGAATCACGCCTTTGCTAGAGGCGTTTATAATTTAAATAGCGCCTTTATCCGAGGCGTTATTTTATATTGTTTTATTTATCTATTTATTTGATTTATTTTAAAATCTTTATTGTTATTAATATTTTATCAGGGTTGCTACACTCACAAACATGCCACACACGAAGGTAGTTTACCAAAGACACATACAACACAGGCATGGATCAAAAACTCCCACTTTTATTCATAATGCAAGGCGCCAAACTCCAACACGGCATCCTGGTGTGGCCAACATACACAGTTATGAGAGTAAGTGAGGCAAGCTAAGGCCATGGCGGTGTCATAGCCATCTTGATATCCAGCCATCCAACCCTATTCGTAATCATGGTGCCAACCAGGAGGTTCACTTGCAAAGATCAGAGCAGAATCTATGGTGACCTCTTTCTCCGGCACCGCCGCAACAGGTGAAGTCAGGGTCGTTGGAGCGCCGTCTGCCTCTTCATCCGTGATAGAGGGAGAGCCTGGAGTTTTTTCCCCAGTCACCATAGCCTCTAGAGAGCGGTGAGCCATCACCACAACGCAGGGAAGATGGAGGCAGGCAACAAACACATCCGCGGACCCTACTATTTATAAAAGGGGAGCGCCCCGTCTCCCTTACCATCAACGGAAGGTACCCTCTTACTCACATATGCATCAAAGGAAGGTGCAGGATCATTAGAAAGCAAACACACCATGATGCAAAGGAAGGATTGCAAAATAAGAAAGCTTTATTACTAAACTGGGAAGAGTACAAAAAGGTTACTCGTCCTACTTGGGATGGAACTTATCGGGCTGGAGGTTTGAGACCCCCTTGATACAATAAAAGCGGTTCACCTTTGCCAAGGCCTCCCTCCATCCCTCCAGGTATCCCCACTTGAAGTCTTCAGAGACACCGCCGTTGCTTTCCACCGCCGCCGGCTCCGGCGCTGGCAGTGCCTCCTTCCAGAAGCACAGACGTTTGGAGGAAGCCTCGTCAAATGAAGAGCCAAACTTCTCCGATGACATCTTGAGAGACTTCCTTATGGCCACTCAGCAAACTTAGGATGAGTCTAGGGCTCATCACGGGATGCTATTTATAGGAGAGGGACGAAGTCCCTAGAGGAGGGGAGGAGTCTTACCGCCTCTCCGACTTTGTGAAAATCGAAGCGATGGACTCCGAAGAATGTGCCTCCTCAAAAAGCGAGTCCCTAGCCACCGCTTCGTACCCCCAGAGAAATTTAAAGCAAGATACATGGCAGACGGTAGAGACTCTAGAATTTACGAGAAAAAGGAAGGCTGCCATTTCAAAACTGGGAAGGTTTACAGAGTAAGGGGTCGACCACCCAGATGTACCCCGATTACACAAAAGAGAAAGTGCAATACAAAGAAAACAAAAGAATAAAAAGAAAAATGATGAGCACTCTCTCAAGGGCTCACCTCAGCAGTAGTGGCATCATTTGACCCTTGGTCCTGGACCCCGGGCACGCTCCCAACAACGGCTGTAGGTGGGGGGTCGTCAGTCAGGTCAACCAGCTCTTCCCCCACCGATGCGCCGATCCCAACTGCCCGCTCCTCTGTGCTCGACTCCTCCTCGCCGAGCTCCTCCTCGC